>OX387606.1:17455939-18063439 GCA_947568835.1 Protonemura montana | reverse complement strand
ATTTCGGCAAAAAGAACAGGAGACAAGTTGACTCGAGTTACGCTGAGAAGTAATCCGTAGCTAAGCGCATCTCATCTCAAAGTCATGTTACATGTCTTAGATGCTAGATGATGGAGATGAACAAAAAATCGAGTTTTAAATAAATACGCTCTTTTAGGCACTTTTAAGTGATATTAAACGAAACTCTTGTGTACCAAATAAGGATCATATATCCTTATTCGTAAGTCTTAAAAGACATGAACACAGAAGTCGTTTCCATTCTTAGATGTCAAACTTTTAGGCAGTCTTCAGTTTTTTTTTTAGGTTATGGAAGTTGGTAGCTATAGCTCAAAGGGTTGCTGCAGATGCTGCATATGGCAATTGAACGCTCTGTACACACTTACTGTGAATATACATGTGCATGAAAGGAGATGAATCCATTGAGCATTTGAAACGAGAAGAGGATGTGGATTTTAGATCACAGGGTGATAAACAAAGCGGAAAGATGAAATGAAAAATTGAAAGAGTTCTGTGAGAGAGGAAGACAAAGAATTAACATCTACATTGAAAGTATTCACACGTGTATCTACGTTACGCACTTTTTATACGCACGTGACAAAATAGTTAAAGAGCATATTGAGGAGAGACGACAGTTACGAATGGTTTCACAACCGAGGAAGACTATTTTTGCCTTTTGGGAACAAAGAAAATATAACCAGTGAATGAATGATGTGAAAAATCAACTGCACTACAATTCAATTCGTCTATACCTCTATCTATCTTTCTTACATAATAAGACGTAGGTATAGCACCCAGTAATACCTATTATTGTGTAGCGATTATTGCATTGAATTGATGGCCCAGATAGAATGGAGCGACCGACGCCCAAAATATTTCCTTGTCAAACTTGCAATTCACTGCTTTGAAAGTAAAAAAATAATAAAAAATAGCACTCTAGGTCGTAGGAATATTTAATTGAAAACGATTTAATAGGAGCTTTGATTTACGAACTGGAAACAAACATCTTTAAGCCATTATTATTCCTGACTCATTTTCTCATCTCCCGGTCTCTGCACCGTCGGCTCCCCCTGCGGCAACAGAGACACGCTCACATTTACATTTAGTCTCTAACAAAAAAAAACACTTTTTTTTAAGCGCGACAGGCGGGGATGCGTATCTTTGGATGTGAGAAGAGGGTTACATTTAGGCTACAAGTTCAAAGGAAGTGTGCATGGACCCGAAACCATAGCATGCGTTACGCAAGTGTGGTGTGTCTGCTAGCTATTCACCCCCTCAGCCATTCCGTAACACACCCCAATCTGAACCATCCCTTGCGTCGGCTCGCGTCCTCGTTCATAAATAGGCGGTCTTCGACAGGCAAGTGGAAATGAACTAGAGTTACAGAGAGCAAGCAAAAACTGTGCAACTGTTCCGAGTTTAAATCGTTTAGTATGGTCATTCTAGCCAAACGATTCGGAGATGTGAGGAAAAGGGAAAGGTCACGATCATTTCTGCTTGATATCTTTTTGAATTTTAGCGTGCGGACGATAAGCACAAAGAGCACATGCGCCATTTGCAAGTTAAAAAAAAAACAGATGTCTATAAATCCACTGAGACGGTTCAACCAACGCAATAATGCAATTACATCTTTAAACGAGGGATTGAAAGAAAGTTGGCTAAATATGCGTATCAATATTCAAAGATTACGCACAATTAATTACACTCAGACAAGGTTTTTCGCGCTTCGCATTATGAATGGTTGACCAAGATTCTGCATGGAAGATGTTATGTGCAGGTAAAGCCAGAATGGCGTGTACATATCAATTTTTAAGTGGCATGGGAATAGGTCACCGAGTTCCTCAAAATGCAAATTAACCTTTACATACTAGTATTTAGGAGACTTGCTCACAGTCTTGAACTTTGCTACCTTGCTTGTACACACACTTATCTGTACGTGCGGTGTGAAAAATGCGACAAAACCTGAATGCCACCTACACGTTAAACATGATCTGTGTAAAAGATGAGGCTAGAAAAATGTTCGTTTGCCATTCACGACGTAGTTCATGGTACTGAGTAGAGATATTTTTATTTAGTTTGCCCTGGTATACATTGTTTGGATTAAAATACTCTTTCTCAGACTGAATGTTTGAGGGAAGAAGACTTACAAGAATCAGATGGGGCAAGCTTACCCTTGCTGTGAAGTCAGACACCCCCAGACTTCTTTCTGGCTGCACTGTTTTTACCTTTACATAAATATCCGAAAGACATGTGCTTCTGAGGAGAATAAGAGAGGACTACTAAAAGCCACGCCACTTTACGATGAAGGATTCGATCAAATTTAGTCTCTATAATGTTGCTTTGTTACCCTAAATATGTGCTCCCATTTGATGTGTAAACGAAAGAAAAAGCACAATGATGACAATAGGCTACGCGTAAATTGTTCAACTAAAATTGAAATTGAAACGAAATCACGTACATACGATTTACGTTATTACTTTGAGGTTGGTGGAGAATTATCCATAAAACTAAAAATAAAACGGCAATTGATTTTTCGTGTTGTACATACATAAAAGAGGTGACATTGACAATTGTGATTGCCACCGATAAAAATGGCTTACAATGCAATAAAGGGTTTTTACTATCAAATACTACAACGTATTCGGTATTGAAAGGAATTTAACACAAAATTATGCTTACCACTGTATGCATGCTGTGTGCTCAAGATGGGATCGCACTTAGTAAAATCTGTATAAACTCGGCCTACAATTAAGATTTCATCCAGGAAGATCCAGAATATTTTTGTGTACATTTGATTTTCAAGTTCAATTCCATAATAATAATATCAGTATAGATTTATTTGTCTCTGATAGGTTTGTGTGCATAGCTAACCATTATCAATAATGATTTTTTTTATCGCTGATAACGGCTCATAAATTCACATCCAGAAGTAAATTTTTAAACGCTCAGGTGATTTTGACGTATGTTAATCTGAAATGCAGTTCATTGCAACATACGATTATGCGTCATAATTTCAATCATCCGAGAAAACGTTTAGCGATTTATTTTGATTGCTAATCTCTTTTTTTTTACGAACACCTTTATTTGGTGAGCAAGGATAACAATGGCCAATTCTTGTAATTACTTTATCTCTTTACAGAACTCAAAATAACAACAGCAGAAATTTAATTTCACTCCCCGGACACAATTGCCACCCCTATCAAGTTAAACTGCAGCTCTCAGTGCCAATTAAACGATGATTTACACGTTTAATTTGATGGAACACTCAGGAGCAAGATCTCCCTCATCGTCCCAAACAATAGGAAGTAAAATGTCATGAATCATTCCACACCGGAGATTAAATTCGATGTTAAGAGGAAGTAGGAAGCTATAACAACAGAAGGCACACGACTGAGCCGACTATTGTAAACCTATCCTGCAGCCTTGTGTATCACCAAATAATTAGGAAGGTTTTAGGAAATGTGCGCACCTAATGCAATTGGCCAAGTGCGATCCGTCGAGCTCAGAGTTTATATTTAGAAACAGTCCACAAAAATTTCGAAAAGGAAATGATTATGATAATAGCACGTCAATTTTTCAATTAAAAGTTCCCACAACTCATTAAAAAATTCAGGAAATTAATCTGTAGAAAGCTAGATATCGATAAAGAATTCACCGATAATGCAAGACATCCCAATTAGATGATTGCTCCAATTCATCGTCAGTAATTGTTGTTTGAAACCAATACTCACCTATGCATAGTAGTAAACTACGCGAGAATATCACTCGCCATACAAAGTCGACACCTAAGCTATTAACGCCCCCATCCCAACAAATCATACAACGCTATTACGTAGTTATCCAATTGTTGTAATCACACATAGCACAAGTTAACAGAGATGTTGATTAATTTATGTAGTTGAGTTGTATAAGAAATTACATGGTGAATTGTTATATGTCCATACTCCACGTGTTGCCCTGCAGCCTCTGGGCCAATCATTGTTGATTGTTGATATTTTAATAGCTATACATCCTATTGTTGACGAAGAAGGAAGGGACTTATTTTATGCTGCAGTCATTGCGTTTCAACAATGTAAACTCTTCCAATGTTTCAATTCACATTTATAAACGAAGAAGAAAATATTTAAACTTGCGTCTCTTGCCATTCTAATTCACGATAGAATTCAGTTATTTATGTGCTAATGAACCAAACCAAACGGTAACCTGGTATTAAAATTCGGTCCAATAATTGTATTCCTATATTCAAATCAGATGCTGATTAAACACATCTTCAAATGTAGTTCATGTTTGAATTTTTAAGCACCATATTACAAATGCATGCACTAGATTGTAATGGATAGACAATCTCTACCATCGTCTCTGTCATGGCCATGCACACACCTATTATCATACATCAGTAACGTCCTAACCAAAGCGCCCAAGAAGACGCTTATCACCAAGCTATCACACATCTAGAAATCGTACAAAGACTCACATTTTCACAAGATGACCTACCTTAATAACGTTCCAAGCCTGTAACGCGCTCAAACCATCGAGCAACACAACGATGTCATCCTCTACTTCCTCACACAATCAAATTATAACTACACGTATTTTTCTCAAATCGCGCACTTTATTTATCACCTCCGTACCCTCCCACGACGGTGTCCTGATGGCCTTCGAATTCACCTCACACTAGCAGCGTACATATCCTCAGCTTCGCGTTCGAGGCGGAGGATCCTGCCAAAGGACCGGCGTGGAACGTTCAGTACCTACCGCGTGGGCCGAGTGACAACAACTGAACAGTCTGCCGGCGCGGGCTGTCCCGCTCTCTGGCTCGCCGCACGGAGCTTGTGTTCTAGCGTTATCGAGGTGCCGCAAGCGCACAAGCCACCACGCATGTCAGACTCACAGCTAGCACATGGATCAATAACGAGCGCCATGCTTTCACTCGAATATTTGTCAATTTATTGACATATACAGTCATTGCTTTGGCGGCACCGACATGATATCGATGTAAGCACGCAATGTTTTTGAGAGCTTGCAAATAGGGCGATGGTTAGTTTATTTTACATAGTGCTTCCTGAAAGGGTTGAAGCTCGAAGGGTGTGGGTACGCTGTTTCTTTAATGGGTTCAGCTGTAGATTGTAGAGTTATTTTTTAGGGGGTGCAATTGTGGTAGCGTGAGTGCACGAGCAGCTGGCTTGTTACGAGCAATTTAAAGGCAAAAATTAGCGGTAGAACAAACGACTGAACTCTGTGTAGACTGGGAGAAAGGAATGAAGATCGTTTATCTTGTACTTTGCTCTTGTTTTGTCTGACAATGTAAATTGTATGCAATGTCGTTTCAAACTTCTGTCGCCGTTCGTTTTTAACATGTTTGTTTAAAAATCTGACAAAATGTACGGAACGTGTTCGCCATGAAAAGGCATCTAAAGAAATTGAGACAGAAATGTAGTCTTATTTTCTCTTGAAATTGTGGATTCCTGTACCGTACGTGTTTATAATTTCTCCGTGAACTTGAACGTGATGGGAAAACCTTGTCAACGCCATAATATTCAATGTCTGGACGCTGGAGCTGATTGACGGTTGACACGGATTCGAACTTGTCTTTCTGAGGAGCAACACAGAAATATAAGAACTCTCTGTGCTTAGAATTTTTTCTCAGCATTTAAACCAAAAATGGAAGCAAAGAGTAAAACATCACAAACCAACACACACCCTAAATGCGATGAAGAATAATAATTAATATACTCTCGATTCCCGAGTGGAATACCAACGCTTGGATACGAGATGAAAGTGTTTGCTTTTGTGGTGACCCAGAGAAATATTATAGGTCACAGATGCTGCGTGGACGCGGTCGATAGCCGAGATGTCGACGAGACGACAAGCTCCCCCTCGTGAAAAACAACCCCATAGTAGGAGTGCCGAGAAAACTCTACGGAGCCTTAGCTGGAATCATGGCATACCGAGTGGCCCACCTCCATCGTCATGTATAGATACTGTCGATGAGAAATTTATCACAGGATCGCATATCTTGTCTACCACTTTGTTCTGAGTCTTTGTTTTATTTTTGCTAAGTTAAATCTAAATGCAGTCGTGAGCAAAAACCGATCAAATGGAATGCGACTTATACGGTATCGTCTTTAAAAAAACTGTATGGCATTTAAATGTGTGCAATTATTATGATAGAACAGGAAACATAATATATGAAACAGTTACCTGTTTTAGCTTGAAGGATTTTAGTTTAGCTGGCGTTTTTCTCAATGGAGCGTGGTCGCAAGCGCGACGCAATCATTTTTAGGTATTTTGTGTAAATTTAAATTTTTCCTGCAACTGATCGGTCAGTTTGGTATAAGTTTTGTCGGCGAAACGCTATGATTTGCAAGAAATCGGTGATCGGTGTGTCTTGTGTATTTGTTGTCAGTACCACCAAACTCATGCCCTACGCAGCGATACCCAGCATAAGTAGAGGTAAATACTACAGCAGATTCCTCCCATTCAGCGAATTGTGGACAGAGCTGGAAGTCGGAGACAGCATACGCCTAATTGCTGGAAGATGGATGTGCCAACTTTGGAGATTGAGAGGGAGTTTCTTGCTTTGTGTTTGTTATGATCTCACCTGGCAAGAGATTCTTTTTGAAAAACCTACGCCACGAAAACTTTGTTGATTTCCTACAGCCATGACCTTTGTTGCGGCTTAGAATTAATTAATGGAGTCGAGAACTTGTTTTACAAATGCGTTTTTTTTTGCCAGTTACATAATTTTGTCGTCATTTGAGACGCAAAACAAAATGTGTATTTATTATTGATGGCGTGCTAGAACGCGCAACTGCGCTTATGAGCACAATTACTTGACTTCGACGCTTTTTTCAGCTGAGAAAAAATACGAGTTTTTTGTTTTTCATCTTAAAATTCAATTCAGGTCAGTAAGCCCTGACAAAAATTAAAAATAATCCGCATCCCATCCAAAAACACCCAAATCAATGCGCTCGTAATATTTTTGTAGCTATCAAAGTCTTTTTTAGTCGAAGCTGTGGCGGCTGGCGTGAATCTCACGGTAATCCTTTTGTGATTGAACAATGATGTAGAAAATTGCTAGAAAATTGCAAGACCGAGGTGGTAGCTTTTCACTGTGTTTAACGACGCACTGTTTTGACAGCCGGCACTATGGCACTGGTCTAGTGTCGAGAAATCTTGACATTTTATCGTTTGGGACTGTCTGGGATTAATTTGAGTTTTATTTTTGCTATGGGGAAGGGGGGCTATAAGGTAAGTTATGACCGAATTTACGTTATCATTGTTGAGACGTACGGCACGAGCATTACCGCCGATATAGGAATGTTTTAAAATCTCATTTGGAAATGTTTTGAGTTTGTTTTGACAGTGATACCCGTTATGACTCCCGGGGATTTTAGGGGTTTCCTGTTTCTATTTCGCAGCACAAAAGGAAATAAGCGGAAGCAATTCCTGTCATGGTTGCAGATGCCTTTTGGGTTTAGACGTTTTTGTACAGATAATGCTTAACAACCAAAAAAAAAGTATAATTAATTAAATGGAAAATCCCAACTGCAGAATTTTTTCAGTATTGCTCTTGCGGTCCGCCTCTGCGTTAACCTAATAGTGTGTTTATCTAAATCTTAACCCTCTGGCATCCTACATTTGTACTTTTCACGTGCCATTTCCGCCCGTGCTTGGCGGAGACGGGAAATGGAAAATTGCTGACAGAGTTTTGACCTATTTCCACGATGAGATCCACCGCATGCCACGCTCTTTCCCCAAGTTGTTGTACTGTTGTCGAGTGGATGATACTCTAAATCAAGCACCAAGTGCTACCCAGTACCCACCCCATATAGAACTCTGACAGTTGTTAGAACTTCCCGTTTGGTACAGCTGGGATAAAAGAAATTAAAGTTGCGAACCTTCATTTGGAAATCGCAGTTAATCAAGGTGATAGGCACCTATATTTATGGGAATCGTAAATAAAATTAGTCCGGCCCTGTGTATAAAGTGATATTGAACTAATTTTTACAGCATTGACGGAAATAAGTCCATAGCGTGAGATATACAGGCATTGCTATATTCTAGGTTGGTATTTATGCTGGTATATTAAAAAGCTAATTAAGAGCAGGTATTGTTCTGTTCAATACTCTATACTTACTAAAAACTCTAAACGAAAAAGTTCGATAAATGCACCAAAATATAAGGAATGTTGAAATATTGTGGATGGTGCTTGGTCGTTGAACGCAAGTTCATTGGGCACTCGGATATGTGCAAAAAGAAAACGTCCCAAAGTAATGCGAAGCCCCAAACATTTCTCCAAACATTTCCTAGTTCAATAACTTCTAGCTAGAGGAAAATCGAGAAAAAGCAGGAAAATTCACGTGACTCGATATGACTGGAAAACACTCGTTCCTGGTTGTTGGCTGATTATAGATTGCGACCGTGGGCGCTGGGAGCCAGGCATTGGGTGACTCGCTATCATTCACAAGCCTACACATTATTAACATAATCCATCCATACGAATTGGAGTCACGATAAGTGTCTCGGATGGCCTCCACCAAAGAGATTGATGTGTTTGGGGCCCCCGAAGTTCAACTTTGAAGCTCGACGGTACTGCGCCGTACCGGGTACCATCCGATGCCCCGGCTATTACGCTTTGGGACGGATAGCAAAAAAAAATAAAAAAAACAGCCCGCACGAAACATTTTAATATGTCATGATAGAATAACATCAAAAATAACAAAACTGAAACGATATTTGAAAAGGAGTAAAATGAGGAGATTGGAGGTTAAAGAATTTGTTAGCGTTTCCTTTCTGGCTTCTTGTGCATATCCGACGTTTCTTTTGACAGCTCTAAAAAGACATGCAAATTTGTTTCATCCGTAATTTCTTCTAGGTCGAACGGAGAAGGAAATAAGTTTAATAATAATTTGTTTCTCGTGGCGGTATTAAACGAATCTAATATTATTAACTGGGAAAAAAGTGCACGTCTGCATGTTTGCTTCTTCCGCTCTATTCCTTTGCATGCAGTCCACTAAAAAGTGCATTATTTGTTTCCTGTCCAGATGATGCAGCACGATATCGCTATTTTAATTCAATTTTCTCTGCACAGCTTTCTGCAATGTTGGCGCGCTTCGGACAAGGATAGGGAAACATAGCTTGCAGATTCACTAACAGAGAACTACCAGCAGCAAAGATGCAATCTGATTGATTGTCCACCGAATCGAACAAATCAATCTGACAATAGTAATTTAAAAAATTAAACCAGCAACAACATCTGCTGGAAACTCACCAAGGTCTTGTTTGCTATTTCTTATTGTTGATGAGAAGAATATAAACATCAGCATCGCCCATCGGACACCCCAAATATGGGTTAACAATGAAGTCATGTTCGAAACTAGAAAAGTTCTTCATCTTTTGCTGTGCGAAGTAGGTAGATGTGTGCTGCGTGTGTGTTTGTATCTGCAAGGTGTAAGGCAGGGCGAAATATGTCATTCTTTACACCTGTTATTAGTTATTGTCGATCATTCATGACATTTTATCTTATTCTTGCATGACAATGACATCATGAGATAATAACAATGGAAACTGATATACACACTGCAACTTTATGGTATACACACAGCTTTCGGTTTCGGTATCCGACCTGTAACCAAAGATGTAATTATTAGGTTCTGATAAGTGACTACCCATAATAAAACGGAACGATGATACGTTAATTTCGTTGTAGAACTAAATCACTGGAATTTAATTTGAAATTCGCGAGTTTTTTTCTTGCTTGAGAATTTTTTAGAATTATTTGTGCGGTTAAATGATAAGCAAAGCTAAAATATCTCTAAATGGAGATTTGTAGACATTGCATCGGTATTATTACATCCAATAAATTAGTAGGTACTGAAAATATTCCAGCTAGAAACGAAATTACTTTTCTGCATTCGAGAAGGTTTTCAACACGACAGTAGCGTCACCTGGTAAAAAATAAATGAATCGAATGAATCGCAAAACAAATTTCTACTTCGTCGACCTAACGTCTTTCAAGTTCTTCCAACGAACGCTCACTGGCCGATCTTTGCCGAGTCACGACATGAAGTTTAAAATTGGCGCCAGCGCGAAAGTTTTTCGTCAACAGCTGTCAGCTGGACCCCACGTGCATAGAGATAGCATACTATTATTTGGCAAGTACTCGCTGTATACCTGTCAGTAGCAGACAAACACTCGTGCTGTACGAAGAATACTAATTTCTGTTCTGCGCTACAATATACCAAGCAATAATGGGTTCGAGCCGGGATGTTGATAGCAAGAGAAATGATTACCTAGAGTGGGTTGATTATTTCATGGCGACTGCCTTTCTGGCTGCCAAGCGGAGCAAGGATCCTTGTTCCCAGGTAGGGGCGTGTATTGTGAACAAAGAAAATAAAATCATCGGTGTTGGGTACAATGGTATGCCAAGGGGATGTAGCGACGACGACTTTCCTTGGGCAAAAAATAGAGATGATAGACTCAAGACAAAGTACTTATATGGTAAGTCTCCTTATAATTTACGTGATGTAGAAGCACAAAGATTTTAGAAATGATTTTATTATGTTTTAGCAATAATCAGAAATATATATTTATAGAAAAAAAATTCCGTTAAATATATATTCACTGAAATCTCTTTGTTTCAAACAAGAAAAGGTCACTTAACTTCAAAAGTGCCAGAGAGGAGATATCATTTAGCAGTATTTTCAATGATAACATCTTTTTATAATTAGAGGATTCCCTTATTAATAATGAACCAAAAAATGTCCACTCATATCTTCAAAATCCTATCAGTTTCAAGCCTCCAATCCCTAGTGTTATCTTAAAAAAAAAAAAAAACAATTACAATAATGATAATCATATGATCTTAACAACAAAAGCTTGTAACGCCTTGTAATCAGATAATTGTTTGATTGTTTTGTAATTCCTTATAATCGGCACTTATTTCTTTCAGTCTGCCACGCTGAGATGAACGCTGTTTTAAATTTGAACACTGCAAATGCTCAAGGATGTACAATCTACGTTGGCCTTTTCCCATGCAATGAATGTGCAAAGATCATTATTCAGTCTGGAATTAGCGAAGTGATATATGTTTCCGACAAGCATGGACACAAAGTCGAAACTATAGCTTCCAAACGAATGTTTGATGCTGTTAACATTAAATATTGGTAGGTACTGTTTTTGGAGGAAATGTTTGGTTTTGGTTTCAAAAGTTTTGTACCATCCTCCCAGACAGAAGTTAACCAGTTAGTTCTCTCCTCAGCTCTACACGACCTTAAAATTGCTGCAAACTTGCCCAGCTAACAAGTATTATGTTGCAGGCAATACGAACCGAAGAGTACCAAGATCACGATTGACTTCACGGAGATCAACTGGAATGACATGAGCCAGTTACCACCAACGCCGCATAAACAGCGCTTGAACGAACGGATTGGTAGAAGCAGATCTCGATCGTTGGGTGAATCGAGCTAACTCCAGCAAATGCAATAGGAATGATGTGACTTGATAACTTTTAAATCATTTTTAAGTAGTGAAATTGATATTTTCCTATATTTGTATGACTTGACGAGACAAAAAGTTTTATTGTGGATACCTAAATAGTTGATAAGGACATATTATGGCTTTGTTGCTTCCTGTTTTTGGGAACCTTGACATGCATTACCTGCACGTATTACCTACCCAGTTACTTTGTCATCAAAGAAATTAAGTGACCTAAAATATGAGGATAAATAAAATCGTTGAATTTTCATTCCGTTACCACATTCCGTTTCTTGGGGAGAAAAATAACAAATTTAGGATCTGGCTCTGAGAAACACATAATTTTTTATTACGAAGGAAATAATATACACCTGAATTTTAAAAAATAAGAGCTAATCCTGTTTTGTTTAGGTTTGTCAGCCCTAGTAGTCGTGAGCAATGCCTTTTCCAAAATAAATAACGGAGCTAAATTCTGCGGTGACAGCCAAATTGCAAATGGTTACGAGCGTCAGCTTGCCCCCGTTACCCAATCTGGCTCGCCATCACTTGACTACGCTTCAAATTGTGTAAATGAACGCAACGACACGTAACAATTGAGCCTACCAATGGCAATATCTAATATTGTTCTAAGTGCAAAACATTATTTATAAGTAATTTACCTTTTTCCATGTAAGGTATAAAAAATGACTCGAGTAAGCCCGTTGAGACTTACCTAATGCATGGAGTTTTAAAGGATTGATGTACTATTTCTGTCACATTTTCATGACATGTTAATGGAGCTATCTACATGATTACGTTATAGAATTTCATCTCAATTAGCAAGTTGCCATACAATGCCTCGAAACCAGACACCTTCAGAACAATACACTTCAAAAAGTCAATAATACACACATTTTCCACAATCTTTGCATCGAATATCAAAGATCTAAAATATTGTATCAAAAACAAATACAATATACAATTTAGCAGGGAGAAAAAAAAGGCAGATTTTTTAAATTTCAGTAGTTTGGTAGAGGAGAAAAAGTCGGCAACGGATCACATCATAGACTCTTGTTTCATGTCAACACACCTGCGTCCGATCGATCGGAAAGCTGACTCGGGCCACCTCCCACCACACAAGGAAAATAAATCTACAACCAGACTATTTGGTGGATCCTTGCCACCTGGTCAACCCATTCGTTGCCTGAGACACGGGGACACTACCATTCGATGGCTTCTCGACCGACTTTGATTATTAACACTCGTTAAGATGATGTGGGTAAATGAAGAAGCAGTTGGGAACTCAAACGTTGACACATTTTAAAGCAGGGTGAAATATTTGAGGCAGTCAAGTCAGTCTTGAAGGCATTTGTCAAAGTGTTGAAACAGTTGCCTGGACCGGATTTCAGCTTTCTTTCAAGCAATTTTTAACGCCAATTTTAAATATAGTATCCTTGAATTTCGTCACGCCTAGAATAAAATCGAATAATATGACGAGACCCTAGTTTTGCGATCCACAAAGCCGGCGGTGACGTCGTTTCGGCGCGACGGCACGCTGGATTTGGTGTTGGAGCATCAGTTGCTGATGTAGTTCTCCTTGCCGCCGTCGGACACGTGGTTCGACTCAGGAGAGGGCGTGGGCGGTGGCACGCACATCGACTCCGGCCGGAAGACTTGAGCAAACGGGAACCGCACGTGGCACCGAGCCTTGAATTCCGCGGCCTCAGCGTCGCACGCGCCAAAGTCACCGTTTCTTAGAGACTGGTGGATTTTCGTGGCAATCTGAGGAGAATGCGACTTCATTATTGGCTCGTCCTTGGTAACATATTGGTAAGGTGGTATTTATCTCACTAATTTGTAAGTTTCTTACCTGAAGGTTGACTTTCTTAGCGCTTTCCAAGTTAGTTGCCAGTTTGATGGCCACACTTTGTTTTGACGAGTCCAAGAAATAGATCATACGAGCACCTAAAAAAAAACCCAAAGTTAGTGGCACTATAGATAGGTGACTTGTACATTGTACATTAGATACCTTACACACTTTCTACAACTTCTGTTAATGTTTTACATTAAGAACTATGCCTGTGGTAACATAAGACAGATTTGAGAAGCCCTGTTAGGTGATCTCAGCATCCCCATGGCTACCATACGTTGAATCTACTATTGCATCTCCTATGCTTGATATTTTTTTGTTGTCAATGATGGCTATCTTGGAAATACTTAAGTAGACAACTCGTAGGTTGTAACTGCTATAATTTGCTGTTACTTGAAAGACATGGGTCTCAAAAAGATCAACCGATACCTGCTCAATTATAGAACAAGAAAAAGAACCAAAACAACAGCCGCAAAGAATATTTCCAGCTGACAGAAGCGGTAAACACCTAACAAAAACAACCAACGCCTGTCGTGCACCAACCTTCGTAGATGGCATCTAGCGTGAACGCTGTCTCTAGGAACTCGGCGTTGATCACTGCGGCCGAGCGGCCGCGGAACATAGGCGCCAGCTCTTTGTCGAGCACTAACGTGACCGCTGGGTCCACAGAACGCCGCCATTCGTCCAGCTTGACGCGGCATGTGACCAGACACGAGTGAAGTCTTGCGCTGCTAGCGTCCGCGCGGAACGCACGTTTCACCGACTGCAGCATCAGCAGTGGCTTGTCTGTCGGCAGGGAGGCGGCACGAGACATTACTGATATGTTCAGGCATGTTTTTACAGCATTATGCTTTTGCTGAATTGGCAAAAAATGTGCTTAATTCTGTGAGGTAATTTTATATAACTTAAGTTGTTTTTACCCAAAGCACAGTCTTGTGTATTCTGTCTTTGAAGCACTACACTCTGAACAATTACTCAAGCGGTGACTCGCAAAGTATGAGTCATTACTATCACCCGTTTACCACTTAATAAATCATAGAAAATAGCTTTTAAGACAATTAAGACTATAAAAAAACTATTATGTAGTCTACCGTCAATAGTCTGCCAAAGAAAACATGCTATGCACACTGCAAACGTGAGTAGGCTATCTGCTTGCTACGCACCCTTTCGGGAATAAATCTCGAAGGCCATGAGATGGGTCTCGACGGTCTTCGAAGCAAGCGTCTGCAATGGCACCAGGAAACGAATTGCCTGCTCCAACGGGTCATCTGCCCGAGCCAGTTTCTCTGGCACTAGCTCGTCCATCTGCAAAATGAACAATGGTTAGTATTTAGGAAATGAATACTTTGGCAAAATGAAAAACAATTACAGCCTAAAAATGCAAACTGATTATTTTATAACTGATATTAGTGAAGCTGTAAAACTTAGAATGGGAAGCATATCAGAAGGGTAACCTGGTTCCTATTTAAATGACTCTGGAAACAATTCCAATCAACTAGAAAATGTCTATGGTATGCAGGCAAAGGGGTAGATTGTATAAAGATGCTAAATGAAGAATAAGTTCTCAAACTTTACTGATTGCATTGTCCTGTTGAAGCCCCTTGATAGCCGTAGGAAGTAAGGAACATTGCCCGACAACGACATTGCCTGCTATGCCGTATTAGAGGCCGTAATTTCCATCGAAAAGTATCGGTTCTATCAGATCCGATATTATTTTGAGTTGCCTGTTTCGCCCTACCTGCGGCGCATCTGGTTCTGCATCTCCTTGCTGCCGCGACTTGTTGTGCTGCTCACGCTTCTCCTGCACTTGCGCTGCTTGCTGACGTTCCAGCTCTGCCTTTCGACGCGCCTTGCGCTGCTTGTTGCGCAGCTTCTTCAACTCGGCCGGTGCTAAGTTCTCTGCAACACACCGAGACAAATGCTGCTGTTAGTTTAGGGTTTTGGTTTACAATACCATAAAAAAAAAAAAATTTGGAAGTCATGACATGATGTTGTAGTCAAACTCAAATATTTGATGATTCTTAGCTAAAAATATACTGGAATTTGGGAATAATTGTTTCGTGTGAACATTTAGTAGTTAAACCTGGATGTGACCTAGAAGAGATCGCAGTATGATTTTGGAAAATATTGAGAGATTTGCTAGATTTTCCTAAAGTAACGAATTTTCACTAAAGTTAACATGCCTTTAGGTTAGAAAGTGAACAATCTAAGCGATGTCTTGATTGTTTCTTAAAGAAATACATTTCTAACCATATATTCTACCAATAAGTTTGAGCGGATTGAAGTAATTATCTACTAAAATTGCTCATCTTCTCTCGAGGGAAGATTTCTAATTGCCAATCACACGGGAAGTGAGTCGAAATCGCGGGAACATCTGAATCCATTGCGACCCCCGCAGAGACATCGAACATTGCTCCAGCCAAGCAGCAATTAGAGGCCTAACAAGCTCATCACAATCGGCACCTGCCAATTGGCCACCTGCGGACCGCGCGTGCGCTCGAACAATGGAATTGCGCTCGCGAAGACGTTGAGGAAGGTCGCTGACGCAACGAAATCAACATGCGAAAAAAATCCGTGAGCGAGTAACTCAATATTTCAACAAGCCTATACAAAAAAAAAATGACAACGAATTTCAGTAAACACATCGTGTTGGGACCAGGGAGCCAACTTTCGTTTTTATTCGCCACCCATAGAAAGATCGAGACAAAAAAACTGGAGCACTTTTTCATGGGTCCTTCCAATCATTAAGATAATTATGAAATAGTTTCAGCAAAAGATTTATGATTGCGCCTCATGATTTATGAATGACACGGTTGTTTAACCATTAACAAATATAAAAGAATTGAAATATAGTTGTATTGCACGGTAAATTCCTTTCCAAAAAACAATACCATTCGACTCGTTGCGGTGCGCGATAAGACGTAATAATATAATAATAAGATCGAGATGTGATTCATCTGCGTTGCGATTGGCTGCCCGATCGCTGGGCACACGCCGTCTCGAAGGAATCGTGCTCAGCGGCGGCCGCTGGCAAGGAAATGTACGCAGCCGACGCCGACGCCGAGGTTCGTAGGTTGTAAATTGTAACAACAACTGACCCAGTTATGCAACCGACAACGAACGCGATTAATCTGGTCTGTTATGTCCAGTAATGCGAGAAGGTTCACGACCCAACTGCATTGCAAATACCTCTGTACACCTTCATGAGTGGATATATCCCACTCGCGTATAAACGATCTTGTTATTTTCTGTTGCATCTGATCTACATTCGAGGTGATATTAGAGTCGGTTACCTCAAGAATAAATGGATTTCTAGCAGAAAGTTCACAAATCTTTAAATTTTAAATTGATTATCGATTATTATAAAGGAAAGCTTGTAGGTTTTCTATCGCTTGAAGCATTGGAAGAAACTTATCCAGAACCGGACGATAAATGCGCAATAGAGAGCAATTCAATTAACAATTATTCTGTCTGCGGTGCGAAATTGATTGATAGCTGTCGAATCAATTCAGTTGACTAGATTGGCAGCCTGGTCATTCCTCGAGCGAAGATAGCCTTGTCTTAGGCGACGGCAAATCTTGTTGTACCAAAGCCGCACGGGTTGCCTACCCGCACTCTAACATACATTGTTAGAGTGAAGAAATTCAAAATCGTTGCATGCAGATGCCGATCTACGCGCTCCGTTTCTCGCTCCAAGTGCTCGTGTTTTAGCCAAAACTAAAAACTGCACAAACAAACAAATTTACATTTTATGCATCTATTCCGCCGAAATCAAAAGGAAAGTGGCAAAGAAAAAAAACTCTCCGGCCCGTGGCCATACACGTATGTTCTTTGGGCATCCGCACAAAATTCTTGGTCACCCGAAAACACACGCATACAAAGGGAAACATAAACACACACATGCATTGATGATGCGCATGTAATTATTATAATCCACATTGATATCGCTTTCAAAAACTTAAAACAAAGAAATGATCGACTTGAAGTGATTGGTATGGATGTGGAGCGACTGGGTTCGATGCCTGTCGCCGCAGGACATCCGATCTGACCTACTGCTCATTATCCGGTAATGACATGTGACTAGCCGCCCTGCAAACTCTAAGATCGGTGCGGATTCCTGGTCTGCCATGCACCACCCATTTCAGGCCGCTCCGAGACCCGCACGAGTGCTTTCTTTGCCGATTCGAACGCAAGATAATGACAGTGAACGTGGTCGGACAATTGTTATCTGTCACTGGGTATCACATACCAATTCATGGGGTAATGATGGCTGGGATTTGGAAGATTTCGCTTGGTCCGGAATAGAATTTGTCGCAGCATCGGAGTGAGTCATGACCGTGAAGGATCAGCCCAAGAGTTGTTGGTCGTGTGACAATGCACTGATAGGGTATGAAACTATGGGCGTCGGATTCGTACCCAAGAGTGTTTGGAAGATTGGTGGAGAACTTTTTTGAAAAAAAAATCGGTAGAACTTGCAACCATTAATTGGTTGATTTCGTGTGTTTAGCGACGCACTGTTTTGACGATGATCCTGTGGCAATGGTTTTATGGCGTCGGAGAATGAGACCAATAACTTAATTAGTGAGCCTCCTATCCTGGAAAATGGCCTATTTCTGTTGGTGAGCACCAAGGGGACCACCGTCTTAACATGGTATTATGGCTCCATTGTCTTAATGTCCCTTCCAAACTTGCATCCCTCCA
Source organism: Protonemura montana (assembly GCA_947568835.1). NCBI lineage: Eukaryota > Metazoa > Arthropoda > Insecta > Plecoptera > Nemouridae > Protonemura > Protonemura montana. The sequence goes on along the minus strand of OX387606.1, from coordinate 18,045,414 downwards.
ACCTCTCTCCCAAACAGGATGGTCACCCATCCAATACCCGACCTAGCGCAGTGTTGCTAAACTTCGGCGCTCTCATAAGAGACTAACCAAGACGCTGGCAGTTTCAGCTAGGTAAACGATTTACTACTTTGACACACGATTTGTTGTTATTTCGGTATGCCGATGGTTTTACGACGTGTTCATGGTTTTGAACTACATAATATCGACGCGAGTCGAAATGGAAGTACGCAACTTCCCCTTTTATTGCCATCAGTCGTATATAACATTCCTGTACGTTCGAAATGTTATCGTGAAAAATGATCTAAATGGTCGACTAAAGTAATTTTACAGTGCAATTGTGTAAGCGATCATAAATGTCGGGCTAAATTTCACTCCGTGATATTCGAACATTATTACTGCGCATGCACAATTTTATGCGTAAAAATGATTTTTAATATAATTCATTGTAACCATACTTTCCAACCAATGTCGTAACGGAACAAAAAATGTGTATAATGCTTCAATTAGGTAAGTTCGTTGGCGGTTTATAATTACCTACTAAACGGCAATCTCGGTTAAAAAACAGTGATATAATAACGTTTGTACCTAGCTATGTGGGTCGCATATATAATTCCCGCTCTTTTAGCAATGGGCAAGTGCAATCCAGGTTACATGCAAGCGCACGACTAAATTTGTTGTCGCTCGCCCACAGCGAAGTAATCCGGAAAAACATAGCTTTTATCTTGCCACGTCTCTGTCCAGGAAAGGGAATGCTAATTTTAAATATGTAACGAGACCGAGAGCAAGCCATGCCCCTTGTGCAAAGTTCGGCACGTAGCTGAAGATTTTACGGAAACAATCCTAATTCCGTACGTGGACTGGAAGACGCCACCAAAATGTCAGCTACCTTTGAAATGTTGGGAAATCTTTGTATTTCGTGTCGAATTATATTTTAAATTGTTTTGTTTGACCACAATGCCTGGGATTTACATGTCGATCTACGGCTAGGCTAAAGCTAAGTAGTTTTGAAAGCTTGTAAGGTTTCGCTGATCAAAGTACATACGAAACCAAGAGTTAGGATTGGAAACAATGATTTATTAAAATGTAGTTCTGGCGAACCGGCGATATCCTTGGAGGACCGAAGTCAACTGACTCCTCAGGGTCGCAGCCCTTCAGGATCGTCTATCTACCTACCTGCCCCGGTGGAGGGCCAGGTTACTAGCTGCACAAAGTGTCGGGAACGTTAAAAGCATCGTAGGAATATCCAAAAACTTGACTGACTTTTTAAACATGAAGTTGCTGATATTTTAAGACAAAAAAAATCTTATTCGAGGCATAATATAGATAATCTTGCTCTGAAGCTCGGGGCCAATTTTTTCATGGAATTTTGCAAGTGCTCGATGTAGAATTGCGGACCTGTCAAAGTGACCATGGCACCAGCGTCGCTGGATGGACCAATCAGCTCGTTATCAACTCAAAAACAAAAACTCATTATCGTAGTGTTGAAATTCCAAAAAATTGGCGACGATTAACGACAAAATAATTAGCTAATTAATGAAAAGCGAACACCAACAGAGAAATAATTTAATTAAAAATCTTTGTCTAGAAATTGAGGTCAGCTCGTTGCAGCGAAGGCGGGGCCGGCGTCTCAGGGTGGACCAAGCAGTCAGTTAATCTCAGTGATCAATCACCATCGTGCAGTTCTGCTCGCGCCGCGCCAGACGCTAAGCCTCTCGGCCGGGCAAGGTATGCAATACCGCATTCCGACCAAGCGAGGACGCGGGCGCCCAGAGGGAGGAAAACCGACGCCCAAAACCGACGTCCGTCGTCGTATTTTGTCTTGGAATGTCAGTACATCCCGGCTGTTCACAGGCTGAACAAGGAAAATGTTTAATTTGATTCCTAACGAGTTTTGAGTATCGAGATAGCGCATTTCATAGCGCAAGTCATGCTATGTTACCATTCTGTAAGCATGTGCACCATTATACCATTAGCAATGGCAGCACTTCGTAAAAAAGGTTAGACATTGCATCGCTTCATGACATTGTAAGCGCTTCTGTCATTTTCTCACAAAGAAGCTGAGGTAAGAAAAAATACATAAAATAAGGAAACTGTTTCAAGCAATAAGCTATCAGATTCGGATAACCCCAGACTTGCCAAGCTGTTGGGGCATCGCCAGCGGTCGGCCATCCAATTCCCCACACTAACTGACATGTGTTTCGTCGCTATGTGCTATTGTGACTTCACTTGACCACCAGGCATTTTTGTCGTTGGCGCTTGTGTGCTAACAAATATTGCGACAAAAACTTAAGAATTACATGGAGGTGAGTAATGAATGGAGCAGGCTTTGATGACAGCAGCCACGTAGGTTTGATCCACGAGGATTCTCATAGACTGTGACCGTGGGCAGAGGCTCATGGAAATGCGCCAGTTGGTATGGTATAGCAGGAAAATCTAGGACTGTACGCATACCAGGATTTTCCCAAGGAATTGAAGCAGTATTAAGAAAAAAGATAAGAGAAGTACGTGAAGCTATGAATGGTCAATATATAGGCGAGTCATGCTGTTGGTGATCGACTCTTGACATTCTCTTCATATATAGAAACATGACAGGAAATGTCAAGTCGAGTAATCGAATAACTGAACGCTTCATCGTGCAAGGAACTGCAATTTTGAATTCCGTCATTTCTGAAGTATAAACGTTTGTCAAATCATAGAGATCAAAATGTTAGAGAAATTCCCCTGATTTCGAAAAAAACGCGTGGTTTCGTAATGCAAGCAAGTAATAGTGTACCCATGCTCGCGTTACCTTTATATTTTTATTTTGTTCAAAACTCAAGTGAGCTGCTGGAGATGAGAATCTATCCATTATCCAGTTAAGGCTGTGGGCAGGTGCTTGAAAAGTCCCACATCGATTGTTGCCTTAACAAGACCTCGAGACTCTTATAAGGGTGTATCGTTTCACACCTATAACGATTATCTGATTGTGTGGACAGTAAAACGCACGACGGTTCGGTACAGCACAGCGGGCGACAAAGGTCAAAATAGAAACAAAAATAGTGCAAAAAAAAACCGCAATTAGATCTACCCACACACTATAAAGCAGCGGATAAAATTCAAAACCTCAACGCTAAACGCTTTAATTTGGTAAAGCCGAACTCGGCGCATAATAACGGCGTACGCCATGCTGGTTGAAAATCGATAAATAACAAGAGGTGGAAAACAAAAAACTGCATTTTCTATCCTCGCTTGATTAGTGGACCGTTGAAATTTCGACCGGCGGGCAAATTTCTCGCGCGCTGTTTTCGCCGTTCGCCCGACAATTATCGGCAAGTGCACCTCATCTGTACAGCAGACATCGACAATCGCTTTGTAACGAGCTCGAAAACGAATGGGCACACGTCCATTTATGGATCCAACAAATCGATAATGATTATCAGCCCAGTGTTAATTGATCGCATAAGCGGCTTCAAAGCGAACGAATAATAAAATGGTGGAACCGATCTGTAATCAACCTGACAGATTCGGTTCGGTAGGTACCTGCAGGTCGGGTTAAAGAGAGCAATAGTTTGGTGGCGAGAGGCCATCTGCGATAATGATTTCACTGCAAAGCGGTTAGAAGTATCGTCGGGTATGTAAATACCGGCGGTTGTTACAGCGTAAATTTCGATTTTACAATGATATTTTCCTTTTATCTCAGTGCATATTTCTAAAAAATAAAAAAAACTTTCTTATACATGATAATATCAATCTCAAGTCTTTATCAAAACAGCTCTCATACCAGAATACGAAACAAAACACATAGGTACAGTAAACCAATCACAGATGACCTGATTACGTTACCCACAGTGTTACCGGACCTACAATCTCATAATAGGAAATGCTAATAGACCGTTTATCATGGTAATTCTCGCAGGTCTCTCGCGCCGGGACAATTTCACGTCGATTTGCCAAGGTTCGGGTGGGAAGGTGTTACATTTAGCGGTGTGCAAGTCAGACTCGTATCAACACACCATGCAGAGCACCAAACAATCCACGACAACAAGATATATAATGCAAGTGAATGCGTTTTTATTATAGTGCTTGCATTGCGGTCGACTTGATTGTTCCCCCGTACGAATGACGAGATATGCATGCTATTATTATTTCGATGCGGTTGTGTAATATGTGTTGCCGATTGAAATCAGAGCACTAGGCTAATATCGTGGGTACCGAAGTGGTTGAGTATACGGAGGCTGTGAAAAGTATTGGACATACTACGTGAAATAACAAAGCTAATTTTCTGTTAAGTTTTATAGGAATGGAAGGTGTGTGCGCGTGTTTACAACGAGCGCTAATGAGAAATAACACATTTAAAAGTCATACAAAAATGTGCTACATTTAAAAAATTCGTTAGCACATTTATGCTGGTCGAAGTCGTCGAATGAGTCTCGATATTTGGCCGAATTCTCGTGGAAGGTCAAATTTAAACATACGAAAAATCAAATTGGAAACCGATTTTAAAGGAAGTCCAAGATATTATAAAGGGTAGTGAAGGTATCTAGGGAATCAGAAACATTTCTATAATATACAATAACCAGACATTCGAGATATACGACATTCCGGTGTAACAAATCACCGATCAGATTGGCACGATTCTTGGCAAGTGGAATTCACTGTGCAATCATACTTCTCCCCAGTCTACAAAAGAACTCGTTCAAAAATAGGTCTAAAGCTAAACCGCACGCACACACAAAAAACAGTAAATTTCTAAATGAGAGTAAGCGTAGCTTCAATTGTGATAAATCGTAAGGTTAGCATACACCTATAATTACAAGAAACCCGATAACTATAGAAGTGAGAGGGCAATCTCACAACAACAGATCTAACTCAAACACACCCACAGAAAAGATAGTCCATGGATACTTTTTAAATCTTATGATTGATCATTCTCATCCTCCTTTAGAATATCGAACAAGACAAAGGCTGCACATGAAAGCTACAAGAAATGAAACGAAGAAGCGCAAGTCTGACGATTTCCTATCCCTAACCCACGCCGTAATTTAGAAGCAAAACGTCTCATAATGCGAATGCGGCAATGCGCCACATGACGCGGCCACAGGTAATTAAGATTTCATAATTGCAAGCCACATCCTCGATGATCATCGCACCGAAAATAACGCGGAATTCATAATTGATATAGTTGTAGTGCAACGCGTTGGAAAATTGTGTAATTGCTCTCCTTGGCGTTTGGCGCGCAGCACGGTGGGCGCAATTAAGTCTTGTGTACCTCGGCATAAATTAGCGAACATGAGTGAGTTTGCAATTAGGATTTGTAAATGACAGGTGACCGGTGCCTAGGTTTCTTATCACTCAAACGCTGTGCGCTTGCCGTAGATGATTGCAATTCTAGTGTCATGCTATTTTTCCGTGTTTTCCATTCGACATGCACATCAAGGATAATTGCTATTTTATGTACTTCACTATAAGAAAACTAGCAATATGTAATTGTGAATGACATGTTATAAAAGACCTCAGCCTCTTGAGAGTTAATTTCTAGTAGTGCTGTAATTACATATACCGTGGTAAATTATTATTCCTAATTAAAATATACTGATCGAACTGGGAAAAGAATGATTTTAAAAGGCAGGATGACAAAAAAACAGCTCCACTTTCCTTCCACTTATATGTCGGATAATTGTTTACCTATGTTTATTTGGTACCTATGGGTACATATCCCACGGACCGTTGAGGGTCCGATCTCCAGACGTTGGCACTTTTGATTCTAAAACATTGCACCTCGAGGTACACACGTATGTGAGACAGACCTCGTACACGCAATCTGGCTCCATTAGCACAGATGCAAGCAGACTTATTGACATGGGATTTAAGATAATTAGAGATGTCCGGCAAATGATGTCAATGGCATTTAAGACAAGAGACTGCGTGGTCCAGTATTTGCTCAATGCCGGAGAGTCACGGCTTTTTTGTTTAACCAAACGCCCAAACGAAACGCGAGAACATTAGATTTCTAAGCAAATATTTTGGAATTGGAAAATGTTCGGTGCCACTCAGTTCGGCAAAGGAAGTGATTGCATCCCGCGCAACGCTTGTTGTGATAAAATCCGGAATCAATTATTAGATTTAATTGCTTCACGAGCTATTTAACACTTGAGAGTTGTTAATTAGGCGAAGGCACTGCCAGTAAGATCGTAAGACGGTGGCATTCAATTGTACGGTGGTGAAAAAGGCACGCGTTAGCGAAATGCAAAGACAATAGCCTCCCGAGAGATTCGTGCTCGTGCTTTATTTCTTTCCATTCATTGTACAATATTGTACAGAATAGACCGATTGCTACCGGACCAAATAAAATTAATAACTCCCACCAACGAACGATTTCGAAAGTTTTTTTCCAGAGTTTTCTGATATCAAGAATATTGTTTACAAGTGAGCATTATGTGATGCTTTCTAACTTTCGTCGGTAAAAAAAAAAAAATTGTAGCACCACCGAAATAAACAAGCGATGCTCCTTGGTTTACGTGGATTCGTTAATTACACAGTGCGGACATCGCCTTTGTCTAATTAAGACCCGGTAGCGTTTGTTGCTCGTTAATTACAATTAGTAGAGGAGGAATTCCTTATTGCCTTAGCGCTATGCACTATGATCGCCGGCTGTGGGTTTGAGGTCTACAAAACCACTGCAAAAACTGCGATACAAAACCTAATTATCACACCCAAGTCGGGATTGTTATTATGAACGATTACTTAATAGGCCCACATTTTTTCGTCACCTGTCGGAAAACGCATAAAAACTAACTCAAAACAAACATTTTTTTTTTCATATCTTGATTGAAGCAATAAAAAAAACTGACAAACATAAATCTACAAAGAAAATTATGCAAACATCATCGAGAGGCTTGCAAGTGTGAAATCATATCTACAAGATTACGTCTTCCACAAAACAATGACAGGGTCAAGAAGAAGAAGACAATGTTAAAGTTGTGTACAACAACGTGCAACTCGCTACCGTCGATGTTAATCTGGAAAAAATAGTAGAAAACTACAATTAAATTGTAGCATTACTGTTATTTTCGGCGCTCATTGCTGCACTTTCGACCTATACCTTCACGACACAAACAAGCGATCTGATCAAAATCAACGTCAGATAACAAGAGCTTGATTATGGAGTATACGAAACAGTTTTATGTACAGGAGGAAAGCGGACCGATGACACGGGCATAGTGTAAAAACCAGTCCACCTGAGATTTGCTGGCCACTCGAGCGTGTAAGAATTCCCTTTCGTCGGAAGAGGTGCACAACAGCACGCGCGGTTTCCATCGAGGGTGAAAGGCGGTGGACATCGCACAAGTCAAGTTGCACGAACAGCTAGTAAAAATAAGTAAGATCTCGTTCGAAAGATAAATACAAGAGTGGGCTATGTGATCGCACACCGAAAAGTTTCTGTCAAACACTTTAAAAATCCTTGAAATTGTTCGAGAGATCCTTGACTCTTGCTCTCAACTGTCACAGACGGATTGGGTTCGATTAGTTTCCGAACAATTGCTTTGGAAATTGCAGAAACTCTTAATTAAGCAACAGTAACATTTTGACATTACTTGGGCAGAAAAAATAATGCATTTAAATTCCGCAATCGTATTTAACTAACTTGCTCCGAGTGGCGGCCGTGACCTCTCGACAATGTTGAACATTTTGCTTCTTATGAGAGTCTCATAACATCCAGTGGCGCTGAGGTCATGCCTGGAAGATCCATGTTACCAAAAAACAAGACAAGGAGACGGCCGTGTCCTTTTGGTGGAGGAGCTATCCTAGTCGCTGCTTGAAAAAGACGCATACAGCAAATGATTGAAAACTAGGACCATGGTCGGCCACTAGAAACGAACCAAAGCGACCCTTTTATTTGCAAACATTTAACAATGTTCTTCGGCAAATACGAAGACGACATCGTTCCAAGAATTAACAGCTAAAAACAAAACAAAAATAAACACAAATAAAAAAATGTGAAACTCGGTGAAAACTTTGAATATAGTTGTACCGATTTTTTCCCCAATAATACATAAAAAAAGTTCTCTGTGACCGAATTCCATTGTGTCAAGCTCAAGCTCGTTAGACCCCAGACCTCAATCCGATGTCATTAGACCAGTGCTAAAAGCCTCGTTGTCAAAACAATCAGTCGTTCAACACCATAATCAATCAATCAAGCTCATAATCAAGTTCTACCAAAACCACAGTTACGATAATTTGTTTAAAATCTTTTATCCTAACCAAGAAAAATTCAAGCGCATTTGACCAAATTCCTTTCCGATTTACCAGTTTTTCACTATTTCTGTTCCACCTGTTGCAATCTCTTGAGGTGAATAACAAATGATTCGCTAAAAGCAAATGTAAAAACTCGATGCCATTTCGACCGTTTCAATAGTCGCGTGGCCTGTCCCTTTAGCTGGCCGCTCGCGGTTTGCTGACTGTTAATTGAATGTACCTCACGCCAGCAATCACATCACTATCAGACAAGTCCACTTTCACTGATGGCTGCTGCCAAACACACGAGGGGGTCGACAGCCTGCCTTTACAATGGGTGCCAATTGCTAATGGGTGCTAGCTGCCAATGATGATTGCCATGTAGGAACGCGTAAGCACGCAATTCCCTGCATGGGTTGGATTAGAAAAGTAAGTGTCAAGCGGTGTGCAGTGATTGTTCAGAAGAATTGATTCGAAAGAGTACATCACGGCAGTGGGATTGAGTTTAAAAACAAAGTAGCTTTTACTTTGTGTTGGTGTAGGTATTTGGTGTCGGTATTAATTATTTTCAAGTAAATGCAGTAACAATAAAAAAAAATTCCGATGGCTTAAAGACGGTCTTATTTCCGAAGAAAATAGGTCATGAATCCATAAATACAATTTGTAATTTAGATGTTATTGATCGAAATGGAATTATGGCCGATTAGAAACGAATTTAAAATTGACATTCAAAAGTATGAAAAAATCTCGTTTGACCTTAGCGTTTCGACCTTACCTTTAGCAAAAAAATGAATTAAAGAGATAATCCTTTCATAGCACAGAAAACACGTGAACAGCTGGCGTATAAATCAGCACTGAGTTCGAAATCGGACAAGAATAATAATTTGAGAGAATGAGGGTGGTTGTAATTGCTGCAAGTGGGTTTATTACACCGACCTTTTCAGCAATTAATTACGAAAACAATTCATACAGACCATGCACTAGAATCATTACACCTTGCTATCTTCTAATGTAAAACCGATTCTAATAACACAGTGAGAAGTATTAATTTGTAATACTTTGTACTCGTCGTGGGAGAGCGTTTACAGCAATTTGTGTTCAAGATTTCAATATACCTACTAAATCCCGTAAGTAACACAGAATATAGTCTGCGATAGGTGAAGGTACAAAAAAAAAAGAAAAACCATCGCATTATTATTGTTAACTTTTGTCCGGGAATCTGGACCAGATCTTCAGAGAGATTTGAAAGGGGATACCACCGTCAGATGAGGTTTTTAATAAGTCTGATTGATGAACGCCATGACATGCCGTTAATACGTGATTGACTTTTCTCGTACTTAGCAATTACAATCGGTACTTTCCACATCCGCACACGATGATAGGAATCATTCGCTTAATTACTGATTTTAGTTCCCCGTGTAAACGAGACGAGATCGTACATGCAGCATACAGAATTGGCTTTGTCGAGCCCGCCTTATCATAATATCTTCATTAGAAATGTAATTACATGTATGCGGTATACTACGACATCGATGTCATCGATATTGTGGGTTATTGGACGTGGCCGGGCAGTTTCTTTGATTGGTCGCGAATTCGGTCATCGAGATATAATTCCATAGGAAGTGAAGAAGCCGAAGCGTGTCCTGCAGTATTTACGATGGGGTTACATTGCTGGCAACGATGTGTCCACCCAATAAATATTTGCCAGCGTCCGGAAACAAAGTTTCACTCAAAATGCGCGTCTAAATTGACACACCACCGAGCAAAAATATGTGATTTCATAATTTTATGCATTCGGAACGGAAAAGAATGGAAAAAAAAAAACAATTACCATTAAAAAGCAGTTGTTATAAGAATTGTTATAGAGGTCTGCGCGTTTATGCACATAAATAATTCTGACCTGAAATAATTAGACGAGAATATATCTGGCGGCTTTTAGGTATTCTTGAAAATAAAAGAACGCGACTTTGATTTACCACGAGAGATCTCTTGTCAGATTTCCAATTAAGAAGATGACATATTATTCTGTAAGGCTTCGCATAATCATCTTACAGCATCATAGAAAATAGCACTGCCTCTAGTGATATCCACCCCGGATCTAAGTCCGAGTGATACCGGATCTGCGTGATTGCGCGACATTACAAAAACCACGGAGTTTCCCAAAAAATCCATCACCGATGTAATGACACCTTTACCTGCCTGAATTGCAAATTTATTTTTAAATTGTATAAGTATAGTTCGCGCGCCGCGAGGGGCATGACGTAAGCCACGATAATGATAGTAATAACCACGCACCGCGTGGGGCTGGGGCTACTTAGCACGAGTATGAATACACCGTCGTAAAATAGGAGTTTGGAATTCGCGAGCTATGCAGGAAAAATGCCAACAAACACCTAACCGCCAGCAGAAGTAGAAATTAACACGCATCGAAAAACAAGTTGAAACCTTAATAGCCAAATCACAACAAACTGTCAGAAACCATAATAAATAAAAATATAATTTACCAGTAATTTTCTGGACGTGGGAGTGTATTTTTGGAAATCTGATGGCCATCTTTATTTTATTTCTTGAACAAGTCAAGGATTCAAAGACCATTTTCACACTTTTTTTACACCAATCATGTACAGGTGCTAACAGCAACCACTTTCTTATCATTTAGATCGACGGAGTGCACCAAGACATGGCAAGAAAGCGATTCATCACAGCATCCTTCGACCGCCGCTGTCGGCGCAACAACTATTGCCGGTAACCAAATGAGATCCACAATGTCAGAACGACCACAATAAAATATCACGCTCCTTCAACTCGTTCAGACCGATTACAAAACATGACCGACCGTCAAGCACCCACATAAACGTGCAACTAACGCGACAAATTCGTGGGATAGACATAATGGAGCACACCTGTCCGACCTGTATTGGCTGCAAAGTGCGGCAGGTCGCATCCTCAGTCATGTTCGATGGTTCAAGACGATCACGCCTCGGGATTTACCTGTGCAGAGTCCTTGGCTTGGCTACAAGTCATTCCAAAGGCAACCGCGGCGTCGTGAAGATCATGTTGGTAAGGAGAGGATGGATCAAAGATCATTCGGTAACTCTATCGGAATGCAGATTGTATACCGAAGCGATGTGTGCGCACTCTGACACGGCTATAGTCTAGACCATGTTCAAGGTAAAGGTCGACCTGTAATTAGTGGTACGAGGCTCAGCTGCCTATTCGTTATTTATTATTACAAATTGATTCGTTTAAGATTTAAGTGCGTAGGATAAAAATAAAAATGCGTTTGTGATGGCATTTAAAAAGCGACAATGAATCTTTTGTCCACCCAGTTTCTTGCAGCTAAAGTGACAGCGAAACAATTTCACATGATTCAAATTAAATTCCACGATAAATTTATCTCGCATGCTGACGTGCACAGTCATAAATTCAAATTTCAATTTCACCTCCGCGCAAAAACGGACAGTTCACACTCGCACACAACAAACCAGTCATTTAAAAACGCATGAAAACTGAAGTTAATGAACAATAGCCTTTATGCGGTTAATTTATTTCATTTCTCTGCCCTTTCAGGCAGCTCGGACAACAATATTCCAGTGTGCCAAGTCCGGCTACAGTTCACGCCGCAAAACGTTCCTGACTGACTCGAGAAGGACGCGAACGACGGTGTTTCCCAACAAGAATTGTCGGCGTGACAAAAAATGTGATAAATTGGTATCAATGAGGTGAAACCAGAGGCAATGGGCGGCTGGCACGAAGGTTGCCGCCGCCGCTGCCTTGCCGCCGATGAAGAAACACCGAAAGAAAGACCGAGCGATTCGACGAGCGCAGAGCAGCGCCGGGGACGTGGGCGTCTGGAGATTAATTCCAGCCCTGAGGACTCTTTGCATACTGCTCTTGTGTGCCAGGCGGAGCGGGACCTCAATAAACCATCTTCGTGTGTCCAGCTTCCTTATTGAAACCAGAAATGTTAACTCAATTAAAACGACACGCCGTGTTTTATTAGTTCCAATCTTAAGAGCTGACCAGCCATAACAATTTTAACATGAGCCTCTTCGTGATGACCACAACGGCATAATGCAAAAAAAAGTAAACCTTCTTGGTTATATAGAAAGCGATATTAACAATACAAATATTTATCGTCGGCGATTTACTTTCGTGAAATTGATTAAAAGTCACGATAGCTCGCGAGCACGCGGTTTCAATCCTGTATGTATACATATATATAATTTCACTCTTGTGGAGTATTTTAAGACAATTGTTAGCGGTACGCATTTGCGCGGTGAAAATGGCCCGATGACAATGAACTTGGCTTTACGGTCGGTATCAACTGCCGCGAGAACTAGACCATACGCAGGGCACCTCTAGGCGCAGTGATAATTGTGAGAAACAGCGTGAGTACGTTTCGCGATGAATGGCCGTATCATCTCCGGCGAGACATGATCTCGGGCAGAAAAAACTGTATCAACAACTTTCATGCGATCCGCGGCGGTCGGCGGCGGTGCCCGAGTCAAACGGTTTATTTGCTGGCACGCGGGAGTTTTTCAGCCAAGTTTCACGGACATGCGGGCACCACCGTCGTGTTCGGCTTCCGAACAATGATGGTGTCTTGCTGTTTTCCACGGGAGACTATTTCATTTGAAAAATCTTACAGGAGAAATGGTGTTCAACATTACCGATGAAAGGTCGTGTCAATGTTAATTTTGAGATTGGGGCTTATGGGTTACGATAATTAGAAATGCTGTTCATGTCAGAATGTAATTTACCTACTTTTTTGAGAGTCGTAATTGCCATGGTCTATACTATATTGATATAGTCTATATGGGGATGCTCCCTCTCTCCCGTTTTGTGTGAGAAAGGAGCACCGAGCCATAAATCGGGTAAAAAAGGATATTTCGGGGCTCATGAGTACAATTCACTGTCAGCAATTCAAACAGGAATCCGACTTCTTCATAACATCTGACATTTACTTAACTGTCTCTGTCTAACACGGTAACTGGTTGAGCACTGAAAAAATGCCTGGTAACATCAACCTTCCACTTTCTGGCGAAGTCATCACGTCCGTCTCGCTGCATTCGCGTGGTCCCGACCTGCTCCACGCCGTTTTCCCACCGAACGAAATGCATTTGTGCCCAAAAAGTGCTCAATGCCGCGCCGTGGGCGGATACTAATTGCCAGCACCATCTAAGACGGTGATGAGTCAGTGCGATGTCGTCGCCTCGAGACGTCGAGGTAAACGAGGGGACGAAAGGGAGAGTGTGAACGCCACTGGGAGGTGGTGGTGCGAAACGCAAGGACGTAGCCGAGTGCGACATCAGTGGCGGCCTGGTAGGACACATGTCAGGACTGTCAAGATTTCTCCCAGGACGATGAGCTGTGCGCACCAGACAGTGAATTAACTCGACTAGCTACTAGGAAGGAATAAACCCGAACTGGATATAATACAAACGGCCTTCTTAGAAGGAACGCTCAGATTTGGGTACACAAACCGGGGTCTCATCTAAAGATAATGTGATGGGAATTATTTAAAGTGTCCAATTTCTAAATTTTAATTCAGCTATCAATGGTTTAGTACCAAGAAGAGAACACCCCAACAGATTCAAAGAAAGGGTTGCACGGTATTTTATTATTAACAACACTACAACCGTCTCAAAAATTGATGCCCAAACGCTGACCGCGAGTCCGCGAGTTCGAGTCCGCGTTTGGGCATCAATTTTTGAGACGGTTGTAGTGTTGTTTATAATAAAATACCCCGCGCATTGCAAGCGTTTGCAAATTAAATAAGATTTCATCCTAATAAGGGTTGCACGGTATTTTTACATGTTCATTTTTCTAATGGGTTTGCCCTAAAAGATGAGATCTAGCGAGTCTTCGGACTTTTGGGGCCTTGCGCAGCTCGGCGACCCTCAGTAACCAGAAGCGTCAGGATTACCGAACAGAGCCGAGTAGTTCATCTCCTTGGCAACGTTAAGGCCACGAAGTTGACTGTCACATCGGCTTATCTTTTAATTGCAGACTTGAATAAGCCAAAGAATATGAAGCCCTTGTTGAGGTCATCTATATCCAGAAAGTGTGTGTCTTAAATTCGGTAAGACATGTTTTGAGAAACGTGTAGTGTGTGTGTATTAACTAGAAGGCATCCGCATACGCACATGCTTGTTTGGTCAGAATGACTCGTGTATGCTCACCTTGTTAAATATGAATTATTAACTGAGTAAATCCCATAGCTCGAAAAAAGTGCTCGGACTCAAGAACGGGTATTTCCCTCTATACATCCCGAGAAAATTTTCTGAACGCGCGTTAAAATATTCAAAACGACATCCCATTGTGTACTCTTCATTATAAACGATGTTTGAATATCGAGTCACTACCAGAGAACACGAACATTCCAAAACCTTTAAGAAAACCTTTAAAAAACCCAACACTAGACCAAGGTCTTACGAAAAAAGCCACTACTACAATCCCAAAATAAATTCCGAACAACGAACAAAAAACCACAGTTCCATTATTATCAAACTATCACTGGTCACTCCAACCGCATAGGTAATACAAATTCCAGCTAAAATCAGCTCAAAACTCCAGCAGTGCAGAGCTCCATCGTTGCTCTGCAGACCTGCAGTCCCACTCACTTTCTTATCCCCACTCCTGCCGAGAGCGCGGCGCTGTGCGACGGACCGTGGTTCGGCGCCCGGGCACGGCTTGTGTCTTGCCGACCAAGACGTTAGTCGACGTACCACTGCACCCGATGCACGAGCCGGCACCCAACGCTGCCGCGGTTACCGCGACATGACGCGACCAGCTGACATCGAGAGTGCATGGTAGATCATCGCGTTACCGGCAAACGGGCGGTAGCGATTCCGTGTGGACAAAAAACCGACGTCGCAAATAGAAATGAACTTGAAAAGTGACAAGCTAGTGTGTTGATTGCGAAGATAAATAGCGAGCAGAATTAGATTTAACACGCGAGTCATCCGTCTTCGATGAAGTAGCTGGCGTTTAATTCAGAGAAAAAAAACGGACAGCTAATTTATTATCAAAGACAAACGCTAACAAAAACGGCTGCTATTCGATATCTTCGTTTAGTGTTCAAACAAACTGTCTTGTGTGAGTTTGCGGTGGTAAGACAGACAAAGCAGTGTCCATCTTGGTGTCTTGTGTTGGTAATTTCGACATACGCGCTCGTTCGGACCGTTTTCATGCACCGAAAAATAATTTAATCGGATACTCGTGCACTGTTCGCTGTCTAATTTGATTAAAACCGTGTCGTAATAGCATTGTTAAAGAGCAAGGCGCCTGGTCCGGTGGTGTGCACGTGTTTAGAGACGTCGTGGTCGCTGGGATGTTCTGGGAGGGAGCGCGCCGTAGCGCGGAGTGATCATACGGGAGAGTTCGACGCACGGGACTCCACGAGTGGATAAACCAGAACTCTAGACACATCATGTTGCTCGCGACTTTGCAGGACACAGGGTGGTGAAGTGTAATTCGTGTGTTCGCTGACCTGCTTCCGACAGAGGCAAGAAAAGCGATAGATTTGGTTTTTTGGTTTAATAAAAAGAAAAGCGAGTGATTTGCGCCAAGTTTTTCCGCGCGAGATTGTTTGAAATAGACGGACGGTGCAGTGGGAGGAATAAATTTTACGTCGACAGGTGTAACTGGCTTTCTTCTTGCTAGAAAAAAGTGTAAGTATATATACGTAGGATTTATTTAGATCACTTTTGCTCGCTCGCGCTCTGACCGAATGATCGCGCCAAATGGTAGCATTTATGTTTTACTGGTAGCGCGTGGAGGTGGAAGTTTTATGAGCGGATACAGATGAGATCTAAACGTGCTAGTCTCATAAAGTAGAAAACAAACGTTGAAGTTCGATTTCGATAATAACTCGTGATTACTGCTCGCGTATATGATTGCGGGTTAGAAAGAAATGTATCGAATTATCTCCCCGAGTCTCAAGGATCAAACGGTGCAAACACATTTTTTTTTTTTTTTTTTTGGGGTCAAACAAATCGAACAATATGCAGGGTAAATTGGTCGCAATTATGCACTCGATATTAATAGGAATATCGAGTGCAATATCGTGAAACTGAATTTGAAAATTGAGAAGCCAGAGCGACCTCGCAATGGTCACGAGCATGATGTTAAACAGCCTAATTATGGCGC
This sequence comes from Protonemura montana, assembly GCA_947568835.1. Classification (NCBI taxonomy): domain Eukaryota; kingdom Metazoa; phylum Arthropoda; class Insecta; order Plecoptera; family Nemouridae; genus Protonemura; species Protonemura montana. Next base: position 18,029,046 of record OX387606.1, on the reverse strand, counting down.
AGTCTCGAATTAATCTGATTCGTCGGCAATAAATTCACTGTCTCGTTGTTATGCGATTGTTAAAAATCATGGTGGCACGCGAACCCCGTTTGTCAGTTGTATAACGCCGTCGAGCACGTGTATAGAAGAACTATTCACTTGTCTCGCTAGAAACGTCTCCTTCGAGTATTATGGAAAGCGTCATTGAAATGTCGACGTGAAAATGTTTGGTATTGTCAACCAGCATAATTGTCAGATAAATTCTGAGCTCGATCCAGGTCATGACGCAACCGAAGGATTTGCATAAAAGAGGTCCCCGAAAATCTGACTTGAATTGCCTATCTGTATTAGAGAGATGTTCAAGATATGCCTAGAAACCCACAAAAGAATTAGATTTTTCACAGATAAAACAAGAATTATAAGAGTAGGTGTCGTTAATGGGCAATTTATTTAAATTACTTCTGTACGATTTTTGACAAACGAAGACCAAGTAGGGCTCGCTGGGTTCTAGAAAGGGAAGCGTTTCATCTCAAACGAGAGAATGGTTTATGAAAACGAGATTGCTCACTGCAAGTGCAAGTTGTGATGATCGTGCCGAAAAGTGCGACAATTTAACTTGCAATTCACGAGCAAAGTTCCACTTAAAGTGCATTTACTTCATCGCCATAGCGGTTTCTAGGTCACTATTCCAGGATACAAAGATTGGCAATCTGTCTTTTAATTGATCAAAGAGGGTGAAGATGACCGTGCCAAACACAAAATTAGTCCACAGCGATAATATGAAAGAAAACCTCGCCAGTTTCTCCGAGCATCACGTGTACAGATTAATTAAAACTCATTGTCACTAACTTTTTACAATAAAAATGTGGAAAACGCAATTACAGACATTTAATTTGTCTGCACCAAGGTTAAACTCGTTGCAAAGAGCACACAAGAGTGGTATCGCCCGCCAAAGTCACGGAAAACACGAAGAGATCGCAATTCACTGACATTTCGACCAGAGGACTGCTTGGTCCAGATCTATACTGGAAAGTAACGGACAATTACAGGAAATATTTACTGAGTGCATTTACAAGAGGTTAATTTCGTTGATAATTGCTTTAACCCTCCGACTGCTCTGGTTCAACAGATATTAAAGCCATAAGGCGGGCACTCAGTGGTATTGACGTAAATAGGTGTAACTTGAACAAACGAGTGCATTAGCATGCATAATCCGATCACCCGAAGTCATAGTAGACAATTCGATCGACTAAACTCGGTGCCCATGTAACGTGTTTTAAGTGAATTGAGAGGTTGCGACTGATTGGTTCGCGGCGCTCTATAACAACGACAGGAAAATTGATTTCTTTTTGCACACCTCAATCTCAATGACTCACAAAGAAACACAACAAGAAAACAAAGTCGTGAAACCTTATTAAATTGCACTTTGCATTATGCACACACAATGGAATTCACTAGGACAATTTGACAAAAAAAAAAAACACAAAAAAACCAGCTTTCAAATTGCAATCCGGTTCCTTCCTGTGTGCGCGGTAAGCGAGAATTTTACAATTACGCTTGTTTTTTTCGAATCAAAATAGACCTAAAAACATTTTGTTTCATCAATGGGAAATTCATGTTAAGTGCATTATGATACGTGTCCACACATACTGACAAAGAAAGAACATAGCTAGCGACAGGCAATCATACGAACAGGAGTGACCGCGAGGAATGCCGAAGTGTCCTTCGAGAGACTTCGCGTAACACAATTAATAGGCCGAGTATCCACCTTCTATCAATAATTATCGTCCACGTGATTGCGTCCATAAGCGCGCCGTGGACCACGCCCGATCCGCAAGAGACAACGGCGAGCGATACAGATAGAAATGGCCTTGCTCTAACTTAAAACGTGCAAGACAATCCGTTTGTTACTTAACCTCCGACCCCCACGGGCAAAGACACACCTTGATTGGCAAAAATCGCCCGCCATTTATGACTTGCAGGAAGTCGGTAATTGCGATCGCAACGCGGGCATACCTGCGAGTGAAATACGTCACTTTCAAGATCAATTGTCGAGCGGCTGAGGTATTTCAAACGCGGTTTTACACGTAGCGCAATTGCCAGCCTTGCATGTCGTGAAAAGATCAGTAAAAGTGAGCAATAAGACAAACTACTTTAATGATTGAATATCATTAGGAGTAATTTTTTCAAGGGACGTTGAATCGAAAATGACAGGCATCGTTGCAGAACAGTATTAACTGAAAGTGAGCCAGATGACATTGACTATTAAGACTCGAAATAAAAAGGTTAATTTGAATGCAAGTAAAATTGCGCCAGTTCTTGTAACAAGTATTTATAACATTGATTTGAATAAATTTGACAAATGACAGGCGAAATGAAAACGGTAAAAAATGTAACAGGCGGAGCGGAGAGTTGATTTCGGAAAGTTAACCATTTGACATTGACTACACAAAAAACGCACACAACAATGCGAAGAGAAAATTCGCGATCGTACGCTAAAAGTACAATTTGCATAAACATGTCGGTTTAATAATACGAAAATAAATACAACCTAATCCACCCGTGTTTTAAATATGTCGTTCGGGCTGTCGTACACTTGGCCGGTCGGCCACTTTCAGATCATGCGTCGATCAAACGATCGACATGCGTCGCACGCACCTAAACGCATATCGAGAGAGAGAAGCAGTTCGGAAAGTTGGTCGTGAACTTGAGTCGGCGTATCACGATATCGATTCAAGGATCCACGAGAAAATCACGTAAAATGCACAGCCAAATGTTTATAATGACGCATACCTAATGCATGCGCTGTAATTAGAAAAGCATTGCAGCCGAGTAATTTACCACGAGATCGAAGTGTACTTACAAAAGTTTCCTAGTCACGAGCGCCAATATCGGATACCCAATATCCTGTTACGAATTGGGGGGCAAAAAAAAAAAACAGACCATGGCTGGCGTATTTTGTTTTTAATCAGTGACTGCCTGGAAATCGGAAAACGGTTACACCTCGTGGCCGTTTAAAGCAAATCGTTTGCAACACACAAGTGTTCAGGAAAGAAGTGAATTCCGGCCCAAGGGTCCAGTCCGTTTCGTAGATTACCGGCCAGGCGATATGAAACAAGCCGAGGTTGCCTTGGAACGGGGTGTAACGGGCAACGTGAGTAAGATTGGTCCAGATAACGCGATAAATCAATAGATACTTTCCACCGATTAGGAGCCGTGAACAATTATCTAACAGACCCTGAAGTTTGTCGACGTGAGTATTCAGTGTAAATAAACACTGGTGTTTAACGAGTAGAAGAGCAAATGGGCAAGTTAGGGTTTAACGTGAGCTGTCGTATCTGTTTTTTTTTTCACGAGGCGCCGAGATGTACGGCCACACACCTTGCAAACTGATATTTTGTGTACACCTATCTATCACTGCGGGCACCAACTTTACCAAGTTGAAAAAGTTTTAGCGTGTACCATTTGGCTCATGAGCGGAGATGATTTGCCATGTGAAATAATGGACTGCACAAGCAGGCTCGTTGTAATGCTTTTAGTGATTTTTCAGATAAAATTATATTTTTCATAAACCACGATATTTTGAAAAGTACTATCATAGAAACTAAACATTTCTCACCAGATAGATCGCATGAATATAGCCTAGTCAATCATCTATCCAATAAACATAACATTTCTGTCGAAATCCCAGAATATTCCTCTGCCACCAATCCCCCCCTATTTTTAAACAGTTGGCACGAAAAACGCCTGTGTGGTCAAAACACACCGACCGAAAACACTGCAAAGTTCTCGATCCAGTTCACGTCCAATAAACTTGTTTCCCGAAGAAGATCTCTCGTGTTCCTCACAAACGTTTCCACAAGCCATGAATCACGAATCTGCCCCACAAAGCGGTCAGATGATTGACACCTGACTGATGCTAGCAGCAACTCCCCCCAGAGAATTGCTTTTTTGCCAGCGAGTCTCGCGGAGACTTCAACGCCAAGATTTCGTAAGGAAAGTGATTACAAAAAAACACGATTTTTCGTCAGTTTAGTATGAAAATTCACCGAGCACAAACAGACAAGACAGCAAACAAACAAGCATGGCCCGATTGCCGTAACCACAACTTGTCTCAAAACTCTGAAACAATGCTAATACACAGCGGAGTACTTTTTTCGTTAACAGAACAGAACCGTGGGGTCACACGGTGATTGCAAAAGAGGCGACCTCGCGACCAGCGGTACCGTGCTTTACTTCATTTCGATATGATACCGGCCGTCAGACAAAAAGTTTGCTAATAATTCCCATGTAATTGTTAAAGGACTAATTATTATTACGCCAGAATTAAAATTGCGGTGCAGCGCAATGTCAACATCGCACCAAACAAGGGAAAGCAATGTAACGAATAATAAAAATCGCTGGCATGTATCGTTCAACTCGACGAACGTGTCCACCTCGAAAACGATCGAAAACATTAATTAAACGATACAGGCTACGATTGTTGCAAATCACACCTGTTTAGCTTGTGATCTCAATCAGCTCGGTGATATCATCTTACCAGAGGAAAGTTTCATTTTTATTGATAACCACTTGAGAGGTTCACTAAACATGTCATGTCGGCTCCAATAGAAACTGGAGCAGAATCAGAAAACGAATTTTTCTTCTCCGAACGCCGCAAGGTACGAGGAGCGAACATGCTTCTCGAAGACACGCCTGGGGAAAATTCAGCTGCGAGTCAACGTTTACAAAAAAATACGGCAAACTCATTCTGCCCACCAGATGGAGTTAAATTAAACTTGATCATAAAACGAGCATATTTGCCGAACTTAATTACAACAACCATTACCCCAGACACGCTAATTATAAATTAACATAAGTCACTCCCCTCGAATGCCTTTTTACTGGGGTAGATCCAATCTGCAAGCATCCCGTGTGTACATACCTTTTAACTTTATACTAACTATTTTTACAATTATTATTCAACAAACTATAACGAAAGTTTCCCTCTTGTGCGCAGACTTTTGTTTCCTATTCCGTGCCCGCTCACTCTCTTTTAACGCCCAACGAACGGAACAGAAGTTAGTAGGTTGATTATAGGAGCGCGCGGCGAAATATCGCGCAAGGTCGTTATTTGGAGCGGTGCACAGGTCGACATCGCCTGGGTCCTGACGGCAACCACAGCGCCAACTTCCAAGACAATCAAGTGAAAGTTGGCACCAAGACACGCGGCGGGCACGAGACACAACAATATGGCCGGCCACACCCGTCCAGAAAACGTGATCGAATCGCCTAACGTCAATATTACGTTTTCCTACATACCGCCGCGATTATCTCCGAAAATAATACAGTTTTTTTAGAATGACCGCTAGCCCTTATGGCTACCTACGAAACACCGTGCGTCTACCTGTGCGTGCGCGACCACGCGTCCCGTAACGGCGGAACCAATTTCTAAATAAGTGTTAACACCATGGCATTTGAAAAAAATCAACCTATCCGCCTACAGCCATACGGGTGATTAATACGGGAAGGATTCGGTATTTTTTTCGAATGATACACTTTCTTAAATCGTTGAAGAGAGCTAATCAACAGATATGAAGGTTGAAGCATAATGAACATGAAAACCGAATGGTTTGGCATGTTGGAAACACCGGTTCTCGTGAGATCATCGAAGTTAAGCAACACTGCGGTGCTTGTCAGGTATTGGATGGGTTACCATCATACGCATGACCAGTTCTGTTCGGGAGAGAGGTTGGAGGGTTGAAAGTTAGTACAGCAAGTCATTCGCCTAGCTCAGGTATTAACCTCTCGACAGCATGAATTTGTTGAGGGGTCCCGCTGTTCGAGTTGTACCGTTTAAGCCGGTGGACCCCTTGGTGCTCTTCGACAGGAGTAGGCTAAGTGCCGGCACCAGGTTTCCCCTCCTCCCTTCTAGGCTAGGTTAGGTTCATCACCATTAACTCATTCACCGACGCCATTAGACCAGTGCCGCAAGGCCAGAAGTCAAAACAGTGCGTCGTTAAACACCACATATCAATCAACCAATGAACATAAAACGTACCGGCAAATTATATTCTAAGTGGAGGCGCCAGTTAATAGAAAAATTCTTTTGAACTTTTTACGGAAAGACAACTTTCTCACATACTCTAGATAATGGTTACAAACTCATTGAACCAACAAAATTGTCCATTTCACAGTTAATCAACGCCTGGAGTATTAAAATAGCTCGTTAATTAGCATCCGTTATTGCAAAGGCGTATAAACGTACATTACAAACGAACAACTAGGAAGCGATAGTCCGACTAGAATTACGCCCCGTGCTCGTACCAAGGTGCAACGGGGGGGGGGGGGGGGGCTTTATAGGGCAGCGCCCATTACTGAAAAGTGCAGCCCATGGTTATAGCGCCCGCGGGGACGAATTTTCGGCCTCGCTATCAGAGCGCGCAGATCGTACTGAGCGTGCTGCGCCGCGCTGCGCACGATATTCAGACTTGCAGTTCACCCGAGCTGCAAGTGCAGCGCGACTGCAATTTTCCAGCCACGCTGCACCGGCGGGACTTTCACTGTGACTAACCGAGGCTGTACCGAGCGTACATTTTCAAACAAAACAATTACATTTTGAAAGGGAACTGAAAGATGAATGGACGATATTATTACTGGGTAATAAAATATGGTTTGTGTACGCCACGTTTTGTACCTGACACTGTAGTTAATTGAGTTCAGTACATTTTGATTTCACCGCGTTTTCAAAAGTGCTCAAAATGTTTCATCTGTAGAAAAATTTCAAGCTGAAATTGCGTTTGAAGAGAAGATTTGCGCATATTGGAGAGGTGAGATAGCTTTGTGCGAAAAATGCCCCCTGTTAGAAAAGCAATTTGCAAAAGAGCAAATTGAAGGTACTCACGCAAAGTCAGAAACATTCCTAGACAGCCTTGGTATGGACAGAAAGAGTTATAATGAAAAATCAGCATATTGGTAGGAACTAAAACTATTACCGCCACCGGCCTTAGATTGATATTTTGTGCCCGCTCGTCAATAAAATCGTATTTGTCTGCTAATTTTATCCGGGATACGGTCTACCACTGGCGAGGCCACACCCCAAAAAAAGAATACCGATAGCGATTTACAAAAAAAAAAAAAAAAGACTGTCACTTTTTATCCATGCTAGACGGTAAAACACGATCGAAATAATAAATACTCCCGACAATAAACCGCGCGAGGTGTGGTCAGACTATTGGTCAATTCAATACAGCATTACTCGCTTGCGGATCAAAAGTTTTGATACAAAATCGTGGCTGTACTTTCTTTTGTTGTGATATAATAATATAATAATTCAATTTGAGTAAAACCGCGAATCGAGCACGCGAGCCGACCGAATCACAAGTCCATTGTCAAGGAGTTGCGGCAACCGCAGCGGCGAGGACAGCCAAAATATCAGGCCAATCATTAAATGTGAAGAAACATTTCTCAAAGAGTCGCGGTGAACCGCATTGTTTTCGTACCACAAAAATGCGTCGATCAATTTGATAATTAAATTTCATGAAACTTAATCATAGAAGACAGTAAAAAATAGCTGTGCGGAACATTTGATGAATTCACAGCGGGACTTAAAAGGAAACTGTATCAGTCGAATATCAATAACCACGCCAAAGAAAGCGCCGACCGCTTACACAACCCGGAGTTATGCATTGGCATCACACTCGAACCAATTCCGCTTCTTTCGTTGCAGATGTGTCGACTACCCGTGTTGACACTGCTGTGTCTGCTGGCGGCATCGGGTGTCGTCGCCGACGCCGGCCACCGCGACGCCGAGCTTCCATCGACGTCGACAAAACAACACCACCAGCAGAAATGGAGAGAAGGCAACGCGACGACGCTCGGCGACTTCAAGGCGGCAAACGCGACTTCATTTCGGGCGTCTATGAAGGACCTGGGCGTCAAAGATCGGTCGGGTAAACGGCTCTCTTACACGCTCGACAACAAGCTGAGGGAACTGTTTCAAGCAGCGAGCGCCGGCGAAAGCACGACGCGCAAGAAGAAACAGAACGACGATGACGATGAGGACAAGAAGACGCTGGCGCAGCAGATTGCCGACGGCAAGTACGGGCTGATCGAGAAGGAGATCTACTCGCGGCCGGCGTTGCGACCGGGCATCATCAGCTACAAGAACAACCCGGAGGTCCCGAAGGACAACATCAAGAACCTGGGTGGACTTGATGCAGAGGAGATCTGGCTGGCCGAGGACCACGTGCTGGTACTGCGTGGCGGTTGGTTCCCGAACCACAACTTCAACAGGACGGAGGCATCGCCGGCCCCGTGGCCGCCAATCGACGACTACCAGGCGCCGCCGAGGCAGGTCAAGATCCCATCCCGGCCCAAAGTGCCCCCACCGTTCCCCGTGCAGCTGGCGGACGGCGCGCCCACCCACTTTATCGGGCCGAATGGCACCAAGAGCAACCGGCCGTTCCCGCCGCCGTTTTTTCCGTTCCCGCCCGGGGACGGGTTCTACCCGGCTCCGGGAAACGGGTCGTCATTTCCACCTCCTCCATATCCGTTTCCAGCGAAAAACGGGTCTCTCTACCCGTTTCCGGAAAACTACCCGCCACCGGGAAATCAACAACCGTATCCCCCCGGAAACTTTCCCCCGGGAAGCGACCCATCGTTCCCGTATCCCCCTCCCCCGCACGGCTTCATGCCGTTTCCGAACGGATCATCCCCATACGGACCACTACCACCATTCTTCCCCCCACTACCACCCGGAGCAGCGTTTCTGCCACCCCCTGGAAACCAGACCGAACCCGACGAGGACGACCCTTCAATTTACTATCCGCCGCCCTACGACTTCTTCTACCCCAGGGATAACTCGAGCAAAGTGCCCCCCGGACCCCTCGTGCCCGGCATCATCCTGCCGCCTCCGCCGAACTTCTTCGCCCCTCTGAACGACGAGAAGCCGCGAACATACAAGCGTCCGACGAGCACGCCGCTGCCGCACGTGCCTCTCAACGGGTATCCTCCAACGGCTTCGCCGCGCCCGACCGTGATTCGAACGCAGTTACCACCGGGCGTCTACCCCCCGACGGCGTCGCCGAGACCCCCGCACAGAACGCAGCCGCCTCGAGTGTACCCTTCAACGGCGGCTCCTCGGCCCCCGGTCGCGCAGCCATTCCCCGACGGCCAGCCACCCTCGTTCTACTACCCACAGCCACCGTCGACGACCTACAACAGCATCGTCGACGACACGACGCCGCCGAGCTCGACGCCGTTCGGCAACTTCTTGCCCGGGCAGCGTCCAACGGTCAAGCGCCCTTACCTCACGTACGTGCCCGTCACGACGGCGGGCCGCAAGAAAAAGCCACGGCCGACGTCGACACCGAAGCAAGAGTACGAGGCCGTCGACCCGACGACGCCACCGCCGCCTGTCGCGGCCCGGCCGCTGCCTCCCAAGTTCGTCAGCCCGCAGAACGTGCAGGTGATCTACAAGGGGGAGTCGCCGATCACCGTGCGCCCGTACTACTTCAATGGGGAGCTAGACAACGTGGTAACGGTGACGCCCGAGCCGCAGGACCAACGCGAAGACAACGCGGTCACGTCGACGCCGAGGCCGCACTACATAACCGACGGGCTCAGCAAGCTCAAGGACATCCTCTACTCACCACCCCAGTCGACGCCATCCTACTACTTAGACCGACCGGCGGCCGTCGAGCCTGTCAAGAAGAAGAAGGTGCCCCAAGTGACGACTGTAAAATCTGTCAAGTCGATCGAGTACACGACGACCGAGGCGCCGCTCAAGTACTACACGGACATCGAGAAGCGACCGATCTACGTCAAGGAGCTGGACAACTACAACGGCTTCAATCAAGACCCGACATCGACGGTGACCTACCAGCAGGCGGATATCGACTCCAACTCTGTGCACCCGACACGGCAGTCGTTCCGTGGCGCCAAGGGGTCGGTGGTGACGACACCTGCGACGCTCTACCAGTCGTACCAGTCGGAGCAGCCCAACAGGACGCCGAAGACTACCTACTACTTCTACGACGAACCGCAATACGACCAGGGTTACGTCCGAGAAGTGCCCGCGCGCAAGCCGTACGTCTTCAACAACCCCTCTAAGTGGCAGTTCGATAACTCGCGGCCCACCCAACAACCAAGCTACAACCAGGCGCAGCCAAACTACAACCAAGCGCAGCCAAACTACAACCAAGCGCAGCAGAACTACAACCACGCGCAGCCGAACTACCAAGTACAGCCGGTGTACAACCAGCAGGCAGGGGCGAACTACAATGGCGCCGCCGGGGGCGTGAACACACAGGAAGAGATGCTGTTGGCGCAGATTGCCGAAACGTTGCGCCAACCGGGAAATGGGTTCTACTACAACAGTCAAAACAAGCAGCCCCAGAACCCGGCCTACTACAACACGCGGGGCCGACTACAGCCGTACTACACCAACCAGCAGCGACCGATCAACAACAACTTCATCAATACAACGCCGCGCCCTGTCGCAGGATTTTACATAACCAAGAAACCTGATTACTATCAAACGCAAGCGCCGCTGAAGTACAACGGGTACAACAGTGGGCTACAGTCAAACAGGGAATTCCCTTACAACTACGAGGACGTGAGTCAAAGCACCGAGCACCCCCTGCCTCAGGTGTACAACACAACCCCTCGGCCGCAATTCCTGAACATCGTGACGCCCACACGGCTCCATGGGCCCGACGCCAAGGTGCAGACCTCCCCGAAAACTGTCTACGAGTACAGTTTCCAAAAGCAGGCGGCCGACACAACAAACTACGTGAGCACCGAGCGTCAGCCAGCCCCGACCGTGCGCCGCCCTACGACGGTGCGCTACTACGAGGACTTCAGCCAAAACGTCACCCCCGAGACCAACAATCAGATCTACCAGACGACGACGCCGAGACCGCGGGACTATCCGGTCATCCAGCACGTTACACCAGATCCGTTGCAGAACCACTTCACGCAACAAGACGACTCGGTGCTTGACGACATCACCAAGAAGTATTTTACAATATTCGGACAAAAACTCAAGAGTGACGCCAAGTTTGCCCACACGACTCCGTTGCCGACGGCGGCGAGCGATGATAAAACGAGACAGCACCAAACGCAACGCACTAACTATGAGAATCAACCTGATTCCCATCAACAACAAAACTATGATAATAATGGAAACGTGCACAAACCGACTGAGATACCGCTGTATGACGACGTCGCAGTTAATTACCGAACGCCGCGACCACCGATCAACCCAGACAGCGAGTTTATCAATCCTGTCGAGGCGCAAAAGTACGCCGACGACGACAGCGGGGGCGGCAAGTTGATATCCTACAAACTGCCGGGCAACGAAGGTGGCCACTTTTACTTCGTAACCCCGCAAGTGGTGCAACAGGGGAATGTGGACGTGAGCGGCGCGGACTCCTATCAGTATCCCGTACCCGCGAGAGGGTTCAGGACGAGGAGGAACAAGAACAGACAAAGATGAGGAGCGAAAGAGTGACTCACGCGGTGCATTTGACTTGCGTTGTAGTCGAGTCAATATTTATGGGTTTTGTTCGAGACTTTTGTTTAACAAAGAGAGCGCTTTCAACTTTTATAAGTGAGTGAGTGTGCATTATTAATGATGATAATGTACGTTTATTTTTCGGTGAAAAATTAGCTCAAGTTCTCGCGTATTACGGACCTAATTGTTGTGGCAAAACACTTGCTCTGTGTAACGAACAATCATGTGCTGCATAATCCCAGTGAAAGCCACATGGTGTGTGTGTGTGTTTGTGTGTATGCGTGTATGCGAGAATCACATGTGAATATTACTAATAGAATAATGAACCGCGCAGCGTGTTTCTACACTCGAGCGTTATAGTTCCCAAAATATATACTATTATAGCAAGGCTCTCGCCCAACGCAATGGGGGTACATGGTAATATTATTTCTATGTCGTCAGTGAGTGCCAACCTTTTCGTCTTAAAAAATAGAGATGCATGCGAAAGCACTTTGTTTGGGTGGTCAAAGTAGATTCGAATGGCTAGCAAGCCAGGCCATATGGCTACAAGTCCCACTAAGCTTTAGACATCGGATGGAACCAGATACTAAAAGTAATTTATGATAGACACTTTTGTGACCATAGCTACACGCCTTTTACTATTCCGCTTTTGCTTTTTCTTTTGATAGTCTACTTTGCATATCTACACAAATTCCAGAATAAAATAATATGTTCCGAACCTATCGAAATGTATCAATATTTCTTCCAAATGGAGAGGACAATGTATCGAAGCACCTGGACCGTGGTATTAATTGCAAATACCAACGCTTTAAATACTTCGAATTGTATTTTTTGGCGTAATTGTGATTAAAGTGAATTTACATATTCGTTGAGTGATTAGTACCTGTCGTCCCCACCCACCGACAAGTGTTTTTACTGCTAGACATAAACTTTATTATCCAACTTCTATTAAGATACAACAAGCGTCGCGGATTAAATACTTTTTGACTTGGAAACTCTACACCAAGGCAATAAACTAATTCCATGACCTGCCACGTAGTGACCGAACCTCACTATTATTTTAGTTTTACGATGATCTTGAACAACGATGACGTTTACAATCGACACCGTCTCTAAAATCAGTAATGACCTCGAAATGCTAATAGGTGTGATGATCATAATACAGTGGAAAACTTAATAAATGTGCGCCATAATTGGAAAAGTGGTAAATTCTAGTATGGAAGCATTATATCATTTACTTTATGTCACACTATGGCATTGTATTCCTTAATCTATGTGGCAGATGACATAAGCCAAGGTATCATATAAAAATAAAAAAATAAAAACGGACAGCTGACTGGCTACAAATGATTCCAAGTCACGTTCTACTAATGTCGATACCTAATCGAATTTTCCGCGTTTTACAAATGTTCCGTGTACCGTGAATCCTGTCACTGGACGACAGCAAAATACTTTCTACTGCAACTATATAGAGCTACTGGTGACTGACATTTGGCAGGGACCTGGACAATATTCAATCAAATATGTAACACCGACAACAAAACGACATGGGCCAGGAGAAAGCATCGGTAAAACACTGTTGACCTGCCATCTGGCACATTTATTTTGGCAGTCAATATCCGATCCAATGATCCAGATGAAAGTGATTGCATCATTAATTAACAATACATGGGCTGTCATTACACTTATGTGGTTGATTTCAATTTCGATTTGATGAATTCAATCGACGACTACCGACTGGATTCACCATTATTTTCAAATAATCTAATAAATCTTGTGTGATTACATTGATTGAATCTTGCAATGCGGCTGGGGAAATGCATTCCATCCAATCATTGAAGGTAAAAAACAATCTCGCCAAAATAAAAAAAAACAGCCCAAGAAAGTGAGTGATAATTACGTCTCAATTACAGAGGTATTGAAATTCCGAAATCATGTCTGTGGGGCTTGACCCTTTCTTTCAGGCAAGTCCCCTGTCACTACAAGTGATACACTTTTAATTTGAACGATCCAGTTGCTCACAGCAATAAAAAAACGGTTTGGGAGAAATGTAGACCCCAAGAGATAATTGTGAAAATAGATAGAAAACAGCCCGCAGCAAATGCCTACCGAGAGAAATTCAGGAACCAGAATTCTTGATTGACAGTTTACCAATGATAGAAATTGCTGGGGACCACAAAATGTAGTAAGACTTGTGATAAGTAATCGCTTATCGAAATGGAACTCATTTTTTGCAAGTGTGGAAAATCTACTGCCATGTCAGTCTGATATCTTTTTATCTTGTGTTAATATTTAGTTAAACTAAGTTCCTAGCTTCGATGGCAAATGCCCAGGAAACCTTGCCAAAATTATCACATTTAGTAAATATTATACTTCTAAGATGTGTAACTAAGAGTGTAAATATTGTAGCATTTCCCATGAATTACTAAGACTTTGGTGTACTACCACCAGTGATGTATTGGTCAATGCACGCGGGTGTACGCAGTCCACCCACTATTAATTTTATTTTTGGCCGTACCCCCACTTTGAACTTTTGAGGGAACGCAGGCGAACGCACGGGAAAGCAGTATTAAATTATGATTATTCGAAATATCCTGCACTTCTTTATTTTCAAGGCGAAAATATCCCAGTTAAGGGTTTTATTCCTAATAATCCACTTACTTGAAAATAAACCTACCAAGAATGCCACTGTATGCGAACATACTAAGAGTAGGTAGGCTGGAACTATGCCGGCGTCGCGACTTGCAACAAAGGGGTTAGTTAGAACCATATTACTGTTATCACTTAGGGAAGTCGGTAGCCGCTTTCGCGGCGTCGCACGGCGGTGCAAGCTCTCAGAAGCAAGCCCGCTTCAAATAATAAGAATTCGCAGGAAAGACAAAAATACAAACAATAACCAAAATGCCACATACGAGCCACACTGGACGAGTTAGTTCAATTCAAGATACAGAAGAGGAAGCAAGTGGATTTGCATTCCCTTTCGGGCCTTGCTCCTCCTAAAAAACCAAAATTTGGTTTGGGAGAAGTTGAAGACACCACCAACGTCGAATGAAGAAGAGCTCAATGGAAAAGAGTCATTGTCGAAACTGATGTAATCTCCTCAACGCGAAAGTACGCGCGTATCTATGGATAGTTTCAACAAAAATTTAAACCAGTATTCGATTAAAATGATAGACTTTCTTTTACCAGATTCCCGAATCCCCACCAAATTTCAAGACTGCAACAATGTGGGAAGGTGTAGACATGAGAGGGCGGCTTTAATTTAATTTTCTCAAAATCATTACGTAATTAAAAATGCAGTTCTGACCATGTCATTCCAAGCCCAATTTCATCGTAAACTCGTAGATTGACTCCAAAAGAAACCTTAGAATAAAAATTCACTTGGAGCTGCGCCCAAAGCCCCCTATTTTCCACTCTTTCGGTGCATTCGCCTTGGGTCTCCTCCTCCTCTCCCCCCCACCCACCCCGCCCGCCGACACAAAAAAATTTGTCATTTTTGCGTACCCCCACTAAAAATTTTACGAATACATCACTGACTACCACAGATAGTACTACAGAACAGGTGCCCCCTGCCGATGTCAACATTTTAGAGTTCAATTAGAAGGCACATTTGCAGTAATGAAAAGCACCTTCTATATTGACATTACCATCATTTCAGTGATAGGGAATGCACTTAAGTTTCAAATCAAGGCATAGATCAAACAGAAATATTGAGAAATATTGTCCCAATAATATATGCTGTAAATTTACTTTACAATAGCACATACGACTTTCATTTAAGATTAAGATCATTCTCTTTCTAGGAACAAATTGATGTTTAATTTATTAATATCATGTACAGTTAGCCAATACATTTTTTAAGGGGTGGTAGGGGGGGGGGGGCAGTAAATATAAGACAAGCAATCTCAAACACTTAAGTCTTCATTGATTCCAAAAATAATTTGGAACAACTTTTTTCATCACCCATTACCACTATTACTAAATTGAAGTAGAAGTGAAAGATAAAGAGTCACCTATGTGACCTCATCTCTATAATGCCAGCTACTTTCTGACCAGCATTCTAGGTACCCTCCTCCCAACTTGAGGCACATAGATGAGCACAAAGTGTGCGTACCTATACCTTGGGCTGAAACTTTCACAAGACTGAACTCATCAGTTGGCCTGCATAGAAAAATTGTACACACTCAAAGACTGGTGGGATGAATGACGAACAGAAGTCTAACAGGAAACCAAGTTGCATTTCCAAAATGCTACCCAAAACAGAGGTGTATTAAAGGGAAGTATCCGGTCTAGTCATCAGATAGGATCCTCGTATAGACAGCATCATCCTTTCTCTCCTCTTGAAAAGTAAGATATCTCTTTGGTATCGTTCCCAAAACAACCCGCGGCCCAATCTTTCACATGGGCTACCTCGTGATGGCAGCGCAAAGTGAATCGCATGGTAACGCTCCAGTTTTACAACGCCTAGTAAAATTGATATTTACATGTAAATGCGCTGGTAGTCTCTGAGGCAAGTGCAGGTGCACCACAGCGCAAATAACAATTATCACCATGGATTGGAACCTGAACCACTATCTGGACCCAGAACTGTATACAACCGTTCGAAAAAATGAACCGTAAAGAGTAAAGTCCGATCCCTGGTTATAACAGAACGGACACCCACGCCATCACCAGCAAAGAATGCATCACACTCACTGGTCTATTGGTAGGGATAGTCGATACTTAGAACTTGTCAAGCCTTCAGGCCAATTTCAACCAAAACATAGTGTTGACGCTAACTAAAAACAAATTGCAGCACAATATCCATGGGAGGTTTCTGGCTTCCGAATGAGCCAGATGCACGCATGGCGTATTTTTCTACTCTACTAAACAGGGTGACATAGACGAAACATTGTTAACGTCGTTAGGTCTATCACAACTGGCATCAACTTCAGTTCCTTCTTCCCACTTTTTGTTTTGTTTTCTAAGTGTGGTAAAGAGAGGAGCTTCGGAGCACAACATGGGAAACCAACTCAGGTAAGTCGCACTCCTTCTTCACCTATTTTGACCCAAGTCAACATACTCAACCTTTTGGCACCCTACCCAAAAGCAAGAGTAGTGCAGAATAGAGTCAACAATGGCTTTCACAATCTTGTCTATCAAATGTAACACAAACGCACGCTAACTTTTCATCACAAACAAGCAAAATAAGAAGTAAACGCTGGCTACCTGTGTTGAGCTCCGGCTCTGCTGACTCGTCCAGCAGCGGCTTGTCGTGCAGCCGCAGGTAGACCTCGATGGCGCAACAGGCTGCCTTGTAGAAGAACGGGTGCGATCGTAGCACGTCTTCAAGCCGCAGCAGGCCCACATACGAGCGCAGCGTCATCTTGCGCATGCAGTACGTGTGGAAGTCAAACTGGTCCTCGATAATCTCCGAGAAGTGCTGCAGAGCGGGAAGAGATGGTTTTGTTATATTTTTGAGAAGGCAGTATTGACAAGATATATTATATCTTGTCTTGTATTTCAAATAAGCTTTGAAGTGGTAGTGGCATTGGCCACAACATTATCAAAGTATAATCGTGCAACTTAAACTTGGCATTCTGGTAGTCGTGTCGACACTCTCCATGTACCTTTTTACACTTTGATTGTCCTGTCTTCTGCAACCTCTCTGCCATATTACTGAGATAAACGCAAGATGCCAAAACACCAACAATATTAGGTCCACCATGTAACGCCGACCAGCCGATTTCTCAAGTACTTTAAGCCCCTTTCTTTCTCCTCCCCATACCCACAACAACATATCACTTGGAGATGGTATTTCTTGGTAGCAGGAAGCTTTGGCAGGATTTAAACTATAAAGTCACTGCTAACGTTTTGGAGGATATGAAGGTTTTGGAGGAGAATGGCCCCTTGATTGGTACAACATTGCTCTACCTACTTCATTATCAAAATATAGGTTCTCTCCAAATCAACCAACCGGTTTTGCTTCTTAAACGAGCCTAACGGAAAATGCAACAATAACGCATGGATATGCTTTCCAATCTAGTGGCTGACTTTGTCCTTCCACCATGTCGCTTACCATGAGAATGTTCATCCAATAGCTAAACCACCCAATCACATTTGGAGCTATTTTAAGCAACTTAAACAACTTACAACAGTGCATAGGTATTTTAAATTTTAATAAAAGCAATTTCTCATTGAAGATGGCAGATGGAGTTCTCCAAAACATTAAAACACTTTTTAAGACACCCTTTACGAATTAGCTAACCAAAGAAAAAAAAGTTCAATTGAGAACTGGTTGTGATAAGATCAGTGACAAAAGCATTTAAGCCAAAACAAATAACAGTGTCCAGCTTACTCAAAATTAAACCGTCTTCTGGTAAGTTGCGTTCCCCCTCCTTTTCATTGATACATTTTCAAAATGACTCCTTTTTAGGTCCTAACCTTGTAAGCAACTATTGACAAACGATGTATGATTGGTAACATACCCTGTCGACTTCGTGGCACTTCTTCAAAGCGTCGCCCCACTTCTCCAGCCTCTGATACGCAAAGGCACACTCCGTTTGGAACCACATGCACTGCATCTCGTTCAGGTTCTCCATAGCCGAAATACCCTCCTGTGGGAAACACATGCCATCATAGACTATAGAAAATCTTTGAAATTACTTTATCCAAACATGGTCGCAACTTGTAAGATTATGTGTTGTTGAATAGGAAACATTTGAATTTTGGCAAGTTGCATTATTTTAACCAGTGCATCACTTTCTGAAAAAAGCAATACGTCGGTTTTGTCACATTGTTTTCAGCATTTGCAAATGCTTGCAACGGACAGACAATTTTCTTACATTGAACGCAATAACCTCTCAAAACTTGGGGCCCAAATGAGGGCTAGAACCTGTCGCAAGTCATTCTCATCAAATGCACAGAAATCCCCTCAAATATGACAAGTCCAATTAGCCCTTATTGGTTAGAACGTGACACAGGTGAAGATCGGGGTTCGAGTCCGCAGTCGGGCACCAATCTTTGAGAGGTTATAAACTTATAAGTGTTCCTAATAACAGTTTCTCTCCCTTAACAAAAACTGTTACCACTGCCTAAAAGCTAATTTTGCTCAAAGAAAATCTCTGATTTTCCCGTTAAGAAATGCTTGTGGTTTTAAGAACACCAATCAATGAAATATCCCGTTTACAGAAAAAATCTTAAAAATTATGGGGCGAATCAATCGCCTATTGGCTATTATCCATTTGGCGGACTGCTCCGTGAGTGACATCACGAGTGGGGTACTGACTGCAGTGGCACTATGCGCTCGGTGGGTCCTGCTTGCCGAAGCTGTCAGTCTGGTGCAGCGCACTAGCGATCGTGTCGCTTGGTTTTGTAGCTGTGTGAAAATGGCAGGGCTACCTTGTTGTTCGGATCTCAAGTTTTCAAAGAGAGATATAGTTGAAAATGCACTCAAGTTATCCGAAGAAAAGAGATATCAAGTTTGTGTAGTCCGAATCATTCGAGCACTGGTACAAACGAAAATTTTTCCCAATTATCCTGAGGTTGACTTGCAATTAAAACGACAATTGAAAGGATAAAAAGCACAAACATGAGATAAAATAACACACTGCTACTTGCAAGAAGGTTTCACGCAAACTAATTGCCAGCGCAGTAGCCTCGGCAAGCGGGCACCCACCGAGCGCATAGCGCCACTGCAGCCAGTCTCCCACTCGTGACGTCACTCACGGAGCTTGCCGCCAAATAGAAAATAGGTGATTGAGCCACCCAATAATTTTTTAGATTTTTTCCATATACGAGGTATTTCATTGTTTGTTATTCTTGATTCGAGAAAAAAATCGTACAAGCAAATCGGAGTCCAACTTTCAGTCCCAAGGCAGAACTGACCGGAAGTCCAGACAACTGAGTCGAATAACTATAAATGGCTTAATGCATTCGACTCTCCTAACGTGTAGCTTGGAACCTAATAGTCTAAAAAAACACACTTGAATTTCAAAAGTTGATTGATACATAATGATACCCTGCAAGCATTCGCCTCTGATACTACCTACCCTGGTGAATTTTGAACAGGTCTCCTCTGCCTCCTTGATGAGATTGGCTCGTAGCATGTATTTCGCACACTTTGAGTTGATGTAGCGGTCTGCGGTGTCAAGCCCTTGCGCCTCGTCGAGCCACTTGTACGCCTCGAGCACGTCCCCACCATGCTTGTAAATACGACCCTGCCAAGAGAAAAGTTGTGGTGGTTAGCTGATAGAAAGTACTTTGCAGAATTGAGCCCCAAATCTCAAATGAGTACCAAAAAGTTACTTTTTACTTTTCTTCCTCTTCATTCCATGGTAACAGTTTCTAAGTGACAGGGGATTGAATGCAATTCTTAAATGAGTTAACAATCAATATAGGTACGACAGCTCGATGAAATATGTAAGAAAACTTTTATGCAATCAAGTAACTGAACTAAATTTGGTTTACACTATCATCTCCACCCAGTACAGTTACTTCGTTTCAAGTAAAGTTAGTATTGGGCACTTGGTAAACTAATATTCTCCAAGACATACCTTGGTGACAAAAAGCTCAATGAGAGTGGGTGTATGATCGATGGCCAGATCGATGTAAGAGATCCCCTTGGCAGTGTCGTCGAGATAGTCAAAATGCTGGGCGAGGAAATAATACGCCCATAGAAGAGCAGATGCCGGTTCTTTTGAAGAGCTTTCGTCATCTGTCGGTGTAAAATAGACAAATTAGAATTTTGCATAGCACTTAAATCTTGCGAAATTAATTTCATGTGAGAACTAAAACAGTAATAAATATAAATTTAAACTTGCCTTTTTCGCTGAATTTCCCAATCTTCTTCAACGAGTCTACATACTCCAGCAGCAAACTCTCTATGATTTCAACCTTCTCTGGGTTCGTGTACAAAGATCTTAGGTCAACAAAGAGTGGAGGTACGCCTTTATGAAGCCCTTGTCTCAAGTATTCATCGGCTATTCTTCTGAACTCCTCGCCGGTGGCAAAATTTAACGGAAGTCTTCGAGGAGTCAGCGCTCTCGGAAACAATTCCTGGTATTCGACAAACAGATTTAATTTGTCCTCGGTCGCCACCAGCTGGCGAGCATCCTGAAGTTTCATGTAGTACAGCGTATTCTCTGGGTTGCGGTTAAGTAAATCTTTGTATATAGAAATGGCCTCTTTGTAACGTTTAAGCTCTAGACAAAGCTTGCCCCATATTTCCATGATTGAGAGTTTATCACAGATTTGATCAGTGAATCGTTCCAAATGATTCAACGCCTCTTCGAGGGCTCCTGATTCTTGGATCACTAAGTTCTGGTAGAGAAGCAGTTCGCTGTGCTCGTAGTCGTAAGAGCTCTTCTGCAATGAATTATTGTAGAATAAGTACTAAGAATTAGTTGGTCTTTGGCACCATAATGGCAAAGACAATAAAATGGAAAGATGGAATTCTAGTCTTGTGACATGATAGACACCTCTTAGAGAAATACACAAGTCATGACTTGAAATATGAAAAATGCAGGTCTAAAATTAAATTTTCAATAACTAAACAGATTCCTTAAGCTTATTGCTTTTATCAAATTGTAAAATAATGAGAAAACAAACAGGACTCACCATCTGCGTTTTTCGAAAAGCCTCCAATATCTTGAGCGCCATTTCATATTCTTCAAGTAGGTGGTAAGACATTCCAAAGCCTATCCATGATGCTCGTTGAGTAGGACGCAACATAAACAATTGGTACCTAGTGTCCCTATAACCTTCAAGATCTCTCATTTGAATTTGCAATAACGACAGATCCCGGAGAATCTGGATGTTGTCCTTCTCCCATTTTAATGCATTGCGATAACATTTGATGGCCTCGTCGTATTTCTTGTCTGATCTTTGCAATAAGCCATAAACATGCCAGCAAACATGGGATTTAAGATCATTACGGAGACCACGCTTAACGTATTCGTAGGCTTCATCTTTACGACCCAAGCAGTTCAGGGTTAGCCCTTTCATCGACAATGTTTCTCCATGCTCCGAATATTTGGGATTAGTCAGAATTTGTTTAGCAAACTTGAGTCCATTTTTGTACTGCTTTTGTTCGTAGCATCTCTGCAAAAAGACAAATAGCCGAAATTATGATATTGTATCTCTCAGGGCTTTTGTTGTACAGTATGATACTGTTTATACATAAAATTTGATGACTTTCAAGTTCATTTTAATTCAGGCAGGTAAGGTTATGTCAATCGTAGGAGGGGAAGTTAGGTCTGACATCGCGCGACCTTAGCGAGAAGGCTATCTCACAGCGAATATCTTTAAAATATGCAGAAACTGCAAATAAAGCCGCATTTTCCATGGTAAGCGCAAGCCGGATTTATAATGAATGTTTGCATCAAAGTCAACTAGATATGTAAAATCCGATCCGGCGAACCCAGAACGATGCGCTAGGGTGGGAGGGGAGACATTTGATAAGATAAACTATTAATCCAAACAGAAACTATACAACATACCAATATCCGCTTGAAAAGAGCATTTTCTTTAGGAGGCAACGGATTACTTGAGGGCATCGTAACTGACCGAAAATGCTATAAAGAAACTCGTTTTCCACCACAAAAACCCTCGTGGCTCCAATCCAAGATGGCACTTGGATCACGTGACTAGAAGAAGTCCTTGATATGACGTCACATTGCAAGGCACAGCACGAAGTTCAAAATGTGAGACATTCTGCATGAGGAATAACGAATAACTATAATATGAAAGGTAGGACTTAAACTAGCATCTAATTTCAAAATAAACTCCTTGATCTTCCCAATATTTCTAAATATTTTATCACTCGATGATATTTCGACCTTTCTTAATCTCCATTAGCACTTCAGTATTCCTATTTGAGTAACACACAAAATATCAAAGACATCATCAGAGATTCTACATTTTTCCAAAAAATTCCTTTTTTTTGTCAACTTTGAAAACAATTTATGCAACATGCAAAATTAAGTAGTCTACAACCTTGTTCTTCTGTTCCAAGAAAACGAACAACAAAAACGGAACTAGTGAATTTAACTTTTTAACCACGCTTTTAGTAACCATGGTGGTGATCAGAGATACTTGTAAAACAACCTTGTAGTGATGCTTAGAATCCTGCTTATTTGTGTTACTGCGGGCTTAACTAAATTCCGTATCCAAGTAATCTGCGGGTTGAAGCTTAGCAGAATAAATGACGGATTTCTTGTCTAGCTGAGGATCTACTCAGAAGTGACGGATACACTCTTACACATTCTTGTAGTCTCAAAATTCTTTACAGACTACATGAAACATGTCTGTAAAATAATTAATACTTAAAATTTAAAAAAAAAAAAAAAATTTTAAATAATTTATATAATTTAATTAAAAATTTATTTTAAAAATTTATTTTTGTGTGAGAAGATACCCAATCTTTAATGATGTGACGCCGTCAGAAATTTTCATCACACATATAAAGCACGCTTTTGTATCAGCCAAGATTTGTGAGCATTAGCATAGCGTTAGCAAAGAGAGCAATGGAAAACTAGCAATTGACATTTATATTATGATTGCTGATTGGACATACAAAAAATTAATGATTTAAAAGTAAAACTAATACTGTTGAAAGAAATAAAAATGGTAATAATGTGCTATAGGCCACACGGTTAATCATTGTTGGATCGCATTTTCCTTGGTATTATTGTATTCCTTGAGCAATTTTGAGTCAATATAGGTCTGGAGACATGTGTAGCGACATCTTTTTTTAATGTAGTTGTTGTGTGAATTCGATGGTTTGTTGCGTTTTCAGTCGGGTTGTACCTACTGTGAGGGATGGCGACTATTTGACAGGTGATCGTTTGTTATGGTTTCTTGATAATTTACCGAGGGTGCTCTCGAGCAGTGGGTGCCACACTTGCGCGCCCCGACCCAATTTTGACAGCGGTTTGGCCGGGACATTCTTTTCTTAGTCCCCACCAGTGATGTATTCGTAAAATTTTTAGTGGGGGTACGCAAAAATGACCCATTTTTTTTGTGTCGGCGGGCGGGGTGGGTGGGTGGGGGGGGGGAGGGGGAGGAGGAGACCCAAGGCGAATGCACCGAAAGAGTGGAAAATAGGGGGCTTCGGGCGCAGCTCCAAGTGAATTTTTATTCTTAGGTTTCTTTTGGAGTCAATCTACGAGTTTACGATGAAATTGGGCTTGGAATGACATGGTCAGAACTGCATTTTTAATTACGTAATGATTTTGAGAAAATTAAATTAATGCCGCCCTCTCATGTCTACACCTTCCCACATTGTTGCAACTTGCAGTCTTTAAATTTGGTGGGGATTCGGGAATTTGGTAAAAGAAAGTCAATCATTTTAATCGGATACTGGTTTTAATTTTTGTTGAAACTACCCATAGATACGCGCGTACTTTCGCGTTGAGGAGATTATATCAGTTTCCACAA
The DNA here is from genome assembly GCA_947568835.1 of Protonemura montana. Taxonomy (NCBI): domain Eukaryota; kingdom Metazoa; phylum Arthropoda; class Insecta; order Plecoptera; family Nemouridae; genus Protonemura; species Protonemura montana. The sequence continues at coordinate 18,005,153 of OX387606.1, read as the reverse complement.
TGACTCTTTTTCATTAAGCTCCTTGCTGCTGCGTGATGCGACGTTGGTGGTGTCTTCAACTTCTCCCAAACCAAATTTTGGTTTTTTAGGAGGAGCAAGGCCCCAAAGGGAATGCAAATCCACTTGCTTCCTCTTCTGCATCTTGAATTGAACTAACTCGTCCAGTGTGGCTCGTATGTGGCATTTTGGTTACTGTTTGTATTTTTGTCTTTCCTGCGAATTCTTATTATTTGAAGCGGGCTTGCTTTTGAGAGCTTGCACCGCCGTGCGACGGCGCGAAAGCGGCTACCGACTTCCCTAAGTGATAACAGTAATATGGTTCTAACTAACCCCTTTGTTGCAAGTCGCGACGCCGACATAATTCCAGTCTACCCACTCTAAGTACGTTCGCAAACAGTGGCATTCTTGCTAGGTTTATTTTTATGTAAGTGGTTTATTAGAAATAAAACCCTTAACTGGGATATTTTCGCCTTGAAAATAAAGAAGTGCAGGATATTTCGAATAATCATAATTTAATACTGCTTTCCCGTGCGTTCACCTGCGTTCCCTCAAAAGTTTAAAGTGGGGGTACGGCCAAAAATAAAATTAATAGTGGGTGGACTGCGTACACCCGCGTGCATTGACCAATACATCACTGGTCCCCACTGATGTCTAGCATAGCATCATTATCAAATGCTTGGTCTAATGCTTGGACGTCACATGTGCGGCGGCTTAGCACAGTTTTACCATAAAATAAATAACATGCTCACTGGCCAAATGTTTTGGAATTGAATTTTAACTTAAAATATTTATAGATCTATTGATCGACCTCACTGCTGCTTGCTCTTTTGTCAGCAACTTGCCAGTACAAATTGATAGTGTGTTACATCAATACCTTTGATGACCTTTGTACTGTTACCTAGAACAGGATACTTGTTTTGTACATTGTAATTTACATTACGTTTACATTTTTAAATTTAACAATAAGTCCATCCACAGTAAGCTCAAGGGGAAGATGGATGCAGCATGTCACAAGCCGCCCAATGGAAGGCAAGCTCTCACGATCCATGTAAAATATACCAAACGTACAGAAAAAAAAACAATAGGCTCATTGCGTGCAAAACGAAGAAAATATCACTTCTGATAAGATGGAAATTGTGGTAATTCGGCTTTAACGTAAGATGACTTAAGCTCCAGAAAAATGAAATAATTGACTAATATCTTGAGCTTGAGATGCTGTGCCCTTATTGTTGCTTGTGGTTGTTGTGCGTAATCGCATTTGAAACTTTGACTTAAGCGACAAAAATAAGGAAAACTTCAAAACCAAGCTCGTCAAATTCTTAGCATCTAATATCTTTTACAATGCAAGCAACTTAAGACTGACAATATTTAATTACATGTGTTCCACAAACAGGCTAATAAAATAATAAAACAACTGAAAGTTGAATTTCTTTCCCATTGTGCCACCCATTATTTGCTGTTAGGCAGACATTTGATTTATATTTTTTATATTAATTTTATCATCAACACTATTTTTTATTTATTTATTTAATTTTATTATATTACATCTCATGTACAGTGTACTTGCCTTTATGTAATTACAATATAAAATATGTCAATGATAATCACAGGCATTGGAAAAAGTCAATAAATAAACTTTTATAGGATAGGATAATATTTACACACGTAACATTAGGCAAAGTTGACATTTGCAATCGTTTTTTACAAACTCGTCGATGGGATAAAATGTGTGTTGCAATAAAAATATCTTTAGTTATTTTTTGAACGTAGCTCTGTTATTTACTAGTCCTTTTAATTTTCTAGGAAGTTTGTTAAATAGAATAGGTCCTAAATAATATACATTCTTTCTTCCGACTTCCAATACACTTTCCTTTTGTCTTAAATTAAGCTTATTCCCTGTGTTTTTACTGCGGGTCTCCAAGTTTGTTTTAAAATGGCTGAGATTGTCAATTACGAATAAAATTGCTTCCATGATAAAAAACAGCTGGTAGAGTTAAAATATTTAGATTTTTAAAAACCTTCCTACTTGAGCCTCTCTTATGGACATTAGCTAAAATTCGAACGGCCCTTTTTTGTTTTATAAAAATGTTTTTAGCCATTGGTGAAGCCCCCCACGCCAGTATTCCGTATTTCAATAATGAATGAATATTTGCATGGCATGCTGTTTTCAGTGTGGGCCGAATTAAATTTTCTCAAAAGAATTCTGAGCACATAGCAAGCTTTACTCATTTTCCCTTTCAGGATCTTCTCGCAGGACTTCCATTTTAATTTTGAGTCCATTGAGATTCCCAGAAAGGTGGTTGAGGTCACTACCTTGGCATTTGTGCAGTCCCTGTTTCGTTCCTCCATCTCCCCTTTTCTCTTGAATACAATCATGTTCGTTTTGTCACAATTTAGTTTTAATTTGTTGATAACCATTCATTTCTTTCAGCTAATGACTGATTTAATTGAGTGACTAATTCTGTTTCTGTGTCTGCTTTAACTAAAATGCTGGTGCCGTCCACAAATAAAATCACATTTCTTTTGTCATTTATTAATTGTTTGGGCAGGTCCTTTCATTTATCATTACCCACCAATGTATTTAAGTATACCTATATTCATTCCATTGCTCCCCAGCTTAGGAATTCCTTGACTTGAATAATAAATAATATTTTTTTTTTCTATTTTTTTCTTTTTTGTTATACCTGTTTGTTGTGGTGAAGAAGGAAAGAGGGAGAGAGGGAAACTTTTTTTATTATTAACAACACTATAACTGTTTCAAAAATTGATGCCCAAACGCGGACTCGAACCCTGATCTCCACCCGCGAAAGGTCTCTTTACCGATTGAGTTACCGGAATTTTGACATCTTAATATTCGCCTAAGGCTGTATATTAAGATTATGAATTTTTTCTCTTCACAGGCACGAAAGCCAAGGTTTCAGCTAAGCAGGTTATGTGTAGGACCTAAACATTTTTCTAAAATCCAACCTCCAAAATAATTAATGGACTTTGGTGGCAATGGACATTAGATAAACCAGCAAAGATTATGAAAAAGTCAATAATAATATATTTTTTTCAAACATAGCAAATAATAATCTTATTACTTTCATTGTTTTGCTGCAGCTACATTCTAAGTTTATTTTCTGGTATTCGTTTCCCGGTAGAAAATGTACAATTGTAATATAAACAATGTTTGGTCGATATGAAGTTCTGCAGCACTGAATCCTTTAATCATCTTTTCAACTTTTTCCACAACAGACACTTCTATCGGTGTGATCATTTCTTCAATTTCCACAATTTGTTCTGCTGTCGCACCCTGTTCCTTCATATTTTGAGCAATCGTTTTAATCCTATGATGTTTATCAATCAACCTCTTGTTATCATTCACTTCAAAGTCTCTTCGAATCATTGCATTTAACACTGATTTATAGCACATTTCTAAGACCATGCGGACAATTTGGCTAAGGTCAATGTGAAAGAGAAAGAACGTCTTCACTGGTCCGTTGTTTGAAACAGATTTGCGTAGTTCTTCCATCTGTAAGAAGTTTTCTCCAAGGAGCTGGTAGGTCAATGACTTTGCTTCCTTTGCAGGGATCATTGCTATGGGCTGAATCTGATCTTGGTCAATCTTCTTCTTAGATTTCACAATCCTAAAAATTTGATTACAGACATGAGAAATTAAAGACATGACAATTTTAAATTACAGACTCTACAGAAATACTGTAAATACCAGAATCGTCCAGAAAGACTGGGCTATTTGAGTAAATTGATGGGAGCGTGGCTCGAAAAATGTAAGACTGAACAAGTATTCAAACCCAGGAGCTCCCCTGCTCCCCTATAACCGCGATTGATAATTTGTATCGTTATTTAAAGTTTTAATTATTAATTGTAGAAGCTTGTTAAAAGGACTGCCTCAGCAGGTAGCAGCTGTTACCATGTGTAGCTGGATCACATGCACCCTGTACAGCGTTCACTAGTGCATAGCAACATAGAATACGTAGAAGAATAGTAGCACCAACCAAATCTGACAAAATATTTGCATTTAATATTTAGAATAACATATCAAAGAAACTCACCGAAATATTCTAGCAGCTTTGGAACCAAATCTCTCTTGCACAATGTTTTCTACTGTAGTCCATGTTAATTGGACAATAGCCTTTTCAATATTTACTGTGTATTGACCTCCACCACCTCCACTGTATTTGGTGATGAATTCACTGGAGTCATCATCTAAAACACTACAGTATGAATCAAGAAATTCATTGAGTTTCGGATGAGCCTCCTTACGGTTCTTGATCTTTTCTTTCAAACTGTTGAATGGGATAGGATTAGAAACGTCCTCCCATGGTTCAGTACGTAAATACATTTCTTGCAGAAAATATTTCATTAAATCTCCAGCATTTTCATCAATTCTTCTAATAATTGCTTGTATCATTAACTGGTCTCTGCTTTCTTGGTTGAATCTGTCAAAATTAATTTCCCATAGAATATTCTTATCACCAGGGTCTCCAGAAATAATTCCATTCGACATTTCTTCTAGGACGCTTAAATTGAATATGGGAGATATAAACAAATCCCTCTCCTCAATCGTTAGTGTAGGAACGCTAGCCCCATCTTGAGAAGAACTTAAGCAACGCATTAAATACCGAGCGTTTACTAGAGCGACAAACTTATCTCGAAATGTTAAAGTAGTCGTGTCCATTTGCTTTGTAGCTTCTTTGAATCTTTTTGTTGTTCGAGAGATTAAGTTTGACGCGGTGTCCTTTCCTTGGCGTAACATTTCTTCAACTAGCATCTCCGACTCGTCACCAAAACATTTCTTAATCAAAAGCAAATACTTCGGATAGCGTATTACGTACAAAATCTTTTCCGGTGATATTGTGTATAGTGCTCTGTTCGGATCTTTTGCTGATGGATGGTAGGAGACAAAGCCGTATTGGATTAAAGTGCGCAGTGCTTTTTTAACCTCCAAGACTGACAAGCCGGTATTATTCACAATGTATGCAGTTGGTCGACCTCTCCATTTGAAAATGTCATCTCCGACCTTTTGAACGGTTTCACCAAATAACTCTGACAGTAACGCCGAGCAAAGTTTACCTAATTGGGTGGACATTTTAACGAGATTGAAATAGTCCTCTAACCTTCTCTAACCTTGCCCTAACCTAACACATTTCAAGCACTACGGCTGCCCCAGAGAGGAGGGCTGCCCTCAAAGAGAGACGAACAGCTGTAGCTGTCACGTGATCTGTGACACACTGAGCCGAAGCTTTCCGAGGTCGTGACGAATGACCACGAAAAGAAGGCCGCCAGGAAGCGGTTTATCTTGAAAATGTAACTTTTTCTGAATTAATTTAAACTTTTATAGGAACAAGAATATCTTTTGAGTTGAGCTTGTCTACAAGGATGTGGGGAACGAGGTATTGATATTCAGTTCATTCAATTCCAAGCTTTCACCTGATTGTTTCAAGTGATGTATTTTCTTTCCATGGAAAATATACACAGTATAAAATAGCTGTATGACAATGACGTAGAATACAAAATATACACTCACAGATATCTTTAGAAAAACAAAACTTAACGCTTAAAATAAACCAAAACTATCAAACTATTCAATTGATGGTATCACACTTAATCTATTCCTATTCTGTCAAAGATCCGAAATTCGGAAATCCCACAAAAACATACATTACAAATTATTATATTATTAAACAGCCTTTACTTATTACTGATTGAATGGGACATAATACATATATACCTTCAATTGCACAGAAGAAAAGTTATACATTCATTAACTTTTCATGTACGGATATACTCTCTTCTCCAAATCCCGCATCGTTTCTGGGGTGTTAGCCATCTCCTGTCCTTTTTCAATAACCAATTTCAGAATAAAATTAAGGAAGCTCAAGACACCTTTTAATCTCAAAGCGAAAACCATCACAAACTTCGTCAAATAAAACATAACCAACTGCCTAAACGTCAACACCGACCTCAGTTTGGGCGACGAAATATCCAGCACCAGACACAGGTAATAGAGAACTAACTCAAAACCAGTGCACAATTCCATGTAGTAACCAACCCCTTCACACATGCATCGTGACATATGAATCCAATCTAGCGACGCCACGCTCATGCGAGGTTTCACCCAGAAACGTATGATTTCACGACATCGCTGTCTGACCGTTTCCAAATCACCATCGCATAGATTGTATTTGTCTTCCATCCCCAAAAGATAGCTGATTGTACGCCAGAAGTGTGCATACCCTTCAAAGTCAGCCTCTGTCGCGTGGTGAATGCCAAGCATCTTAGGAAACAATAAGATGAGTCCGATAAAACCAAACTGAGTTACTGCCATATCGGTTTGACTAACGTGGACGTGATGAGGTCCATCCATACGATGACCAGTGATCGGACAAGACACTTTCAGCCCACCTGTTATCTCCCCGTGTAGATGAACCCAACGCGGGTTGCCGTCTCTGTTCACTTTTTTGAATAGTTCTTCGGGAGGTTCATTCGCCATAGATTTCCTCACCGTTTCGTGCATGCCCCGGACGATTTTCAAGTTAGTGTTTCCGTCAGTGCCCGTCTCCCAAACGTCAGTTTCCGACCACGATTTCACACGAACCACTGTCGACAAATATCTTTTGAACGCTTTGAACGGCGAGTCTGATTTCTGTGAGTACATCAAAGGTTCCAAACCACTTTTGAAAGCGAATATCATCAGCAGCGATGTCATGTGCGCGTAAACGATTCCGAAACTGAAGTCTACCGAAAGTTTTTGGCCGAGTTTAAACTTTTCGTCGTCGTACCAGGGTGGTTTTTGGAAGGCGATTCGTGAGTCTCCGCAAACTCCGCTTCCTTCGAGAAGAATCTCGAGGTATTCGGGGAGCTTGTCGGCGTCGGCGTCGATAGGCCGTTTAGCAACGTCTAGAGGGGTGCTTTTCGACGAGAGTTCTAAGTCGCTGGAGGCGGTCTGGTCCTCGAAGGAGTTGGGCTGTTTGTCTTTAGCCGACACTTCGTCGGCGTCGGCGGGATCGGAGCTTGGTCTGGTCGTCATCGGAGTTGGTAGATGCAAGTTCGGGTTCTCCATCCTAAATGGAACAATGATAGCGCCAATTAATTATAACAGTGATGATGAAGCCAAGCAACTCTTCTGTTTAGAAAAACGCATTAGCATCTGGGTTTCCTGTCCTGGTTAGATTGCTCATTTCCCTCGCTTGAACCACGCTTGAACCACGCTTGAACCACGCTTGAACCACGCTTGACAAAATTTTTACTAATATTGATAATTGCCGATGTGTATCTCTTGACCTCGCAATTTCTGACCATAACGGGTTGCTTCTCACCTTCCAAGAAAGTGAAAGATACAAGAAGAAATTCAACTCTAGAATCCTTAGACGAGAATCTTATTTAACACAATCTGTCAACAAGAAGTTCGACTCGTTCCATCACACCTTCAGTCAAGTTTTTAATTATGCCTTCTTTCAGCAATTCCAGACGAAGAATCTCCGCTCGAAGGTTGGGTAACAACAGAAGTACGTGAATCGGCATCCAACTTGAAATCTCTTTACATCAAATCCCGAGTTCCCGACGGAGAGACCATGACAGCAGAGTAGAATGCAGCCCTACTCAATGAAATCACGAACTCACTGATATCAAAGAAATAATGAAACTCCCAATTTAGTAGGTATATATTTTTTGTTGCAATGGTTTACCTGATAAATAATAATCCTTCGAGTGTGATAAGCCTAGTATTGTTTACAACATGATGTAATTTTGCTCCCTGGCTAGACTGAATTCTAGCATTGCAATGAGAGACAAGGTGCACGTGGGCAGCATTGTTCGACCTTTTCGATATTTCGCAAATGGATAAAGCCAGGAGCGTGCAAAATGACTGTGGCCTTGCGAGCTGAATGAAACTCGACTGATGTGAACGCAACGGCTTGGAGATTCAAATAATATCTTTAAACGTCGTGAACACTTCACAAAAGCCGATAACGACACGAAAGTGCGTAGGGCACGGTAGTTAATTATTCATTACAAATACTAACAAATATATAAATAATCAAGGTAGGATTGTCTATAGTAGACATGTTTCTAGTACACTTTCCACGGTTCTACTATCGCACCAAGATCAAAGATGGGGTTTTTGGAGCACACATATGTGCTTCGCGAACCGTGATCTCCTAAGCACAAGCGAGACAACACGCAATGCTATAAGGCAAATATACTATCTGCAAATTTCAATGATTGAGGAGAAAACGACTTTTCAAGTCTCAGAAGCCTCTAGCCTACAGTCCCACGAAATTGTTGGAGGATACATTTTTTTTTGTGCCAGATTTCTTGATTGCAACGGTCGCAAATTATATACTGCGCAAGAGTCGGTGTTAGTTGTTGGTATTTAAATGTGTCATTAGCTAGTTTTCTTTTGAGTTAAATAAAACAAACTTTGTAATCAACACTCGGTTAGTTCGTTAACAAATGGGTACACTTCAATGTCGCATCTGCAGGTAACAGTAATGTCATTGAGATTCAACCAAATTGCATTCAACTGTTATTGCGAGTAATGCATTGCAAATATTCGAATTGGAAACATAAGAATAGAATATAATGATCAGGTTTTATCTCAGTCACAAAAACAGCATGTCATTATCTGTTACTCATGTTCGGCAATCGTTATGGCAATGGCAATGGCAATGGTTCGGCAATGGTTATTTGGCTGCAGAAAGCGGCCTCGAGATTTTCAGTTGGCTATAATGATGCGCGGGGAAGGTCTTGAAGTTTGGTACGTGAGGTGGAAACTGAAATTTTGTTTGTGCGGTAAAATTATCAGGCAAAACTGAGCTGGGTAGTGTTTATGAGAAAGATGCTCTATTGTGTTTAACAAGCTAATTGAAATGTGCGTTCATCTATATCAGCAAACATATTGGTATCAAATACCTATAGGTGCTGGGTCTACACCCTCGAAAGGTGTGCGATCCCCTATTGGGTACATACCGGGGTCCCAATTAAGCCTATTGCGAGCTTCCGCTATTTAAAGACAAGTTTACTTAATTACTGTGTTTTTTGTTCTCCTCGCCAGACTAAGTCAACGGTAGGATATTTCAAAACTGGATAGTTAAAAACGAGTAATTTTAAACTTGGTGTATTTGGTATACCCCTAATAAAAGTAAGTTGTGTGTGTGTCAATTTAGGCATGTGTCCTTACGCAACGTCACTTTTCGAGTTATGTTACTTTTTTATGCAGCTTCAAGCCAAATAATTTGGGACAATAGTGAAAGGATTGTTGAAAAGTGCACCGCAAATTTCGACTGCAACTCATATTTGATTAGAAGTGCATATGTTCAGATTTTGTGTTATTGTATAACCACCTCGAGAATTTATTTCACTAATAATTACCTCGTTACCACACTTTTCAACCGATAATTTCTGCAATCAACATGAGAGGACAAAAGATGAATTTTATTTTTTCTTATTTTGCACTGACATTTTAAAAAATTGCACGAAAAAAATGCACGAAAATGTAATTGCTTAATCGCGTTCACTAATTTAATTCGCGTTCGTTTTATTTTCTTAGTCGTGAAATTGATAAAAAGCGATAAATTGATTCGCAACAAGATGGCATGAAATTATTTGCAATTAAGTGTTTAACTCTGAATATGACAGATGCAATGCACAGCTATTCGAGGTGATATTAAATGAAGGCATTCCTTTTTTTAAAGGATTGAACTAGTTTAAAATGGCTATGACATGCAACCTAGTTGAAATTGTACTAACATATGAATTAACATATCTATCATTACTATATGTATAGATTTTATATTTTTTATTTTTTTAAGTTATTTTTTATATGCTTTCTATTCTTTTTTGTGATTTTTCCCGCGGTGAACAATTAAAAAACAAACAAAAAAAGTTTTTTCGATGTGAAATCTGATTTTAATTGCAAATGCGTGCAATGGGCAAAGTATTTTCTTATTAGGTACGCTACTTGCCTCTCAAAAGTTGATGCCAAAACGGGAACTCGGACCCCGATTTCGGATTTGTTAACAGCAACATGGTGAAAATCGGGGTTCGAGTCCCCGTGTTGGCGCCAAATTTTGAGAGGTTATTGGTGTTCTCAGACCAAAATAAAGGTTAGTGATACCTTAATTTAACCCTAAAATGTACCAACATTATTTCCAAATGACAAAAACCTTTTAAACTGGGTTTTACACTTAATTTAGTTGACAATTTAGTTCTTTACTTAGCATTCAAACCCTAGTATAATTTTTTTTGTCAGAACTAATGCTAAGATTAGATAAAGTAGACATGAGTCTAAAAACCGCAAATTAAAAATATTACCTACCTCCATTTCACACAGATTTGCTATCACCGTTTACACACCTCACCAGCAAAAACACTTTTAGCAACAAAATAAAAACAAGAATCCGCTCGCTCGACTTACCTGCAAACACTTGTGGCTCCGCCGCACAGCTGACAGTTAATGACGAGCACCTTGGTGTCCCAAAACAAACCACGGCCGCTTCGCTCGAGGACTGAGTGAGAGAGCGAGGTTGCCTAGAGAGCTCTCTTTTCGCAACATGGTACCTCTGCAGTGCATGCAAGCTCTCCGGATGGCGTGCAGACCAGAGAGAGAGAGGCTATCTACCACAGACGCCATGTTTTATAAACACAAAAATGGCAAATTAGCTTTTTGGCTTTTAACTCCGTTGTTCTTGCTTTGATTCTGCTAGGAGGATCCATGCTATTTTCAGGGTTAGAACCGCCTTTAAAAATGGCAGATACATAGCTAGCATTCTTGCTCTTATTTTAATTTTGTTTAGTTTTGGGGAATTTTGAGTGAAATGGGACGTGTTTGTTTTGTACCTTCATGATTCTTTGTTTAATGTCGCATCAAGGTGCCTGGATCCCCGTTCTTTTGTTTTGCAGGCAACAAAACGGTTCCTCGTTGTCAATCAATAGCAATGAGACATCTTGAAGTGATCATAGATGGGAATTATTGACCAAAGAAGTGTGGAAAACTAACACTGAAAAATTGTTAGGTATTTGAAAAAAAAAAATTGCGGCTTTCGAGCACAAGTGGCCGCGATTTGATCCACAAAAACGTCGAAGACCGTATCGTGGTGCTTTGACATCTAGTGTGCGATTCAAATGGCCACTGAAAGACGCTCGCTTCGTCAGCAGCACCTCATGCGTAGCCTTGACGCCATGGCTGAATGAGTCGACTCGGTCATACGCCACAAATTGTCGTTGTAGCGACCACACTTTCTCAGACTGTCAGAATCAGCTGAATACTTTCATAGAAAATAGGTTTGAACTAATTTACTAGATTGCTAGAAATGCTGGTTTAGCATTTATTGACAACGAAAGTTTCAGTGCTGGTAATTGTCGTGGGGGCTCAAAATAGAATAATGAATTACGCTAATTTTAGATAAGGATTTCCGCTGCGATTAAACTGTTTTAAATTTAAAATATGTGGAAATTACAATGTGCAGTAGAAAATTGCACCAGCAAATAAGATGTGTTTTCGAAATCTGACAGATTGCGAAAACAATTTTCGATTGATTCCGGACACAACATTCTTCTAATTAAATGGCAATTTTTATTATTTTAAGTCAGTCTAAAATCTCATTTTTAATTGTTGTTCGTGAGAGAAGGCAGAATATTTTTTTATCATATTACTATTTTATTACTCTTAAATACTGGGCCAATTAATAGCGGAAAATGTAATAATTCATTAATAGCGGGCCCTCAAACAATGCCCGATATTTACCAAGTTATGTGTTTCTTTGGAGGTGTTTCAAGACTCTTATGTGACCAAGTGCCCTCGATGGTTTGCTGAATCTGTGTTAAAAGGTGAACCTAGCCTAGCAGAGGGAAGGGAACCACGGTGCTGGTACCGCCTCAATTTGACCCTTCTGCAGCAATTGTTTCTTCCCTAATCTATGCTGTCGAAAAGCATAAACATATGTCATGTCATACATGTCATAACATGTAAACATGAGATCTGTCATTGACATAAACATGATTATTAGTACAAAGTTTTTTTACTTACTTCAAAATCATTTCTGTTAGCTAACAGAATTGGTGATTTCCAAGATGGTCACCGCTCCAACATCCGAATCAGCGCAATGTTGCTTAACTTTAGTGAACTCAGGAAAACGACTAAACCTTTGCGCTTGAAAGCGGTGATGATGGATTGATCGAGCAATGGACGCGGTGACAAGAGGAGAAATTACAGCGGACTGGCGGGGAGAGTGAATCAACACTGCAATGAGGGAATTCAGTATAAATGTGCTAAACTGAATGTATGTCGTGATACGTCATCATATCATTACACTCTTAAATGATATTACCACATCCGTTACGCCCCTTGCATGGACGGGACGAGATTTATAGCTAAAAAACACATTTAATACGTGTAATTTAATAATGTCCTTGGTGGAGAATCACATAACAATGATTGCCATTTTTATAACAAACATTTTGTCATTGATAGTCTTCAATCGACTGCTCGTAAGGATAAACTCTATTTTGTAACTTATCGATAGTCTCGGGTGGTAAATTATCTCCCTTCTTTATAGCCAATCCAAGCAGCCAATTGAATAATGGTAGCACGCCCGGGACTCGAAGCAAGTGCGCATATATGAAACATGTCAGATTAAACATGAACGTCTGTCTAGAATTCAAAAACGCCTTTAGCCGTGGAGCATCGATGCTTAAAGTATGACACAAGTACAAAAACACTACTTCGAACTCTGTACCCAAATTAACATAATAGCTTATTCCTTCAGTAGCGCATCGAGACATATGCAGCCAGTCTCGAGAACCCTGTCTTAGACACGGTTTCACCCAATACTCCAACATGTCCTTACAACGTTGTTGCACTGTGTTGATATCGCCCCCGCACAAATTGAACCTGTCTTCGATGCCCAGCAAGTGGCCAAGAGTACGCCAGAAATGCGCGTATCCATCGAGGTCTTCTTTCGTGGCTCCATGTATGCCGAACATCTTCGGGAAAAGCAAAATTAGTCCCACGAACGCAAACTGCGTAACCGCCATGTCGGTTTGGTTGACGTAGACGTGTTTTGATCCTTCCAAGGGATGTTTTAAAATCGGACAGGACGATGAGAAGTCGTTGCTTATTATTTCGTACGTCGTTGTCCATCTAGGTTTTCCTTCTCGTGTCACCTTATTAATAATCTCATCTTGGGGCTCTTTGGTCATTTCGTTTCTAATTTTTGCATGCATACCACGTACTACTTTCAGATTGGTGTTGCCTTTGCTGCCCTCCTCCCAGATGTCGGTCTCCGACCACGACTTAACACGGAGGGCTGTTGATAGATAACGTTTGAATGCTTTGTACGGGGTGTCGGATTTGCCACTGAAGATCAGAGGCTGGAGGCCACTTTGGAATGCGAATACAACTATCAGTGACAACATGTGGGCGAACATCACTCCAAACATGTAATTTATTGCTAGCTTTTGGCCTCTTTTAAACTTCCCTTCGTCGTACCACTCTGGTTTTTGTATGGATGAGATACGGGAATCTCCGCACACCCCGCTACCTTCGAGCAGCTGCTCCAGATACTCGGGGAGTTTGTCATCGTTTCTTTGGAGACTGGATGAGAGGCTTGTTGCTTTGAAACTGTCGGTGACTGGTGTGGTGTTGTAAGGACTACTCGGTGATTTGGATTGGGGTTCGGTCATTGCTTGGTACTTGCTGTAAACTGGTGGGGATTTTTTGTGTGTCTCAGTGATCTCCTGGATTGCCATCTCTGCCACGAACTTCATCTTGGAGGAGGCCTCTGGAGCTCACTGCTCGCCGCTGGAGCTGTAAAAGTAAAAAGTAAAAAGTTTCGAAGTATTTAAAGGCAAAAAAATTCCTCGTTGAAAAAATGATATTTAGTATTCACTGAGCTGAGAGTTCTTCGGTAAGAAGCTAAATGAACCTAATATATGATTTTTTTAAATCTTTAGGATGTTAAACAAATACATGGTCCCTACTTTATTTTGTTTATAACCAAAGTAGACAAAGAAAATATAAACAACAAATCTAACAACTACTTCCAATTATTTTCATGCTTACGTATATTTTCCTAAAAGCAATTCAAGTTATTGACAAAAAGGAAATTTTAATGTCATATTGGTGATAGAGTTTTTGTAGAATTTTAATAAATTCTGGGAAATCTGTGTGGTTCTTGTCTATTTTCAAAAATGTAGTTAACTACAGAAGTGCCCCTAGTACCATCATATTTTAAGTAGTGTAAGACCCCTTTTAACCGTAAACCTTACCTTTAGCACCGAGCACCGACCACTTTGATACCAACGTAGATGACAGTTTGTCTATTCGCAAATAGAAATGCGCTCTCAATGTACACAATGCAACTATCAAGTCTCAAAGAACTTTGCCACTGCACTGATACTTGCAATTCTTCGAAGTCTAAACTAGTTTACCTTGGCAGAGAAAATTGAAGGTTTATACGATGGAGATTTGTTTTGCATGTTTTTTTTTGCCATATTACCACACATGCATGGATGTCAAGAAACTGTTTCTTATTGCGTATTTAATTGGTGCTTTGAACTTTGATTACTCTCTTAACAGAAGATAAACTGAGCCAAAAGCGTAACATCCGGGTAGTATTTTTCAGAATTGATAGCAGAACAAAATTAGTATTTTTGTTTCTACAAAATGCTGAACAACTTCACAGATGACAGTCTTCGGTTGTAACTCATATATTTTTTTACTTATTTAGGAATCACTTATGACTTAAACTACGTAATAATTTAGTAGTAATTGCGGATTTTTTATTGAAAAGATAAAACGGCTGGTAAGCCAATTTTACGAAGGTCACAGAAAAAAATGTAATTTAAATCGCGATGGTGATAAGGCCTTCAATGCTCCATTACATTCAAATATTTTCATGTGCGCGTAAATGAAGTTTAATTGCATTGCATATGAAAACAAATGTTAAATGACCCGGATATTTGTTGGTTAGGTGGTAATGGCCAGTGGTGATATAATTTTTTTCTTAAAGCCACTTCCAAACTTGTTATACCTATGTCAACTTGGATGCCAGTAAGACAATATATCTGAATTACTTTTTACACGTATTATTAGCTTGTTAATGCTGTGGCCGTGAAGAAATAATTGCTCGCCTAGATCGAAGGTGAATGCCAATTTGTTCTTGAGAGCAGGTAGATATTTCTTGACTTTCTTCAACTCAAAGATAATGGAAATACAACAAAATGCGCTTGGAACTTATTGCAGAATTCAAGACCCAGTACGACCTAGTGTTAATGTTTTATTTGCTTAATAGAGATGAGTAGTACTTTTCGAAGTTTTGGAGAAATAATTGGTTAAATAGCTTACCTTGACAGGCATTTTTCACGGTCTTATTGTAGTTTTTTTAGACGGTTATTTAAAAATTCAAATTCTTACATAAACATTGTCTTACATTTATTAGAATAGGGTGTTCAGCCCAGCAAAAGGCATTTTTTTTTTGGTAACATAGCTACATAAAAAAATAAAAAATTCACAACTATCATCATTATTGTCTTGTTTTTGTTGACAAGACGTTAACTTCGCTGCTCCAATTTTGTTTTGGAATTCAAATTTCGTGCTCTGCCAATTTGTTCGCGACCCCGCTGTCACCCAAACTTATTTCCACGGGTTGCTCTGCGACATGCGCCAAATGTATTCTTACCTAACCGACCTAATAATACCAGGAGACGTTACAAATTGCAAGTGATTGTCCACGAGCCAAGAACCTATACCAAACATCAGCTGACATTCAGTAGCTGGTACAAGTCATCAAAATAACAATCACCTTTTTAAAGTTGTTTCCATGAAAACAAACATAACGCTACTAAATAACCGCGTCGGAATGCAGATCTACACCTGCTCAATTTACTTCTGATCTGACACATCTCTCCTAGCGGTAGAAATATGAAGTGTCTTTTTATAATGAAAATTACTTACCTTGTTTAGGATAACGTTCCTTTTAATCTCTTATATACGAATCTTTATAGATTTGTTCGAACGGAAGACAAAGTTGCTTTTTAAACTTAAACAAGGTTGCTCACCTTCTTAAGAATCCCGCGTATTTCTTATCAGTGAGGTTGTTTACCAATTAACCTGCACCCATGTGCTGCCGAACCCGCCATGGTCTGAGTTCGGTTCCCGACTGAGACGAATTTTATATGGCGCCACGACACAGGGATAGACTTGACCTTCGGAAGGTATTGACCCATCGTCAGCTGTTCACATCAGTGCGCAAAGCATTGCCGCAATCTACGCACACTCCGCTCGCGTGTGTTAGTGGGAAATGACGGGTCGTTTGAACAATGGCGTTGGGAAAACATGACAGTTTCACTTCAAGTATCGTTTGCAATTTTAGTGTATGCTTACGAATTCGGTTCATGGCTTATGTAATGTGTGGTATTTATCTTTTGCAGATATTTAACTTTGCGAAACTGAGAAATATGACATGTATCCTCCCCAAACACCTTCGATCTTTCATTCTTGATAATGTCAGAAATTAACCGGGGAATATTGGTAAGTACCTGAAATATTAGCATGTTATTTCAATACAATAATAAATAAAGATACAATAAAATCAGCTTTGTTATATTTTCTTTTATATTTTCTTACTCGCTCAAAAATGTGGTAAGCAATTTTTGAGAGGGTAGGAGTGTTCCTAATAACAAAATACTACGGGCATTGCAAGCGTTCAGAAGTTTAGTTCTCGGTCGGAAGTTATTTTCTTCATTTTTCCCCTTTTGAGAAGAACCCTTTCCCTATAATACAAGGCCGGCTCACAGAAAAAAATCTCGGGAAAAGCTGATTGGCGATATCCAGGAACATTTGCGATATTTTACATCATTAAAAAAAGCTGTGTTTGTGTCATTTGCAGGGTTCCAAAGCCCTGAAAAATATTTTCTCTTGTTTTTTGGTTACTTATACTAAAATTGTGTAGACAAAAGAAAAGATGCAGGAATTTTGGTTTTCTAGTGTTTTCACAAAGGAGCTGAATCCATCAAGCGAAGGGCAAGATGGAAGGGGAAGTTAGCCAGTTCGTATCGGGGCTTGGTAGCACATTTTTCCAGCCCTCAAGAGATTTTTCCATTCTAAAAGAAAATAGTAGTATCGTGATACCGCATTGATTTCAATTTTAAATACGATTAAAAACGTGACGAAATCACGCTCCCGATTTTCCCTTTTCGTTATGACAACGTATTTTAAACGCGAATAATTTTAGCCCAGAAACTACCCTCGGGGCGTCTCAAAATGGTTGAAATCTTGATGGCTTTTGTGCTCAGAAAACTTGAATGTGGTCGTGCGTCGTCTTTCTTGCATTATAGTCGTTGTGCGGGGCCCGGACAAACTAAATGGGCAAACTAGCTTTCGGGAAGAGATCCAGGGTTCAAACTCACCCACGCAAGTTCCTCCCTTTCAGCCGCAGGGGAGAGGAAGATATTGTCCGATAGCGCTAACAGATTTTGGAAGGAGAACGAGCCCATTCATGGGCACAAAATTACTTGCGTATTATTGGGCTGTGCTATATTGTCGAAGATGAAGTAATATGTACTTACTCATTTCCTTTGGAACACGCTGTTGAGTTAGGTATATATTACTTGTTAAATGTATAGTGCATACAAAAATAATTAACATGATTTCAGTATTCTAGACAGACAATAAGCGTTCTTTTTTTTTAGAGACATGAAATACTCTTTTGTCCAAAATGGACTAATTACTGGCTTTAGTAATCAATCTTTGTAACTTCGTTCACCCAAGGCCCGCCGTTGTCTGAAACTTTTAGGAGCTCGATGTTCAACCCCTATATTATTAAACCATTCACCGAAGCATAAATTGTGACATGCATCTAATATTTTACCCGAAATAACCTATATCCGTTCGTTTTATCACCGACACAAGAAAGAACACGCCAGCATTTTCGGCAGTTAATGACAATGACAATTGATCAGTTGCGTTTTAGAATTAAGTTGCGTTTTGAAATTAACATTCATACGAAGTTTATAATATTATCTTATTCCTGTGCCTATGTGTCGGGTTTCGATAAGTTATTTAGCGTCGGCGTCAAGCAATTAGGCGTCGTCAGTCAAATTCAATGCTGGTGGCGTTGAACTTGTGAGGTGCCCGTGGCATGCCATTAGTTTCAGCACCAGAGATTATAAGTTCCTCACTTGCCAATTTATTTGGGAGAGAATTTCATGCAAATGATTTACAAATTGAGCTATTCTCAACTCAGAGCAATACTTAGATTTTGTCTTAATAAGTAGTGAGCTTGAGCGAGTGTTTCTACAGTAGGAGGGAAACTTTATGATGTTGGGTTGCTAGTTTTCATTATTTTTTATTTTGCTGATTTTACTCTTTGGATGAGAATTAAGACCTTCGTAAGACCTTAACGAGCTGTTGCCGAGAAAATTCTGCGAAAATTAGAGAGTGAAAGCATAAGCACTGACACTTCAAGCAAGAAAACTCGTCTAATTTTAGCAACTTGCCTCTACAGCATTTTGCGCCAACGATACTAGGTAGTATTTAGAGCCCTACTTACCCCGCGTGGGTGTAAGGAAAAGGAAGGAAAATTATGTAGAAATATATTTCAAATACAACGCAGACAAACAAACAATATATAATATAAATGCTAATATTTTTAACTTACACGTTGTTGTGAATTGTGATTATTATTATATTGGTAGGTACATAAATGTATTGATAATCGAATTAACAAAAGCTATCCGATATCTTTGCATTTATGTATTCGTATCTTGTAATTTTATATCACATTTAAGAAGTATCTTTTATTCACATAATATTTTTTACCTTCTGCCTAGGAATCTTTAGAGATGATATTTTGTAATTAACGAACAAGATAAACATCAATTCCTTAAAAATCCAACTTTTGAAACAAACCATAATTCCTATTTAGGCCCACATACAATATACATCACCATCTTAACGCCAGGTACAAAAAACACAAATAAACGTAAACATCATTGGAATAGTTTCAATACTTTCTATTAAAAAAAGAGACTTTGGCGGCAACACTGAGATTCTTCCCAGTCAATGAGAAAGTCATGAACAATGAGGGGGGAGTTTGAAGAAACCAAACAATTCTTCTGTATATTTCCCTTGCGGCCCTCTCTAGAATAGTCCCGAATTCATTGGGATATTGAAATTGTACTGAAATACCGTTTTATCTCCGGCTTTGTCGGTACTACAGCAAAAACGTGCTTCGACATTCATTCATTTCATTGATGTATCATCTCGTCCTGTAATTCAGTTCAATAGCTTCAAGGTAAACCACCCTATGTATGCTGATTTCCTTGCTCACACCCGGCGAATACGAACGTGACACTTGAATTTAGGGGAGATATTTTATCCATTGTGTGTAGCGTGCCAAATACGCACAATCCCTGGCAGGAACCGAAGCTGGTACTTGATTTAGGATAACTAATCTGAATTGGTACTTGCCTTTCGGGTATAACAAATCAATTGAGATCATTTCATGTCTGTTATGTCTTTAAGATTTCAGGCAAAGAATTATTAATAACATATTAATGAAAAAATAAGTACTTAGGCTTTTGTAAAAATTATGTTTGTCAGCAGTCCAGTCATTTTTTTGACAATATTTGTACGTTGACTCTAAAAAGAATCGCACATTTTAAGAGCTTTATTTTAGCACTTACAACAATCACATTTGAATGCATTATAAATTCTATTATCTGCTTGTATTCAGGTCTCAGCTGGACCCTAGAATATCCAAACACTGACAGACAAAACAATGGTATATTTTCGAACAAGAAGAGACGTTTTAGAGAATGCATTGTTGCAGCAGCATGGAATGTTTCACAGTTATACACCAAATAAATATATATATCAGTTGATAAATTAGACAGTTAACACAAACATATTTATCCAACGTCCAAACACCGGCACAGAGACACATAGAATGAGCAAACACACAGAAAAGGAAAGAAAAACACGATGGGAATGCTCGATATATGGATCAAATGTTATGTGCCTGAGGGTTTGTTCCTGAAAGATGTATCACACCTTTGTAATGTCTGATGAACTTGCACGCAAGTTTGTTATTTCTGGAGCGAGGGGGCTGCACCTCAGGCAGGAGGCAAAAGGAGGTTTCTTCTTGTAGAGCAGTCTGCGTACCCGTAGAGTTCACTGCTGCCGTGTTCTTGATCGAGCCTCCTCTAATGGGAGACAGAACGCTGTTGTTAGATGCAATTGACCGATTTATAAGTGACCCATTGCTGAAACAAAAGACTTCAAGCATTAGAATCACTGACGAAGATAATAAGAATGCAAAAACAAAAATAACAAGAAATTGAGTAAGGCATCAGGAAAGCGATTTTTTGTGATTTATTATTCGTTCCAAAATTAAGTAAATGGTATTTTTTGCTGTGAGCTCATTTGAAAGGGATGCTTTGTCACGGAATGTCGGGTAAACGTTACTTGCATAGCATCGCAAAGCTCGACATTCTGAAACCACGTGTTTTAAGCTGTACAATATGACAAAGTTATTCGCTGTATCCCCAAACCAAAGCGCGCGGTCCCCTTTTTTAGTGGTGCATGCATACGTCGGATTTTTTTATTGCTTTCATATTTAGGTCATGAGGGATTTTGTGAGCATAAGAGGTTTCATTCGATGCGTTCAACATGTGGGAAGCAAAATCTGATCGATAACGTGAAAATGTAAGGAAATACCAATTTCTTAGAAATTTGATAAAGATTCGTTCACAAGCACACAGATTCCAGCACACATATTCGTTTCATATTATTGATTTCGAAGACGCCAGTTGGGACTTGGGATGTGTATACCCATATATTTTCTAATACGAGGAAAAAACGAAAAACCTGAGAAGGGCGCGAAGACTTTGCTAGCAATACACAACTGATTTAAGTATATTTTATTACATGAGGAGCTAATATTACCAGATCTTCCGTTTGTTCAACTCTCAAAAGTCTGCAGCTGAAGCTCTGCTTACCACAACGCCTTACCACTGGCTTAACCATAAGAAAGCTCTAAGTTAACTTAAAGTTACTTGGAGCTCTTGTGGTTTTAAGTGAAGCATAAGAATATAATATTACGAATCGCAAAGTTAGGCGGGGTATCATATAAAAGGTACATTTCAAATATAATATGTGCATAGCAATGTAACAATTTCGGGAGCAAGGAAAAGTGAAAATATGCAAGTCAGATTTGAAACTTTAGAGATTTTCCCTAAAGACCTGAGATCTCATGGTATAATAGGTCGTACAAAATTAAGCAACCTTAACAGGCTGATATGAAATAAAACCCGAAGCCTTTGTTGGTCTAACGATGAAACAAGCAACTAACAGTCTGGCCGCTTGTGGCTATTTGCAAACCATATTTTTCCGACGCTTGTAAAATCGGCAAGCATTAATTGCCCATTGATGTTTTCCTTGTGTATATTTGAGACTGTCTGTCTCTTATTAACCTCTGGGAATAGCTATTGCGTTGAAAATAAAACGCTTGAAAAAATACTGACGTTTTTCAATTGAACCGAAAGATACATATCCCACAGAAATCACTCTTCAAATAACAAACCCTCAAATACTCTATCCTCCCTGAGTACACTGGACGATGGTAAAATGTTTGGTTGAAAAGTAAACTTCAAACTCCTGAGGGTTTGCATATAAAAAAAGGATCACTTAAAAATTCCATGAATCTTCTCTTTGAGAATCCAGCCCCCGGTTTAGAGAAACGACGAACTCGTACCGGTATCTGTAGCTGCTGTTTTGCCGCCCCTGCCGCGGCCGCCAAAGGTGAAACGCCCCGTAGATGAGGGGGTTGATCAAACTGTTGGACATGCCGAAGAAGAAGATCCCCGATTGTAAGTCTTCACTCATCTGGAAAAAAATCGTCACACGCACTCACGTTAGATGGCGCTGACGGGGAAACCTTGAGAAAAATTCGAACTCTAGCAGGTGTTCAGTAAAGTAGCGAAATCAAATGTCGATTGGGCTGTTTGGGCGATTGTGTAAAAATGGTCGAATTCACTGTCGTGAGATATCTTTTTACTTCCTGCATTGGAAGTGTATTACCATTTACCACAAGTGAATTTACCAACACCGTGTGAATATTAATGGGTTTCACAATTGGGCATGACACCTTAACATAATATAGTTGCACCAGTGCAATTTGGGTGCACTGAGGGGTGATATTTACATGTTTGATTGTTTGATATATCTCACGCAGTGCAACCCACTATCCTTGTAGTGGTGCCTTCCACGAAGATTATCACAATATCAGAGGGTGACCCATCTTATCCAATAATGCATTTGTATCAGAAGTAAGCATTTTTTTAGTGGCAATTCACAATGTCCGATCGCCTTACTGGCATTACATTTTCGACGGGAACTTGATAACGAAAACATTTTCGTAATTAATTTCTCAGCGATTTCGACTTCCGCTATTGGATGCTTCACTGCATTTCTCTGATGTGTTGAATTGTATTGGCCTTAAAAAGACCTTAGTGGATCTTAGTTCAATCAGAGTTGCTATATTCAGGAGTACTGAATCTATTTAAATTTTTTAACGAACATTTGAATGAATTTTCAAATTTATCAAGCAATGAAGAATACACCTGAGAGCTGATTTTAAAATCCTACTGCAAAATGTCACCCAAAACAGTGGTTTTGAGTGTACATTGCCGTAGAAAATGTCATCTTTAAGATATTTTATAACACTTTTTGCAACAATCAGAAAGCACCCTACCAGTTGCAGCTTCCTTAGAATCGCGCCTGTCTGCCTCTGCTCGAAGATCTACCTTCTCTGTCTTCGCAAATTGGACTTTCTTGCTGGATGAAGACAGATTTGATGGCACGTCCAAAAAAGTTTTAAAATTGACTGTGAAACAATTTAACTCATGCGATTTTGTGCGTAAATTACAGTGCAGCTAAGTCCAGGCTTAGAGCTAGGGACGATTTAAGCTGATCAAAATGGACTGCGACTAAAACACGTACATAGGAAAGCTGCATGGATAAATGAACGTGGCGATTGCCTTTGTTGTCTTGAGTGACCCAAAACTTTAGAATAAATGTGGTTGACCGCTATCACTTAGGGGTGTTATCAATTCTACCCTTATCCTGTTCGGAAAAGTCCGGTGGAATCCCGTTTCACCGTGCACTTGTAATTAGGCGGGAAAGTGCTTGCTTATTTACTGTGTACTGAAAGCGAAGTAGCAGGGAGTGTAAAGCGAGAGATGGGTCAATAATTAGTGACATTGGGTCACAGACGGGAGAGGGTTATACACGAGAAAGATCCAGCTCTGTTTTAAACACGGCTGAAAGGTGTAATAAGGTGATAGATGGACACCCAACTTGGCCTTAGCCCTGCGCAGTGTTGCTTAAATTTGTTGTGTGTCTTATGGTGTGCTTTTTGGATCAAAATTCTTACGACCTTTTAGCTGTTATAAACTAGATGTAATACTTGTTACAATGCTACCCTTTACGAATCTGAGGAACTTAATTCTAGATTATATCGTTGGGAAATTTAGTGACTATGTCTCTGAATCTCTGAAGAAAATCGGTTCGTTTTCAAATTACTTTCCAATACAATTGGCGGGGGATTTTGGAGCGGATCAGTTCTATGCTGGCTTCAAATTGCGTATTTCCTTCGTCAGTTTTTATTTGCAGCACGCTTTCCCGCCGACCGATTTGATGTTCGCACATTTTCCGCTCCATACCACCGGGTATTTTCTTTCCATTTATTCCCCGACGCAGGGCAGCGTGTGATGTCATTTGAGCGATTAGCTGGCGGTTATTTGGCGTATTTTGGGATACCATAAGGAAACACATTTTGGAGAACGTTACAACACGCTCTGTTAAATATTAATGGCTAAAAGGGAGTAAGGGCTTAAAATACATTCGAACTCCAATAAATCACGCTAAAATAATGTCATTTTTGAAATTTAAGAGCTTACTTACACGGGATATTGATACAAAACATTTATTTTTGACATAAATATGCAAAAGTACACTCTGCGTGACTCTATTTTAGAGGCTATCGAACAAAAAGGAAAAAGGGCAAAGTGACACAAGTGGGCCGAAAAGAAAATTTAGTGAAACAAAGATAAAATGAAAACCCGAGCCCAATCAGACAGCGACAGAATTCAGTCTCTATTGAATGACTAAATATTTCAAAGCATCTTCAATCCCCCAAGGAATCGATTAAATTTGAGATGTCTAGCAAGTATAAACTCTGGTGGTGGCATAAGAACAAAGTAAATACGAATTAAATATCGCGCATGAAACTTCGCCCACCAACATGACGATTACTGGCTGGAAAGTGCGCTTCATAAAAGTTTAATTGGATGAGCTTAGCGAGCGAAGCAAAGACTCAGTTTGACCATTCGGCAAAAGAA
Organism: Protonemura montana; assembly: GCA_947568835.1. Lineage (NCBI taxonomy): Eukaryota > Metazoa > Arthropoda > Insecta > Plecoptera > Nemouridae > Protonemura > Protonemura montana. The sequence goes on along the minus strand of OX387606.1, from coordinate 17,980,748 downwards.
GTGTTTTGTTTCTTGTCTGTTCGCTTTCTACCGGCCAAACGGTTTGACTGATTTAGGTGAAAATTGTAGGAAACCTTCGAAATCTTTCAACTTAGATCTAGTACGTTTTTTTAAATTAATCGGCGAGATTGTTTTGCTTTAATTTAAGTTTGACAACAGTTTTCATCAACATGTCCATACAAAAAAAAAACTTTCCAAACACGTTTTTAGTCTGAAATTTGCAATTATATTTCCATAGCAAAATGTTGATGGTACAATTTGAATGAGTTTTTTTTTAACCAAAATTACCGAAACAAGCATGCGGGGGTACCTACCCCTTTCCTAACGGAATGTAAAGAAATGAAGAACAAAAGCAAACACGATCCAGTACATCGCAACTCAAATTGCAGCTTTCACTAGGGTATAACACTAGGTTACACATATAAAGACAAAAAGTCCTTGCATCAACAAATAGTGCTTCGAGAGAAATCGCTTATCGTCCAAACCGCTCGAAAAACTTCTTAAGCACAAAGAACACACGAGAGCAGGATAACCATCAACCACCCACACTCCAAGTGGCAAATACGTAAAACTTATTCTATTTGCACGATAGGAAACCCGCCCTTACCATAGCACTCTATTTGTTAGACAGCAGCGACGAGTCTCATAGAAAATTAAAATCCCTACTCCTTAGGGTAAATGAGGTTAGGTAAATGACCTCTCATCAGAACTATACTCACGTGTTTGTCGGGGTTAAGGAACATAAAGATGAGCATCATGGTGTAGTACGGCGTCCAGCAAATGATGAACGCCATCACGATGACCACGGAGATCTGCAGCGACTTCATCTTCGCGCGATGAATCAGGCGGCGACGGTTGAGGTCAGTCGACTGGTGCTTGACGTCCGTGGAAGCTACCTCTGCTCGGAAAACCTGCTCGCTCCCTGAAAAGCGTTGAATATGTGTTGATATTCGGCTAAGTCACGTGGAGGGTTGGAAGTTTAAAAATAGCCGGAGTAGGATGATTTGACCACCCACCCCGTTGTCCCAAGTTCAATGCTGAGTCTGGGTTTTGGGAGCCGATTTCTTCTGTGAAATCTATTACAGTTTTAGTTTAGTCTTCCATTTAGCCAGCTACCATCAAATTGTTTCCAAACAAGGTTTTACCGGCCAGTCCCGTGTTTTTGATGGTTGGTTGCTTGAGAAATAAACGGTCTGGTACGTCTTGCTACAACTATTTAGAAAACAGGACTCTAATGAAAGGGATGTCTAGATCTGGACCAGTTGAGAAAGTGCTAAGCATTTAGCAATAGTCTAGCTGATTTTCTCAGCGTTTCATGAACCACACACGACACAAAGCAAATTTATTGCCATCGTAAGTTCTCGGTACTGAATCAACCTGACGTCAACAAAATAAAAAAAAAAAGTAAATATACAGTCGAAAATCGTTTTTGACTCTTTGCGTCATAAAAAGCCCACACACCCATTTATAGGGAACCATTTTCCCACATAGTGCCACAGACCGGCCACGTAACGAGTTGAAAACGTGTCATGTTTCCTAGTTAAAAAAGGCTGTCTGGAAATGGTATGTTTTTCATGCCGAGCACGAGGTCAGGTCAAACAACGGATTGATCAATTGATTGATATACTACACTGACACTAACGCGCAGTGGCAACGTGGTCTAATGGCGTCGGTGAATGGATCGGAAGTTTTAAACATAGTGAAGCTAGGAAGTGACGGGAAAATCCCGGTGGAGGTGCCGCAAAGCTTATTTACTATCATCGAGATAACAGAGCTTACCTAGTCTTTCAAAAGACATGCAGATCGTTATCAAAGACGATTGACTGCTTTGTGGGTCAATCCCTAAATGATTTTACCATTTAGGATGAAACCTTATTTAAATTGCAAAAGCTTGCAATGCGCGGGGTATTTTATGATTATTATCAACACTATAACCGTCTCAAAAATTGATGCCCAAACGAGGATTCAATTTTTGAGACGGTTATAGTGTTGATAATAATAATAAAAAAAGAATCAATTTTGTTTTCAAGTTTGCAATTTAAATAAGAGTTCATCCTAATCACCATTTAGTTTATGGTTTTAGTTAGAGGGTCGGAGTGAATGTTAACCTTTCTGCGGAGCAAACGAGTCGGCAACACGTGGTAATGGAAGGTGCCATCCGATGGCGTTTTGGTCATAATTTTTAACACACCTCTGGAATGAAATAATTACCACTTGTATCGATCAATTGTTAAGGTTAGCATTCATAAAGATTAATTATTTGAGTCTAAACCAGTCTCAAATGCGAGTAATCTGCAAGAAAAAAACCGTCTTCACACTCGAAAAGAAGGTGACTCAGTCTAGTAGCACCCAACCGAACTCATTGCAACGCTTTTTGCGTTGGTTAAAAAGTAAAAAATGTTGACGGTGAGGTTTTGGCTTTTGAAGCCAAAACTCTAAAGGAGCTATTTTTGTCTCTCAATAGTACCTAATGAGATCCACTGAACCCAAGAAGTAAACCTGCGTCGAAATAGATGCCTCGTTGCAAGTGATTGAAACAACTTGATTCCTTCGCAAACTACACCTGTAACTGGTGCCCAGAGGTTGGTTAGAAATCTCTGCGAAGCTGTTGCACTAACTTCACTCTTTTCTACATAAACTTTACCACAGTGGGTTTCTTTTGTGCGTTGTTTTATTTTATGTCCTGGCTTAATGGTCCTCCCGTCGAATTCTTCTTGGGGATACATAACATTGATTTTGGCTGCGTTCCATCTTATAATGTGCGATTCAGATTTCCGATATTAAATGTAAATGCGATGGCACCTTGGGCATGACCCCGCAAGTCTGCGGCGATCATAAGGTTCGTCTCGGTTCGGTTCGGTGATACCGTTTTATGGCAAATCGAAAGTGATCACTTAACAATTTGTTACATTTTCCACTGGATACGAACAAATCCGATGTCTTTTATTCACGATATTTTTTGTCTCTTATTTCTTTTCATGCTCCAATGAATGGAAAGCCCAGCATTATAAACATTTTTTTTTATAATTAAAGATGTGTAACATTGATATTCTTCGTTTCGTATTTTTTAATCAAGTCGGAATTATAACTGGGGTGCGAATTTGAGAAGTATCACAAATGATCCTTCGGAAATTCCTCTCTCCTCCAGTCCTCCGCCCCCAAGCAGAAAAAAAAATACATGAAAAATGCAGAAATTAAAAGGATTTAAAAGAACATATATACTTTCTAAGAGGATTTCTTGAAGAATACTCTCTTGGCAGCTGGAAGAGATTTCTTAACATTTGGGGCATTGTAATGAATCGCTAGCAGTTTCTTCTGTTTCTTCTTCTTCTTCTTCTTTTTGGGAGTATTTCTCCCAAAGTTTTATGAATGAAACTAGGAAAACGTGACTCTTGCGGGCTTGAGAGGCTGCGGAACCCGTGTGTGGCAAAGCAAGTCGAACATGCACACCCGTACATGGTATATATAAAAGAAAACCTCGTGTATTGCGTGTTTTGTGTATCCTGGCCAGGGGTGGTATTTCGGATAATAGAATACTTAGAAGAACAAGAATGTCGGAAAATACACTATATCAAAAATATTGTTATTTGTGGCAGATTCGTTCAGTTCGATAATCTTTGAAACGTTCGGGGTTCATATCCGCTTCCGACAATACCGAGATAGAGAATTAGAAAAAAATTTGAATGTTCCGATGAAATATTTCTGCTGTCAGATCTGCTGACTGATCTTAGACATGTCTTGCAGGTTGACGTTCAGATGATTTATTTTGTTCGAAACAGATTGGGCCACCGGTTGACCATTTGACACCGATACAAAGGGGTAACAAAACACTCTCCCTCATCCCTTGCGTCATAGGCTATAAATTATTTATCAGAACTTATATATATAGATCCTTTCAACTGCGAACCATTCCGTAGTCGCGAAAGCAAAGACAATCGAATTCAATTTATATTTTTTTCTTCGCTACGTAATAATGTGAAGCAGCAATATCGTCGTCGTCAACGGCGTCGAAAAACAGCGTCGTGGGCGTCGTGGGCGTCGCATCTGCCCCTGGCAAGCGCAAATTCTCACGTGACAAGAAAATATTCCTTCTCTGCGACAGCTGACAGCTGGGAAGAGTTACTAGATCTTGCAATTCTTCCGTCAAGTTGGACAAGTTCTTATTAGAGCAAGATTTAAACCTGCCTTAGCATCAAGGCGCCCATAAATAAAGTTTCGTTTTGTAAGTAGAAAACACGTCAGTTGACCGAACCTTTTGTTTAGCTCACAAAACACAAGATTACTTGCAATTTTATCACAGTTTCATGATAAAATTTTGAAAAAAAATTAGCAGCTCTTCAAAATTTAATTTCTTTACGTTTTAAATCAATTTTCTGAACGAAAATCGTGTCGCCTTTTCATTAACCTGTTGTCTTTGCAATAGGCTCCAGCTTCGTTAGTTTACTCAGGCGTGCAGAATACTTCAACTCAAGAAGCACACTCAAAGTCCCAGGAGCATCCACATATCAATGGTAAACTTATCTCATTGTATCTTTGCTCTATTCGTCGGAAGCATTCAAAATATCACTTTGTATTAGACGTGCTTTACAAACTTTGCCGAATTGAATTAAACCTCGCTCCACGAGTACAGTACGAGTACAGTAATCGTGTAATAGTTTTCCTAGACTAGCTCATTGAAAGCAAACAAACTACAAGTGCCATTCCCTTCAACGCGATATTCGCATCAATCCTTGGGTGCAGTTCAATCCGAGTCATGTTGAAATTACTATACCACAATGCACGCACGCAAGCAAGCAACTCACATGTGCGCAGGATTCGGAAAAAAGAGAACATTTTCAAGCTTGTACATGGCGATAGTTGGCCTGGTTGGGTATCCAAGTCGAGCTAGCAACACTTGCAGACAGAAGCTAGAGCGTACATAAATAAAGCAAAATAGTTCTCGAGTGAGGAGCGAGATTAGTGTTGATTAAATTAGGGATGCTTTCAGTGAAAAACTGGATTGACATTAGAACGAACTGGGTCAAAAGGGATAAATTGACGTGTAGAAAAGGGAGATGGAAGCTGGGTAGAGCCACACTTTTTTCGGTCCTCTGAGATTGCTAATGATTTGAAGGTAATTGGAGGGTTTTAATCAACGACAGTATTGTGCTGCTAAAGCGACGGGCTTGGGCATTCAAGTAAGACATTTCCTTGGGTGGGGGGTGGGGGGTGGGGGGGGGGGGGGGTTATTGATTGATTTATTGATCTTATTGTCAGTTTGATTCTGACAGCCATTTTCTCTATTTCACGATTTCAGCGGTTATTGTTGTAGCACTAAACTTGGTAGCCGCAAGACATTTTCCTAGTAAGTACTAACAACCCTTACAGCTCCAATTATCGTCAGGTGTATGCTATCTTAATATGGAATGCCAATATGCAAATTATTACTTTAAATTAATTAGCATAATTGAAATGTAATCCTTATTGCCGAAACTTAACAGTCACCTTAAGACTGAAAGCCACGAGGTGAAATTGTCTACCGGCCAAACATCTGGCAGCAGAGAATTTCATTCTGAGCTTTGCTGTACCTTATTTTGCCATTACGGTATTGCAAGCGTGCGATAAACATTATACCAACGCAGCGAAAATGCCAAAAAATAAAAAAGAAACAATGCCATTTTTATCGATTCAACTGCCAGTGATGTCTTACGTTTATTCTCTTTGATCAAATTACGTAAAGCTTGCCTCGCGCCTAGAGCAATAAACTTTGTGATAAGCGTTTTATGGCATCGGTAGATGGTATGGCTCCGCTGTAATTTCAGGGGCTGCTAAACTACCAGCTGGCAGCTTCCTTTTTCTTCTAGTTTTTCTTCAAGCATCGATGCGACAGGGTGAGGATATTTTGGACAGCCTCGAAAACGACTGCAGGCAATAGCAGTCCACGACTCGAACGCGTGCTAATGACACCTTCTAACTTTTTATCAAATAAATTAATGCTACAATAATCACGAGCGCACAAAACAGACGCGTTTTGCCTTTTGGGCCTAACGAGCGTGCAGTGCAAGAAACTGGTTGATCTTGCGTTACTACAGAAATCAAAGGCGACTTGATATTTGAACTTGCTATATGATAACGAAGTTAACATTAACACCTTGTCGTGTAGCTTACCGTTTGATAAAACAGTGGTGGAGTGGCGGTAAATTTACTTAGGCGCAAAGCCCGTCGTAATTGAAGTAATTTTAAATTAACTGGCACTCATGGCTTGATATTGTTAAGTGAACTTCAGGAGGCTTTATTAACTGTCAGACATTGTAGTTAGAAAGCTCTACAGGAAAGGACAAAGAGAAAATAAATGAGAAGTCGAGATTTTGTGTCTCTTCCAACAAATCACACTTTAAAACGCTTATTTAATTACAAATGCTGTTAGAAAAACATTTTGTTCGCAATCTTCTTGGAAAAACGTACTACGCCCGTGAAGTTGGGAAGGTCGAAGGGCTAAGACAAGACTTAGGGGTGGTTTGTGACGCAAATAGTGCACTTTCAGTGGTGGGTTCAGCCATTCGACTGAAACTTTAATGTAGAAAGTAGCTAGTCTCGATCCTCGTTCGTTTCGAATGTTTCTTCCGTCCTTTATTGCATTTCAAAGAAACACTCCGTTTACTCGGCACTCTAGCTGTGTAGGGGTGGACACGGTACTTAGTGTTCAGGCAATGGTAATAAACTTAACTTAGGGTTTTCTAACCTAACCTGGACATGCGTGTTGCGAGCACTGGTTATAGCGAGATCTCTGAAGTTAAGAGACATTGTGCTGGGTCAGGTGTTGGTTGGGTGACCGTCACAATCCTGAGAGACGAAGTGGATTGATTACGGTGGATGGATAACGAGAGTTTGGTAAAGTCTAAAAAAATTCTTATGCTACCAGACAAAAATATTAAAATATGGGCTTGATAAACCAAATATATCTATTTTAAAAAAGGACCTGTTTATACGCTGGTAGTTTATTTTATAATGCACTCCGTTTGGAACTGAAAGATAAATAATGTAATGAATTTAAACGTTGTCTTTAGCTATATCTTATTAAACATCGCTTTTATAGCATAAATTACTTTTTATACTATAACTGACTTTGCTGTATAACACTTTAAGTTCTTGAGGAATAAAAATAAACTATAAATATAATTATTATTATTGATTAGTGTTTAGCGATGCACTGTTTTGACTGGCACTGTGATACTGGTCTATTAGCGTCGGTGAATGAGTGGGTTGTGCTGTGGATGACGATGACTAGCCTCTTACCTAGCCACTACGCTCTTATCTAGCCGAGAAGGGTGGAGGGAAAACCGTGCATCATCAAGGCGACCACCAGATTAGCGTCCCTTCTAAAGGACGGTACAACGCGAACGAAGGGGTTCCTCTACTAATCTATGCTTTTAAGAGATTGATAAGCAATGTTAATTAATTTGATGAACTAACTTTCAACTCTACACTATCTTTCCCAAACAAAACTGACCATGTGTTTGATGGTCACCCATCCAATACCTGACTCAGCGCAGTGTTGCTTAACTTCGGCCATCTCATTAGAACCAGTTTTTCAAAATGCCTAACCGTTCGGTATAGTGGATTGAACTTTGATGTGAGGACAACAGCATTACTCATATATCTTATCAAACTGTTGGCGGCATGGATTTGTGGAGGAGTCCTGTTGTTCGAGATGAACTGAAATTCGGGAGGGACATCAAGCTGGCGGTTCCCTGCTTTCCGACCTACACGATATTCCCCTCCTCCCTTCTAGGCAAGGTTAGATACTCACTCCTATCGGATACTTGTACAAAAGGCCCCGTAGTCAAAACAGTTTTAATGAAAAAACAAAAAGAAACTAATTAGTTGGATGAACTTATCTCCTCCACCAACAGTATCGTTTAATTCTCAAAATTTCGACGGCGTTCAAGGGTCTTACATTTCACAAATTAAACAAATTCGTCAAAACGATTGATAACAGGTTTGTTGGAGATATCAACAGCACACGCTATTTCGAGTTTTTGCATTCCATTTCGATGACAATTCGAACTCCAACTTACCTACTTTAGTTTGCTAAGAAATCACGGGGTATTTTTCCCTCTACAAATTGACTGCTAACTTTTCCAAGGTTTTCTCGTTCTTTATCATCAATTATCTGGTTCTCGTGCCTGGTTTCTATGAATATCAGTCACCCCTTCAAACACCTAACGAATGGTTTGTCTACGCCGTAAATTGCTTACGCCTGAGAGCGCTACGTGATTATATTACTCAATCCAGCGTAGTCTGCACCTCTTAAAAAAAAAAAAAATCGGCACCTCCATTGGAAAAATAACCCTGGCACCTCCACCAGAAATTAAAAACTATTGAAAAATGCAGGAATGCGTGATATGGTGTTGCCAAGGAACACTGAGAGCTCCTATGCTCATTACCTATGTGATTGGTACATATTTGAGGCGTGGCTAGTTGACTCGAATAAAAATCTGAGATGAAGAGTAAGTGTAATTTGATATTAAGAAAGATGTGAAAGAACTGTCCGTCCCTCACAGATCTAGTGAGCGGAACAGTTGACGTTATGCAATAACCTCTACATGTTCTGCATCGTACTTAAACAAGATTTCCACGTGCAGACGTCCCATTGTTCGCGTCTTTCTGTCCCCGAGAGGCTCGTGTGCATCCTAATTTCCCAGACGCAATTGTCTAGAAAATTGGGTGATGGGGTAAAAAATGTCTTCCGCACGACGAAGCAATGAAGCGGAATAATTGGCGCGGTGGAGAGTGCGAAGCTGCAGACTTGCCGTCGGGAAGAGAAAATCGAACTATGCGCACATTGGCAAGGAGAAAACGCGTATCTAATTAATTTCCCACTTAATTTTATATTTGTGAAATTTGAATGTATACATTAAACCCATTTCATGAGCGAGAACTTAAATCGAATCAGAGCAAGCTCATTACGTTAGCCAGCTTGTCGACTTGCACCATGGCAGATATTTTTTCCCAATGTAATTTGTTCTCGAGTCTAGCGCTTGACGATATATAATTTAATTCTGTTCGATTCCCCATACCGATGCAGTATCTAGCGTAGCGAGAGATATTCGATTGCACGCCGGCAGCTTTTCTCTTCCCCAGCTATTTGCATTCAATAATGCATCTCGATTCTGCATGACAGCTTCTTGCGGAAGTTTTGTGTGCCAGGGACGTTGGGGTGGGAAAACGTTCCGCGCTTTTGGGGGCGATCACTTGTGAGATAGCATGCAAATAACGTGTCTGCTCATTTTTAGAATGCCTGAGGCTTTCTATTAATATTTGGTTGGGACATTATGGGATAGTCACTTAACTCCACTTCCTTTAACACCATGATAGATTTTCAGCCCCTTCCATAACCTGATAAGCTCTCATTTTAGGGAATGGTATGGTGTATCTCACGATGAACATGCCGCAAAGTTTCCCAACTCTAAAAGGCTCTGTTTACTAACACAACTTAAAACTACCGTAGGCCAAAGAATTCAGAGCCAAGATGGGTTCTAGGATTTTAGCCGTTCTTAAGTAAAGGGATATATGGATGGGGGTCGATACGTGGATAGCCATGCGTTCCAGCTATCTCTGAGGTAATCAGAATACCAAGATATATCAATACCTTGACCGGTGCTTGATAGAGGTGCAGTCAAGCGAAGAGCACCCTGTCGCTTGACACCCATGCACCAGCCGTAAATCTCCTGCGGGGAGATAACCGACTAACAGCTGGTGGTACATGCGCCCACGCCATGATGTAATTGTCCAAACCCCAAGCTGTGCACGTTCACGCGCTCATCCAATGGCCGGCGGCTGGTTACGTGGGTCGTTGACGGCCATTTTGAGCGGATGTTATTTTGCTTTTCCCAATTAAGTTTGTTTCACATGTTTTCTAGTTTCCATTAAATCGGACCCGTGTTGCGGGTTCATGAAAAATAAAGAAATAACAACGCTTTTGTTTTAAGTCTTTGATGACACAATACCTGACTGTGAACAAACTTACTTGCAAGTTGACGAACAAAGTTGTAGCGGGTGAGAAACTAGAGTTTCATAAAAAAAAATCGTCATTGACATTTCCATTTAGTTTTTAATGTACTGTAGGGCTTTCGACACTGTTTTAGAACTAAAAAAAGTATTTTTAGTATCATGAATGAACATGAAATTGAAAATCTCCTGAAAGATAATCGTTGTCAAAGGAAAACTAGGGTCAAGGACAAACATATTTTCATCACCTCTCCACTGGTTCTCATCGAATTTAAACATAACCAAAGAAGTCCCACAACCAGATCTGACCCATCTTGAGTTATTTTACAAATTTTTTTATTCCTTTGGCTTCCCTTGGTTAGAAAGTCACAGGAGGTGACAAGATACTGCATATAAAATGTGTGGAGAACAATTCTGCATCAAGGTAAACTCTGGATTGCCTCTACTTTGCCGCTTCTGCCATCCAGACTAGAAAGCTGGAAGAGTACTTGTGAGGCGGATGAATATATAAAAGGGAATTTATATGAAGAAAGCAGATGGAGAGATGGGAAAGCTGGTTGGAAAATAATTTATGAGAATGGTACAGCCTCTCTCGAATCTTACGTCATTTACCTATTGAAAACTAGGCATGGTAAATAAAAGGCAGAAACTTTGGCGATGAGCCGCGCCGTTCAAGATTCCTTGAAAATAATATTGTTCCTCTTGTGTGGAAAATTGAAGCTAAATATTAAAATGTAGGTGGCTCGAGCAATATTAACTTTTTCTCGAGACTTTTTGGGTAAGTATGTATCTTTTCCAAGACCGCGCACCTATTGACGGGGCATGTAGTACTTACACTTTTGAAAAGGAATTTCTAAGTCCTCCGAGTTCTAGTTTGGGAGCTAATGAGAAAAAGCATGGAATCTCCGATTCATTCATATATAAAATACGTATAATGAAAGAGACTTCTGTGAATGTCTCATGTCTCTAGTGGATATATCCCCAAAAGTCAAAACATTGCGCCAGCTGAAAATTAAACCGTTCATCAAAAGACCAATCCTCTAGGTTCGTTTAAATTAACATAATTATGAAATAAATACTCTCAGGGGTAGCCGCTTTCCTGCATCTAAACGCCTAAAAGCGCCGGTAATATGTGTTTGGCATAGTGGTAAACCCGAAGTAAATACAAACAGCCAAACAAAATAGTGTTTCTCCTTGCTGCGTTTAAATTTTAGTTCAACTACAAGCTTCAGGCGTGTTTCGCAGCGTTATGAACTTCCAACAATATATTTGCACGGTTCTGTCTCAATTTAGAAAATTGCATTTTAACTCTCTTGCGGGCAATATGTAGTAATGTATGCCATGCAAGGCCCAGAAGGAAAACAGATGTACATTTCAGATTTCAGACACACCGAGTTTCAAGACACTGTTCTGGAAGTTGAGATTAAATCGAGGAAAAACATTTACAGGCGCATATAAATTTCATATGATTTTTCCTATACGTTTTATATCAAAATTCAGGTTTGTGTCCTCTTCATTTCCAAATTAGATTTTAAATTGAGCTAGCTAAAAAAAAATTCTCAAAATTAAAAGTCAGGCACAAAATAAACAAGTCGCAAAAGAATTCAATTAATTTATTCCGTTGGAAATGAACTCATTCGAGTTCCAAATCCATCAGCGCGATTTTTTTCTCGCTGGCAAGTTTGCATTGCTCTTACGTGCGATGGTAGTGATGGTTGCTACGTAGGTCGAGATCAAGATGAGCAGAGGGATGATGAACATGCAGATGAGGCTGAACGTTGTGTAGACTTGTTCCTGCCACAGCTCCGTGTAGAACCCATATGTCACACACTGGTGAAATTCCTCGTAAAAGGGTCCCTTCTCCACGTGGAATATCATCAGCTGAAACAGACGATTCATTTTGGTTAGAGTTATCGAGCCCACATTCGCAAGCCCTTTGTGCTGGTCACTGCGTTGGCATTTCAGGCGTGGAATTCGTCAGGGGAAATCAAACTTTCAACTAGTTTTTATTTTCGTGCAAAGAAACCCCCATATGGTTGAATTGCTCGATATAATCACTAAATTCGATTATCGAATGTGGGTTGCAGGCAGGGTAAACATATTTAGTTCTCAATTTCTTGCTGTTCGCCATAATGTTTTATCCAGATCAAAGGAAGAAGCCAGTTAGAATTTAAATGTCACTCTGGATTAACTAAGCTAAATAAAATAAATACTAAATTGATGGATGAGCCAGTGATAGCTAAACAAACCGACAAAGATTAGCTGATTACAAATAAACATTGAAACCTGACAGATTGATTTCTTCACTTGCTTTTTGTGTGACGACCGATGAATTTTGCACCTTTGACCGGCTCGTACACAAAGTACACACATTTAATTCGCTTGGATGTTTATTTCGATCGCGAGGAGATGAATTGACGTTTATGCGACCTGGTCACATCATTTCGCAAGAGAAACTGTAAATAGTGAGTCCTTTGAGTTGTGATAGCAACGTAATGCGACAGAAAACCGCCCGGCATTTGGGGTGTTGAAGAATTTCCTATTTTCCTGTTAACATATTGGATTTCTGTTCGGCATAGGAAATTTGATCGAGGTGCAAAGACAGAGAATTCAATTTGCGTATAAACAATGTTAAGAAAATGGTTTTCATTGATCATGGAGCGCCTCGAATAGAGCAGCATGAACTACTTGTATCTTCTCACCCCCTACGTACGTAGATGTCATCTGTCTCAATGCAAATACCTTACACGCAGCCTCAGCTTTAAGCATATTGCTGCGAGAGTAGTGTGTATATATATTGCCAATACTTGCTATGTGGGCGCATAACATATGAGATGAATTTGCACAATTTCGACAGTATATTTTATTAGAGGCATTTTCACATGGGTGCGATATCTCAGTTGATTAAAATACAACGGAATGTTCCCTCTTTCCATGCCAGAACGTCGATGGACACGTCAATTCGTCTGTGAGTTTTTTAATTTTGCGTTGGGGCTAAAACTTAATTAATACCAGCAGCCGCTGAGCTTTTTTTCTAAAATATCTACATTCCTGCCCTCAAGGGCGCAGAAAAATTCTCAAAGATATTGTATGCCCTCAACAGATAAATAGCATTTTTTTGACTTGGGGCTGTGGGAAATATGTGTTCATTTTTTGGGATAAAGACTCGGAATTGCGAGCGGTTCAAATATTATTGTAATTTAAAATTTAATCAAGTAAATATAAGGACATTATACAATATTACATAAAATGTTCCACATTATTTTGTATTGTATTTTTTAAGCGAATGATTATTTTCTTGAAAAGATTTCCAAGCCGCCTGGCTTTATTTAGCCAGTGGGTAAAATAGCTCGGGTACGAATTTTCTCCGTCCGCCTCTCTCTGCATACCCTATCCACATGCATCCAATACAAAACATATTTCTTGCTAAATTGAAGTTACGGGACCCTGTTTTTCAATCATTTACTTGCTGGTGACACACTGTAAAACCAAATATTCTCTGGAGCCATATTAAAAGTGCGCATTTGCTTGTGCTCCATAAATTTCGTGCTTATCGCCCCAGTGTCTGGCTGTAGCGCGCCACGCCGGGAAAATCGTAGCACTTTCCCTGACACTTGAAAAACTAACGCGTTCTCAGATTCACAAGCTAAATGCTGTTTGGACGTGTTCTTTATCTCACATAACGGCTCTCTTGAAACAATAACCACTGATAGAAACATCTGTCGAGGGTCCTTAGTGGGTTAGCGCATGTGAAGTTGCATGAGGACTCGATTTTCAATTATGTTCCACTCGGCTAATTTTAGACAAATCATTCTTCGCTTATCCGAATTTCTACGCTCTGTTCCGATTCTCTAAGTTATCACAATAAATTCTCTGTGATCTTGAAAATGAATGACAAAGTTTGCGAATAGATCAATGCACGGCGAAGTAAAACCATGAAAATTGTTTCATTCATCCTAAAAAGTTTTCTACTTTAGAAACTACGTCAGACAAAAGATAATTGTAACTCCCTGCAATTGTGACATTTTCTGTTTTATTTCTTTCTTTGTGTGAATACGATGATCTTAACTATATTTCATGACCTACATATGATATGTACCCAGTACTGTACTTGAATCTGTTAGTACCCCTATCCTCCCTTAGCCTATATTTAAAGTAGGTCAGCATTTAACACGGGATGAAATTACTCCTGCAGCTAGTAGTGTAACTCAAGGTTTTAATAACATTTAAGTGACTAACAGGAGGGTGTTTTCTGGAAGAGCTACTATATATTCAGCGCAATAGATGACCATTTAATTGCTGATGCTGATGCTTTACTTATCCGGTTTGTCTACATTTTATAAATGGTGTTAGAGCATCGACGCATGGCTGGACCCAAGTCACTTTGGCTTATTTAGGGGCTTCTTTTTGGTTTGCATACCGGGCTATCTATCTCGCATGTGGTGGGCGGGTTGTTGGGTGGATCGGCGCTCTTTGTTATGTGAGTGCGGAGGAAAAGTATGCATGTAGGGTGAAATCTCTGGGTGAAATGGGGAAAATTTATGAAGCTGATGCGAAATCAGTGGTGGCTTCGGTGTTGTGCTACAATGGAAGCTACACGCTGGATTTAAGAGTTTTTTTTTTTAACGCGCTTTGCGGATATTAAAAGAGACATGGTTTCATGAATTTCTAATGTTATTATATGATATTGAGAGGTGTTTCTAAGAAATTGTACCTGATCAAATTTTCATTTTTTCTTGTAGATATTACTTGAATAAAGAAAATATTGAAAGGAAAATTATTCGTCCAAAATATTCTCTTGCCCCAGTACGCAATCTACCAAAAAGTGTTTTGTATCATCTTCATTTGTTTTCAGCATCATGATGTTGAACAAAGAGCACTCGAGATAATTTTCCTATTCAAACTCCAAAAACAAGAAATACGAACATACAAATAATTACGAATAAATACACAATACAAATAAAAACAAGAAACAGAAACAGTAATCATAGTATTCATAATGATAAGAAATTACCAAATTAGGCGTATCATATCAAAGTATATCACCTCACATAACACCCCCGTACATTTTTGCAAATGTAACTAGTCGGTTTAAAACTTGTAAATTATCTCTAATTTGGTTTATTTTTGAGAATGTATGTTATTGTTTACACCTTATAGCACTGCTATAGGTTTCCTAGTAAATTCGCAACTTTACGAGCCATTGAAATAACAATAATTAAATAGACCACCACTAGCATTTCTGCGTTATTAATTTGCTTGACACGAATTCGCTAGGAAACTTTATAGCGCTTCACATTATTTATTTCTTTGACCCAAAAATATAATGCGGGTTTTCGTCCCACAATAAACAGCGTGACCTGTTGAATTGTTTCCCGATTCAGGACCAAAGCGTCTAGCGTCATACTCCACAAAACTAGATCCTTGCCAGGAAAGACATGCCAAGCGCGTGAAATTATGTAAATCCTTTATTATTATGTGACAGTAGCTAGTGCCATCAATTCTACAACGAACTATGCAAGTTTTTGATGGTGACAACTGGCATTAACTGTTAACTGCAAACATTTTATTCCTGGTTTTACTCTGGATAATAACGGTTAAATAAACAATTCATGCCCAACGAATAGCTTTATTAGACCGTTGAATCTGACATCAAAGTGACCCTCGAATGCTCAGTCTGGACTCAATTCAAAATATTCTCTCGCTCTCTTCAAGTTTTTTTCAATAGATAGCAATCAAGGAATGAAGGAGGACAATTGTCCACGTTTTATTTTCTAAAAAAGTGGTAAATACAGCCCTCTTTTTTGCTGTTGATATTTTATCGTTTCAGTGACTATAATTGATGGGAGATGAAGCTAATTTCAGAATAGTAACAACACAATTTATGTTACCTTTAGTTTACATCTTTGCATTTGCTATTCAATATAAAAAATCGTCCAAAACTTTTTTGGCAGATTTAAAACATTCTCGTGCGGATAGCCGCACCCTCCAGCAGATAATGAGGTGTTCCATTGATAGGTGCATGTCGAATGTATATTGTCATTGGGAATTGGAGCCGGTCGATAAATTACCTGGGGAAATATCCGCGAACAAGGAGCTATAGACCAAACATGAAAATGCACTTGAATCTATAGATGGGGTTATCCTAACCTCTAAAGGGTTTATCGTCTGAGGTTAAAGGGTTCATTTTCTCGCCCTCGGTGCAACGCGAGTCAAGACACACCGGAGTTAGGTAAACCTCTGGAGCTAAAGGAAAAGCGAGAGAAACAAAAACAGTGAAGGAAAGCGTGAAATAGATTTGCGGCGAGGGAAACTTTGAATGAGAGTAAACATCTTCATTCATTGGGATCTTGTCATCTCAAACAAATAATCTCGGTCTGCACGAATATACCCACGTGCAATCCGTCTTGAAAGTTGAACAGAGTTTTCCACTCTTTACGCACTAAATACAGTTATCTTAGAAATCTTCAATTTAAAATGTGTTGGCAGAAGGATTTTAGGAGAGTTTTCTTTTCTTTAATTTTCTCACAAAACTATCGCTTGCCAAGGTGCCATTCACTTTCTTGATTTGTCTTCGACACGATGAACGTTCGACTATGCAGCCAGCTAAGCTGTCGCTCCCCTTTTGTCCACTTTCACTGCATTGTTTGCTTCACGCTTGCGGCCGGGGAGCGACTCGGGTTAGTAGAAGCTTAATCTAAGAAAGTCGTCTTCAAGTTTCCTGAGCCAGCTTAGGGATTATCAGATTACCCACCAGAACAATAGATCGGCGTAGATAAGGATTAAAAAATGTAAATATTTCCTAGAAAATGCTCTCTTTTGTGGGAAAAATGTACGGATTTTTCTTTTGTTCCTGCGACCTATTGACGATGCTTTGTTTGGAATCCTGAAGTGATGATCTTTACTAGTGGATTATTTTAAGCAGAAGTGGTTTTTTTTTATGATAATTAGCAACAAATAATAATTAGACCAAACGGGAAATTGTAATTAGTCCAACATATTAAAGTTACAAAAAAGTACGGGTACCAGGTGAGCTGTTTTAATTACATCTGTCTGCAATGTTAAGCCAATTTTGGGTTTCCGATCGTTATCTGTCCCTCGAATGTGCAATAATGCAGTTTACATGCGGGCGTTGCTTGCATTCTCACTGTGAGCATGCCGCTACTTTCAAGTTATTTTCGAACTATCCGGACGGCATTAATTAAGAACAAAATATTTAATCTCGATACACATATTCAAAGAATTCTGTGTCCAAAAAGATGCAACTTCGTTAGCTGAATTAAAATAGAATTTCCTCTGCGCTCAGAAAAGTTAAAAGACTGAATCAATTGAACAGCAAGTCTGAAAGAACAATTAATTCCAAGTTAATGAAACACTTGCGCATGTGATGCTAAGAGGAGATTTCGCAATTCAATTGTATCCCGTTGGATTGCAAGAATCTTGCCCTAGTTAAAAGCAATTTAGAGACGCTGATTGAAAGAAAAACTCGAGGCTCCCAAACCTAAAAGGGACCTCATCGATTGGGCGTTGCTCTAGACCCGAAACGTCTTGAAAAATGTTGTACCATTTTCTGTGGTGTTTGATTTAACGGTGACCATCGATATGATACAGAAAAATGTAATTTGAAACGTAAAATGTCATTGAATGAGTCTTGACAAGGATATTATTGCTCAAGGGTTCTTGATTTCGAATTGGAATTCGTGCCAATTCAACAAACTTGATTTCAGTGATTTTGGATTGATGGTAATTTTTAATTTCAATTTTTCGAATTCATTCTTTGTGAATTCTACTCCCTATCTCTCGCCCCCTCTCTCTACAGTCCAATTAAATTAAGGGCCATGCTTCCAGGTATGCTGGTAATAGTGAAATTTATATGTAACCAATCTCATATACTTGGCTTAAGTCCTTCTGATTACTTGCAAACAGCTAATTGGCAAAGGACGGCTCATTTATATAGGCACGCTTCGCTATGTACATAGGTATTCATAAGATCTATTAAGGGATGATGTCGTGCCAAGGGTAGGTAAAAAATGTAATATGTGCTTCTGCGGAAGTGCTTTGCAATGAATGCTGACAGAAATAGACGCGATCGATTTCATAAATGCAATTTTCTTTCACTTAACAAGTACCATATCCTATATAGGTACTACTACGTAAATTATTTTCGTGATCACGTATAGCTATTTTCATCATGCAGCTGTATGAATGCAACATTAAGGTCCTGAAATTTGTAATATTTCCTTGTTCGTGAGAACACTATCCTCAGAAATTATACTGAAAATCAATGGTCGTCACGTCGTGGAAATCAAACGGATTCATAAGTGAAGACAAAGCATTTGCCGAAAGTCTAATTCAACACTGGTAAACCAAATGGCTTCTATTTTGTTCTTGCCCTCACCACGGTAATGCTTAAAGCGATTTTCCCTGGATTTAACTGTGCTTTCCAAACAACGATAAATATGGCAAGAACACAATGATATAGATTTGAAATCAGATCCCATTCTATTCTCTAGCCTCTCAAATCGCTGTCTCATATATCGCCAAAGAAACGTTCGATCCGAGGAAGCAGCCCCCCCAAGCATTGCGTGGTATCTGCCGCGATTTGAACTAGCTAGACCGGCTCAGGCTGAGCAGGAGTCTCGCAATAAATAAATCAATCAATATCATCTCATCTTTTGAGATCTAAAAAAAAAAAAACACTTCATAACACTGTACTTAGTTACTTTGTGGTGGTTGGATGTACGAATTGAATTGACTTTATCGGTAAACAGCGTACACATGGCTCGGCAGTGAGTTCAAGGTCAGGGCAGCAACCAATCACAATCGAAAGAATATGTTCGCTTTTTCGAGTTTTCTTGTGTACCGTGGTTTTTAATATAAAAAAGGTCGAATGTTAAATTAAGATACAGGTTTGCCACTCACGTACATCAAGAAATTAACCTTTAGAAACACCTGCGTGGGCTAGAGTAGTAAGAAATTTTAAATTAATTTGTGTAACGACATTTTGAATAATTGCACTCGAGTATGAACGAAGATATACCCAAGTAGGTAAGGCGCTTAACATATAGAGAAAGAGAAAAAGTGCACTTGTACTTGCATTTGAGGTTAACAGCCTTTTGCGTGACGTAAATTGCGGCTTCCAAGCAAGCGATTGAACGACACAATATATGTCGAGTCGTTAGGACTCAAATTACAGATTTTATAACGACTTATAAAAACAAAATGCTCTATTAGTTGATTTATTTGAAAATGGATCTTATCTACCTTAGAATGAGTCATGGGGCCATTTCAGGATCAACGAAAAC
Organism: Protonemura montana; assembly: GCA_947568835.1. Taxonomy (NCBI): domain Eukaryota; kingdom Metazoa; phylum Arthropoda; class Insecta; order Plecoptera; family Nemouridae; genus Protonemura; species Protonemura montana. The sequence goes on along the minus strand of OX387606.1, from coordinate 17,961,453 downwards.
TTTTATAAAATTTATAGGCGGTTATGGGTTCCTTTCCGCTTTTATTTTCCTTTCACCTCCTTCTGGATCTTAATTCTGTAATAAAATTGTCACTCAGCTGAAAAAAAAACCGGCCAGATGCAACTGTTCCCAAGTTAGTTAAGCCCCATGGACTCTCAGTAGGAATAAATCGACATGGAATGAACCGTTTGAAAAATCGGAGCTCCACAGCCTTCTTGAATCTACAAGAAGACTCGCCAAACGAAACTATACACTTTGATGAAACGTTCAAATATAAACATTTTAAAACATTGGACATTTTGTTAATCAACCATGCGAACTCGATTTATTAAAAAATGTAATTCTCTTTTTTCTGATTGAGTAGTGAGTGTGTAAGCCATGTCGAAAGCAGAAGCAGATTTAGTAGCAAATAGCCCCCAGCGAGTTTAGAGTATTTATTTTTTCAACCGATTCCAATCTGTTCTAATTGTTAGTTGAAAAAAATTCTCCAATATTTCATTCCCATGTCAGTTTATTTCGGAATTTATTTGCACAGAACTGCAATTTAAACATCGTTTAACTTTTTCCTCGGATTTTCCAAATCATTAACAAGATTAACTGGGTTAGCGTTGTTGCCCCAGCGAATGATTTAGATTCACTACATATATATATATATATATAGGACCACTCTGTAATCTCCACGTAAGCATTCTACGGAATTATCTCGCGGTGATGATAAAGTTAGCTAATTTCGGAATCCAACATCAGTAAAATCGGTTTCATTTGTGTTTCGAAACTTTTGTGTCCTGCAAAATTGCGTACCAACAAATCACTGTTTCACACCGTTGCTTACTGGGTTGGGCTGGAGGATTGTGGTTGGATTGGTATTTGCAACACGCATATCCTTGCGGTTCGTTAGCAACTTATCGGCCAATATTTTGACATTTGATTCGCATATCATACAAGTTTCATTTGGTTGTATTGTGTTCAGTTCCATATTCTTGGGAGAAATTCAGAACATCCCACTCGAAACCTGTCTTCAGCGATTTTCCATCTGAATAATTGTAGCATAAGGGTGTTCTAAACAAGTCAAACCAGCTGAATTAATTTCATCCATCTATTGTTTTCATTAGTTTTTAATTGTGTCTTATTTCCATTTTCATTCTCGTAACTTTTTCGAAGTAAGATAATGAAGGTGGAAGACATTGAAATTGAAAGATCACAAACTTGCTTTAAGGTGCAAACCCCGAGCCTCACTTCGTCTCTCAAATTCTCTGCTATTTCCATCCACTTAACCGAAGTAATTAGTGTAATACACAAATAATTTTCTGCCTGCTAATATTATTCTATTTTAATTAATGATATTAACAAATAATTGCAATTTTAATTGAATAAGTGATATTTTATCGTGTAAACATATAAACGCGGTATGATTGAACAAATAAAAGTCAACAAAATTATCAAAAAAATTGAATAAATATAGATATGGTCTAATCGACACATTAATTTTTCCTATTTTTTTTTTTTTAATATCAACACTACCTCTGGTGCCCTAAGCACGCGTGACCAGTGAAAATCGACGCTTGTGTTTCCATGAAAACCTTGTTAGTTCAAGGATATTCGTAGGATATTCCGTATTCAGGGGGTAAATTCAAGATATTTTATATATAAATACTAGTAGTGCACCCGCTGCGTACGCAGCTGCCATGTGTTTGGTGACAGTTAAGAGTGGTGTGTAGATTTGAATTGATTTCAACAATATTTCAATACCTAGAAAAGATCTTTTTGCAAGCCTTTTCGTAGCGTTTTCCATCCACTTAACCGTATTTAACCATATTTTTACATTTATTGTTCACCTATTGTTTGCAGAACCGATCGTGCGTATTATTCTGAGACATGCAATATTGGCTAAAAATAGCCCCATCAATTTTTATCGTCATTCAATAAATTGAAGTGGCTGTAAGAATATTCTGATCTTCTTGGCGAAACCTCCTGTAGAGAAAGTATACGTTTATACGATGAGAAATAAAAATGTAAGAACATGAATACATGAAAAGCAAATATTGATATTTTTCCGGTGAAAATACCACGCGCTTTTTTGAAAGACCACTGGGAATAAAAGTGAGAAATAATTTTGTTTGACTCATTCCGATTCCAATCTGTCATCGACAGCCATGTCAAAAAAATGCACCCAATATTTCAGGAAGCAATCGAACTCGTCAACTGGGCATACGTTAACGTTCAGAGTTTTAAATCCTCACTAATGAATCCCCCGTTCCTCATCGCATTTTTTTTTAGCTATTTTATTTTGGTGGTATGTTAACTTGGATTTAAAACATCTCTAAGGGTTAAGTTTTTTATTTAAAAAAAAAAAAAAATTGCTGTGTTCAAAAACGTCATAGATCTTGGATAGAATCAACCGAAATGTTCGACCGACATTCATTCGCTTGGGTTTCATCCGCTAGATTTTTAAAATTTTGCTTTACTCCAGTTGTCTGCCTTTTTTCAGCAAAATGCTAATAACATTTTAAACATGTCATATCATCAGGTTTGATTTCATATTTTTAAAGACATAATCAATATATCAACATGACCGGAACAAAAATATAACCCAGTGTCAAACCCAATATATTGCCGCCTATCACATGCAACTATTTTAACGATTGTTTTTAGACTCATGTCTACTTACAAATGCAGTTCAAATAGTTTTTGTCAAAACTATTATAACATTTTCTCAATTGTTTCGATCACTGCACAGCATTAGGTACCTAGGTAAATGAAAATTGGGCCGACATTTAGACATTTTTTTGTTTTTTGTGTATTAAAAATATATTTCTTAAGTCTTTTGACTACATATATAAAATAGATATTTCATCGTAAGATCTTCTGTCCACATTGAGTATTGGTTTTCTCTACAGAATTCTCAACTTGGGGCGATCATTAAACCCATGCACGGTTCGGTTACTCTTCTAATTTTTTCAGTAAGTCCTCAAATCGCCACAGTGTAGCCAAAGATCACGGGCAATTTCAATTTTATAAGTGCAGAATATAAAATAATTATAAATACGTCGTGCATAATATTTTAAAATTCATAAGGGTGATTATTTAAAAGAGCCCATCAAACAGGTGTGTGTAAAACAATAATTTATAATTCAATTCACCCCCCCTTGTTCAGCAAACTTTTAATTTATTCCAACGCAATTTAATTAATCAGACTTCAGGGCCCGTAAACGCTAAGCCACCCGACAACCACTTGCCAAAAACGCCCACAAATCATTACGCAAAACCCAAAAAGTTTTAATATGACTACATTATTAAACTGGCTCGACACCTTTTTAATACCACAAATTAAATTAACAGCGTATCTGAACCGACATATCTTTGAAAGCCAAGCGCTAATAATATCGCCCCTAATGAGAGATATCTCGCTACGATAAACTTGGTCGCGGATAGCGACGTTCAGTTTGCGGCCTCAAGGCACATTTTGGGAATTAATGCGCCCCTTGGCGCGTTTCGGAAATCGCGGTACGCACGCGTGCTAACGCTGGAACACGCTCTAGGTGTGCTGCTAGTACTCTCTTCACCTAGTGGCCGGCCGCTGCTCGATTTCGCTCTTCAATGCCAATTACTGCGGGTGCCAAGGGAGTGAACGCTCGAGGAAGTCAGTGTAATTTATTAAACCAGTCGATTCGGCTAATGTACAGCAATGTTCTTTTGGGACGATTTAGATCCGATTGAAATGGTATCCTGGTTAAAATTTACTCATTTAAAAGCGGAAATTGAAATGTCATGCTTAGATATGTTTATTAAGGTACCAGATTGTCATTTTTACGCTTTTTTATTTCATGAAAGGGATGTAATTTTACTTTATGAATATAAATGTATTTTTTTGCTTTTGAATACTTAATTCTAGGCTATTCAAAATTAAAGTATTAACAAATATTTGCTCTTTAATGTAAAATATCCAAAAAATGCTGCAGTTTGACAAATAAACATCCTGTAGATCATCTAATGCTAATTTTATTTACATTTTAGAGTTAAAATGGTCTCAAGATTTCCAATAGCTTGCGTTAAGAGGGGTAATTTACATTATTAATTAACAATGTCTTAATTTCAGTAACAAATTTATAATATACTTGAACATTCCTATATTGCCACAACCACGAGAAAAAGTAATCAAAGCTGACATTTGCTGGCTTGGGTCCTTTTAAAAACAAAAATGCCATGAAATTAACACAGATACATTTTTCGACCCCTTGCAACAGTAGGTAGACGGGACTAAAAACACATTTCAGTTCGTTTATTCATTTGTCATTCAAAGCCACACAAAATCTTTTTAAATCAGACGCTTCTTCAGAAGCCGGAGCACGGTAACCAAATCCACGTGTTGGGTTAAAAAAAATGTGTGCTCATTTTTGGGCGATGGAAGAACCGTGCACTCCGACTCATGTTTGTAGAATATTTTCATTTTTTTTTTTCAGAAATACCACTGATTTTTGGATCCATTTTCGTACTCAAGGTTTTTTCCTCTGTACATCGGAGTCTACAATGGAATCAAGGAGTACACAACCCTTTCAGTAGATCTCACTATTCTCCATTTCTACCTAAGGAAGAAAGGGGTTTTACGTGCGTAAAAGAATCTCAATGAATCGATCGATCGTTCTGTAAGAATGAAAATACCTCTCCGCTGCCGGAACGAATTTGCCGCAATTCTACGGCGGCACGTGAATTCCCAGACACGTGACTTCGACAAATGGAATGATAACGCCTCCCCGACGCGAGCGTGCGACAGGGAAAATGTAATTCCCAGCCGAGATTTCGGTGGTGATATTAGTGCGGGGTTGACTCGTGTGCGTCACCGTTAGCAACGTAGAAAAGACCACTATACAAAGGGATGCAAAGGGATGGTGCAGTTTCTTACAAATAGTTGTCGTGAATGTCTAAAAAGCAAACTAACAAAAAACGATATATTTCCATATTGTAAGTAAAAACTTCCATAGTTTTTCAAAAAATTCTACCAAAATATTTCAATTTCTTGCAGAAGTGATTTTTCATTTACAATTCTTCCAAAACTAATGCTAATTTTTTAAAACCCCATATTAAAGTAGCTAAAGCGGATTAACGCCAGTTTCGTCGTGCACACATTTTTTTTGGAATTTATCAACAATTTGAAAAGCTGTTTTATATCTGTTGTATTGAACTAAGGGCATTGCCCAGAAAAGCTGACAATTCGTTTTTACATTGCGATTTTTTCTACTTATTTCAGACCTTGTGCCAATAAAGGTGAAATAACCAGTATTGGTATTTGGTAATGGGCAATGGGTTCTTCGCAATGCCCCAGACTCCAATAGCAAAATCCTATTTTTATTCCACCCTAGAGCAAGAATTTGAGCTCCCACCTTTGCATTTATATGTGCCTGCTAAAGTTACAAGCTTGTAAGAAAATAGGCTATGTTGAATACAGCACAGATTTTTCATGAAGATGCTCACAACACTTTGGAATATTACAGTAATATACAAGAATAATCTTATGTGCGTGGTGGATGGCGAGATGGCAAACGAACCCTCTTGTGTGGAATTACTTCACATGAGTTATTTTTATCCATTTCATGCTCTGGATGTCAGCAAATAAACTCACCCTTTGAACGCATTATACCTAGTGCTCTGCACCTAGCAAGAAACGTTAACTAGGTCATTCAAAATTTCTTTGTCCTTGTCTACTAGCCAAAAGGCGTCTGGGAGAAAAATGCAATTTACAATTAAGATGATTATCTTTGTACTCGATGATTTTTCGCTCTACTGGCGTTTGGCTTTTGGCACTGGAGTTTCGAATAACGATTGTAATGGTTTTGACCTAAAATTTGCAAATTACATTATTCATTATTTAGAATAGATTTCATTTCCGAATGCATATGATTCCTTTGGTGTTAGGTGTATTGTCCGGATAGCTTTTGCGCCATTATATATATATTTCTTGTCGGTAAAAAAACCATCCGCCTTTTATTATTAGGAACTCTACTATCGTCTTAAAAATCGATGCTCTAACGGGTACATCGATTTTTGAGAGAATAGTGGTGTTCTTAGTAGCAAAATACCCCGGGCATTGCAAGCGTTTGCAATTTCAATAATATTTCACACCATCCGCCTTCTAAAAAAAAAATACTTGCAAGTTGGTAGTAGTTTAATATGAAATATTATTTAAATTGCAAACGCTTGCAATGCACGGTGTATTTTATTATTATGAACACTATAACCGTCTCAAATGTTTGAGACGGTTATATTGTTCATAATGGTAGTTGTTTATCCATGTATTCTATTTTTCCGGTCGTCGCAGTCCTCTGACACAATAATTCATCTCTGCAATATTTCCTAGATCGCAATGATGGAGAAATATTGAGCAGGGTGAGCAATGGTGTTGCAAGCAATTCTAATTCAAATGGAACCCTACCTAACGAGAGGCGGAACGTTTTTCTCTCGTCAGTTCAGGCAATTTCCAGCGCGTACAAAAATAAAGGTCGCAATTTGCGATTCGAAGACCATCGCAAAGTTTTCTCTCTGGTTTTGGAAAACACTTGCTCTGGTTGATTTTCCTTTCTAAATGTCATCGCCAGTTAAAAACGCTGAACAAGCATAATTCCTTACGGCAGGTGACTTTTAAAGAACGCTTTACTCACGTTGATATATATTTTTAAAGCTTTCAAAGCTTTTGATTTGTAGTTGGACTAAATGCGTCTGACCCACAGGCTTCCTACATGAAAATCACTGACTACAGTCCATTTGCTCGAGATGAATAATTGATTTAAATAAGTAATTCCGAGAAGCATTTTTATTTTGTCGAATTTAAAGGAGCAAGGCTGACTAGGAACGATCGAATCAAATACCGCCGGCTTTAGACTTAGTGTAACAATAACGCCCTGAACAGGGCGTCAATAAATGCACCTGACATCAATAATTATCCTAGTGATTAATGACAGCTGCTTGAACAATGGCGAGCGGTCACGCGCTTTTCCAGCATGGAAAAGTATGGGGCTGAGCGTTGACATGCGAGTGTCCGGTGAAAATGAGTCTAGTGGCCTCGGGGACAGCGACGCATTAAAATAGAAAATGAAAGACTTGATGTGTAACCACAGCGGTCAGATAAAAAAGTTTTATACTTTTATTCACCAACCAAACTGGTGGAAAGTTTTGAAAAAAAAATAGATATAATATAGATAGATATAGATAGAAATAGAAGTAGTACTTGATAACAACGGGAGTGATAAATTGAAAACGTTATGTATTTGCCTAACGGATTTTCCTCGCCGGCGCTGCAGACCGTTGGGAAATCCGAATTGGACTGGTTTGCTCATCTGACCTTTGACCCTACGTGCCAAGCGAACCAACGGAGCTTATTTTGGGTTGTCTGGCGTGCCCGGTCAAAGGAAAATATAAAACTGGAAGGAAAACGTTATTGCCGGGAAAGCGGGTGCCAATGATGTGTCTTCACGGAACGGAACAAAAGGAGGAATTTTACTTGTGTTTTCAGTTTCATCAAATAACTTACTTGACAATTTGTTACCATCCAAAAGATCGGGTTATTTGTCTCTCAACTTTACTTCACTCAATACTCTGCTCCTTAGTATTCAGTTATATGTGGGCTCAGAAGAAACAAAGAAAATCTTATTCATCTCCAAACCAACCTCCGTCTCATTTTCTAAACAACTGGGTATTGAAATACTTTGTTAAATTTTCCGCATCAATGGTGTTAGATCTTTAATGTTTACACGGAATATAGTTAACGATGAAGAAGATGGAAGTGATGTTTTTTGATATTCACTTCTTGTTTTTCAGTAAGATATTCCGAAAAATATCTGCATACAGTAATACAAAGTTGTCCATTTTTTAATCCATTTGTTTGGCCCTTTGTCAAAAATCGTATAAAAAAACGTGTAACGTTTTCAAAAGCCAATATTTCTAGAAGTATTTTTTCAGGCTGTAACTTAAGTTATTTCCTACACACACACCGTAATCAACGGACATCTTTCAATGAAGTCGTTAAGAGGTTTCGCGACTCAAAGAGCCCTTACTAAGGTCTAGAGATCCCATTAACGATTTTTGAAGTCAACGAGTCAACAGATCAGCACCAAATTAACCCATTTAGAAATATGTAACTACAACCTTTCGAAGTGGGCAAGAATTTAAATACATTTTGAAACATCGGTGCCAATTTCGAATGCCTATCAATCACGCAACAAAATATTTCAGAGCTTAAGTACATTATGAAATAAGAAACTAATTGATCTAGTACATTACTAAATGGTGATTTTCTCATCCAGACATGGTGATGTATTGGTGTACATCAGGTTTATGAATAAACTATTGATAAGCAATTAAAATAATGGAGTTTGAATGCTTCAATGTGTTTACGATACTACAAATTGGTTGCAGCAATTAGCTTGGTTACAACTTTTCTAGAAAATTTGATGCATAAGTATGTTTAAAAAACTTGAAAATAGCTTAGCAAATGTTTACAGCCTATATAATAGGACTTTTCTTTGCGATATTTCGTTAAAACACAAAAAATAATGATACTTTATTACTTATTTTCAAGAATTTAGTAAGCAAATTCTGCTCGCGACCAAATGCATAACAGCACATCGTGGCTTTTAATTCCAACTCCAGAATTGCTTTGTAAATTCTACCGCATCACGAGCAAGTTCAGTGACGAAATCACGAAATATTTCGGCAAAAAGTGGTGTAGACAAACGCAGTGTATAAGAACGTAGACAAAAGTTACCAGTTTTTTTTTTTGGTAAAATCTGAAAGTTGCAACATTTGCAGAATAGGAGTTCTCTAAAAATAATTGTACTGCAGTACAATTATTTTTAGAGGTTTGTCACAGGTGCTAAACACAGTTTATCCAAGTTTTTTGAAGTTTTTCGTGGTACAGACTATTACATTTCGATGACAACCATGACTAGAGATAGAAAAACCAATTTTGTACGCAAAATTCTCAACACCTTTCTCTAGGTTGTTATGTAGAAATGAAGTCATTCTGAGCGAAGGGCTGTTCCAAGCTATAATTTCCGTCACCCTCTGCATTGTTTATTTTCACGGAAACCGCTAAATACACGGCTTAGGATTGAGATAGAAAATAATTTAATACATTATATTATGTATGTATGTGTCTGTGGTGACATCGAAACAAGCTCGACCGGCTTAGAGGGTTTGTTGATAACCTTGGTGAACTTTGATCGTCTCTGTACGGCCCAAATTTTGTTGCTCAACTTGACATTAACAACGAGGTTTATCTGTGTAATGAGACTAATCGATTCCAAAAACGACACACTTTAATTTTGGTCGGCGATAAGATCTTTGGGAAACCCACTCATCTAGCTCGACGTGCATGCTTCAAACCAAAACAATCCTCCAACTATGCATTTGTGTTACACTGGTAGACAGAGAGAAAAATTAGTACTAAATTATAAGAGGGTCTTATGCCCCTTATACATTCCATCTGGATACAACGCCTTAAATTGTGTATACATTTCTTTTTTCTACCTTTTGAGTTTTCTTATCTTAATGATCACTTAACAAGGGAGTCGCTTTTCACGTAGCGTAAAAAGGCAGCATTTTCACTGTCAATGGTTAGGTCGCCTTAACCCTTTTATCACAATGCCAAGTCACTCCGAAGGGCACCGAACTTCATGAACTCGGAAAAGCAGACGCCAGAAGTTATTGTGAAGACAATTCACAACACTATTCCGGTATTAAAAATTATATTAAAATTATTTTCAAAAAGATGCGTCTTGGTCTGGGCCCGTGTCTGAATTGTAAGGTTTGTCTGGTCTTAGTCTTGGTTTCTCAGTCTCGATGACTATATTTGTCGCCAACTCGTTCGGGTTACTGCTGTACCTGACATAACTACGGTGCATATCAAGACCAAGAATCCAGGACTGCATCGTCGATGTCTTGCGTACTCGCTCTGCCATGTGTTCTTGATCTCGACTCTAGGTTACTTGTAATTTCGGACAGTAATTGTGCAGTTATTAGGTTATGTTAGGGCCAATGAAGCACAAGGCATTAAATCTACTGATAAGGGTTTTATTAAAAAAAAAAAAATCTGTCAGTCCAGATTTTACTCTGTACCTCCAAAAAACATGCTATGATTACTATTATTATTATATTATTATTATACATACTATTATTATTTACATAAATTCTCGAATTTTGAGAAGGAATTCTTAAGTGGCGCCCTGGGTGCTTCTTTGCAACTGTCCACACTAAAATGGGAGACGCTTGTCCTTTTTTGGGACCCTTCAACATACCCAACAGAGCAACTCAGTACTTGAACAACAAACACCTTTTTTTAACGCTTTACCACTCTACAAATCCAAAATCTTAAGCTGTCCTCTCTTTACAATGAGATCAGTTTCAATTAGTTTTTCTTACGATGCCACAAAGCGACTTCCCGAAATGAAAATAAATCAACCTTTTTACTGGACACTTTGAGCTGAGTAATTGTTCGCCTTGTTTCTTTCTTGGGGCCAAGATGGCAAGCCAGAGATTTAAAAAAAAAGTCTCTGAAAGGGAAGAAAGTTATATTTGTTATCGTTTTTACTTTTTGGGTGGTGCTGAGCTTTGCCTCGAACAAAGTTCGATAAGAAAATAATTTGTAAAAAAGAAGAAATATTATTTAATACGTTAGGGATATTTTTAGTTATTTTTTCATTCGATAGCGATAGCGGCAATACGCTCTAAAACTCTACAACTCTAGATGCCTTTTTTTTTGTTCATAAAAACATAAAAACACAATCAGATTGCAAAAACATTCTGAGGTGTACAAGAAAAAAACGGCCGAAATCCAAAACTGTCACTCAGGTGGATAAAGCACTCATTTTCACGGTCGGGGTTCCAAAAAGTGTTTAACACTCTCCGATCTAATCGAACAGACGTTACTGGCGACCTGTCACTGTATTACACCTGACGTAAAATTGTTAGAAAAGTAATCTCCCAGAAGCCATCTTATATCGCCAACCCCCCCTTCAGCCAACCTCTTGTCACCAATGCTTCAAACCCAAAAAACACACACAAGATTTTTTGTTATAGGTATGATGTGGGATGTAGGAGAACGCGAGCATTGAATTTTTTTTTTTTTTACCTACTTTCTGTTTAGTTTTTGGCTCATTTTGTGCTTTTATCCGGTATGAGAGTCTAGAAACGAATACCATTATCAGAGACTAGGCTTGAAGGAGAACCGGGAGTGATAAAACCTAGGAAATGAAACGGAGATAAATTTCCAGCCATGGTTTTGCAGTTAGTGCGAAGAAACCGGGGCCCCTGGCTCACCCTGCTATAGAACCGCAAACGACCGAAACTTTTTTTGCAATTTTCTTTTTGTCAGTTGCAATTAAAAGAAAAACAGATACAGCTGGCGTCGTCCCCCTGACATCGTGGTGTACATCCAAAGGTCGATGTTTGTCGGTGTGTTCGTGGCCGTGCTAGGCCAGTAACTCAAGGGGTATCATGTCAGGGAATTCAGAATGAATTTTTTATTAATCGAGAGAAAAAAACCACATCACGTGATCTTACTATGGAGTTTGATGTCTTGGAGATATCGGGCAGAAGCAATGCGTATAACCAAGTGAATGATTGATGTTTAGCATTGTGGTTGTAATATCGATGGGAAGTTTTTTTTGACAGAATATTATAATGAGGATATACAATTGAGATTCAACAAAATAATTATTTTGACAGGCAGTAGAGCGCAGGCTTTTTAAATGGAATATTTTATAAGTTTCATTGGTGAAGTTAAACATTTTTTCTTTGCCTTTGCACCATAATAAGACAACACACGCTTTCATTTGCCTAAAAGTCATGAAATAAAAATTTCAATTTGTATAAAAATGTGTGTAGGTTCATCTTCTTTTTAAACGTTTTTCATTCATGGGGGAAAAAGTAATCTTATTTTGATGAAATTTTGCCATGTATATTTAACCCTTGGTCGGAATAAAACTCATTTGCCTCCCGCCGAGGAAAGAAAATTGTGAGCCTGGCGGAAAACTCGTATTCATTATCAGCTTCCAAACGCTCGCGCAACACCCGTTAAAATTCGTAAAATAGATTTTCTTTCACAAAAATAAACACGAATACACATCAACGCCACTTAATGAACAACTCAACAAAAATTCTTGAGCATAACAATTGCATTTCTTATGACAATACTGATTTAGTTACAATGTTACAACTTTTTAAAATTATAATTTATTAAAGGTTACAGAGCAATATTAAGTGATTATTATTATTATTATTTGTGGTGTTTAACGACGCACTTTTTTGACATCTGGCCATGCGGCACTGGTCTAATGGCGTCGGTGAATGAGTGGATGACGATGAGGAAATATTAAGTGAGTGAGGAAAACGCGGTAACAGCGGGGTTTTTCGGTAATCAGTATCGCTGGTGGTATTAAACTAACGCGTGGTTTCACCTGGCTAAACCACAGGTGTACATATCCATTATTTTTGCTGTCTACGCTTCACACAGACTTAATTAACAATTACAGTGTTGCGCTCAAACAATGCAATGAGGTAGAATTACTATGAGGGAGTAAGTACAATTGTAAATACATGTGAACGTTACATTCATGCGGGAAATATGAAAAATAAGTATAAAAAATATATGTATACATATTATTCGATGTCGCCTTCGGCGTAGGAAAAATTTTAATTGAAACTTTATACTAGAGTAAAAAGTATTTAACATTTACAGCCCACGATATTTTTTTTAGCTCAAGGCATGCTCTTGCCCAATATGTGTTGGTAGCCTCCGAACGTTGAACCTATTGTCTTTCTTAAGATGAAACTAAGTTTAGCCAAGAAATGCGGTGTGAAATCTGATTTAAATTGCAAATTCTTGCAATGCGCAAAGTATTTTACTGTAAGTAGCACTAATAACCAATTTTCGAGTGGTTATTAGTGTTTCTAATAATAACCAATACACTTCTGTAACTTGATTTAAGTTTGTATTATTATGAACACTACTACCGTCTTAAAAATTGATGCCCAAACGGGGACTCGAACCCCGATCTCCACCTATCGCGGGTGTTGCTCCAACCCATCGAGCTACGTAGACACATGCTTTTTGGGACAATTTTAGTGTATTTGATGAGAATGACGGATCTCCAAGGATTAGAACCAAGAGGCTGTGAATACTCACAGTCACTCTCACAAGCTCACAATCGGTGAGTACTCACAGCCTCTTGGTTCTACTCCTTGGAGATCCGTCATTCTCATCAAATAAGCTTAAATCGTCTCAAAAAGCATGTGACCAAGTAGCTCAATTGTTTAGAGCAACACCCGCGATAGGTGGAGATCGGGGTTCAAGTCCACGTTTGGGCATCAATTTTCGAGACGGTAGTAGTGTGCATAATAATAAAATAGCCCTCGCATTGCAAGCTTTTGCAATTTAATTAAGATTTCAAACTGATGGAAGTTCTTGGTTAGGTAGAAAAGACCTTGAAACCAGCATTTCCAAATTACGGGAACCCTAAAACACATTGACAACTCAGTAAGATCATATTATATCATATAATACTTTGATTAGAGCCTGGAGTTTTGGAAATGAGCAGCAAACAATGGTTTCCTTGACGCTTTGTCAGTTTCTTAGTCAGGCATGGGCCATGGAGAAGTATGTCGAATCCCATTTAACAGTAGGTATACAATACACTTACCACACGCCTTCACCAAGCATATTGTAATGCAATGTAGCTTTTACAGCATGGTTTTCCAAAGCTACATACCAGATATTGCTAGAGACGAATTTCCACCTCGGTTTTGCGTCGGGAAAACAAAACAGAGTGATTCCGGTGAGAGCTCACCAACTAAAGTTACCAACAAAGTTAGAGGACTCACGCCTCCGCCATCAAACCATGTTGGAAAAACTCTTTTTTCTACGCGTATTAATTAATGTTGCTAACGAATTATATTGTATTGTCCCCAAAGGGACCTACTTATCACAAGAGATAAATTGTTTTAACATTTTGTCATCAAGCTAACAAACAAAAATTGGTCTTAAGTCTAAGTAAAATTTTTCGTAGCCTTGTGAGCTTAATGAAATACTAAATAAGGGTGCCCCTAAACCAATTTCCATGGTGGGTGGGTCGGGTGCTTGGTTGGAATTGTTTTGTCTTGAGCTATTTAAGGGAACTCGTGTGCCAGCGGCTGTCCCCTCCACAATTCTCCGACAGGAAACAGGGTGCTGATTTAGGCAAGGGCCACTTACTGGGTAGTTGATTAACTACGCCAAAGAAACAACTTCTGGCTCCAGATCGCTGGTACGACTCTGGCTTGCGTTAATTACTCTTATCGATCAACATACGGCAGACACCTTTGTGTGCTAGCGTGAGATCCACAAGTTTAAATACACCACGGACTCTTGTTTCAACCTGTTATATCATAACTTATTCAGCGGGCTCAGATTCAGATAAAACAGAAACGCTAATAATAATAGTAATGCCATAATTAAATTACAAGTTATATAACAATTGCCAGTGAGGTAAAATCGCGTAATTCAGTTATCTGCATATCACGTAATGAGCTCAATTGCATAGCTCGGAAACTAACGAACGAGGTCATATTTTCCATTGTTATAAGAGTGGAAAATTACTCGGAAAATCATATCTGCTTACTCTGAAAGCTTTTCAAGTCAAACCGACTCGGTGAACACTTCAAAAAATTTAAACTTTAAACTTTAACTGTACACCTTGCAATATCACAAATACATTGTTAAATGGTTTCCCAAATATTGAATAATTTTCATAATTTCTTGTTTTTGTTTTAGTAAATAAAATAAAAAAATCAATTTGGATCCAACGACTTTTTGGCGACACGAACACGAGAAAATCGTTGCAATTTTAGTACAAGTTTCCAATTCTTAGCGGGAATCTGTGTTCTTACCGATATCTAGGATTGACATACATTTCAAACCATATTATACCGTCTTGGTTCTAGTGAGTCAGTAACTTCCCAGGGGGTTATATTTGTTCCATTTACAGCTGATTATGATACGACGTCCCTCTATGCAATTAGGTCATATATATGCTTCAGTGTTTCCATCCTGCAGTCCGTGACCTGTTTAAGCAAATTTTTTTTCTCAGACATGACAAATATCAATGTTGGGTTAGGTTAGGTTAGGTGTACAGCACACTCATAAATGTACCAGTTTACATTAAAAACGTGCAAATCTGTTTTCTGTGTGGCTTTCGTTTGAATGATAAAACAATGGTAGAACGTCGCCCATTTAAAGTCGTGTACACATGGCGAGAATTGTGTAAATATGTAGGAGGCACGCGGTATTTTGCGTTTGGAGTGGAATCACAGTTGGCTGGATGAGTAGAGATTGGAGCAAAATAATGCTGGTAGAAATTCCGATAAGGGTTTATGTGCACGATTTTCATGAGGGTATAGCATTCGATGGTGTGTGGGAGTGTATGTCCTTTTGCATAAATAGATTTAAAAACTGGAATCACCCGATATTAACGGAATTCCGCTTTCATTTGATAAATAGACTATCACGGTGTTTTTATATAAATATCGCTAAAGGTGAATTTTGCTTTGGGTAAAGTCGACCTGTGACATCAAAGATTGACCCATATGTTCTATTTTTGACTCACCCCATTAAAATATTTGTATAAATGTTTTAGTGCAGATGTGAATTGTTAAACTGTTGAAAACACTCAGCTCGTTCATTCATAAGGCGTTCATTCATGCGCCTACCCTCATACCACAACACGCCTGTTAGGTTAACTAATTTCATAACTACAACTAATTATTTGCATTTTGACCGACGAAATCATCCCCCCACGCCCCAACCGCTTCAGATGTACGCGATTGCTGGTACATAGTGCTGTAGTCAGCTGGATTGACTTGCTTGTCCGAAACAGAGGATTGATTTAAAAGGTCAGAGTGATGAATTGGGAATCACAAATCACGATCGATCACAACGGTGTTGCGTGTTGTTGCGTGTCATTCATTTTGCGCGCGAATGTCGCATTGTTATTCGTGTACTGTCTGTTGCTAATACGAACAAATTACTAGCGAGGCTCGACTAAAAATGCATGTGTTTTAAACTGCATGAGATTCTGTTCACATATGTTTGAAAATGTAACGTGTTTTTTATTTTTAAATTCGCGAATTCACTCAAATTAGACTTGTGTATTTTATGGTATTTACTGGATGTATTCAATAGTCGATTCAAAATTGTTGCCCCAGTTAATTTTAATGTATTTTAAATGAATTATTTATTAGGTTTGGTTCCCAAACAGTTTTCTCTATTGCCAATAACTCTATTGCCAATATTCATAATTTAAGCTTTTGGACCGATTTGTTTTTACACAGAAGTTAATTAAATTTCGTCCCATGCACAATTGGGAAGTCATAATCTTTGTCTGGTCGATCCGGCGTCATCGTAGAAATACATCAACTCACGTACCAACGCATTTGCGGATCAACTTTGATTATTGCCTAATTAGGTGCACGTGAAGAAGCCGCTAGTGTAATTGTCATAACATGAAAAAGCATTTCCTCCGTTCAAGTGCATGCAGACAGGCAAGAAATTGTCTGTCATCATGCACGTCGATGGTTACGCCGTGACAATTCCACGTAAATTATACTAATTGCAACCTTGAGAACTTTTTTCAATTTTTCCCATAACAAGTCGAACTTATTTGTACAGATTTTTATTGATATTTTCACAAGATAGGAAAAGTATGGTGGCAGTACAAAATTAATGTTCCAAATGAGAGACAGCTCGTGATCGCGTATTTAGACTAATGCAATACATCTCAATATCGATGTACCATAGAATAAATAAGCTGTTACCACATTTCCAGGCACTTATTTCAATCCAATTAAGTTCTGTTTTCGTCGTATAATATCCAGCCATAAGCGCTGGCCGCCCTACATTTTAGCTAAAATATTGTCGGGGTTGTCCCAGATCCATGCGTTACTGGCGTCGCAGATACTTCGACGCCCCCATACCTAAAGCATTCTCTTCTATCTGCGTTGGCCATTTAGAAAACTAAAAACACACAAAAAAAAACACCAAAGCAGTGATAAAGTCATGATTATGAATTAAAAATTATTATTTTTAACGACGCACTGTTTTGACAAAGAGCCATGTGGAATCTGGTGGAATGAGTGGATGATGATGAACTTAACCTACCCTAGAAGGGAGGAGGAGAAACCCGTTGCCGGCACGTAACCTACTCCTGTCGAATAGCATCAATAGTTATGGTTAACATATGATGGTAAGGAATCTTTGTTTTTTGGTACCTCTAGCCGTGCTTCAATAATTCAAATCAAAATGTTTCTTTATGCAGAAGTGGGAAATATTAGGGAAAAAACTTCAACTGACGCGAGATCTAAATCAGATTGGAAATTGAAGTGACGCGTGGTTATGAAATTGTAATTTTCATGGAAGTTTAACGAAAAGACGGGAAAAGAACGAGTTTTCTACATTTTCTTTGAACTTTAATTCTAATTATAAACTGAGATAATTTTTATTTCCTTAATCTCTTCTCTTCTTGGGCTGAATATAAGTCTAAAGTTATATACCAACCACAAAGCAAGCTTCACATTTATATTACGTATGCGTAGCCATTTTCATTCTTTTCCTGTCAAATCACATCAGACTTTGTAGCAAATTTCAAGAGTGTGCATTTCCAATTTTTTTTCGACGTTTAATTAAAAAGGAACTGTGAATTATTGGCAAAAAAATTGTAATGCGGATTTCACTTTGGTCGAGTTCATAGCCATGGTTACATACATAACGTTATATCTCACCCTCAGAGATCAGCTCCACGATCCATCACAATAACCATCAGCAAGCCCCCAAAGTACATGACTTGGAAAAGTGATATCAAGCAGCTGAGAGGAAAGCCTGTATAGGAGATTGAAAGCGCGCGAAAAGCGCGCGAAAAGCGCGCTCGCTTGGTTTCTTCGACCTCCCCAAGGACGCACCACGCCATTGCTTGTGCACGGGGAGTGGTATAAGGTATAACATTCGAGAAAGGCTATAATCGCAGCGTTACCTCTCGAGATGGTTCATTTGGCGCTCAATCGCCGTGAAATTTGGTTCCCCTTCCGTCAAGCTTTGGGGCAACACTCGCCTCGCCTCGGTGCCCCCGCGGTAGTTAACGCATTACATAGTATATAGATGACTCCTGAGTTCAGCTCTTGTCATGGACGGTTGAGATTGAAAGAGGACGAGTTCTGATTTATGAACAGTCTAGCCGGTGAGTGACGATACACAAGGACTATGCTACAGTCTGGCCCGTGAGAGAAGATACCAGCACAAGGACTAAATGGTAGAAAAATAATTATAATAGCTCGGTAAACAAAAATGTTCAAAGACATGGACGAAGAAAATGGCATGGGGAAAAATGGAAAATTAATCTTGATCAAAAGGAAGCATCGTATAAAAGAGCTTGTAAGCAAAATATGAATACAAAGGTCGTTCCACTGGCCTTCCACTCACTGACCTTCCTCCCTAACAAAAATTATCAGTAACTTTTGGTGGCCAATCAGATAGCCCTACTAAGACACATTTCCACGTGGATGGAGGAAATTTTTGTTTTTTAAAGGTGCTGTGTTCGTGTGAGGTGGTATTTTGAGCTCACGTTCAAGCGACAGTTTTAGGTGTGAACTTGTGAAGTAGTAAAACCCTGGGCTATGGAAATCTTTCGCAGAACCATGGACACATCGCCTTGAGAATCCGATTTTTATATTTTCTTTATGAACTGTTTGGAAATGAAGCAACCCAGTCCATCCGACGAAGTGGTCTTCTTTTAATAAAACTCGACAAAATTCAATTAAATGATGAATTAACATTTACAAGTTATAATGGCTTGATATTTTACTACAAACAGGTAGCGTTTTTTTTTCATCAGCTGCTGGTACATTAAACTGGTGAGTGGGCAGAACCCACTGTATTTTATTGTTGTTTCAGCCGTGCAAAGTAGGGGAGGAGGGGTCTAAAAGTCTCAGGGGCTAGTTGTCTCAGTGTTAAAATCTCGACTCCAAATGGTATCAGAAGCAAAATACTGATCTGGGCTGCTTCGACGTCTAAATATCTTACTATTCTGAAAATTTCATTCGTTTCGGTGCATAATTCACACTCCTGGAAGAGATTGTTTGTTTTGACAGGTGGTTAGTAACTTTTCTGCCGCTAAGTTATTTCGTATTTTACGTAAAAATATCCATCTAATTGAATGTGCATATTTATATTCTTTTAAACAAACATATTGTCTGTTTATAATTTCTCTTGTATGATGAATATATATATGCACGAGAAGTATATTAATTTTAAATGTAAAGCTGAAAGTCTATGATGGGTCTAGTTGTCACAGAATGAGATAACCCCAGAAGTAGCTTTCAGTATAAGTTCATATTGTTTGTTTTGTAAGTAATTGATTTTTTTTACTTTTTACAGAACCAATTTACAAAAATTTACCAATTACGAGTTTATAACGAGTTTATAAAAAAAAACTCATCGGGGGCTGGTAGCACTTGATGTCATGTTACGCGCTGCTCAATTTGTGTTGCAGGAAAAAGTGGCAAAATATTTTGATATAAATTATCGAACATTGACTCGGTATTGTCATAAAGTAACTGATGCAGATTTTAATTAAATTAATTATATGATCACAAGGCGAAATTTCTCACTGAGACAACTAGCCTCAGTGTGTGAGACAACTAGACCCACACGTGGGGTTAAAAGTCTCAAACATTTTTAGGTCAACTAAGAGACATAGCAATTCAACTGACGGTCTAATAAATCGCAAAAAATTCAAATTATAACCAAATGTGTATTTATCAATAAAAAAAATATAATATAAAAATAACTTCATTTTTCTAGAAGATATGCACACATAGGTAGATTTTGAGACAACTAGACCCCTCCTCCCCTATTTGACCTTTACAATTGGGGAACAAAAAAATGTGCTAGAAACTTGGGATCCATTTTGCGTTTGATTTAATAGTTATAGAAGTATTCAAAGAACACTGTTTAGAAATTTAATTCAAAATATCCTCCAGGGAAATTACATGAATTAATGATCAAATTTGATCTGGCAACTGAATATTTAGTTTCGACGAATTTGCTTTACCTTTCACTTTATCTTCAGACAACATATTTCGGAAACAAAAGGGCACCGAAACAATGCAAAATTCAGAGCCGACTTCTCCACCATGAAAATACATCTCGTGTTAAAAATAAGTTCCTCTTCGTATTGTGTTTTTTGCGGCGAAGAAAACTGATAGGGGTTGGAGATGAGGGCGTCGAGCTAGCCTTTTCCCACATGACAAGACCGATACTATTTTGGTGTCAGACACTCAAATATTAGACAACATCGCACTCAGCACTCACGATGTACATAAAGGATGTACAAAGAAACCTGCCAGAGACGAAAAGTTGTCAATAGCCACCTAATGTCGTTTCGGAATCGAATACGTAAGACATGAAGAGTTTATTTGGAAGTCTATCCTCAAACCAGACCAGCAGCGTCAAGTCCCCCCAGCCCCAAACACACTCTTTCGAAAGACTGTATAATACTTGGTTGTTGCTAGTAAGTATGTATGTAATATTTTTATTTAGCAGATGCTAAATCAGAAGGAGTTTTAAGGTTGGCTTTAAACATAAGATGGAGAAATTGTAGTGGACACATATCTACCATGGACACAGGCTATACTCGTGAATTAACCGTGAATTCTGATTTCCGAGTAAAATAAAAAAAAAGACCGCAAGCATGAATCAGCAAACCTATGGCATATATTTACGAAACCATTCCATTAATTTAGAAGCATAAATGGAGACGAGTTTTAACAGAAGCGAGAAAAAGAAGGATTGGATTTTTAATAAAGAGAGAATGGAATGGTTTGAAAATAGAAAAAGGAACTATAGATGTTTCGCGAAGAAATTTAGACTATGTACTCAAACAATGTAAAATGAAGTGTTTACCATTCTGTTTTAACTTGTAAATAAAATAAAATAATAAGTGAACAGCATTTTTTTAGTAAAATGCAAGTACTTGCGTTGAGGATTGCGGTACTGGAAAGCTAATATTCTAGAAGCGCGATTTTTTTCTTATGACCTAGTTTCCAGAAAAATCGCGGTATTTTGGCTCATGCTAAGTGAGAACATAAAGTTTCTTTTGTGTATATCCCAGGTGTTCAAACCGTGCTTCCAGTATCCACTCCGGTCACTGAGAACAGTTTCCTTAGAGTAAAGAGAATTCAGAAAACATATACCAAATAAGTCACAGAAATGCAGAAAATTGCATCAATTCATGTCCTAGACAAGATTTTCTGTCATGTGCCGGTAAAACAGTAGCGATGGACATCCAGAAGAAAAATTAAGCATTTACGGCTGCCATAACGGTTCATTTAGTCAACTTTGGAGCACTCGACCTATATTGTCGACCTATATTAAAAGCGTAACATATAGGTGGCATGCAATTTGGTTCGGAGCTGACGCCAATTTATTTATGATTTATCCAATTCTATTTCGAATTCCGAAACAGAACTGCCGAACTAAATTTGCCAGACGAACGAGCATCTGTCCAAAAAATTATGTTTCATTTGTATGACAGTAAATAAATACTCTGTCGTAACGAGGTGCATTTGTTTTAATTTTCATTGTGTTTTTTGAGTGGAGCATTGTGTGAAGATGACCCTCGCGCTGTTGAAACAGCTTGCGAGGCCCGTGCAATTGGTTTCATGGCGTACAGAGCAACTAACAGTAATTGGTACGCATAGTAATTGGTATACGCATACGCACTATGGGCTATTTGAGACTGTCTTATCACTTTTACCTTTTACTACCTTTAAAATAAAAAGATGCTGATGCGCTCAGAAATATTATTTACTGCAGTTTGTCTGCGCTGTGTTAGGTAGACAAGGTAAATATTAGCCGATTTTGGATTCCGCTGAATTCAAACAACACCATGGGAGGAACACCAACCGTGGGGGTTTTTCACTAGGAAGACGCCCAGTGGTCGGTGATAAAGTAGCATTTTTAGAACAGAACACAAATAAACACAAAGGTTCAAAAATTATATAAAAGTAAAATAAAGGTTATTGAAAAGTCCGGGTATTTAAAAAATCCTGACGATCAACGTTTAAGTTTGGCTTGGCGTACATACATGAATACTTTTTTTTCACACTAAAATTAATATTTAATTAGTCTAATTACATCTAATCAGAACTTTTAATTATAGACCTTTGGGTTGGTAAGCGATTACCAGTGTTTTTACCAAGCGGTCCTGAGAAACGATTGCCGGTGGCAACAATGTTTCGGAATTTTCTTTTTATTTGCTGTAGCTTCGATAACAAAGTTTTGAAAACTATGGCGTCGCTTAAAGGGATCAACGGAATTTCGCTCGCATACAAGGTTGCTTTCTTTTTTCAATATCGATAGTTCGACGGGAAAGACCGAACGGCTTGACGTGCTGGAAACACCGGTACTCTTGAGATCACCGAAGCTAAGCAACATAGCGCTGATCAGGTATTGGATGGGTGACCATAAAAAATGTTTGGGAGAGAGGTTGGAGGGATATGAGTTAAAACAAATTCACTCGTTTTGCTTATCAACCTCTGGACTGCATTGATTTGTGGAGGAATCATGTTGTTCGCGTTGTACCGTCGTTGAAATGGACATTCAGTCTGTAGTCCTCTTGGTGCTCTTCGACAAGAGTAGGAGCTACGCACTGGCGGCGAGATCCCCTCCTTTCTTTTAGGTAAGGTTAGGTTTATCATCCTCTCATACACCGACGCCAGAAAGGCCACCGGCCAGTGGTCAACACAGTGCGTTGGGAAACACAACAAACCCACGAGGGACAACATAGAACAATTTATTTTCATTTTGCTAGGCAACTTTAGAGCGGGAATCCAGTTATTTTTCTCCCTTATCCAATTGGGAACCAAATCACAAACATAGGCATTAGACTGCTTAAAAAAGCGACTATTTGAATAGCATAGATTTCAGCTGGATCGACATGTTTTATGGGGTGTTAAATAAGCAGCATTCGCAGACAAGCTGACATAGCTACTCTCTGATAAGCTGTCCGTGAACATAGGCGGACCAATTTCATTTGGTGAAAACTACCCCCTCACCCCTTTTACAAAACGCAGACACACGAGTTGGGTTGGAAAATGTATGACGCATTTAACTCCGCTGTTCGTCGAAATAAACACTGGTGCCAAAAACAGTTTATTTTATTTATAGTACTGGAAGGAAGTGTTACATTTTTTGGTAAATAATTAAGCTTGCTACGACGGGTGGAGATTATTTTGAATTCGCGCCACAAATGGGGAAAGCGGCGTATAATTTTGCCTGGTGTATTAAAATTGTATAACTATAGATGAGAGAAACTTATTGAAGCGCAAAAACCAGTTGGATCTGCGAAGGAAGTTTGTAATGTGGGATCCCATTAAACGGGGGATGCAAAATGCAAGTAGCAGTTTGAGTATGTGGCATTTGTCCATTTGTAATTCTGGCGGCAGCAGCTCCAAATTAAGTGCTCCCTTGGCACAGAGAATATGTAGCACAGAAACGTTTGATTTCCTTTCCAATAACGCACCATCTTTTTTTGTTAATCCGAAGATTTTCTTACGTTGTAAATCACTTCATTTGACAGCAGAAAAGCAGGCACATCTGCTCCGCCAAGTTGATGGATTACATTTTATCATGTTAATTACGGAATAAACTTGCATCTAATTAAACCATCATTGAAATTGTATCTTGGATGGAGCACATGTTAGTGAAACAAGTCTTGGATCTGATCTGTGGTTTCATTCCGCTTGCAGAATGTAACTTGATTTTACTAGCTTACGGAGTTGGAAGTGCTTAAGAATTTCATTACAGTTTAATAGTTTGGAATTGTTACACATTGTTATGCATTTATGCTGCATCTCATGTAATATTGTGGTTGGTTTTACTGTTTCCAGTGGCCGATGGCCGCAAGTATTGATTAATTAGTTGTTAAGTAGCTGGATAAGGCAATTAAAGGTGTAAAATAGAGGAGAGAGAGATCTCAAATACGAGATATCGTATACTTTATTGGCTGTAGACTTTTCACGGACCTGGTTTCCCTCAGCACTCAAATTTCATCGAAATCACTTTTAATCGATACACTTTTTTAGTTGGTATTTGGCAATTATTAGCCTCATGATTTAAATCTCACATCTATAAAATGACTTTTTAAATAAATGTTATGGAAAAAGGTCATCCTGAGGCTGAACAAGTTTTGTACTCGACTCAAATGATCTTTTAATAACACCGAAGCTCATATTAACCGGCAAATAAAATATTTTCGAGCTACATTCAAAAGTATAATAAAAAAAGGTTACCTCTACATGTGAGATTTCATCGACGAAAAGAAAATGTATCCCTAAGAAAGGTAAATTTAATTAGATTTTAAATTACGGTGTCTTTTAAACGCAGATAATTTTAATTCTGTCGTAGTAAAAAACGAAATAAATAGTTCGTGCTACACATGCCATTAAATCTGAATCAGTAGCCCACGTTTTCTAATGGAACACCTTCAAACCATTTTTTGACCGACTTAACCACAGTTATGACATCAACTGTAAAGTACATACAGTGTTTATATCAACTGCAAAATATGTATGTACCAATTAATCAAACATATGGTCATGTTTGACATATAAATACAATCTCCATTTGTGACCATTTACTGTTTCTGGACGCTATAGAATATATTAGATCTTCTTGCTACTATCATTCGATAGTTGAACACGTTTTCTTTTTCTATATGTGAAGTGTATAAGGTTTATTTATAGAGAGAGATAGCAGGTGCCAATGATATCCACGTAGACGATAAGACAGCATGGCTTAAAGCTTGATCACTGACCGCTTAATTATTGATGAGTGAAAAAATTGCTTCGTCCATTTCATATACAGCTCGGTGCTACAGACGATATTTCAAAAACCCACACTTTCGGTGGAAGGTTGGGAGATTTCTTCGAGTCCATTCCGGGAGAGAGACGTCATCCAATCAGTGCTGGCTACGAGGGTGGCTCGACCAAAGATGTGCGAGTCGAGAAACTTGGACGGGAAGAAACTGGGCAACCGATTCTGGGGAACGACGATCGTGCTGCTCGCAAATTGATCCCATTTCGTACGCGAATTATGTTATTTTTTCTATCGATTTCAATGACCATGTAACTGTTTTCTGTATTGAGACAATTGTATTGATATAAGCATGGAGTTTTTAAGTATAGTCAGAGAGCTAGCGTTAATGTTAAACTGTCTGCTAAGCAAATGAACTGGCTACACGTGGTAACGGTAGGTGCCACACGATGGCGCTTGTAGCCGTCGATTTAACGAAGATCTAAAATTAAAGAATTGCGACACAAAATATCGATACATGGTAACATGAATAGCAATTGTTAAGTTTAGCACGTGTAGAGATTAATTGAGCGTAAACCAGTCTCAAATTCGAGTAATCTGCGAGAAATAACGAAATTAAATTTATTGACACGCGAAACGACGTTGACTTCACTTATAAGCATCCTCCATTTTCTCGGTTAAGAAGTTATTTGGCATTTAATTTTTGCGAAGACAGATTAACATTAGCTGAGAACAGCCATACTGATAGATTTCTGCAAGATACCCATTTAAAACTTGAGAGGAACAAGTTTCCTTCAGGAAAATAGCAAGTCCTTGTTTTGCTGTTTCCCCAAGTTTGATCCAAGTGGTTTATATATACCACTTATATATCATAAGTATACCTTATATCATATATACCATATATATACCATATATACCATAAGCTTACCATCATATACCATACAAAACAGCAGTAAAAACGTATAAACTTTAGCAGTGAACAACTTTCGATGTTAACTTTTTGCGACATGTAAATGCATGTGCCTTCGTACTTCAAATTCTCGTTACAACTTAAATCATGCGCATTCAGAAGTACAAAATTGAAATTCGACTACGTGCATCTCGTCGCATATCTTCGCCAACGACTGTTATTCTATAATCAGTCTGCACTAATTTATTCCAATTTGCATAAAGCGTCCATCAGTAATTGGAATAGATGTTCGATGTCGGGTTATAGCTTTCACATTATCAATAAATCAAAATTGTTTGAAAAAGAGAATGTGACAGGGGACAAGTCACGTGTGCTCATACGTTTGAATCATGGCATTACAAATCGAGTTAGCAATCAAAGTCTTACCAAGCTTTTGTCAGCGTAAAGCATAGGTACCAAAGAAAGTTAGATAAGTTTACCAGCAAGTTAATAATTTTTTATTTTTAATGTTATCACCTTCAAGAGAACTTAATTATCACAGAGTTTCGTTTTCTTACTCTTTAAGCAAAGCACATTCACGTTTAGTAGGTACTACTGTTAATCAGTTAGTACATTCTGTTAATTTGGTTTCGACGTCTTTCAAAACTTTGCCATTCCCATGAGAGCTGCTTCCGGCTACGTTCCCCATATTTCTATCACATCACTCATTTCTATTGAAACGCCCACAGTCTAGAGTAATTCCATCAAAAACATTGTAGAGCTTGCTGCAGGCTTCCACATTTAACAACAGCCGTCCACGTATTTTTACTTACTTACAATTTACAAACACTTTTAATTATTTTCAGTATCATTTTTCCACATTTTTGTACAAAAAAAAAATGTAATGTAAATCCGATTTTTTACACCTATACACTCTCTTTTTACTTATTACCCTTTGTGTGAGCTAGCTCGCCAGTCAAAGCAAGCGTAAAGCCTTTGGCAATGTTTTTTTTTCAACGAAACTGGAAAAGTGTTGATCGAGATTGAAAATGATGACTTTTTGGTGTTGCCAGCTAACATCGTTGCAAGTAGCTTCCTGGCGGTCATGAATGCCCTTTGAGAATGCATACTGTAAATTTCCAGACTACCTCCTGTCAATAGTTCCAGTTTTTGTGAAGGGTGTGAGGGCTGACGGGGAGAGATGAAGTATCATGACACTTTTTATTTTATGTAGCTTAAATTGTAGCTTTATTGTCCACATGGATGCTCTTACCAGAATCTCTCTCTAACCTTGTTTTCTGCGTTATTGCACCAGCGATAATCTTCAATAGCTAGTAATAAGACGACGGCAAATGGCAGGCGTTTTCTAATTTTGCATGCGCAGGTAAGTTTAGTACATAATAAGTTTACAGTAAAATGGAAAGTAAAGTGCAGAGTAAAATGCCTTAACTACAGAGCAAGTAATAATAATAATAATAATAATAATAATAATAATTTGTTTCTTGTCATAATATATGAATGAACTAAGTTCTGTGCTCGGCGTAACGTGTCTTGCATTTGACTGGCCAAGTGTAGGTACAAAAACATTCAAGCGTTCAGCTAGCAACGCATAATTAGACAAAAACTATCATCTTTGAAAAATCATCCTCGGGTTTTCCACCACGTTCTACAACAATAAAATGTATTTATTTTCCTGTTGATGATTATGTCGTATGACGATTTTATCGAGTCATCACTGTCACATCAGATAAAACGGAATAAAATATCAGAGCTTTTGGTATTATTACACAAGTTAATCCCATTATTTTTGTCACAAAACAGGTGAAGCGAATTCCAAAAACTAAGGTGCTTCACTTTGTGGAGTTATAAAAGTAAACATTTCTCGCTGAAACATGTTAGCTTTCAGAATTAATTTATTGGGTTGCGTTATCAAACTATTTAGCATGCATTGCAATTTTTTTTCCGATGTTTTTCTGTAAGGGAAGGGGAGTAAACAAAAACCCCCTGAAAGAGTTTTTGGGATATACCAAAAATACTATCACGGCTGACCAACGGTAACAACCTGACCATCGGTGAGTTCGCTAGCAGCTTACCCGCTGGAATCTCTAAGCCAAGCCTTATAATTTATAGATGCACAGGTATTATGATCTAAAGCCATGAACTGTCAACCGCAATAACCACTCAAAGCGGCCACTATCACGAAGGGATGCTGACACCGAAGATACCTGCTTTGCGCGAATCAATCAACCCTTGACAATGATGCTAATTAATACCCCCGTGCCCGTCGGCGTTAATTCAATGACTTTCTGTCTCTGCATAATCCCTCTGCAGCAACCGGGTACATGTAGTACAAGTACAACAAGAGGTACATGATGTGACAAGTCATACGAATAGATCAGCCACTAATATATTTGCTAGATATGGATTGTCCATCAAAATACCACAGAAAGGTCAAAATGTCATTCGTGTTGTTTTTTATTGGTAATTCGTGGGTAAATATCTGTGATTTCACATCGTTGATGATGTCAAATTCTAAATTAGAAACGTGATAGGAGAAGCGATAGGAAATATATATTATTATCAAGACAGGTATTAATTGGAATTATTTTCCTTGTAATGCGATTTCCAAATGAGTATATAATTCTAGAGCAAGCTCACCTTGCTGGTATCGAAGGAAATGTGTCGGCTAAATGACAGTTATTAGCGTGGATATAAGGGAAATAGACAATGCATTCTGATTTGTATCTGTAAACATTGCGGCGCACTGCAAAGCAATTGTCATGGTCGTCGATTGAACAAAGAACGGTGACAGTAAACAATCACCTGGCAACTTACTTTAAACCATACAAGAATTATGTCAGAAGTAATCAATGGCAATGCACATCTATTTCTGCAACAGCCTAAAGGCACAATAGATAATGTAACTCTTCATTTCGAATCTGTTCGGGCAAGCGGTATTGGCGCTGAAATGAAACGCGTCCAGTAAATTGCTTTCTAAATGCTAGTTGGCTAGTTAGTTGCTACAGTATGCTGGCACCTTCATAAGACCTTCACATTGTGCGTGAGTCGTGAGGTAGCGCACGCAAGTTTACATGTCCCTATTTAGGCAGCCCTTCCACTCCTATTATGGATGTTTCGGGATTGCAATCAAGTAAGAGCGTGGATGAGGTCCTGTCAAAATGAGTTTTTAGTGCAAACACAAGGCCGCAGTGGAGTATGACAATGATTGTCTGCTATAAATATGCGTGTTAATACTAATTGGTAGTAATTGAAATAATGAATTCTTAAACTTGAAGCATTTTATAATGGCACTTAAAATTTGTCGCTTGCAGCACTGGACATGTTTGTTTCTTTATAGGATTGACATGAAATTTGCGATAAACACTCACTGAAAGAAGTAAGTGTGAAACAATTTTATTTTTCTGTTTTTATCTATTTGACTCGAGTCTTTTTCTTTTGAAAATTTACCCGGTGAGAAATAAATGATTACAACAAAATTATCGCAGGAATACCACACCACCATCTTTTGCAATTTAAGACGAGAATGCTTTGGGTAGCCCTTCATCAACTTGCAATTTAATTTTATAATGGAAATTTAAGTAAGGCTAACTTTTCCAAATTTAAATGCCAAAAGACATAACTACGCCGAGGAAGGATAGGCCGCGTTATAAAACGTGGTAATTAGCAATTTCCTTCCATTTCTAACGAGTTTGTTAATTTTTTATCTCATTAAGATTTACCGGACGATGGTCCTAGTGGAGCCAATATGCACGGAAACCTCGGCTTTCGAGGGCGAATCGAGGATTGATTTCGAGGCCAAATAACCTCTGGAAAAGTTCAAGGGCCATAATCTTAAAACAACCCAGTTACCCCGACTCTCCATGTGTCCAAAAAGAATGAGGAGCGCCAAATTCCAGCCTATTATAACGTTTCAAGCGTAATACACGAGCAGATATTAAAATACTTCGTAGAATTGCCGGTTATTTGATTTAAAAAACGGAATAATTTTCATCGCTGTTGTTAAATTTTGCTCTTAAAATGTGTGTTTCGTATAGCATCGCCCGTTTGCGAGCAACTGCGTTCACCACGCAGGCTGCCTCCTGTAAGTAAATTTCCAGTGATGGAACCTTGGGGCTAAAACTTGTTTACACTAATACGGATGTGCATAGGCAGTTTATTATTTTCTGGGCTCTTCTGGGCATCAACTAACTCGGCGAGGGATATGCCGCTAGCTCGATCAAGCCGTTGCTTTCCGGTGCATGCCCCTGGCTTTAATCTCGCTCCACGCCTAATGGTCGGCACCACTAGGCCAACGTATAGCCAGGACCATACGTTCCGGGCCATTCGAGCCTCCGCCAACTGGCGCTCGGACCCAGTCATTATATTCCACTCGGGAATCACTCGGGAATCAAGACGTGCCGACGCACGAGATCCAACGGCTGCCTCTTATCTTGATCATATCAATATCACGCTCGACTGAAAATCTACAAATTGGCCGTGTTTATGATTCATCACGCAGGTTTCTTGCTATTTTAGCTTTTACTTCCAAATGTCAAAGTCATTTCAAATATTGTTTTCTTTTGTTTCCATTTTTTGCTAATAAACCTTGCCGCCCATACACGATCCAAAACACAAAAATAAAAATAAAAACCACGCCGAAAGAAGCTTCGAGGCACGCTTCGAGGTAAATTTTACCTCGTATTTTTTATTATATTTTCTTTTATCGAATTCGCCACTTATTATCTGTTCAATTTCCACAATTAAAAATGCAAACTTTGCAATAAGTTTCTTATTTGCGTGTTGCTGAAAACAGTTAAAAGTTCCTTGGCAACAAGACAATATCCCACGCGCGCAATGCTTTCCTGGCGTCGCGACGCCGCGGGGCGTCGGGAAGGGGAGGAGAGGGCGTCAGGTGCTCGGATCATTGGTCTTTGGGGAGGCGAGAGCCGGGTCGACGTCGAGCGTCAGGCGTCGGGGCACGAACAGTGATTCATCTAATGGCCTCCCGAACGCGTCGCATGCCAGTTCGTGCCGAGAGATGAGCACTGAGCGGTGAGCGCTGAGCACTGAGCGCCGGGCGAACTTTCAAGTGACTTTGACTGTCGGGACGCTTCTTGTATGCGAATCAGAAATTAGCCGGCTAGGTACATGCATCAACTACATCCGGAGAATGAAATGCACAGAAGAAGGGTATTCAAAACAGGACACGTGAGAGGCCGAGTCAAAAAAGGGTCTGAACAACGCACTTTTTTGAAAGGGATGAGAAATATGCGTGACCTTTAAACTGAGTTATAGAGAAGATGTGATAGAGAAGATCACTGTAAATAATCAAATTACCTTTGTTGGAATCCTATATGATAGCTTTGACCGATTATGCGAATATTACTTGAGTATTGTAAACACCGATGTCTTGGGTAGATGACACGATGACAAGCATGACGAGACTGATAAAGGTGTAGGTACCTATCTTCGCTATTGCTGCTCTACTATTTAAAACAAAACAAAAATCTCTTTCCCTATTACATCTATAAGTAAAGCTTTATAGCTATGTCTAAGAATGTAACATCCTAATAAATTCAACTTTCAAGATAAAAGCATGGATGGTTGAGAACTCTTGTAATTAATGGGGGCACCAGCGGAACGCAACATCGGCTGGAAATGGGAAACTCTTCGACTTAAAGCAGAAGCTGTAAGTCACCTTTGACCAGACAGATAAACATTTACACAAAGTTTTTTTTTTCTCGCGTTCCTTGGCCTGCTACGTGAAACTATCAGAGATCGAAAAGTTCTGATTGAGCTTTCTGAGATGTCACGATCGACAAGATCTTATTCTCTTTCTTCAAGTTTCATTATTTATGTCCGGTATAAATCTTCTACAGATGTGGCTTGATCGTAACACTATTGTCTACCAACAAGTGCACGATCTCCGTGTAAGCTTTTCTATGTTGAAATTGTAATTTTAGGGAAAGTCAGAAGGTGAATGGCTGTGTTGGAAGTGCTTTCCTTGGCAAAGACGTGAAAAACAAAACAAAACAAAAAACACGATTTTCAAACTTTTTGGGTCCATTTATTATATATTAGCGGGCTGCACGCCAAAAATACTAAACGTGTGACCTGTGAATCTATTCTCTTCATAAATTTTGTCAAAGATTATAAATCGTAAATTTCTCCTGCATAACTCAAGACTAATTTTAATCAAGCTTTTTGAACGAAGGGGCGAGAATTTTCTACTTTCATTATCAGCATTATTCACAAGCGTGCGAAAGCAGCTAGCCGACCGACCGACACTTTGGCACATTCTCGTGCTATTTACTCGCCAACACAGGCCTAGCTCCTGATCTACGACGACCAACAGCTTGGGTGGACGGCGACGTCAACATTTTCGGGTGTGAGATTGATTTTTATCGTCGTTTATTTGCGCGTTGTTTATGAGCTGGGTCCATCGCTAGGTTATTGCCAAACGGGGGATCGAAATGAGCTACTTGATTGCTTCGTCACCCGCTTATTTTCTCCTACCAGTGGACAGTAAATAATTGTTACTCTGTCCAGGACGGGGGTTATATTTATAGAATAGAAGCTATGTGTTCGGCTGGAGACATCGCATGCACTCGCCAGAGGCTGGCAAAGCATGTCATTTTGGTAGAAAGTTTTGAAAACGAAATTTTTTATTAAAATTTACATTTTTAATGGATATTAATGGTTTATTTATTATACGTTTCAACATCCTACACCCAAAATTCAATCATTGTTTCAATTTGTGAACGATCGTTGAAGTTTCGCTTTAGTACGTTTTTGTTCATTATTCATTATTGGAAGAAAATTAGTTTTTCGGATCAAATAATTTGTTATTATTGTAATCGTGCACGTCTCCCAAATTTTAGAAATTTATGAGGTGATCAAAGAGGCTGGAACCTCGTTCTCCTGTTTTGCTGCAGACAGGAAAACAGAAGAACGAGCTTCCAGCCTCCTTGGATGTGACGAATCCCTTGTAGGTACAAACTTTTTTTTTTTAATTTAAAATATTAATTCAGAAGCACATTTCAGTGAATCGAATGACTGATGTTCACTTGCAATTTAAAGCTTCCCGAATCATAAAATATTTTTCTGAGAAAAAAGATCTGTATCAACATATTATTTACCAACTCAATGAGAAAATAGTGTTTTAGTAAACTTTTTCCTACGACTTCGGGGGAACAGTTTCGGCGTGACTCGTCAAGAGCGATTAAAAAA
Organism: Protonemura montana; assembly: GCA_947568835.1. NCBI lineage: Eukaryota > Metazoa > Arthropoda > Insecta > Plecoptera > Nemouridae > Protonemura > Protonemura montana. Next base: position 17,928,448 of record OX387606.1, on the reverse strand, counting down.
AAAGGAAGCACACTTTTGAATTCTAACTCCGACATAAAAGCACACTCTAAATTGATCATCCCTTTTCTCTAAAATTGCACGTACCAGTGTTGAAGCCAGAAACGCTAAAACAAACTGTCACTAGCTCGTGTGTTACGTTCAATTGTGGTGTACACAGTGGCAGGTCATGAACGTCAGAATAACATAGGACATAAATTACTGGTCTATGCAAATTGCATTACATCCTAGCGCATACCGCGTCGCACTGTTGAGCGAGTGCAATTTGCATGATAAAGATTTACCAAATTAATTTAATGACTAAGAATCCTCTTACTTTGTGCTGTTGTAAAAGAGGAGAAAATAAATATAGGTATATTATGGAACTGAACGCACATGTTGTCCTAACTTCAAACTCTAACCCACCCAGACCAAATTACCCAGTTTTTTTCATCTAAATTTTAATGTTGCTACTGTCTTTTTAGGATAAGAACCACTGAAAATGACCGACACTCTCTTCTTGCCTATTCACTGTTATGGGCGAATGTTGTTGGAAAGCTGTGTGTTTGTAACATATTTTTTTGTGGTTATCATCCTAAACTGACAGTAATTACTGGATGGGATGAGCTGACTATTTGATAACTCAGTATTCAATGGATATTTGTGATTCGACATTGAATATTTTCTTCTTGTGCCATCGGTATGTCAAGAAAAAGATTTGAAGGAGTTTGTTCACCGCTTGAAAGATCAATTGCAGGTATTCCGGTTCTCAATATAATCCAAGGTCAGACGATTATTTAAGATTTTTTTTTTGCTGAATAGGGAAATCTCTTTAAATTTGAAACTTTTTTTTATTATTTTTTTTGTGAGAAAATAATGAACACGTATTTTTTTATTTTCTTCTAAATCCAATTTTGAATAAAATATACCTGTTTAAAATGTTTGCGTTTCAATCTCGTACGAAAACGAGGGTCGCCATTTTTTATGACATGAAGTGAAATCTGACGTCAGTATGACGTCAAAAAACGTCAAGAAACAATAACGAACGCAAAGCAGACCCAAAATGACGTCAGAACAGAATTTCTGACGTCACAGCCCGTTTTCATCCCGCCACGAGAATTTATATTTTAGCCATTCTTAAAACAAATATAAATAGAAAAGTTATGATCGGATTATAAAAAGAAAAAATACGTCAGATTTCATTTTAAACGCGTATTTGAACACAATTATAATAATTAAATAATAATCTTTAGGAGATTTCCCTGTCGTGTTAATGGTCGACACAATAAAGCTGTTCTTTTGTCATTTTTCAGATTTCGTAATTAAAGCGGGACATTTTCAGTGAGTGAAAACGCCTTTCAAACCAAGGATCAGTCGTAGTCAGAACTAAAAGCACTGGCTTATAAATGTGAATACTTAAAGGTCGTGTTTTGCTCATGAATACTTTGCTGTTGGCACATTTTCTCTTGAATCGGCGTCATCTTTGCGGAAAAGAATAAAGATAATTATTTAATAATTGAAACAGACACACAGATTACTCAAGACCAACAGTATATGGAAAGTGCTTGATATAAATTATAGATTATGCTATCTATCTGCCCGTGAGAGAAGATACCAACCCAAGGACTGTCCCCAGCATTGCCACCAACTCATGCATGGAATTTCAGTTATGATTTCAGTGTCGGGATATTTGTAAAACAATTAATTTCCAAGATGTTATAATTATTAGAAACATTTTTATAAAAGTTCCAAAAATAAAATATCTTGGCACGAAAAAAGCTCTTGAGCAAAAGGAAAATGGCGGACATCAGTGGAGATGAATTGTAGTATTTTTTTGTGTGTTAATTACAGTTGGCCCGCATGTCTCCCCGAAACGACTGGTGGCTACTCTGCCGGAAAATTATGTTCTCTAGTTGTACGGAGTCTACATAGACCAACCAGAAGAGAAAAAAATAGCACCAGTAAAATGTATGAAACAAAATAAAACAACCGCTTTTCTTATAAATTGCTGCCCAATAAGTTACAAACAAAATTCTACATAACTGCAGAAAGTATATATTGCCATATAAATTAGGTCCGTCCATTCGCTAGTCGCCAGTTTGTAAATGCAAACTGCACTTGCTGGCGTGACAGCAACGACTGCAAGATACTTTTTGTGTACCCTTTACGCAACGCTAACTTCGCGTCGAAGGCTTATGCAAATTTCATCGGTGTTATTGAATATGTCGGAGTCACCTGGCCAACATGCCTCTTATTAGCGTGAGATCGAAATCAAATGTAAATCAAACCGAAGGCGTGACGTGCCGAGACACCCATCGCTAGAAGCTTGCACAAATCATAAGCAGTATCTCGACCTAAAAAAAAAGACAGCGAGGCTATTAAAATGCTTTCTTTCAGGCAACGTTGCGACATACTGCTGGCAAGAACGTCGATACTGTTTTTTTTTTTAATTATTTATTAGCTTATTCAGTGATATGATTTTAAATGTTGCTTTCTATATTCTAATAGGGCTTATATTTTTTTGTGGTCCTTTTACGAATACGGTACGTTAATAATGCTATTATTCGTCCCGTTCTGTCAACTTGACAGTAAAATGGAAAGTTTTCCCAAATACCTTCTTCTTGTAATAAACGCGATATTTATTCGAGGGGTCCTTATACGAATATATATATTTCAGATTCCGAATATCAAGAGACTAAGGCAAGATAGACGGCGAAAAGTTTGCCTAGCATGTAAAGATCTGAGGTTCAAGATAGCAAAAGCTCGTTTTTGGATCTCCTCCAAGATATTTTATTCTGTAAATATCGGTAACAAGCGTTCAAGAAGATTAGCTAACCTAATGGTATGTTTGGAGCTCGCATCCAACCCGTTTTGTCGCTAACCCACTTTTGAGCAGGGAGAGCTTTCTGTTAGTTCGACCATATACCTCTGCTTAACCTCTAGCCCAGCCCGGCCGAAGACATGACTGTGTCCTAAGGAGATAGGGCTTCCGCAACAACATCCTTATTCATTAGTTTACTTGGGTGGAATCCTGTTGTGGTGTTACCTACATTACAGGGAAACTGAGAAGCAAACTCTAGACAAAAGTTTGAAAATCCATCTAATGAATGTATAGACCTAAAAACTTATTATTATTTTTCACATCATTAAAAAAATATCATGAAAGGTACCAATTGACTTCGCTCGCTGCGTGACTGTGTATGACGAGAGTTAGGTAACGACTTTAAAATGGAAATTCAGGTGCTCTTTACCTTTAATTAGATTGTTTTCATGGAACCTTCTCCAGAGCTGGCCAAGTACATAAATTGATCGTCGTAACAATGCTAATTTTATCACGTCTGATATTGGAAAGGATCCCATAGATCTGCTGGAATGGCTATTCAAGATGATATGCTTAATAAACTACTGGATTTACCCTTCGGGATAACTTTCTAGGGGGCATTATATTTGGCTGCTCATCATATGAAGGCCAGGTCAAAACTGTACGCCTGCTCGCCACGCCAGAAAACCAAGCTAAGCTGGAAGTATTTCCTTGCACACGGTCGAGCGCCGACAGAGAGTTAATGTTGTTCATGTTGTTTTGCCGTGCTTGTGCTCACTGAAGTTAAAGGAATCCACCCTGGTCCCCATTTTCTGCCGTCCTGTCTCGTACGGCTTATCTGGGGTATCGCATTATGGTCAGAACTGAGGTGAATTTCAACCTGAGACATCGTGAGTCGTTTTTATCCGATCGCAGTGTGAATCCAAGCGATCGTTTATTTGAGACGATTTAAACGAGTTTTTCATGAAAAAATAGGATTCATCATGAATGTATGAAATAGTTAAAAAATATATATTTAATGACGACTTCGTCATTCGTACTCTGCAATTAAATTGGTACGGCAAAACATAAAAATTTTAAAGCAAAAAATGCGAATACAATAGTTTTAAAACTAATGTGATTGCATGAGCGGTGACCCTTAAGATGAGGGTCATTCTTTTTCTACAAAAATTCATTTTTTCCTTTTGTTTCCTCCCAAAACAGCTGCTAGCTTTGTGAGTTGTCAAAAGCTACCACCAGTAGTAATTAAAAAGCCTGACTGGCCCTTTAACGAAACTCGTTAAAGCACCGTGCTAGCACATTTTATTTCCCTGTTTAAAAAGCAGTGACATCAGTGATACCTCCATCAAACGTGGTGCCATTTTGTGTATGAAAATTGAAACGCGATACAAGAACTGATGTACCATGTCTCCATATATATATATATTGCGTTTTGCGCACGATAACGCAGCCCCATCACATTAGTAGAACTCACATCATCTGATTTATGCGGCTATAGTCCAAAAAAACCGTCCCCTATAGTCAAAATAAGGTAGACGAGCAGCGGGGTTTGTCGTTGGTATTTAGAGTGATGCGATGATATCCTTGTGGTTTCCAGTTGGGCGAACTGGAGGCAATTTCCGTGCGAGCACAAAATTCACATCGCATAAACAGAAACTGTAAAGAAACCTGAATTGTATCAAGACTTGGTAAAATAAATTCGATATGAAGAGCTAGTCTTTGAGAAAGGAGAAAACAGAAATCAGCAGGAAATTCATTTTATAGGGCCTTTACGTAGTGGCATTCTTGCCTTTTATAAAGTTCTCTTCCACAAATTGAGCACAATAATTAATTACTTAAGAAGTTTCGCTCAGCGCGCTGATAAAGCAGATGTCCATGTTGAGATAATAGGATGATATATCAATTGTTCTTTTCAGGGGCGGTTGATACTTGAGTATAGTTGAAACTGGGCCGTTCCTTCCCTGCCTTCGGCAAGTTTGTGTGGTGTCCAACAAGACCTATCATGGATCGCCTGCCACTCTTAATAAAACACCCAATATCACACGTGCCATCACTAATTCCTCGTTCCGTGTCTCAAACGTCAACGACCATCACAACGTTAAGTGAAAATATATTCGTCGATTTCTCTGTCAGTCGTATTTATGATCACTTCTTGAGTTGACCCTTGCCAGGCGCAACTACAAGCACGTATCTCAATTCTCGTTATCTTTTGTATGCAGGAAGCATTGCTCTGTCAGAACGCTGACTAAGCATCGGAAGTAAATTGAGCGGGGGGCTAACGTCAAATGTCTTGCCGAGTCAATTTAATAAAATGATGCTTCGTCAGATCTCAGAACATACCAACAGCGTCACTCGTGCTCAAGTTTTCCGCTGCGTTACTATCCCGAACGAGCACCGAACGGCTCGAGAGATGTACACATTTGGGTGAACGATCTTAACTCGCTCCAAAGTTATCTGGCGTTAAACTGGAAGACGGAACCTTGATCATTGGTTTGATGGTACGTGAATCCACTTCTAGAACTTCATTAAAAGAATTAATAGATGCTATCTCCGGCAAGTCGGCCTTGCGTCTAGTCGTGTTCTTGTGAAACGTAGGAACGCGACATTGAAACGTAGTTGTTGGTGAAGTGCTGGGTGACCACACGGACGTGGGCCATGCTTAATCTTGTTCCATCGAAATGTTTTGAAGAGACTCGGTTGAAACGGAGCACGGCCACGTCTCTGTGGCTATGCCTCGAAAGGATCGACAGTCGCTGTCAAACTTTGTGCGTCCGTTCGATTGTTGTCGGCGTCACGAGGGTATTTTGCAACTAAATGTTGTGTGTCGCATGCGATGGGCATCGGTTCCGATCGAACAAAACTAGTGGCTTTTCAAATGATCAGAAACCCAGCATAAGTAAGCACGAATAAATTTGCGAATTTTGTTATTTTTGCTACATGAATTAAACAAGACATGTAAATATATGTAATGGTCGTGGTCGTGTTTCAATATCTCAAGTTTCCGAGTTGATTTGTAGGTAGAATATTAATATCGTGTAGTTGGCAGTAGCAGGTACATAGATTCGGTGTAAACTACAGGTGCTCGGATTTGTACCCTCCTCAGGGCTCATCTTTCTCACGGGTCGGGTCATATCGCTTAAATAAGCGAGCAGGAGCAAGTGGAGAATCAAGTTCGCGAAGGAGAAATTCTTGTCCAAAAATTGGCAATGCCCTCAAGTGGAGGCATTCAGTATAACCGGTACCGAGTTATAAATCATGCAGACTGGGTATTTCCTCCGCTGGCAAAACATCCGAAACTTGTCTCACCTGCGGCGTGGACAGGACGAAACTGAGTATCCAGACGGCTGCGACAAGTCGATTGCACCTCGACGTGGTGCTGAGCGCCTTCATCGGATATCGGACCACAATGAACCGATCGAGCCCGATCAACACCAACACAAACGTCGACAGATACAAACTCGCCATTTGCAAAAACTTGAACACTTTACACGCTAGATTCCCCCAGAGCCAGGCCACGGTGAACGACCACGCGGCCTCTCCAGCCAAACAAAATAGAGTCACCAGCAAATCGGCAATCGAAAGCTGCATTATCAGCGCGTAGACGGCGCTATAAGAGTGTGCAGCGTAGCGTCGCGACGTCTTGTTCTTGTGAATGGACGCTATGGTCGCTACATTACCGACGAACGAGAGGATGGCCATACCGGTCAAGACGGCGGCCCGGATGGCGGCGGTGGCAGTGAAATCGGGAGCATGGTCCAGACATTGGATCCCAAGCCCGGTAGTGTGATTAGAGTTAAGATTCATGAACAGCCATAATGATGAATTCAAAGTCCGCAGCCTATCACATTCGTCTGTGGACAGTGTGGTGACCAGATTGCTCGCGTTTAGAGAGAACAAATAGAATTCATTTTCCGTGTCACTTCCCCAGAACGGTGATAGGCTAGAATTGAGCAAAGCTAACACGTCGTCACTCGGGGGAACAGAGTCGAACTGGGACTTGTGGGACGGCATTAGGCTTAACGCGGCAGCCGACAGGAGCTGAGCCGATGTCACCCCCGCTGCCATCCTTGTCAAGAGCTTAGACTGGTCAAAATCAATCGAGATCTAAATAGTCTTAGACTTTTCGACAAAACAAAATCGCCGCATTCATGATGCTAACTAGCCATGGTTTTCCGCACACGTGCAGTCATTCGACTGCGGGCCTTTCGTGACAGGCCGTCATTCCCGCGTTACAGTAAAGAACACGTCGTCGTCGTCCGAGTCGCCGCACGTTGACGGCGAGCGAGGAGCGGTCCTAGCGCCATGCGTCCTCCGCGTTGGGTCGCCGGGCACACACTGGCGAGCGTTGGAGGGTGCCACGTTGATGTCGGCTCCGACGCGGAGCTGGCAGACCACGGTGCTATCCCTTCCATTCTTGCCAGGCGTCGGCGTCGCTCACTTCGCGTCGCGTGCGGACGCCGATGTTGATGCCGATCGCTGGCGGACAAGCCCACCGAACAATGACTTCACAAAGTTTTTAATTTGTTTTTTTAGGCATGTATTTTGACACCTACGAAGGGGCTAGCGTTGTTTGGAACTAAAAATTAGTTCGATATTCTCGTTGTTGAGGAGCTCTCTCGGACCTTTTTCTGAGTTGGAAACTTTTTAAATTCTTTTTCAGAGTATAAATTCTTTTTATTAGCATAGCATTTAAAAGTTTCTGTGTTCTTCCTTAGAAAACATTCTTCAAAAAGTTATTTTTTTTTTACAACTCACTGAAAAGTCTAAAAAAAATCCGACTTTGATGAAATGCGCACTGTAGCACAATTTTCTACTAAGTGAGAACTATACATTCCCACTAAACTATGCGCATCTCCAAATCATCAAGCAGGTAGACTGACATATAATTCTGACGTCCTTCACCGCTAGGGCAGCACCGCCCCGAGGAATGAAATGCCTCCGCCGGGAAAACTCGAGCAAGCCACAAAGTGCGAAATATTCACGAGCCCGCACCATACAAAACCTAATAAATAGCACATAAATCATCTTCTAGCAGCATCCGACGACAAGTGTGCTCACTGTAAACGGTGCTGGCAATGAGTACCACTTGGGCAGCCAAAAAGCACGGTGTCGCGAAAATAATTTCTATGGGCGCGATCCAGATTGTCTTTCCCTTGATCTAGCACCACGTCCGTTCTCTTGACCCAAAGAGTCTCTACTTTGTCATCGACAAACTTCAAACTGTTTTGTTCCTCATACTTGGCAACAGGTACACTCACATTGTAAACATCATTCATAACGTTAAGCTGATTTTTATTATACAAACTCAAAGGTATGATAGCAACCCGGAATACGTACCCGTAAATACCTTCAATAATAAAATAATATAAACGTTGTTTTTATCTCTTTGTTTATTCATCGCTTCCATTCAAACCCACAATGTAGTTCTTTACATGGTGTTCAAACCCACAGTCCTCTCTGATACTCTGTTGAATGAACGAGGGGCTTCTCTCCCTACGCAAAACCGCTCAATTTAGTAGAAATCAAACACGTCTAGGAAAAAATCAATCACACTTTGCATTTCACTTTGATGTCCTATTACAGCACGCCCGTGCCGTTTGCGCCGTTTTGAGCGAGTGCTGGTAAAATGCGGTGGGAAACCGTGTCGCAAAATCAATCACGACGTTTCGATTTAAATTAATTGTCTCAATTTGCATTACCTTCATTGTCATCGTCATCGTTCTGTACATTTCCATTTCTATATTTATTTACTGCATTTATTTTCTAAATTTTATTTGCTGTAATTTTTTAATTTCGTGTTAACATTGCAGAATCTTATTGGTTCCAAATTTCAAGATATTGTTTCAATTTTTTTTCAATAAATTATTTCATTTCATACTGTTTAATATGTACCTACTTTGCACCGAAAAATATTTTGAGCTTTGTATAATCAAGTCGAGTGGCGATCGCTTCTGTTTTTTTAAAATATGACAGAACCGGGCCTTGATAATGTTTTAAGCGGTAATTTATAAATTACAGATCGTCATTTTCTGCACATCCTTGCCCGACATCTGATCAGGATACGACGGCCGGATCAAGTGTACTGAATCACGTGACTGATCATAATTATAGTTCATTGTTTAGTTGGTATAAACAGGGTTGTACTCTTGTTATTAAATTACAAGTCTAACCATACAAAACCTGAACACATTAAACTCTACCTGGACGAACTCGGTTAGAATTCTTAGCGGTACGCACAGTAGAACAAAAGTTGAACGACTTGCAATTAACGGTAATTACCAAAAACAACTAGCCCGGCAAGGTAAGAGATCAAATACAGATCATTGTTAGGTTAATATATTTTTTTTTTTCAACGACGCATTGTTTTGACAACGGACCCTGTGGAACTTCTGATCTTATGGCGTCGGTGTAAGAGTGGGTGATGGTAAGGATGATGATGGACCTAAACTAGAGTACAAAAGAAGAAAGGGAAAACTGGTGCTGGCATGTTGTTTACTGATTGATTATTGAGGTTTAACGACGCACTGTTTTGACAACTAGCCCTGCGGCACTGATCTAATGGCATCGGTGAATAAGCGGATGATGATGAAGATGATGATGAACCTAACCTAGCCTAGAAGAGAGGAGGGGAAACCCGAAGCTTAATTAAAGAGATATTTTTGCGTAGGCATGAATTGATTGATCAACGACGCACCGTTTTGGCAACGAGACCTATAGCACCGGTATAATGTCGTCGGTGAATGAGTGGGAGATGATAAGGATGATGAACTTATCATAGAATTAAAGGGAGGTGAGGAAACCCGGTGCCTAACCTAGCCTACTCACGTTGAAGAGCATGCGAAGCAGACTCGAAAAACATAATTTCTTTGCTAATCCATAATGCTGTGACGATTGAAGCTGTTGTAAATCTTCTACCTCTCCAACAGCTCTCCCGAACAGAGCTGGTAATAAGTATGATGATCACTTATCCTATACCTGACACAGTTAAAGACTAACTGAACCAGTTGAGTTTGTGGAAAGTCACAGCTGCATTTACCCTTGATGAAGTAACTTGCATAAGATTAAAAAAAAAAACGGGTCAGTTAAGATTTCAAGGCCCGGTTTATTTTTTATTTCAAAACCAGTGAAAAATTAGGATAGCAAAATTAAAAATAAGTGAGTGTCTAAAAACCATTACATATTTTTTTAAAGTTAATAATTTAAACAAAAATGTTACTAGTATTAAAGAAACATTGAAACATATTTCCGCACACATTATGATACCCGTCTCACGGCAAAAGGTATAAAAAAAAAGCTAACAGGTTTTTTTGCTGCCAAGCATGGTAATTTCCTCAGGTAGAAACGATCCTGGCAAAACATCGGATGTGTATTCAGATTTTAACGTATTCAGATTCAAATATAATCTCAGGTTGACTATGCGACACTTTGTTTTTAAACGTAGGGGTATTCATTTTTTAAACACACGTATTCTGTTTTCAATTATATATAACCACTAGTTAAAAAAGAATAACTGCGATAATATCCACGTTATATGAGGTCGATGACTGCTTTGCTAATTGGCACGGAGTAAGAGGCAGCTTCGATCCACGCCATAGAGAGCAAGTTCAGGTTCTTCATCTCAAATAACTTTGGCGGAACCACTGGATTCACTTTTTCCTTCCGCCCCCCCCCCCCCCCCCCCCCCCCCTATTCCTTGCCATCCCTTTTTGACTATCAAGACTTCGTCGTCAGGCTGTCGTCGATCGATACCTCAATGAACCGATCTCCCTGTTTATCATGTCAGAATGATTCGAGTGATGAATCCACTCACCGGACTGACGTTCCAGAAAGCTGTAATCAATATGTTTCTTCTCAAATTTGCATTTTCCTGAATTTTTCGCCAGGTAAAAAAGGATATTTTCTTGTGCACTTAAAAAAATTGCTATCCTTGGATGTTTAAGGAGGATAAACGTCAGTGGTGGCAAAGTGGTTTTCCTTGCAAATCCATTGCTCAAATAAAAAAATAAAAAATCAGTTCGTCTACGGACCAAGCGATGCAGTCAACAAATTATTATTATTTGTGGTGTTTAACGACGCACTGTTTTGACAACTGGCCCTGCGGTACTGGTCTAATGGCGTCGGTGAATGAGTGGATGATGATGAGGATGATGATTAACCTGACCTAGAAGGGAGGAGGGGAAACCTGGTGCCGGCTTGTAGCCTACACCTGTCGAAGAGCACCAAGGGGACCACCAGCTTAACGTCCATTCCGAAGGACGGTACAACGCGAACAGCAGGATTCCTCCACAAATCCATGCTGTCAATAACGTTGATAAGCAAGGCGAATGAAGTTGTTGTACTAACTTTCATCCCTCCAACCTCTCTCCCGAACAGAACTGATCATGCCTATGATGGTCACCCATCCAATACCAGACCCAGCGCAGTGTTGCTTAACTTCGGTGATCTTATGAGAACTGGTGTTTCCTACACGCCAAACCGTTCGGTGTGGCGATATGCCTTAAAATAATAATGTAGTGCGAGAAAAAGAGATGTATAATCACTAACGTTCAAATTTTGTATTTTAAAACCATGAAATCTATATATAAATGTACAAATGTCCGTAACCCATGATTGTCTTTTAAACAATATTTAAATGTAAGAAAACAAAAAAAGGCATCTTAAGTTTTCCCGACGACAATAATTCAGGAATCAAAAAAAAAAGTAACGAAATTTCATTTTGTTCGTTTTTTTCTCAAAATTACTCTCAACGCCATCGAGTGGCCACCACCGTAACTACGTGTTGTCATCTCGTTTGCTCCGCAGATAGTTTAACATTAGCGTTATAACTCTGACTTTACCTAAAAACTCACTGGAAACACGAACATTTAAACAATGAAAATTAAATTTCGAAGAGTATGACTAATAACGCCGTAAACAGTTATTGACTTTGCGTGCTCGTGCTGCAGAGTTACAGAGTTAGCTGCAATTGGGCGCTCTCTGGCGTTTTGCAGGGATTTAGTTGAGGACCCACCTGTTTTATTTTATGAAAGCCATTGAATTAGCGTCTTATAATCATCATAACCATGTAAGCATATAATCTTAATCATCACCGTGAAACTATTTTGGCAAAATAGTATAGGAGATAACATGAGATTGCATTATGAAGAAATGTTTTTAGCAGATTCAAATTAATTTGTAGCATCAACCTGAAAGGAGTACCGAATAATTTTTATTTATAACTACTATTATTATGTGTTTATTATTAGGAACGCTACTTCCCTCTCCTAATAATAAAATTCAATGCGCATTGCAATTGCGTTTGCAACTTAAAATTTTTTTTTCACATAACCATACTCTTTTAGTTTTATTTATAATCTAAATGAAAAAATCTTCTTACGGCTATTTGAGAAATTGGAAGCCGCTTATTTACAACTGCAATTATAAAACTTGGGAACATTATGCATCTACTAATTATTACCGCTTGACATGCACATCAGACATGGGTAGATACATGAATATTTAGTGCTATTTAGAATTATTTAAAAACAAGTTTGCACATAATGTATTACTTCTTTTATGCAGAGTCATAGATTTTCTGTATTACGTATTAACTAGTACGCGAGGCTGCACCATTTGAACTTAGCTTAATTATTTGTGAAGAATATGTACTAGCAGAAAGAAAATGTATTTTCCGCCTAGTTTGTAGAGTTACTTTCGATTGGTTTAAAGACAGTCGACGATATCACAGGTAATTCCACCTGGATGAGTCAGTCGAGTCATGATTGTAGCCATTCATCAAATTTATCGACATCAGCCAGCTTGTAATAAGATTAGTGTCATTTCATTCGACAACTGTCATTTGTCTCTTTTCTGCATTACACGCTGATTTTTATTTCCATTCACTGTACATGTTTTGTTGCAGAGCGAATATTATTTTACATTGTCATCGTTTTCATTTTTATTTTCGACAATTCCTCCGTTCACTCAAGAGCTGCGATTCTCTTTATACATTGTTTCCCCTGTCTGTAGCCCATTCCATTTATGATAACCTCACATCTACTTTATTTTGTATTTTCTTGTCAAAAATGTGTGGCTAACAAAAAATGTATTGGACATCTATGGAATTACAGTTTCGCTATTAAATTCAAACCGTCTCCAGAGATGTTTCAATCGCGAGTGGTCTGAGTTAGAATAATGTTTTACTACAAAACTGAAGACGACGAAAATAAAGTATACCGTTGGAAAAACGCATATATGAATGAAATACATGTTCAGGAAGCATTGCTGTTGACATTTCCATCTTTTATTCGGTAGAGAAATGAGTGATGGTACGCTGAAATCCACTTCAATTTGCTGCAGGTAATAAATAATAAAATATATAGATATAATCATTTCAATCGAGGAAAGCTTTACTGCTTTGAAGGTTACTAGACGGTTTGGCGTGTTGGAAACACCGGTTCTCATAAGATTACCGAAGTTAAGGAACTCTGCGCTGGGTCAGATTTTGGATGGATGACCATCATACACATGTATGGTAGTGGTACACATACACATTGTGTTGGAATCCTGCTGTTCGAGTTGTACCATCCTTCGGAAAGAACGTTAAACCGGTGGTCCCCGTGGTGCTATTCGACAGGAGTAGGCTACAAGTGCCGGCACCAGGTTTCCCTTCCTCCCTTCTAGGCTAGGTTAGGTTCATAGCCATCCTCAGAATCATCCACTCATTTACCGACGCCATTATACCAGTGACACAGGGCCCGTTGTCAAAACAGTGCGTCGTTAAACCCTAATAATCAATCAATCAACTGAAGGTTAGTGTGTATCTGTTGAAGACAACCTCTTTAACTAAGATAAAGAATTATTCGAGAAACGTACGTAATTAATTGTATGATAAAACAAATTACAAAATGTATGTGAAGGGACCTGGTTTAAAGTTGCTGAACCACACTTCGGCTGATGGTGTGGTACTTGGACCGGGGACACGATAAAAGTTGGACAGACTTGATTCATGCTGGCATCTCCAAAAGGAAGTATGGTTGACATTACTGGACAATGTTTTTACCCCATATCTAGGTCATTTTCCCAGTTGGAATTGTTTTCCGCAGTCTACAAATTCTATAAAAACGTTTGTTATTGACGTTTATAGGAAAATTGCTATAAAATGCAGACACATTTTAAGCTCTTCTCGTTTGAAAAGTTCCACTTCAAAACGTAATGACCCAAATATTCAAATCTGTAACTCATGAGAGCAAGCAAATAACATTTTTTATTTTCCAGCTGTTATAAGCTTTGATAGCTAATTGGGTTATTATTTTATATTTTTTTCAATGTCAAGAAACACGATAAATTTCAGTTTTCCTGCTTGAAAAATGGTGGCATTACATTTTCTTCAACATGGATTGGCGTGGGTTTATTTATAACAAAAGCAAATAACGAAGCATCTCTGTGTTCTCATGTTCAATTGGAAATCCTTCCCAAACAACAATATTCGTGATATGAGATGTCTTTCATTTTTCTCAAAATGTGTGTGGCTGCATAAATTGTTCTCATCATGAATGCGTGGAAGGAGATAAGAGATAGATGAGAGAAGGCAAATTTAAGAGGCAGTTAAAGTTAAGTCAAAGTTAAGAGGCAAAGATAAGAGGTAAAAATGGGCATGAATTTAAAAATTGGTAGGAAAAAAAGTGATTGGGATTTAAGAAGGAGGTGTTGCATTGTGGAACATGGAATTAGAGGTATGGACGAAAATGGTATGAAAAATGTAAAAAGTTTTAGGGAATTGATAAAAAGGGGACGTGAAAGGAAGAAAGGAATGGAATAAAGGTACCGACACTGTACATATTGCTTAATCTATTTCAAATAAATATGTATAAATATCTCGAAAAGCCGAGGCTCTCGTTGTCTGAGTTCCTGGAGGTTGTCCTGAATGCCTGGAATATCTGGAGTACCCAAAGCATGCCTTCTCCCGCTAAGTTCAATACAGAGACATGGCTATAAGTTCACATTGGTACAGATGCGAATGAAGGACGTGTCCAATAAGTGGCCTTCAAACGCGAAATAAACTAGTAAATAATTACAATATTGTGTTAATTTATACTAACGTAGAGGAGCAGTTCATAGTCACCCAGCGTGGCAACACAAAAAGATGCAATTATGTACATAAAAATGTAGACAGGTCTTTTTATCAAAGCACAGACCCTGAAATAATTATAATATGCTATCACTTATCCGTTTCTATTATAGTTAATGCAGCCTTACAGCCAAGGGGAAATAAGTTGGTGAATGAGCTATGCAATGCGGTGCTCAGGGCAGAATTTCATGTAATCGTTGCAGTTATAAGAAATAAGTGCATTTACCAAAAATAGATGAGTCGGAGAATTTCAATTGCCTCCAGGACGACGAACTCATATAGAGTCGTATTTTAATTGGGCTAATCGTTTAAGAGGTATTTTCCATTTGATTCTCGTGGATTTTATAGAGCCATTGCAGAAATATATATATATTTTTTTTTTAATTCAGTTTGAGCATGTATTTGGTATTGTTCTGAATTCTAATCTACAATAATTTTGGTAGCACAAAAGACACAGAATATACAGTTTTCTAGCAGAAATGTCACTTTCGTTACTTTTTACGTAACGAATAGCAATTAGACCTCCGCCACGGGGCCCCTAGTTATAATAAAAAAAAAACATCGCTGTGAGCCTGATCAATGAAAATATGAACGTTACAGTGCCCTCCAGTTTGTGGAAAAACCCGTGACATTGTATCGTGGAAATAAGTGCAAAAATCACGTCCAGGAGCCTTCGAGCCTTCTCAAATGTCAATTTTATTACAACAATTTCAAAAACCTGTTTCAAAAACAATTATTATTCGAATAAAAAAACTGAAAAATGTTAAAGATAGTCTTTAGGGTACAGGGAATTGTACAAATGTTTTGTATCCCAGAAGTAAATTAATTCGTGGGCTACACATTTTTTTTTCAGTAACCTATCGCTTCGAAAAGCGTTGATTTTGTGAACCAGAAAATGGGTTCACTTTCAATTAAGTAGTATCGCGTCATGACATGTAAATTTATCTCTTGTTTCGTGCCCATGGGAGGTCCGCTACACCGCGGCACTTCTTTCCAATTTCTGTGGTTGTGACCACTGTCATAATAGTTATTCTAGTCGAAGCAGTATTTGGGATGTCAATATGTCCAGTATTTTGCTAATTGGTAAGGACGTACCGTACATTTTCCCATACGACTGTTTTACTGTCATCAACTCTACGCAAAAACGAGAGTGCGTGTTCAATTATTTTCTTCTAACAAACGAACATTACTGTCAGCTGTGAGCTGAGACCACAAAGAAGCAAACATTACTGTCAATTGAGAGCACAAACAGACAAACAGTCCTGTCATCTGACAGCACAAACAAGCAGATTCCTGTTTCTACTCACGTTGGCTTTCTGGAGTATGGAATTTGCAGTGCATTCGTACTTAGCGGCAGCTTGTTTACTAAATGCAGGCAATCAATTGCATTTACCAAAGCACACCCAACATTATTTGCTTTGCTAAGTACCTGACCGCTTCCGTCAAAGTAGGTATCGTTCACATTTCACGAGACGCAGTTTGAGTTTCAAGGTCGTTTTGACATGGTATTATTTTAGTGACCTTCAGTTTATAATTAAAATTAAAAACCATACCTATATGTTAAACAACTTCCTTGGTTCCCAAATGTTTAGTCTCTGCTCATTTGGTAGGGATGGCCACTAGTTGACCACTAATTTACTTTAAATATAACTAGTATTACACTTTATTTTATAATGTTTATTCATGAAAAGTCATATGCCGACCGGCCAGTTGTGAAATAAACTGACTACTACTATTATTATTATTGTATATATAAATATATTATATATATTTTCCACAAAGCCCTAAGGGCTTAACCATGGGTTTGATTAAATACAGTTACATTTTTTTGATTACGCATGGGTTACATCATGGTTACATTTTGGACGGATTTTTATTAATAAATTATTTGAACATGAAAAAGAACATATATAAAAGAACATATATGTATATAAGTAAATATATATATATATATATATATGTAATGCTCAAATAATTTATTGATAAAAATCCGTCCAAAATATAACCATGATGTAACCATGCGTAATCAAAAAATTGTAACTGTATTTAATAAAACCCACAGTTAAGCTTTTAGGGCTTGGTGGAAAATATAGAAAGACTATTTAAAAATATATTACTTGTAAATCGAAAAATATATATATATTATATTATTATTATTCTTATAATTACGACTACCATAAGAAGTCACACACAAAAATTGTACTCACGAGAACGCCATATGTACAAAAAAACTAAACACAAAAAGCGACGCATCTTGGTCTTCAGTTTACTGTTTTATAAAATGGGCTTACCCTCCAAAAATATATTTCGATGTGTGTACAGACCCGAAAGTTGTACATGTCTTCAAAGACTAATCACCATCACCAAATTGCTCGACCGTCCAACAGTATTTGCCCTTTCTCTCTGCAGTACTCGTGGTCAAAATAACTTACCCACTAAACGAAACTTTGGGGGAAACCCAGACTGTGATTTGCTATCAGAGTGATTGGCAGGGCATTTTCAGGCACAGAGTTCCTCTTGGTTTTCCCGGCACGCTTTCCCGACTGCCGCGTCACGGCTGCCTGTGCGTGAACGTTTTTTTCTTTTTACGACCAATCGGAAAAGCGATCTACGATGACGGGGGCAACAACAAGGTGAATGATTAAAGAGGCCAGCAAAAGCAATCCGGCACCTCCACCTGACATTGAGTTTATTGATGAGCGTAGCGAGCGAAATCTTCAATTTGACTCACCACCAAAAAAAAAAAATCGCTTGTGTGTGTGCTTTTTGTTTTTGTTTCTTTTTTCGCGTTTTGTTCGCGCTCTAGTGGCCAAAAGCCTACTTCGATGTAAACGACATTTTTCAGAGCTTATTTTGTGTGTTCTCAAATTAGACCCCCTGTGTTTTACAAAAAAATTGCGAAATAGTTAAAAAAAATACTAAAAATTTACGAAATTGAGATTTACAGCTAAAATAATTTGATTTTATATTCAAACTTTGCAGAGATGTGAAATACATAAAAATAAATTAGTTGTGAAGTTTTTGAGTCCGAATGTGGTTTCTTTCTCTTTATATTCTCAAATTTCCGACTAAATTTAGTGAATTTTGGCTGTTTTGCTTTGATCAAAGCAACGGATTGCCTTCAAGTTTTATTATCCCTTAATATCGCTAGGCTTATTTAACAACGCAGCTTAAATTGCTTTCGCGAAACCCAAGTAGTTTATTTAAGGACATAGTCACAGTGCTAATGTTAAACTAAGGTTAGACTTTACACAACCTCCAACAAGTGGTAGCGGTTGTGGCCATCTGATGGCGTTTGCGCCAGTTAGTTTCAACAAACCTCTTCAACTAAATTATTTCGGTTTAAAATGTCGATACATCTATATCACCCGTTTAGCTTACCATTAATAAGCATAGTTTGAGCGTAAAACAGTTGTAAATCTGCGAGAAATTACAAAATGAAATGATAGTGACTTCACTCTAGGGCTACCACAATTGTTGTCTGTACAGGTCATCAGGTTAACATAAGCTCCGAGACTTTGACTTAACAAACTGTTGAGAAAAGATACCCACTCAAAGTCCTCTAGAGCCATTTTGCCACCTTGACCATGACTCGACCAACGAAATTAGAGGATTCCTACTACAGAAATTCGAAAGACTTCAAGCGACACATTTTAAGTTTAAAACAATACAACTTCCGTCTCATGTGGTCTCAAGAAACATATCTTTCGCGGATGTGAACTGCATTTTCTTTTAGCGCTTTCTTCTAAGTGATTCGAAGAACATGGCTCCACCACCTTAGGCATGGCACTTCCACGTTAAATGTGGCACTTCCGTTTTAATCTTGGGACTTCTATCATTGTTTGCAATTAAATCATTTCCCGTTAGCGCAATAAGCTGCGCAATAAGTGAAGTACACAGTGAAATAGAGTAAAGATAGAGCACAGCAACACGAATAAATAAACTATGAAAACGTGAAATTAGTTAGAGATGAAGCCGGAACACTTGAGGAAGTATTTAGCTTGTACGGCAAGTCACATAATCCTGTTGATGTCGGTTTACGGATGAAGTATAAGTTATGACGGGAGTTACTGTTTAGCCAGCTTAATTAAGTTACCTACTCTCACCTATGCTTTCCTGGGAAATTGCTTTAACTTTTGTTTACTTTCTTTTTCGTTTTCTTTTTAGGTCTGTAGTAGTTTGAAATTGAGTAATATCTTAAGTATCTTTGTAGCTTGTAATGTTATACGCACAAGCAAAAGCAAGAATTGCTTCATTCAGCTTATGTTGATTATTTGCCATTATTTTTATCTAGCTTTTTCAAATACTTTCTTGGTTACATTTCGTATTTATTTGTTATTTTTTGTAATGTTTGATAGGTTTTGAAAAATATGGTATTCGGCGCTAAGTTGAATGTTAGGATTTTTTTTTTCTTATGATCAGACAAATTTAATCCCCATTTAGTATGAGAAGACAAACCCCATTTGGGGCTCATCTGTTAAGAAATGTTTATTTTTGGATAATATCAAAAACTGAACAAAAATTAAGCATAACAATGTAGATTAAAATTCGATCACATGAGTTGTAGTGTAAATACAAGAAATAAAATTAATGAATTATCAATATTAATAAAAATTAATTAAATCCGTAAAATTACTACATATGTCCAAGATGCCATCAAGATTACAGGCACAATATTTTGAGATGAGTCGTTAAATTAAGTAAGATTTCCGGAAAATTATTGTTAAAAAAAAAAGATCAAATACTTCAATGTTTGCTGACCAATTTAATGTTTGTATTTTGTATCCTTTTCCCGAAATCTATCCAAGGACAATTTATTTGGATTAGTTCAATCCTTCAGATACGATATTCTTCACTTTATAACACAACTGTCGTTCAATCGTTTTCTATAACACACCCTCAATGGAAGTGCCAGTGACGGATCGATTTTTATCGTTTTCTTTAAAAATAAAAATAAAAAAACTCTTCAGTCTGCAACTAAACGTCATCGTCCCCGAGTCATGAGTCACCAAGCGCACAGTTCTTTGTCCAGACCAACTAGAACAACGACTGTGCTACATTTCCGCGCGCACGTTCGGTGCATTTTTATTTTAGAATTAATTTTAGATTGTCTCCATTATCATTTGTGCCCGCGCACCGACGACTCCAGTAGTGGAGCTCACGATTTGCCGTGCTAGATAAGGGAGCGAAACTCTATCGGCGTGCACATGGTTTTAATGGAATATATTTCACAGTTGCACAAAAGGGAAATCATTTTCCAGGAGATTCCCAGCTTATACGCTCGGTCCAGTAGCTCGAAAATTTCAAATTTCCGCTACATGCTCTTGAATGAATCTTGTCTGAATATACTAGCCAATGCTATTCTCATTTACAGACCCAGTGTACCATTATTAAACCACTTATATTTTTAGTAACAGAGTTAACTCTGATATCAAGTGAAAATAATTGCAAGCCTTGAATTGTTGGTTAGGTTTGGCATGGTCAGATGTGTGGTCACGATTTCATAGCTACAATCCGTTGTTTGGCGATTCCGTGCGTGGTTTGATGACAAATCGCAGGCCAGCTTGTTGAATAAATTAATTGTCATTGCTCGCAGTGATGCATTTAGACAAAATATCCACTAATTGCAAATGTCAAAGCGAGAAACTGTCTTTGTTTCTGTTCGTGCTGGGTACTGTTCACAGGTATAGCATGTCTCAAAGTAGTCATGTCATGTTTGGGATCGTATACATTCGTTTTAAAGTAAATATTTTTAGTTTTTCACATTTTATTCGGCTGTTTTGTTGGCGGTAGGAAAATTCGTAGCTTGAATTTGAATTGAGGAAAATGCTATTCTTCTTGTTATTATTTGCCAGAGTTTGCTTTTTTCTATATCAGTTTTTCTTTTTATTTAAGTTATATTCCTTTTGCGTTTTTTATTCAGTGTTTTAGTGGTCAATGAATGTAGGTGCAGTCTGCACCCACGTTTCAGCTATACTCTGTCAAATGTCAGTTCTCTTTTTAGCTTAGAGGAACGCTAGTGAATTCTGGTGTTAAATGGATTTTAACAAAATTATCAAATTTAACTAGATCTGCTGGTGAAACCCAAACAAGAAGATTACAGGACCCCAGATAAATTTCATAAATTATGTCCTAATCTCCCTCCGAAAACCCTGGTTGGTGGAAAATCACCCATTTTTGTTCACCACTACACAACTGTTTTAATTACAGATAATGTATTGGGCGTTGATAACTCAAAATGGTGTAATGTGTCTTGGATTTCGTAGCCAGTCAAACTCGATATTGGACAAACTCTTTTCCAGCAAAGTTGTCCCAAAATGCATACCGTCTGGAAGGAGTCTGGCTGGCTCCAGACGGAAAGTTTTCCTCTTCGCTCTGAAAACGAACCCATTTCATGAACCAATGCGTGAACAAAACTTGAAATTTTCGCAATCTAAAACAATTTCGTTCACCACCAAAGATTTGTATTTGTTATAGTTTCAGACAAGGGCTTGAGAATACGAAGAAAGTTTGCACTTTTAGCTTTTAATTATTAGAATTGTGATTGCCCTTCCCCCCCCCCCCCCACCCCTTCCCCCTCCCCTCCCACCGATACTATTTATATCCGTAAGAAGTTGAACTTTTCTTGCCAGGAACTTTGGTCTTCAAAGTTAGCAATTGACAAATTGGCAAATTGAGTCAAAACGTATTACAAAAGTTATGATTTCTAAAGAAAGTGTTTGCAAACTGGGGGTAAAATATCGGAAATTCCTTGAGACAAAAGAGTCTGACTTTCTTAATTTTTGACTTTTTTTTCTCTCTTTTAAGCTATAGTGAAAAGGTAAAAAAACATTCTTTCTGTAAGGTTAGGTTTGATTTTGGTTTTGAAGGCTAGATAAAGTAGAAATCAGTCTAAAAACTACGATAGTACCAAAGGTAGGGGGGGGGGGGGGGGGGGGTAAATGGCAGAGAATTATCAGACACCTAAAACAGAAAATAGCTTAAGCCGATCAAGTGAGCAGCCAGAGGCCGTGAACATCAGCAACCAATCGATCGTGAACCGCTGCCTGTTGGGTTCACAACGCTGTCGCCACGTGGAACCAGACATCAGTGCAGACAAAGCATCGCCGTTTGGAGCTGCTAGATTAACCCCCTGGTCAGAAAAGCCTGGTCAGCCAGAACAGCTTCTGGCACGACATTGCCTTGTTACCCCATAGCCTCGCTCGTCGGGATGAACCAATGCCCCCACGCCCTATGCTCATATGCTTTCCGGGATGCTGGAGATTCCGTCGGAAGATCCTTCGCGTCGGAGCTGGTTGTGCCGATGAAAGTTTGTCACTGTGGAGCGACGTTGATCCAGTGATCTTTACCATCATGGGGCTCTTGAAAAGAAAGAACTCTTCGATCGTGTAGACTTTTTTGTCACCAACGCCATGGAGTTTGTTTATTGTGTCACGCTGTGTCGCTCGTCGTGGCCCATGTATTTGGAAAATACTGGTGGCAGGCACCTCTGGGCGAGAAAAAACCCCCTCTTCGAAGCCCTTGTCTCAGAGACCGAATGCCTTCGACCTGTTGGCACCGACTTTTTCGAAACAGATTTTTTGGCGACTTCGAATGTGATGTTGACGACTGTCGGTGCCCGTTTCCCTCGATTTGACGGCTAACATTGGGAACGTTGGAGATACAAGTGGCAGTCACTTTTTGGTCGGGGTCGACGGGGCAGAAAAGGAAAACTTTTTTTTCCAGATTCCAACAAGACCCAAGTTTGATGGACCGAACAGAAATGCCCAAAGCCGCCGGGGTCGGCATCAGACCTTTGAACCGATGCAATGGAACTAAGAGGTGGAAATTTCACCTCTGAAGATGCATTCACTCCCTCGAGTTGAGATATAACTGCAAAAATATTATGATTTATCTTGGTTCTGCTCTTGGAATCTTCCCGGTTTTTATTATATCGTCACACATGATTTGTAAATTGAATTATTTGAGAGGAAATAGATACGCATACAGTGATAAAAGATACCTGCAAGAAGATTAGATGGTTGAGGTAAATTTGGAAAAGCCGAGAAAATCACCAACGACCAACAAAAAGGTGGTCGAGATGCGAAATCTGTTCTGGTGGAATACTCCATTGACATCGACTTCTGACGGCTTCTCAACAATACTTTTCCCCAAAATTGACCGCTATCACGATTTGGTGACAATAAAAACCACAGCTACCAACCAAACTTTCAGAAAACAATGTCTTGTCAGAATTTAATGGCAATGTCAATCAACGTGCGTTAATTGTGTTCCATGGCACAATTATACACGTGTCAAATTAAAATCGTTGACAGACAATGATCAATCATAAATCAATGTTACAATAATACATCTCTGATCTCTTAAGATGTCTACTTTGGAACATAGACTAGTAAGAAGGGGCGGCTTTGGCACAAACATTTGTGCAACCCGTATTTTGTTTTCACCCTCTGCAGGAATTTGTATCTGCGACATGCTTTGCGTTATTTTCTTCTGCAATAATGGTGCCCGGATGCAGGGGTAGGGATTTGATGGGACTGCATTTGTCTATATCACATAAATCACATTCCATAATTGGGTTTTAAGTTAAGGGGGAAAAGGGGGAGGGGGAAGAGGATAACAGTCAGAAGACGTCGTCGTTATAAGAATTGAATGGGAAGTCTCCGTGCAGGTCATTCTCAGAACGAAAACTTAAATGTGCGCGGAGCTATTTCACTGTAAGTCACGTACAAGAAGAAATTCTCGAATCGATGTTGCTAAAAATAAATATAAACAGAGTTAATTTACTACAAAGCCAGAGGTTGATTACCTCGAATGTCTCAATTTACCCCTCACCTTGTGTATAGCACCAAGGGTGGTGTAGTCCAAAAGAATCCGATTGTCTACGTACAAGAAAAGAGGACTATTTGCTTTGAGTTCCATGATATTTTTTAGAACGAACACCAGTTGTGTGACAATCAGATCACAGGGGACGACGAACTTTTGCGTTTTCAAGAACGGCAGATTCGAAAAGGTAGATCGCTCCAATATTACCTGGAACACAGTGACGGAAAAGTGATCGTGAAAATCTCTTTCATTGATGTAACAAATTACCAGAAAGCTAAAAAAATGACTCGTTTTGATATATTCCTTTTGACAGCTTAGTTCTCTTACTCTCAAAGGCACAATGAACCTCTCCACAATTTTCCACAAAATATTATAAAAATATTATTCCTCTTTGTCAGGAAAGATATTTGTCAGTTCCACTTCATCGGTTTTATCTCTTGAACCAGGTGTCGTCACCAAACTGCGGAATTTTTAAATTTAAATCCTATTTTTACTACAGGTAATTCTTCCCTCGGGAAAGCCTATAGGTATTTTAAGTTATGAGCTTTGCAATAAGCGTGGATACGCGTTACCCTGTTTTTATTAGGTATTTATTTAGTTGTAATTATTTTGCAGATCAGTGGAGACCATGGAAAGCCATGCGCATAAAGGAAAGCCATGCAACCCAATGGAAAGCCAAGGAGATTCATGTATCTCACAAGGAATTTGTTATCAGAATGGTCGATGAACTTTTCGTATTTCATCGCATACGCTTCAGGTTTCAGAAACCATGGCAATTTCATAGGCTTGAAATTCAGAATTTCGGAAACTTGAAAACCTTTCCAGCCGTGAACGTGTCCCAACATAAACTTTTGACGTTTTCCAGGCACAGAACTCGAGCCTAGTGAGGGGTTTGTATAAGAATGCAGCTAACAATTAGCAGAAGTGTCGTCAACATATGTGGTCTGACATTTGTGGCCCCGCGAGCAGCAAAACTTGACTAATTAAATAATGTAATTGTCATTTTGAATCACTTATTTAGAAAATAAACTCACTGGAACGACTGAGGGATATCTCTCCATTAACTTCTTAGCTTCGTATTTTCTTCCCTGCTCTGGACGATTGAAAATGTCAAAATTCATCCAGAATTGGAGAAGGAATGAAGGGTAAATCATTGCAGAAAAAATTGACTGATACATGGACCAATCTATTGTCTTTGACATGGACCATTGTCCTTTAGATGCCTGCACTCATTTGTTTCATGGAGGTGTCAATTTTGAATCTAATGTCACAGACAAATGCCTTAATAGAACCTGGTTAGTTTCATGATTACAAATTTCATTTATTTTCTAACAAAGTGTCGACTGCCAAATAAGCTTGAATTAAATTCTTATTAAATAACTAATACATTTTAGGAGTTATTAACAACCAGCGATCATGGGGTGGTGCTCTAATCCATTTGTAAGTTGCCAACTTTTTCTTACACTTTCAGTGCTATTCTTATAAAGCTGAAAACATTTAGATACTTCCTAATCGCTTATTAATTATTTTAGAAAGGATTCCCGCTTGCTGTTTACTTTATCATTGGAAACGAGCTCTGTGAAAGATTCAATTACTATGGAATGCGAGGTTGGTACGGGTAGAACATACCCAAATACGTGAGGGTAATTTAATTAATAATCTCGTACCTGTGACGAACTAAATTTAAACAACTTGTTATGTGATTCCAGCAATCTTGTCGATTTATCTGGTGGTTGAACTGGGATACTCTCAGGATTCGGCCACTGGCATATACCACGTGTTCAACTTTATGGCTTACGCTGTACCCATGCTTGGAGCAATCGCTGCGGACAGTTTTTTTGGGAAATTCTTCGTTATTCTCGCGCTTTCTCTGGTGTACGCGACGGGCAGCGTTGTCTTGGCGGTCGGAGCTATTGACGCAACTATTGCAGTGTAAGAACACTTTTTATTTTATTTTTTTAGTATTACTTATGCTTAAAAACCAAGTACCTTACCCAATCATTGTATTGGTCAATGCTCCGAAATAGGCACCAATTTAGCTAGCTTTTAATATATTTAACTAGGGCCTCACGAAATAAATTTGAGTTGCGTTGTATTTTCTCTGGAAATAGCTACCCCCTCGTGCTTTTTTTAGTACTTTTAGCTTCCCAAAAGCTCTTTGAAATTCAAACATTAAAAAGTTGCCTATGGGAATTTTATCTGCGACTATCATCCAAACAATGTGCCTGATTTTTTTGTATGAAATTTGTATGAAAATGTTTGTAAATCTTAATTTAAAACAAACCCATACAGCCGATTGATTTATAAAACTTAACAGATCTAAGTTCGGAGATTTTTAATGTGTCTTGCAAAATTCATTCAAATCAGTTCCACCGTTTGGGCGGTAGTAAGCAAACAAAGTTTTCGGTTTTTTCTCGGGTTTTGGGGTAAAAATGAACATGAATGCAAGTTAAGGGGTAGAAAGTTGGGAAATAAAGAAATTGGAATCATGGAAAGAGGTTTCGAGGAATTGAATCAGATCAATGTAATGCATGGAAAAGTAATAAAGAATGTAAAGAGTTTTAGAAATTAGTTGAAAGATAAGTAGTAAGAAGTCAATGAATGGCAAAATCAGTCATGGTACACATTTTACAAATCTGCATGAAATAAACTGGGGCTTCGCGAACACAATTTGAGATACGTTGTAAGATGAGCGGAGCGACATTTTGGGATTCAAAAATGAGAAACCGATCCATTGTATAGATAGATCAAAGCAAAACAGCCAAAATTCACAAAATTAAGTTGGAAATTTATTAATAAAATGGGAGAGAAAACACATACGAGCTCATTAATTTCCGAAATTTAACATAGATTTATCTCACATCTTGGCAAAGTTTGGTGAGAATATATCACACACTCTTGGCGGTACAACTTCAAAGATTGTATTCAAAATCTGCAAAAATTTGTAAATTTTGAATAGCTTCGAAACTTTTTACAAATTTTTCTAAAAAAAAATGCGTGGTCCGAACACAGAAATTTACTCTGCGATTTTTTTAAAGTCAGCGCAGTCTTGCTGCAACCAGAAGACGGAAACAACTGACAGTTTTCTGGGGTAGGTGCAATTAAAGATTTTGCTCCACTCATCGATAAATATTAATACATAGTATTGTGATCTTCTAGGACCTTTACTATCGTCGGGCTGACACTGATTGCGGTGGGTACAGGAGGTATTAAACCTTGCGTCGTTTCGTTCGGCGCTCAGCAGTTTCCAGACTCGCCTGAGAGTAAAACGAAGCTGAGCAATTACTTTGCGACATTCTACTTCGCGATCAACTTAGGCTCGCTGATATCAATGAACTTGACACCGACGATCAGGACTGAAGTCAGCTGCTTCGGGAAAGACTCCTGTTACCCGCTTGCATTTGGTTTGCCCGCTGCTTTGATGATTTTTGCCACAGGTATGGATGTTTATTCGATAGATGCACTGATCTTAAGGTTTTCAGGGGTTGTTTCCATGGTGAAAACAACTTAATCCTCAAATGTATGAGGAGTTAAGCTTAAATTTTGCTTAGAATTTAACTCTTTTCCTAAAGATCGTTGTTTTAGACCTGCTTTGCTCCATGTCTTCACTTAGCAGCAATAAAAAGATCTGGTCGCCCACGAAACTACTGAAATTGGATTCGCCAAGCCAGTGTATAGTATAGCCAGTTTACGTCGGTTCGGTGTTTGCGTTCTCCCTTAGCCAAAAGTAACGTGACGATACTAGAGAGTTATCAAAGGGGTGTAGAGCGGGAAAAATCTGTTTCGCCATCTGGTCACCCCACAAAAAGTAAAATTATTTGTTCAACAACGAAATTGCCCATGGCCTATACACTTAAGCTTTCTGAGCCTGTATTTGCATAATTTAGGTCCAAGTACTAGTAGAAATGACAGAAAATATGACCTTGACAGAGGTACTATAAAATCAATTCGCCTACTTAGCAAGAAAGGTTTGTTCGAAGTTTCCCTCTGTCGGTATTTGGGCCTGGGTACCAAAAGCCAAAATTCACATGGGGAATGATCCAAACAGACACAAAACAACCCAGTTCTTCTATTTAACTCCTATAGTGTTATGATTTCATTATTTTGATACAAACATTATATACTCGTAATTTATATTGATGTTTCTTGCTTTCGTCAGTGCTGTTCATCTCGGGATGTTTCTTTTACGTCATGGACAGACCGCGAGAAAATGTAGTCTTCAGGTTAATTTGTTGCGTATCCGTAAGAATTTTGTCAGAAATTGTGAAATTCACCATAATTCTTTGAGCAAAATGTGAAAACTAGTGACTTCTGTTGGCACTTCTGCTTGCAGCGAGCCATCGGCAACAGCATTTGTCACCGTGACAAAAACGTGAAGAAAGAATATTACATAGACTATGCTGATGACAAATACGACAGTGAATTTCGAGCCGACGTTCGCCGAGTTTTCAGCATTTTACTGATATTTCTGCCAGTGCCAGTGTTTTGGGCCCTCTTCGACCAGCAGGTAAGTCATGCCATGGAGAGTGCCCCAGGCCAGGAGTTACTTTATAGAAGTGCAATCCACATTCAAATATTTTGTGCTAAATGAGTTCTACACAAAATTGGCACAATGTGCTTAGGCATTTAGAATGTCAGTTACAGATTTTTTTTTTATAATTGAACAAATAAACTGATTCTATGTGTCAGATGTTTGTGTAAGACGTTGACAGGGGGAATGTTTGTTTGAGGGCGCGTACAATTTACAATTATCGTTATGTTCAGATCTGCGATAATTGACGCTTTTACGGAAATATCCTTTGTGAAATCCATGCCTACCCGTGGGCCGTGAATCTAAGTACAAAATATTGTGAGCCATGTCTGAACCAACCTGCCATTTCGATGATAAATAGTGTACTGACAGTAATCAATTTTTGTTACTAAGTCATAATACATTTATGCAGCGAAATGAGAAATGGATTTTTTATTTTTTACTTATTCACAAATGATAGAATATCTTTGGTCCCTTTTGCACAAATAAATTTCCAAAAGTAGGGTGTTCCTGTCAGGATACTGTAAAATTGTGACCAAAAAGATATTTCTCTGCTCTATGCTGGCAAAATTCCACCAAAACTGACCACTCCGTAGTCCCTGACGACTATGGAGGCCAATTAATTGAAATTAAAATGTATTTGCTTTTATAGTTTTTAAGCTAATGTCTAATTCATTTAACAACGTAGCATTAAAAAAAATATATATATATATAAACTGTGTGTTTTTAATGCTTAGTAACGCAATTTCCCCCGCTTTTCGGATCTTTTGCCTCTTCCTCATCAAGGGTTTAAAGGGTATAAAGCGCATCGTAATTCTTCAGGGCTCTCGATGGACATTTCAAGCCATCAATATGGACGGCGAGATCGCCAACGGCTCCTACATTATCAATCCTGACCAGCTACAGTCACTCAATCCTCTGATGATCCTGATCCTGGTGCCCTTCTGCCAGTTGCTCCTCTATCCGCTGTGCAAAAAGTGTCACTTCCTGGTGACTCCTTTGCAAAGGTTGTCTGTCGGAGGGATGCTGGCAGTGTTATCTTTTATTGTCGCGGCCGCACTGGAACTAGAGGTCGAGGTAATTATGATGGCGAAATTGTTAAGCCCTTTGGCTTTTTTAACATAGGGAGACTTTCTTGTACGAAATCTTCGTTGCTAGAATCCGTTCAGAATGTAGGCAGAATGGAAATATAAAGAAATAAGACAGAGTGCAGAAATAGGATGAATTGATAAACCCAAACATAGCATAAATTATGTTGTTAAGAGTCGAAGAGCTACAGCTTTTAGTAGGGGAGACTGGGACAAGTTGTTACAATCGACTTTAAAAATAGGGGATTTGAAATATCGCGGTGTCATTAATATCAGTGTTAGCTATTAGGTCGCTCATCAGTCTGAAACTGCAAAACTAGTCCAAAGCGCCGAAGTACGGAAATTATTGGAGATAAAACGATTTTGACACCACGAGGCTAGATATAATTTTTTTCTTTTTTCCTTCCCAGCTGTTAAATTTTAATGCAATCCCCAAATGAGTTGTGTTGCCTGTTAGCCCCACATTTTCTCGTAATGCCAATAGTTATTTCCGGGCTGATATTCAAATAGGTCGTGAAATAATAGCACTAATGTAATTGAAGTGCTACTGGGGCTAGTTGTTACTGTTCATTTTTTGTGTGGGTCTGGACATGATGTGAGATTATGGGACACTGCCTTTTATATTTTACGCTGGATTTATTTGTTGGGTTTCATATTCGGTTTGTACAAAATAGAATATGATTAGTTCCATTAGATTTCTAGGTTATAAAATGTGAATTTATAGGAGAAACATTGACATATTGACATAATATGAGATAAGAAGCGAAAAGCGCCAACGGACGTCAACGAGAACTCTCCTCCGGAGGAGGACGACGAAGACTGCGTTTGTTTTGTCTGTTCTCAACTCTTCTCCAAATCAGGCCCCGCAGAACTAGACAGGATTCAGTGCATTCAGTGTTCGACTTGGGCGCATGTGAAGTGTATTGTATTCACATCAGAGTTTATTTGTGTAGATTGCATGTAAGCGATTGATACAGTTGAAACTTGATTCAGTAAACATAACATTTCACTTAAAAAATAAACCTTCATACACATTAACTATTAAACATTATTTATAACCAGCTCATTTTTGTTTTTCCACTATTAACTAGGTACTGTAACAACTTGCCCCTAACCTGTAACAACTTGCCCCGACAAGGGGCAAGTTGTTACAATTTACAATTAGGCAAATTTTACGTTTTCACGTGCCTATTAAAAAAATTATCAATGTTATAAAAATTATTTCTACTAGTCAAAATATGTGCAAATACATTGCCAAATTTAAAATCCATGCAAAATTTTGTTAAATGTCCACAAAAAAATCAAACGTCGAAATTGTAACAACTAGCCCCAGTCTCCCCTGCTTCACTGATTCATTTTTTTGTCATCTATGAAAAGAAATCGTACTATCTTGGGATACTCGACGGAGAAGCTCAGCTGAAGATTGTCAACGGCCTAGACTGCCAGCTAACCATTGAAGTCGACGCCACTGGTCGAAATTACACGAAAACGCTGGAGAAATTGGAAATGTGGCATCTGAATGACATGTCTGTCTCCGGCACTAAAGATCTTAACATGATCCTGGCAGTTCCCAATGGCTGCGTGGGCGAATTAACGGAGTATCAATCGTCTGGCTTGACAATCAAGGAGAAAACGGCAAATTTTTATTTCATTACCAGAAATGATGAGAATGAATTTGCTGTAACAAAATCAAAACATTTTCAAGATGTTGGAAGGTCTCCGGATATGCGTCCAAAGATCGGGTATGTGATCTGTTCATTTACAAAATATGTTCATCGTACAATGACCACTTGAGTCCATATTGACCATACGAATTTGCCGTGTTATTGTTTTTAACAGCGCCAGCCATATTTGAATCCCTCATGCAATCATTGACATTGTTGGATGAGCGTAGCGACCGAAGCGAAGATCTAATGTTACTACCCAGAATATGTGTTTTTTGCAAGGCTACCGACCAAACGGCAGAACCAAATTGAATGAAATTCACTAGACAAATTCGAAATCTCAGAAGTTAAACATCACCAAGCTTCACCAAACTTTGTAAAGATATTATTGAACTGAAAATACACCACACCTAAAAATGATAGATTTGAAGTTCAGGCTTTGGCCTAGACAATCATATTTTGATAGGTGGTTTTTGTCATTTTTACTCAAGATTAAGAAAGGTATCGGAAATTTCGTAAAACTTTCTTTACCTCGTTTTTAAAAAGCAAACAAGTGATTATATAGTTTTGGCATGTCTCCGATACGCTCATCCATCAACACGACTTTGCTTCCATAGCGTTTGTCTAGTTATAAAACCGTTGTTTCAAATTTTAATCTAACTAAAAGTGATATTTCTTCAAGGCTCATGTACTTCAATCGTGGACCCGAGTCCAAGGTTTTGAAACTAATCGGATCAAACGACGTCCAAGTAAAGATCCCCATGTTATCGGATCGCAATGAAAGTAATAGTGTTGACTTCCTGACCGTAGACCCCAACACGTAAGCAAATTTACCTTTTAAATTTTGGTATCTTACGCACTAAGTCGGTCAATATTGCAAGGGTATTTCTGCGACAGATACGACGTGGCGGTTGGTAGCAAGACTTATTTCGCAAAGAGAGTTAGGATGGGAGGTGTCTTCATGGTACTCTTCAATGACAATGAGGTAAGTCGAACGAATGCTTGTAAAACAATTGATTTTGAACACTGACGTGCTTCGGTGGAGAAAGTATATGACAGTAATTAATTAATATCTTGAATACGAAGATGTCTTAGTTTTTTCGAAGTTTTTAGTTTTTAGAACATATTTTCGCAAGAAACATTCTTGGGTCTGTACTATCCATCTTGTTTAGGTTGTAAGCGTTCCAGCTCAGTTCCTAAGGCAATTCAACCCTGTTAGCTTTCTGGTAAAGGATGTATCCCATGCCCTATGCCACCTGTCTTATTAAAAGAAACCCCTACGATATACCTATTTAGGGGTAGTCTGTCCTAGACTGACGAATTGTGTATTATTTTATTCTCCAGCCTCCAAGAATAGAGGTCATTTTGGAACCCGCCACATGTCATATGCTGTGGCAAATTCCCCAATATTTAGTCATGTCGTTGGCAGAAGCCATGTTTTCTGTCGCTGGTCTTGAGTTTGCTTACGTGGAGGTAGGTGCAAGTGAAAATAAGTTTCCATTTTGTGATCAAATACAATAACGTTTTCTATTATTGTTGAGACATGTTTAATGTACCCAGGCCCCGCCAGCAATGAGGTCGCTCATTCAAAGCTTTTGGCTCCTCACTACCTCTATGGGAAATGTCATTGTAGCCATTATAGCTTCGGCTAAAGTGTTCGATCGCCAGGTAAATTTTTACTGAAAAAAGTTTTTGAGCTGAGTTTTTCTGTGTTTACATTTGTCTGCATTAATATTTGGTCCGTTTTATTTTGTAGTTCTACGAATATCTGTTTTTTGCTGGTTTTATGTTCCTGGACATGCTGGTTTTCATACTGTTAAGTGTGTGGTATAAATATGTGAAGAAACCTGAACCGCAAAATGAAACAACAACGTAAAATAAACCTTACACATTTTTTTTTCTTCGGAATATCATAAAAAATAAACTATGTATGAAACCTTATCAGCATTTATTTCGATTGTGCAGCGCAAGTGTAGCGATTCGAAAGAGCGCGCCACCTGCCGCAATTGTTAAAATTGACAGATGACAGCCCGTAGTTGGATAACCTGAGTTAACCTCTCCTACAAAGACCTACTGTACTTCACGTCAAGTTCACGTTCACGCCATCGCTCATTTTGGCCTCTAAGGGCTGCCATCCGTGACTTCATGTACTGTTAATTTTTAAATACATCATTACCCCACGTTCTTTACACACGATCGAAAGAGTTTAAGATAGTACTCAACACTGCAAAAATTGCATACATTTGCTACAACAGAAGGTGTCTTTTGAAAAATGGAGTTCCCGTTTGCTATCAACAAGGTTTTCAAGAAAGAGCTGGTTAAAGTGAATAACTCGTTTGTGCCGACAGATTCTGCTGGAAATAATCAAACTACAGGGTAAGATAGCGGCGTTTCATTACTAACTTCCCACTCTGATTAATGGTAGGCTCATATCGCCTATTGCAACAGCCACATACCCTTACGGAACTTCTTGAACTTTTTCGTCTTTTTACTGTTTATGGCTAGTAGAGGTACCCTGCACCTATAGTACTTGCATTGACACTGTTGCTAGCTAGCTATGTCAGATTCTAGGTAGATTTATACCAAGGCAATGGAAGATCATAATTAGTAGTATCTGGTTGTTAAATAATTTACCTACATATGCTAGTGATGTGATAAAATACCCCGTCAATTATTATCATTAGTGATGTTAACTATATTGTTTTAATGTATAGATACTCAACTATTTTCTCTTACAGGGGGAGTAGTTCTCAAATCACCGAAATTTTAAACGAGATGGGTGTCGCTTCTGCTAAAGCGCAAGATTTAAAGAAGCCTATCACGAGTGGAGAAAAACTTCGAAATTCAGACCATGTGGTGTATTTTTTGTCTGATCATGGTGGAAATAGGTAACTGGTGCACCTTGACTTCATATCAACAAATAAACCATAAACAAATACCCTAGGTATTTTATTAAATACTGTACATTTTCATTGGTTACTGATTGGGGTCATTGACATTTTCAAAGAAAGACTGCATAGATTTCATTTTTTAAACCAACCCGATCAATGCTTATTTGGCCTATATATGCATGATATGGCCTAATTGATACAAAACTTATTATTCCAGAGGATCTGTTGTTGGTCTGCTGAAAGTCGGTTTCAAGAAGTTGTATTTGTTTGATGTACGCGGAACCCGCCACGAAGTACAGGCTCTCTGCATTCTCGACTTTTACGTCCACGAATCTAAGCAACGAATGGGCTGCGGAAAAATTCTTTATGAGTACATGCTCCAGGTAAGAGTCTTTGGTAGTGCATAGTAAGTCAACTGGAAGAGTCGAACAAAGTCGAGTAGAGTTGTTGACTTTTTGCCATTAATTACTAAACTAGCATTTTACTTGTAATAAAAGTGTTTTCCAAGTGCCATTTTCAAGTTATTGTTAACGTTGGTCTCTGAGGAGTGGTAGCTTGCCGATCAATCGTGAAACCAAAGAAAGACACGAGAAGGAGGAGAAGATGAAGTTTATATAGTTTCTAAAATGGGGACCTTCAGCGAGCTAGGAACATTGGTATAAGTCAGAAAACTGTTCTAGTTATTTATTAGGAGCCTGAAATATAATTTAGAAGACGTTTAGGATGGTCTGTACACATTGGAATCGAAATTGGCTCTCTCGTCTGATCAATTATCAGTTAAACATGAAGACTCACTTCTTCTGCCTATGTCAGCGTTGATCTATGCAATAACGACTGGCACGCCAACCAAAGGCCAGAAATGTGCTGATCAACAGCTGACATAGATATAGTCTTGGGTCCAACAGGTAGACTGGCTTGAACTATTACCAAATCACCAGCAATGTTAGCAATGGCTACTGTCCAAACGATCACTTATGCCATCTAGTAAGATAGAGAAGGAACCATGTAAAATAATGTAACGACCCCATTATTTATGGTACATTTTACAATACTATTCATACCTTTTAATGATGATTGTAACAAAATATTTTTTTTTATTTAGGAGGAGAAAGTGAGACCTGAGCACCTGGCTATTGATCGGCCGTCGGACAAGCTGATTCATTTCCTGTACAAGCACTATGGCTTGAAGACGATCATTCCGCAGTGCAATCACTATGTCGTATTTGAAGATTTCTTTTCCTCAAAAAGTGGTAAGTGCATTTAATTAATAATTATCCTAGATTATTCTGTGATATGCGTAGCAAGCAGAGCAGAGACTCAATTCAGATACCACCAAAAAACCAAAGAGTTCACCCTTTTATTTTGGTATGTTTTCTTTTTCAATTAAAACAAATAAAATAAGAACCAAGCAGGTCAAATGTGGATTAAAAGAATTGACTTATTTAGTTTTTCTCTTAAAAAAACAGATGCTATCGATGGGATTGCCTATGAGCAAGCTAAAGTCGAGAAAGCTCCGAAGATTCTCGCATCTTTCCCGCCACTCGATGATAACGGTATGGAACATGAGTCGTACAACGGCTTGCAGCGTGAGACTTTCGGCCGCCATGCTGCCAGCAAGCCCATCTGCTCAATGGGAAAGGTAATCGCTTGCTCCATGACACTTTCACGTCAGAGTCGTTCAGGTTACCTACTTGCTTTGATAAATTAAAACTTGATTTTTCCGACAGATTTTGAATGATCCCACAGTCCATTCGCGATCAACTACCAGGTGAGTTGAACCATTTTTCTATAATTTTATTTTTTTGAAAACCCTTTCCGGCATGTTAAATCCTTTAAACTGAAAATAAATTAAATGTTCTTAATATCCATCTGCCATCAAGAAACACTGAGAAACAAGAAGGTATTTACAAGCATTGCCGAGTTCAATTCTGAAATGTCTGGTTCAGATCTCATTCCAGGCTTCTTGATTTTGGAAGTTTATTAAAAAAATCGTTCGAAAGTTGGTTTTATTTCTTGCATCGAAAGCTTCAAACCCCGGCGGCCCAAAGCCGCCGGGGTCGGCATCAGACCTTTGAACCGATGCAATGGAACTAAGAGGTGGAAATTTCACCTCTGAAGATGCATTCACTCCCTCGAGTTGAGATATAACTGCAAAAATATTATGATTTATCTTGGTTCTGCTCTTGGAATCTTCCCGGTTTTTATTATATCGTCACACATGATTTGTAAATTGAATTATTTGAGAGGAAATAGATACGCATACAGTGATAAAAGATACCTGCAAGAAGATTAGATGGTTGAGGTAAATTTGGAAAAGCCGAGAAAATCACCAACGACCAACAAAAAGGTGGTCGAGATGCGAAATCTGTTCTGGTGGAATACTCCATTGACATCGACTTCTGACGGCTTCTCAACAATACTTTTCCCCAAAATTGACCGCTATCACGATTTGGTGACAATAAAAACCACAGCTACCAACCAAACTTTCAGAAAACAATGTCTTGTCAGAATTTAATGGCAATGTCAATCAACGTGCGTTAATTGTGTTCCATGGCACAATTATACACGTGTCAAATTAAAATCGTTGACAGACAATGATCAATCATAAATCAATGTTACAATAATACATCTCTGATCTCTTAAGATGTCTACTTTGGAACATAGACTAGTAAGAAGGGGCGGCTTTGGCACAAACATTTGTGCAACCCGTATTTTGTTTTCACCCTCTGCAGGAATTTGTATCTGCGACATGCTTTGCGTTATTTTCTTCTGCAATAATGGTGCCCGGATGCAGGGGTAGGGATTTGATGGGACTGCATTTGTCTATATCACATAAATCACATTCCATAATTGGGTTTTAAGTTAAGGGGGAAAAGGGGGAGGGGGAAGAGGATAACAGTCAGAAGACGTCGTCGTTATAAGAATTGAATGGGAAGTCTCCGTGCAGGTCATTCTCAGAACGAAAACTTAAATGTGCGCGGAGCTATTTCACTGTAAGTCACGTACAAGAAGAAATTCTCGAATCGATGTTGCTAAAAATAAATATAAACAGAGTTAATTTACTACAAAGCCAGAGGTTGATTACCTCGAATGTCTCAATTTACCCCTCACCTTGTGTATAGCACCAAGGGTGGTGTAGTCCAAAAGAATCCGATTGTCTACGTACAAGAAAAGAGGACTATTTGCTTTGAGTTCCATGATATTTTTTAGAACGAACACCAGTTGTGTGACAATCAGATCACAGGGGACGACGAACTTTTGCGTTTTCAAGAACGGCAGATTCGAAAAGGTAGATCGCTCCAATATTACCTGGAACACAGTGACGGAAAAGTGATCGTGAAAATCTCTTTCATTGATGTAACAAATTACCAGAAAGCTAAAAAAATGACTCGTTTTGATATATTCCTTTTGACAGCTTAGTTCTCTTACTCTCAAAGGCACAATGAACCTCTCCACAATTTTCCACAAAATATTATAAAAATATTATTCCTCTTTGTCAGGAAAGATATTTGTCAGTTCCACTTCATCGGTTTTATCTCTTGAACCAGGTGTCGTCACCAAACTGCGGAATTTTTAAATTTAAATCCTATTTTTACTACAGGTAATTCTTCCCTCGGGAAAGCCTATAGGTATTTTAAGTTATGAGCTTTGCAATAAGCGTGGATACGCGTTACCCTGTTTTTATTAGGTATTTATTTAGTTGTAATTATTTTGCAGATCAGTGGAGACCATGGAAAGCCATGCGCATAAAGGAAAGCCATGCAACCCAATGGAAAGCCAAGGAGATTCATGTATCTCACAAGGAATTTGTTATCAGAATGGTCGATGAACTTTTCGTATTTCATCGCATACGCTTCAGGTTTCAGAAACCATGGCAATTTCATAGGCTTGAAATTCAGAATTTCGGAAACTTGAAAACCTTTCCAGCCGTGAACGTGTCCCAACATAAACTTTTGACGTTTTCCAGGCACAGAACTCGAGCCTAGTGAGGGGTTTGTATAAGAATGCAGCTAACAATTAGCAGAAGTGTCGTCAACATATGTGGTCTGACATTTGTGGCCCCGCGAGCAGCAAAACTTGACTAATTAAATAATGTAATTGTCATTTTGAATCACTTATTTAGAAAATAAACTCACTGGAACGACTGAGGGATATCTCTCCATTAACTTCTTAGCTTCGTATTTTCTTCCCTGCTCTGGACGATTGAAAATGTCAAAATTCATCCAGAATTGGAGAAGGAATGAAGGGTAAATCATTGCAGAAAAAATTGACTGATACATGGACCAATCTATTGTCTTTGACATGGACCATTGTCCTTTAGATGCCTGCACTCATTTGTTTCATGGAGGTGTCAATTTTGAATCTAATGTCACAGACAAATGCCTTAATAGAACCTGGTTAGTTTCATGATTACAAATTTCATTTATTTTCTAACAAAGTGTCGACTGCCAAATAAGCTTGAATTAAATTCTTATTAAATAACTAATACATTTTAGGAGTTATTAACAACCAGCGATCATGGGGTGGTGCTCTAATCCATTTGTAAGTTGCCAACTTTTTCTTACACTTTCAGTGCTATTCTTATAAAGCTGAAAACATTTAGATACTTCCTAATCGCTTATTAATTATTTTAGAAAGGATTCCCGCTTGCTGTTTACTTTATCATTGGAAACGAGCTCTGTGAAAGATTCAATTACTATGGAATGCGAGGTTGGTACGGGTAGAACATACCCAAATACGTGAGGGTAATTTAATTAATAATCTCGTACCTGTGACGAACTAAATTTAAACAACTTGTTATGTGATTCCAGCAATCTTGTCGATTTATCTGGTGGTTGAACTGGGATACTCTCAGGATTCGGCCACTGGCATATACCACGTGTTCAACTTTATGGCTTACGCTGTACCCATGCTTGGAGCAATCGCTGCGGACAGTTTTTTTGGGAAATTCTTCGTTATTCTCGCGCTTTCTCTGGTGTACGCGACGGGCAGCGTTGTCTTGGCGGTCGGAGCTATTGACGCAACTATTGCAGTGTAAGAACACTTTTTATTTTATTTTTTTAGTATTACTTATGCTTAAAAACCAAGTACCTTACCCAATCATTGTATTGGTCAATGCTCCGAAATAGGCACCAATTTAGCTAGCTTTTAATATATTTAACTAGGGCCTCACGAAATAAATTTGAGTTGCGTTGTATTTTCTCTGGAAATAGCTACCCCCTCGTGCTTTTTTTAGTACTTTTAGCTTCCCAAAAGCTCTTTGAAATTCAAACATTAAAAAGTTGCCTATGGGAATTTTATCTGCGACTATCATCCAAACAATGTGCCTGATTTTTTTGTATGAAATTTGTATGAAAATGTTTGTAAATCTTAATTTAAAACAAACCCATACAGCCGATTGATTTATAAAACTTAACAGATCTAAGTTCGGAGATTTTTAATGTGTCTTGCAAAATTCATTCAAATCAGTTCCACCGTTTGGGCGGTAGTAAGCAAACAAAGTTTTCGGTTTTTTCTCGGGTTTTGGGGTAAAAATGAACATGAATGCAAGTTAAGGGGTAGAAAGTTGGGAAATAAAGAAATTGGAATCATGGAAAGAGGTTTCGAGGAATTGAATCAGATCAATGTAATGCATGGAAAAGTAATAAAGAATGTAAAGAGTTTTAGAAATTAGTTGAAAGATAAGTAGTAAGAAGTCAATGAATGGCAAAATCAGTCATGGTACACATTTTACAAATCTGCATGAAATAAACTGGGGCTTCGCGAACACAATTTGAGATACGTTGTAAGATGAGCGGAGCGACATTTTGGGATTCAAAAATGAGAAACCGATCCATTGTATAGATAGATCAAAGCAAAACAGCCAAAATTCACAAAATTAAGTTGGAAATTTATTAATAAAATGGGAGAGAAAACACATACGAGCTCATTAATTTCCGAAATTTAACATAGATTTATCTCACATCTTGGCAAAGTTTGGTGAGAATATATCACACACTCTTGGCGGTACAACTTCAAAGATTGTATTCAAAATCTGCAAAAATTTGTAAATTTTGAATAGCTTCGAAACTTTTTACAAATTTTTCTAAAAAAAAATGCGTGGTCCGAACACAGAAATTTACTCTGCGATTTTTTTAAAGTCAGCGCAGTCTTGCTGCAACCAGAAGACGGAAACAACTGACAGTTTTCTGGGGTAGGTGCAATTAAAGATTTTGCTCCACTCATCGATAAATATTAATACATAGTATTGTGATCTTCTAGGACCTTTACTATCGTCGGGCTGACACTGATTGCGGTGGGTACAGGAGGTATTAAACCTTGCGTCGTTTCGTTCGGCGCTCAGCAGTTTCCAGACTCGCCTGAGAGTAAAACGAAGCTGAGCAATTACTTTGCGACATTCTACTTCGCGATCAACTTAGGCTCGCTGATATCAATGAACTTGACACCGACGATCAGGACTGAAGTCAGCTGCTTCGGGAAAGACTCCTGTTACCCGCTTGCATTTGGTTTGCCCGCTGCTTTGATGATTTTTGCCACAGGTATGGATGTTTATTCGATAGATGCACTGATCTTAAGGTTTTCAGGGGTTGTTTCCATGGTGAAAACAACTTAATCCTCAAATGTATGAGGAGTTAAGCTTAAATTTTGCTTAGAATTTAACTCTTTTCCTAAAGATCGTTGTTTTAGACCTGCTTTGCTCCATGTCTTCACTTAGCAGCAATAAAAAGATCTGGTCGCCCACGAAACTACTGAAATTGGATTCGCCAAGCCAGTGTATAGTATAGCCAGTTTACGTCGGTTCGGTGTTTGCGTTCTCCCTTAGCCAAAAGTAACGTGACGATACTAGAGAGTTATCAAAGGGGTGTAGAGCGGGAAAAATCTGTTTCGCCATCTGGTCACCCCACAAAAAGTAAAATTATTTGTTCAACAACGAAATTGCCCATGGCCTATACACTTAAGCTTTCTGAGCCTGTATTTGCATAATTTAGGTCCAAGTACTAGTAGAAATGACAGAAAATATGACCTTGACAGAGGTAC
This sequence comes from Protonemura montana, assembly GCA_947568835.1. Classification (NCBI taxonomy): domain Eukaryota; kingdom Metazoa; phylum Arthropoda; class Insecta; order Plecoptera; family Nemouridae; genus Protonemura; species Protonemura montana. The sequence continues at coordinate 17,887,504 of OX387606.1, read as the reverse complement.
TATAAAATCAATTCGCCTACTTAGCAAGAAAGGTTTGTTCGAAGTTTCCCTCTGTCGGTATTTGGGCCTGGGTACCAAAAGCCAAAATTCACATGGGGAATGATCCAAACAGACACAAAACAACCCAGTTCTTCTATTTAACTCCTATAGTGTTATGATTTCATTATTTTGATACAAACATTATATACTCGTAATTTATATTGATGTTTCTTGCTTTCGTCAGTGCTGTTCATCTCGGGATGTTTCTTTTACGTCATGGACAGACCGCGAGAAAATGTAGTCTTCAGGTTAATTTGTTGCGTATCCGTAAGAATTTTGTCAGAAATTGTGAAATTCACCATAATTCTTTGAGCAAAATGTGAAAACTAGTGACTTCTGTTGGCACTTCTGCTTGCAGCGAGCCATCGGCAACAGCATTTGTCACCGTGACAAAAACGTGAAGAAAGAATATTACATAGACTATGCTGATGACAAATACGACAGTGAATTTCGAGCCGACGTTCGCCGAGTTTTCAGCATTTTACTGATATTTCTGCCAGTGCCAGTGTTTTGGGCCCTCTTCGACCAGCAGGTAAGTCATGCCATGGAGAGTGCCCCAGGCCAGGAGTTACTTTATAGAAGTGCAATCCACATTCAAATATTTTGTGCTAAATGAGTTCTACACAAAATTGGCACAATGTGCTTAGGCATTTAGAATGTCAGTTACAGATTTTTTTTTTATAATTGAACAAATAAACTGATTCTATGTGTCAGATGTTTGTGTAAGACGTTGACAGGGGGAATGTTTGTTTGAGGGCGCGTACAATTTACAATTATCGTTATGTTCAGATCTGCGATAATTGACGCTTTTACGGAAATATCCTTTGTGAAATCCATGCCTACCCGTGGGCCGTGAATCTAAGTACAAAATATTGTGAGCCATGTCTGAACCAACCTGCCATTTCGATGATAAATAGTGTACTGACAGTAATCAATTTTTGTTACTAAGTCATAATACATTTATGCAGCGAAATGAGAAATGGATTTTTTATTTTTTACTTATTCACAAATGATAGAATATCTTTGGTCCCTTTTGCACAAATAAATTTCCAAAAGTAGGGTGTTCCTGTCAGGATACTGTAAAATTGTGACCAAAAAGATATTTCTCTGCTCTATGCTGGCAAAATTCCACCAAAACTGACCACTCCGTAGTCCCTGACGACTATGGAGGCCAATTAATTGAAATTAAAATGTATTTGCTTTTATAGTTTTTAAGCTAATGTCTAATTCATTTAACAACGTAGCATTAAAAAAAATATATATATATATAAACTGTGTGTTTTTAATGCTTAGTAACGCAATTTCCCCCGCTTTTCGGATCTTTTGCCTCTTCCTCATCAAGGGTTTAAAGGGTATAAAGCGCATCGTAATTCTTCAGGGCTCTCGATGGACATTTCAAGCCATCAATATGGACGGCGAGATCGCCAACGGCTCCTACATTATCAATCCTGACCAGCTACAGTCACTCAATCCTCTGATGATCCTGATCCTGGTGCCCTTCTGCCAGTTGCTCCTCTATCCGCTGTGCAAAAAGTGTCACTTCCTGGTGACTCCTTTGCAAAGGTTGTCTGTCGGAGGGATGCTGGCAGTGTTATCTTTTATTGTCGCGGCCGCACTGGAACTAGAGGTCGAGGTAATTATGATGGCGAAATTGTTAAGCCCTTTGGCTTTTTTAACATAGGGAGACTTTCTTGTACGAAATCTTCGTTGCTAGAATCCGTTCAGAATGTAGGCAGAATGGAAATATAAAGAAATAAGACAGAGTGCAGAAATAGGATGAATTGATAAACCCAAACATAGCATAAATTATGTTGTTAAGAGTCGAAGAGCTACAGCTTTTAGTAGGGGAGACTGGGACAAGTTGTTACAATCGACTTTAAAAATAGGGGATTTGAAATATCGCGGTGTCATTAATATCAGTGTTAGCTATTAGGTCGCTCATCAGTCTGAAACTGCAAAACTAGTCCAAAGCGCCGAAGTACGGAAATTATTGGAGATAAAACGATTTTGACACCACGAGGCTAGATATAATTTTTTTCTTTTTTCCTTCCCAGCTGTTAAATTTTAATGCAATCCCCAAATGAGTTGTGTTGCCTGTTAGCCCCACATTTTCTCGTAATGCCAATAGTTATTTCCGGGCTGATATTCAAATAGGTCGTGAAATAATAGCACTAATGTAATTGAAGTGCTACTGGGGCTAGTTGTTACTGTTCATTTTTTGTGTGGGTCTGGACATGATGTGAGATTATGGGACACTGCCTTTTATATTTTACGCTGGATTTATTTGTTGGGTTTCATATTCGGTTTGTACAAAATAGAATATGATTAGTTCCATTAGATTTCTAGGTTATAAAATGTGAATTTATAGGAGAAACATTGACATATTGACATAATATGAGATAAGAAGCGAAAAGCGCCAACGGACGTCAACGAGAACTCTCCTCCGGAGGAGGACGACGAAGACTGCGTTTGTTTTGTCTGTTCTCAACTCTTCTCCAAATCAGGCCCCGCAGAACTAGACAGGATTCAGTGCATTCAGTGTTCGACTTGGGCGCATGTGAAGTGTATTGTATTCACATCAGAGTTTATTTGTGTAGATTGCATGTAAGCGATTGATACAGTTGAAACTTGATTCAGTAAACATAACATTTCACTTAAAAAATAAACCTTCATACACATTAACTATTAAACATTATTTATAACCAGCTCATTTTTGTTTTTCCACTATTAACTAGGTACTGTAACAACTTGCCCCTAACCTGTAACAACTTGCCCCGACAAGGGGCAAGTTGTTACAATTTACAATTAGGCAAATTTTACGTTTTCACGTGCCTATTAAAAAAATTATCAATGTTATAAAAATTATTTCTACTAGTCAAAATATGTGCAAATACATTGCCAAATTTAAAATCCATGCAAAATTTTGTTAAATGTCCACAAAAAAATCAAACGTCGAAATTGTAACAACTAGCCCCAGTCTCCCCTGCTTCACTGATTCATTTTTTTGTCATCTATGAAAAGAAATCGTACTATCTTGGGATACTCGACGGAGAAGCTCAGCTGAAGATTGTCAACGGCCTAGACTGCCAGCTAACCATTGAAGTCGACGCCACTGGTCGAAATTACACGAAAACGCTGGAGAAATTGGAAATGTGGCATCTGAATGACATGTCTGTCTCCGGCACTAAAGATCTTAACATGATCCTGGCAGTTCCCAATGGCTGCGTGGGCGAATTAACGGAGTATCAATCGTCTGGCTTGACAATCAAGGAGAAAACGGCAAATTTTTATTTCATTACCAGAAATGATGAGAATGAATTTGCTGTAACAAAATCAAAACATTTTCAAGATGTTGGAAGGTCTCCGGATATGCGTCCAAAGATCGGGTATGTGATCTGTTCATTTACAAAATATGTTCATCGTACAATGACCACTTGAGTCCATATTGACCATACGAATTTGCCGTGTTATTGTTTTTAACAGCGCCAGCCATATTTGAATCCCTCATGCAATCATTGACATTGTTGGATGAGCGTAGCGACCGAAGCGAAGATCTAATGTTACTACCCAGAATATGTGTTTTTTGCAAGGCTACCGACCAAACGGCAGAACCAAATTGAATGAAATTCACTAGACAAATTCGAAATCTCAGAAGTTAAACATCACCAAGCTTCACCAAACTTTGTAAAGATATTATTGAACTGAAAATACACCACACCTAAAAATGATAGATTTGAAGTTCAGGCTTTGGCCTAGACAATCATATTTTGATAGGTGGTTTTTGTCATTTTTACTCAAGATTAAGAAAGGTATCGGAAATTTCGTAAAACTTTCTTTACCTCGTTTTTAAAAAGCAAACAAGTGATTATATAGTTTTGGCATGTCTCCGATACGCTCATCCATCAACACGACTTTGCTTCCATAGCGTTTGTCTAGTTATAAAACCGTTGTTTCAAATTTTAATCTAACTAAAAGTGATATTTCTTCAAGGCTCATGTACTTCAATCGTGGACCCGAGTCCAAGGTTTTGAAACTAATCGGATCAAACGACGTCCAAGTAAAGATCCCCATGTTATCGGATCGCAATGAAAGTAATAGTGTTGACTTCCTGACCGTAGACCCCAACACGTAAGCAAATTTACCTTTTAAATTTTGGTATCTTACGCACTAAGTCGGTCAATATTGCAAGGGTATTTCTGCGACAGATACGACGTGGCGGTTGGTAGCAAGACTTATTTCGCAAAGAGAGTTAGGATGGGAGGTGTCTTCATGGTACTCTTCAATGACAATGAGGTAAGTCGAACGAATGCTTGTAAAACAATTGATTTTGAACACTGACGTGCTTCGGTGGAGAAAGTATATGACAGTAATTAATTAATATCTTGAATACGAAGATGTCTTAGTTTTTTCGAAGTTTTTAGTTTTTAGAACATATTTTCGCAAGAAACATTCTTGGGTCTGTACTATCCATCTTGTTTAGGTTGTAAGCGTTCCAGCTCAGTTCCTAAGGCAATTCAACCCTGTTAGCTTTCTGGTAAAGGATGTATCCCATGCCCTATGCCACCTGTCTTATTAAAAGAAACCCCTACGATATACCTATTTAGGGGTAGTCTGTCCTAGACTGACGAATTGTGTATTATTTTATTCTCCAGCCTCCAAGAATAGAGGTCATTTTGGAACCCGCCACATGTCATATGCTGTGGCAAATTCCCCAATATTTAGTCATGTCGTTGGCAGAAGCCATGTTTTCTGTCGCTGGTCTTGAGTTTGCTTACGTGGAGGTAGGTGCAAGTGAAAATAAGTTTCCATTTTGTGATCAAATACAATAACGTTTTCTATTATTGTTGAGACATGTTTAATGTACCCAGGCCCCGCCAGCAATGAGGTCGCTCATTCAAAGCTTTTGGCTCCTCACTACCTCTATGGGAAATGTCATTGTAGCCATTATAGCTTCGGCTAAAGTGTTCGATCGCCAGGTAAATTTTTACTGAAAAAAGTTTTTGAGCTGAGTTTTTCTGTGTTTACATTTGTCTGCATTAATATTTGGTCCGTTTTATTTTGTAGTTCTACGAATATCTGTTTTTTGCTGGTTTTATGTTCCTGGACATGCTGGTTTTCATACTGTTAAGTGTGTGGTATAAATATGTGAAGAAACCTGAACCGCAAAATGAAACAACAACGTAAAATAAACCTTACACATTTTTTTTTCTTCGGAATATCATAAAAAATAAACTATGTATGAAACCTTATCAGCATTTATTTCGATTGTGCAGCGCAAGTGTAGCGATTCGAAAGAGCGCGCCACCTGCCGCAATTGTTAAAATTGACAGATGACAGCCCGTAGTTGGATAACCTGAGTTAACCTCTCCTACAAAGACCTACTGTACTTCACGTCAAGTTCACGTTCACGCCATCGCTCATTTTGGCCTCTAAGGGCTGCCATCCGTGACTTCATGTACTGTTAATTTTTAAATACATCATTACCCCACGTTCTTTACACACGATCGAAAGAGTTTAAGATAGTACTCAACACTGCAAAAATTGCATACATTTGCTACAACAGAAGGTGTCTTTTGAAAAATGGAGTTCCCGTTTGCTATCAACAAGGTTTTCAAGAAAGAGCTGGTTAAAGTGAATAACTCGTTTGTGCCGACAGATTCTGCTGGAAATAATCAAACTACAGGGTAAGATAGCGGCGTTTCATTACTAACTTCCCACTCTGATTAATGGTAGGCTCATATCGCCTATTGCAACAGCCACATACCCTTACGGAACTTCTTGAACTTTTTCGTCTTTTTACTGTTTATGGCTAGTAGAGGTACCCTGCACCTATAGTACTTGCATTGACACTGTTGCTAGCTAGCTATGTCAGATTCTAGGTAGATTTATACCAAGGCAATGGAAGATCATAATTAGTAGTATCTGGTTGTTAAATAATTTACCTACATATGCTAGTGATGTGATAAAATACCCCGTCAATTATTATCATTAGTGATGTTAACTATATTGTTTTAATGTATAGATACTCAACTATTTTCTCTTACAGGGGGAGTAGTTCTCAAATCACCGAAATTTTAAACGAGATGGGTGTCGCTTCTGCTAAAGCGCAAGATTTAAAGAAGCCTATCACGAGTGGAGAAAAACTTCGAAATTCAGACCATGTGGTGTATTTTTTGTCTGATCATGGTGGAAATAGGTAACTGGTGCACCTTGACTTCATATCAACAAATAAACCATAAACAAATACCCTAGGTATTTTATTAAATACTGTACATTTTCATTGGTTACTGATTGGGGTCATTGACATTTTCAAAGAAAGACTGCATAGATTTCATTTTTTAAACCAACCCGATCAATGCTTATTTGGCCTATATATGCATGATATGGCCTAATTGATACAAAACTTATTATTCCAGAGGATCTGTTGTTGGTCTGCTGAAAGTCGGTTTCAAGAAGTTGTATTTGTTTGATGTACGCGGAACCCGCCACGAAGTACAGGCTCTCTGCATTCTCGACTTTTACGTCCACGAATCTAAGCAACGAATGGGCTGCGGAAAAATTCTTTATGAGTACATGCTCCAGGTAAGAGTCTTTGGTAGTGCATAGTAAGTCAACTGGAAGAGTCGAACAAAGTCGAGTAGAGTTGTTGACTTTTTGCCATTAATTACTAAACTAGCATTTTACTTGTAATAAAAGTGTTTTCCAAGTGCCATTTTCAAGTTATTGTTAACGTTGGTCTCTGAGGAGTGGTAGCTTGCCGATCAATCGTGAAACCAAAGAAAGACACGAGAAGGAGGAGAAGATGAAGTTTATATAGTTTCTAAAATGGGGACCTTCAGCGAGCTAGGAACATTGGTATAAGTCAGAAAACTGTTCTAGTTATTTATTAGGAGCCTGAAATATAATTTAGAAGACGTTTAGGATGGTCTGTACACATTGGAATCGAAATTGGCTCTCTCGTCTGATCAATTATCAGTTAAACATGAAGACTCACTTCTTCTGCCTATGTCAGCGTTGATCTATGCAATAACGACTGGCACGCCAACCAAAGGCCAGAAATGTGCTGATCAACAGCTGACATAGATATAGTCTTGGGTCCAACAGGTAGACTGGCTTGAACTATTACCAAATCACCAGCAATGTTAGCAATGGCTACTGTCCAAACGATCACTTATGCCATCTAGTAAGATAGAGAAGGAACCATGTAAAATAATGTAACGACCCCATTATTTATGGTACATTTTACAATACTATTCATACCTTTTAATGATGATTGTAACAAAATATTTTTTTTTATTTAGGAGGAGAAAGTGAGACCTGAGCACCTGGCTATTGATCGGCCGTCGGACAAGCTGATTCATTTCCTGTACAAGCACTATGGCTTGAAGACGATCATTCCGCAGTGCAATCACTATGTCGTATTTGAAGATTTCTTTTCCTCAAAAAGTGGTAAGTGCATTTAATTAATAATTATCCTAGATTATTCTGTGATATGCGTAGCAAGCAGAGCAGAGACTCAATTCAGATACCACCAAAAAACCAAAGAGTTCACCCTTTTATTTTGGTATGTTTTCTTTTTCAATTAAAACAAATAAAATAAGAACCAAGCAGGTCAAATGTGGATTAAAAGAATTGACTTATTTAGTTTTTCTCTTAAAAAAACAGATGCTATCGATGGGATTGCCTATGAGCAAGCTAAAGTCGAGAAAGCTCCGAAGATTCTCGCATCTTTCCCGCCACTCGATGATAACGGTATGGAACATGAGTCGTACAACGGCTTGCAGCGTGAGACTTTCGGCCGCCATGCTGCCAGCAAGCCCATCTGCTCAATGGGAAAGGTAATCGCTTGCTCCATGACACTTTCACGTCAGAGTCGTTCAGGTTACCTACTTGCTTTGATAAATTAAAACTTGATTTTTCCGACAGATTTTGAATGATCCCACAGTCCATTCGCGATCAACTACCAGGTGAGTTGAACCATTTTTCTATAATTTTATTTTTTTGAAAACCCTTTCCGGCATGTTAAATCCTTTAAACTGAAAATAAATTAAATGTTCTTAATATCCATCTGCCATCAAGAAACACTGAGAAACAAGAAGGTATTTACAAGCATTGCCGAGTTCAATTCTGAAATGTCTGGTTCAGATCTCATTCCAGGCTTCTTGATTTTGGAAGTTTATTAAAAAAATCGTTCGAAAGTTGGTTTTATTTCTTGCATCGAAAGCTTCAAATTAGGTTTATCTATACCGTCGACTCTCAGGTGACTTCTTACCATTTTTTTATTTATTTTGTTTTGAATACTGAATACCTAATCAAATAGTAAGACATCCCGACTCAAGTGCTGCCTTTTGTTTACATACATTATCCATACTTCTCTACAAACCTTGTAATTGCATGATGCCAGTGAAATGCAAGGTAGCTCAGCTTTTCTCAATCAGAAAATATGCTCCGATCTAACTGGTACCATCCAGCCCCAAGACTGTCGTAAAATTTGATGTCGCCATAGGTTCCGTGAATAAAATTACCCTTACTTTTGTTTGAACTAAGCATGACGATAATTTCTCGGCAATGCAGTTAACCTCTCGAAGTCAGCAGCTACTAAACCCTGGCTTCTTTAACGATTCTCCGACTCTAAACAATTTCAGACGGTCCTCGCTGAGCGATACTTCCTCGTGTGGCTTGGAAGAAGGGGCCAACAATAACGGCACCCAGGGCTCGAACCAGCTCATCGAGGACGAAATAATAAAAAACCAATTCCTTCATTCCCAGCTTTGGTAGACATGTATGCCTGGCACATAATAACATTTCCACAGCAAATTGGACCAGTTTTGTACACACAATTCTCACTTAGGTATCGCAGCTATCATAAAATCACAGAAAAACTGCTTTGTGTTCCATATCTCACATATTATTCGGTTGTGCTATTAAATGGTGCAACAACCATTTAATTTAATTGTTGTCTTAAACATTAGGAACGAAAATCATGGGTGATATTTTTATAAGCGTTTATTTTATTTTATGTTGAATGTTTACGTTTTGTCAGTGTGTTGACCACTAACGAAAAATAACAAAGTATTATGAAACCAAAAGCAGCTAACTACAGCTTTAAATAATATATCTAATAATTTATTAGTTGATGTGAAATATTTATTTTATTTTTAACACATGCAAGGTTTAAAAACAAAAAATTGTCAATTGGACAGTGTTTTATGTTACCTATCAGGCTAAAAAGTTACTATTGCCAGGGCTGTCGAGTTATTTGGTGCTAGATTAATATTTCCGCAAGGATTGTGAGCTCACTGCAGTGGTCACTTACCAACACAAAATATCCACTGCACATGTAGCTCAAAATTAAATAGGCGAGGCACTGTTCCAACCTGGAAGAAACCTACCTTAACTTTACCCAGAATGAGAGGATATCAGCTCTAATAAGTTGCACTCAAATCAAGAACTGGCAAAATTAAGCTGAGAAAAATAATTTTGTTGGCTGACTTTTAGAGATGCACTGTTCTCTTTACTGTGTATTTATTACCCATGCATGCTAGCTATTACACAATGTAAACTGCTTTAATTAGTATCTGTCTGAACTCCGAGTAGACTAGTTCAAGCAAATGTTCATGTGATGGTCGGCATGAATGCACCAAGACGTTATTTTTTGTTGTTTGTTTTTTTATTAACTTGAAGTTACCTAACTATTTTTTATGCACTTACTCAAAATTGTATTGTTGTTGTTCTTCAAAGCAAACTTTTATTAAATCATTTTACTAACTCTTAAAATAACATTTGGATATGTATAAGTGTGGATTATATAATGTTGATTCATGTTTTCTTTTGATTTTGCTTCCAGATCAAGGATAAGCAAACTGTTTGTCCGAGATTACATTATTTAAATTCTGAAAGATGTGAGGTTTACAAGAAAGTATGTGTGTTTAATAGGCTGGACCTAAGGGACCCACTTGCAAGCTTCTTAAGAGACTGATTAACTCCAGTGTGTGTTGTTTTGTAAACGTCTTCGCTTTTCGTCACCTCTAATGCCTTAGGAATTGGTTTTCAGCACCGTGTTATTTAAGAAATATACCAAAACTAATAAAAATAATACAAAACCAAAAATTTCAGTGCATTTTATTTCATTTCATTATCAAAACAACAAAAAGTCCTATAATACTTTTCATGGAGGGATAGTTTGCACTCTTTTACCATTTATTTCATACATGGTAGCTGCCTCCATCCAGTCTTTCATCGGATAGGAAGGACACTACCCATGCTGAATTTGCTTGCGATAACCAAATCCATCCCAACAGAATGCCTTCAAAATTCCCAAGCACTGCCCCTCCAACGACATCCAATAAATGGTGTCTGCGCATCAACAGTCTTGATGCGCATATAGCAGCCCCCCAAGCCATGATGGGCATCAGCCAGAAGAGATGAACTGGCCATAGGTAAGCACAAAAATATGCAATGAATACTGCACGTGAGGAATGCCCGGATGGAAATGAAAATTTGTCGGGACCAAATGTAGCCACCATGTCGGCTTTGTTAGCTGCAGGTCTTCTCCGTCGAGTTATTGCCTTAAGTATTCCAACAAATGCACAGTCCAGTAGTAGTGCTGTAAAAAGAAAAATAAAGTATATTTTGAATTCCAATTTATATGCCATAACTTTTATCAGTACATTCTGGCTGATAAACCAGTAAATGCCATAAATACAATTTGTCAGATAAATAGTTTGATAGCTTACCTAAAAAAAAGTTGACCTGCATTTGAAATAATCCAGGTGAATCAACAAGCCAAATGAATGCAAGCCAACCAGCCAGCCATAGAATCCCGTGGCACGACCATTCCAATAACTTGTATTGGAAACGCAATGACCGCAAGGGCAAGAAGTTGTTACACCAATTGCATATTTTATTAGTTAATATTACGTCCCAAGCAAGCAACTTTTGCAAGACACTAGGCACTTCGCGCTTCTTTCCACCTCCACCGACATTACGTTTGTCTTGTCTCATGGCAGGTAAATAGGAAACTATTTAGTAAAAATAACTCCCAGCATACGACTATACGAGACAAAAAGTTGTATATGTGTCAGTGATCTTTATGATAACACAATCATAAGTATATGATAATATAAGTAGACTGCTGATTTATCTCAAATATCGCTGAGCTGCGCCTGCATCGTCACCTTGTGGCATATCAGCTGAGGAGAAGCGAACAGCTGGCAGTGACAGTCCAAAGGCCACGTGCGCGGCCAATTAACAATCGAACACGCACGGAAATTGCCGAACAGTTACGACAGCGATGCGACATTTCGTCCGGTGCGTGTGGGCTGCTTGTGTCAAATGTAGATTATTTTGCACTTTTTTAGATACTGAAAACAAATTGTTTCCATATTTGCAACAATTAATTTTAAATTGATTTACCACGACTCGCATGAGTCCTGATTCTCATGCAAAGCGGTAGGATTTTCACGGTAACCCCCCTTAAATACAATTTTTACAGAACCTAGACATGGCTGGATTTCTGTGGTAGGCCTAACACCGCCTAGCCAGAGTGCCTGCTATTTAATGTCACTGTCATATCATTGAGTACAGAATAGCAATAAAGATACTAAGCTCTGGTTAACCCATTTTCTACCTCGCCCCTTTTGGTTATTTGATACCAGTGTGTGGCCAGTTTCTTAATAACTTGACTTTCCTTCTAGATGGAATCATATGGATTGTGGAATCTGCAAGGCAGTTTTTGGGCAGGAAATGCATTATGTTCTGGAACCGCAAGTGAGCGATACACCTCTATAAACACAGGAGGAAGCGGTGTGGGTATGTTTAATGGCTGTTAACGGTTTAGGCTTGCTGCCTTGTGACAAAGGAACCAATGCCTATCGTTACTGTGATATGTCAAACATATTTTGTTCAAAGTAGTTTAATTGTAACTAAATATTTCTGATCTCCGATTTGGCACAGATTCTACTTCATTTTTGAACGCAACAACCACCCAGCCCTGCCGTCCACCATATCGAAATCAACCTGAATACGTTGCTACGAAGCCCTCTGAAAGTGGTAATACAGGCTATAGCTTCACTACATTTAAAAAAATTTCTTCTTGTCTTAAATCCATCCTTCTTCTTATCTTTTTTTAACTCCGTGTATATCACGGTATCTTCTTCTTGTAAATGCAATTTTCTTCCTTTAGTATCCGTTTTACCCAATCGCACGCCTTCCGGAAATGTTGAGATGTTGCCAGCATTGCGCAGTGAACTTTTAGGAGAGCACAGTAATCAGGAGAGCGGCAACTCGAATACCATGTCATTGAGTATAAACGCACAATCAAGTAACACTCTATCTTCTCCCGAAGTCAGCACACATCTTTCCATTAAGAAAGTAAGCATAGGTATCCAAGGGTGTGATGCAAGATTATTTCCTTCTTATCTTTCTTTGAGCATTGCTGACTGTGATTGGTACTGTTTGTATACCAGGCTGCCCCCAGTGTAGCACCTAATTTTAGTCCACTATAAAAAATTCTGCACGTCAAGGTTTAAAACCGAGACGTCTGGCAAGCAAATATACTTTGAATTTCAAGCGTAGTCGCAGACTGCTCTTTCTGATGAACTAAAAGCGGGAGCTCCAAATAGGGCGGTTTGGTATTTGAATTTATGGGTGTCAATCACAGATTGCCATGTTATGAGTTCCATGGTTCATTAAAAAAAGACAGTGTCGGAAAGTGACAAAATTCTCATCTTTACTCTTCTGTATCTGCAGGGCAAACAGAGAACCTCTCGTAAGAAAATTGGACACGATAAAACAGAAACTGCCCTACCAGTCCAATATTTTAATCAGCAATACAATCCTATGTACTCAATGATGTTTGGAAGAAGTTCAATGAAGAGACAAGAATTAACATCTGATGATTCCGAAGAGGATGAAGACGACAATGACAACGACAACACCAACGACATAGACAATTATAGTAATGATTCTTCTGCCGCAGGTGGCAAGTAAGCATTCAAATGTCAACCCTATTTGGGATTTCTAGTTTTTCCTTTCGGAGCTGAAACCAGCTAGTGACGGATGAAAGGGTAGCTAGGCTGGAGAAATGTGCAACTGAACCAGGAAATAAGCCCCTGATTCCACCCTGTAAAGCTGGAGTCTGTGTGCCTGGGTAGCTCAGTTAGTAGAGCGACCAACCAGCAATTAGAAAGTTCCGGGTTTCTATCCCGTTTTCATTGCACACTTTTCTAGCTTAGTTTCCCTTCAATCCTTTTTTTTTTAAACAGAAGAGACAGAAAATATTACAGGATGCTTATCCACACATTTATAAGGCCTGAAGCATGAAATATATGCCTGAATATATGAAGCACAGAAACGTCGATCTTCTTGGCTGATTAATTTCGTACAAAACGCTTCTCAAGGACCAAATCCTGCAATTGAACAACCACTGATAAACTTTGCACTGAACAGCATACGATTAATGAAATATGTATGCACACAGTAACACACCAGAGATAACATTGGTTTGGAAGCTAATTTTGACTAAAACAAGCTTCAACACAAACCACGTGGCAATATTCTAGTACTAACCTGACCTAGGAGAAGCATTCCTACCTGTTCTCACTCGCCTGCTTTTCGGGATCCTTCGGGCCTTATGCGGCACTAAAGCTCCCAAGACTCGTAAATTGCAGTTGCTGCCTCCGTCCTGGATCTGTTGCCTCTGTCTGTGATTAATCAGCCAAGCAAGTCGTAATGCCAAACAACGAGGGCTGCAACAAACCAAAGAAATACAGTAATCCCAACGAAGTGAAACCAGAAAAAGTGCTTTATAAAAAGGCAGCTAAATGTTTCTGAGTTTGTAGATAGTTATTTTTTATCCTAAGAAAAATACTTTGTAAAACGACTTGAAGAGTTCTCCAGTGCCGTCTGTGAGCTGTGACGTTTTATTCTTGCGCAGCTCCCCCCAGCGCAGCGGGGCGTCACGGTCAGGCTACGAGTGCGGCCAGTGCGATCTAGTGGCTGACACACGGCCTGCGCTCAAGAAACACATCGCGCTCTGTCATCCGAACCACGACTCGGAAACCCACATGGCACATCCTCTCGGGAACAAGGTGAACAACAACCACCCGTACTTAAAAACAGTTGGTTTTTGGGGGCCATCTTGTCTCATGTCAAGTCCAGTCTGATTCTTGTATACATTGGTTCAATCAATTTTTCAGGTCTTTTACTTTGCATGCCACACTATGATACTGGTATTTTCCAATGTAGTTTCGACTTCTGCACCACATACCTACTCAAAGAAATGACAAGAAATTCAGAGTCTGCTGAATGCATGTTGTATGTAAAACAAAGAGATACAAGCATATAAAAGAGTATTTTGTAACTTTAGGCTAGATTTAATTATATAGGGTTGCTCAGTGTATCTAAATCTAAATCACAGGCACAAAGGACCTAAGTTCCCCAATGACAAGCCCCGGATTCTCTTGACAGGTGTCCGGCTCGTGCCCAATACCCGCTTGCGGCTACCTTTCACTGACGCACGAAGAGCTCGAGTCCCATGTAGCTCGGCATGTGGCTGAGGGCTTCCAGCGCAGCGCCAGTGGAGCGGGGAAGAAGTGCGCCGCAGGCGCAGCCGCTTCCCTGCAACGAGTGCGCTATGAACGCGAGGAGTACCGCTGCCAGATCTGCTCATACACGTGCACCATCGAGAAGGCATTCTACAAGCACCTCAAGCTGCATTCCGTTGGGTTGGTGCTCAGTGGGTAGTTTAGGGCAACAAAACAAAGAACCCGTCAACGGTGACAGAAGATGGGCATCTTCTTAGTGTCAAAACATGCTTATTGCTCTCTTTGTAAAAAGTTTCTCTCGGCTCCAATTATTGTGGGGATCTGCACCTACATGTGATCATCGTTCATCAGTCCCAGCTATGACCAAAGGACTAGTGCCATCGTGAATGCTGTCAAAACATAGTATCTTTCATTAAAAAAAATCAGGTAGTCAATATTAATTTTGTGTAGGGCACTGAATTTGTATTTTCTTTCTTAAACATTGCACTCAGTTCCGGTGCATGCCAACTGAAGTCGGTATAAATCCCCTATTCCTTAGCTGAGTGACTGCAAAGCCAGTTTATTGCCTACATTATATATGGGATCCAGTTTTCAATAGTGCACTGTGCTTCTCTTCTCAGGCTAAACGTGGCTAGCGTCAAGATCTCGTGCGTGATCTGCGGCAAAGATCGGCCCAGCGAAGTCGAGATGAACAAGCACATGCGCAAGCATCGCGACGACCGCTACTTCTGCTGTGACGTCTGTATCTTCCGCACGGTGCAACTCAAGAAAGTAAGCAGCATAAAACCGACGTTGTCGTTCACTTGTACATTATAGGTCCAGGGTGTACATAGCAGGACCCTATGCTTAAAACAAGTCAATGATAGAACCTTCTAACTTATCAGTAGGTACAACCGGCTGGCCTTTGTGCTGAGAAAAAGATGCCCGTGTGACTTTTTCAAAACTTTTTTTTTCCAAAATGGGTATTAAATGCCTATTGAAGTCTCAGTGTTTCATAAAATGTACCAGTAACTTTATCATGGGCTTGATTGATTTGGCGTCCAATAAACTTGGTCCAGCCTTCTTAATTGGCAATTAATTTTTTCTTAAAAACCAAAGTCATTAAGTATTTCGATATTTCTAAAAATCAACCTACCCAACTCTTTCCCGATCTTATTCTGCAGCTGATCCAGCACCGGCGCATGCACACTGGCGAGAAGCCGCACCTCTGCCCGCATTGCGCGTACCGCTCAGCACGTCGCGACAACCTGCGCTCGCACGTGCGACGTGTGCACAAGAAGGAAAACCTCTACTGCGACACGTTTTCCCCACGTGGTCTGCTCATGGCAGGTACAAATCAGCCTGCCAGTCCAGGAAGCCAGTAGCAGACCAACGCAAGCCAGCGCAAGACGACAGGAAGCCAGTGCAAGTGCCAGCGCAGGTGCTGGTCAAAGCGCCATCACTAATACCAGCGCGGTTCCCGGCTCATACGGGTTCGGCTGTGAGTATTGGCATCGACATGTCTTCTCTGTGTTTTTATGCTAGACAGGGGACTTGAAAGGATATTAATGATATATTGATATATGAAGAGTTTTATGCGTTAAATGCTGGGCATTGCCATAAAATTAAATTAGCTCCATGCGTCTTTAACTATGAAGGGGGTGATGATAATTTGCGATCCTTAAATAATTATTGTTAACTATATCTTAATATGCTGAGCTGAGCTAGCTTTACAAAGATCAGCTTTACAAAGTTCATTCTAGTTGCTTACCTGACAACTGATGTTTGTCTACAACGAATTCCTCTAAATTGATCATTGATGGTTCTGATTCTTGTATTCTGTAGGAACGATTAGTGCATGTTTAGCTGTCAATTTCAGTGTTGCAAATATTTACCGAAATTCAGACTACTGAACTCATTTTTGTGCCTGCCATACATATTCATTGATGCTCCTCTACCTAAATTCCGGCAAAAACGTCATAAATGGAACATCACATTATTACCTGTTTAAAAACATAAACACATTTAAAAACATTTTATACGAAACTAAACTAAACTTAAACATTACCTGTTAATAAGTAACAAAAAAATCACATTATTTATCAATTGCCTAGTATTCTATCTTGGTTATTTTTTAAATTATTTGTTCCAGTTCGAACTGCTCGAACTGGCTAAGCCAGCTCCTTGTGACTTATCAAGTTACTCTTGTGAATTTTACGAACGGACCTTGTCGTTTTGGTAGAGGATTTGTCTCAGTTTTGACCACAACTGTTTACATCGCAGTTTTGACCACAACTGTTTACATCGCAGTTTTGACAGTTTTGACATCACTTAGGCAGTGTTTTTCACTAGAACCTCTACTGACCTAGTTACCTTAAGGGTATTAAATTAATTAATTATTAATAATAATGCTTCTACTTGGTTGTCATTCTTCAACGATAATCTTTTTTTTTTTACTCCAAAGAAAAAATATTTTTTCAATTTAGAAGAGCATTGTAAGGCTGGTTTTAAAAATACTTGATATTATTAAATACATATACATAGTCAATAGCGATGACCCAGCACCACTAGTCTAAAATGTTTGATCGGATAGAATGCAAGGCGAGCCGTGCATTTCTACATTAGCTAGGTTGACAATCCTGTTCGGCCGAGCGAGAGTGATATTGAGTTGTGATACCGGCGTGATATTGGCGCGATACTGCCAAGAAAACCGTACGTAGTAAGTTCTCGACAGGCCGAATGATGGGACCATTCGAGTGGAGTTACCTTGTGGTTTTGTGATTGATTCGGTAGTTATTTTGGATACGATTGTTGTTTTAGAAGCGATAAATGATATTACGTTGAGAAATTCAAATATCAAACGCGTGTTAAATACATTTTCCATTAACGGTAGTCTTCACTAAAAATACGTTATCACGATTGATTTATTGGCATTTTTGCAAAACTAAAACTTAACGTTCCCTACGAACGACTTAGTTTGTGTTCCATGCTAGTGCTAGCTAACATGTGAGAATTTGACCAAGCATATATCAAGAATGTTACACTTTCAATTTCAGCGTAAGTTGTAACTACCTAGTGTACGTATCTGTTACGTGCTTACGATTTGTGCGCCAATGGAAATGGTTTTGATCTGCAGATGTTAACAACAGTGGTATAAAGTATAAACGAATGAAGACTGATACTAAGATGGTAATCATAACCTTAAACATGCAAAGCGCAACCAAAATGGAGCATTTAAATTTGAAATTGCTCGACTGGAGAAAATTTCACCAACAAGAGAATAGATATTTTTGTGGTGCTACTAAAACTTAAAAGTATGTTTCATTCATAGATCAGTTCTGGCTGAATGCTGACTACAATTGGTATGTTTCTGAAGTTATTAATTACTTAATTAAGCTTAACTGTCCGCATTGTGAAAGAAACATGCTCCTGGCCAAAACGGAGCATTACTTTTAGTTCCAATGCAGCACAGTGTTGATACATTATGTTTGCGATATTTAATCATGGGTGATTTTAAGTGCATATTTGTGCCAAGAACTTGAACATTTTATTTTTACTTCTACTTTGAGCTTTCTTGCTTTGTTATCGGTGACATCAAGTCCTAGAATTGATTAGATATTTTAATGTGATGGATGGTGCTCAGTCCTCACCGTGCACAAAATCTACAATTTGTAGTTAATTGTTTGTATGTCATGCAATTGCATTTTAGTGTACCACCAGTCCAAAGTCATAAATAACTAAGGCTGTTGCTGTTAGTAGAAATATTATGCTAAGATTTTGTTATGTTTGTTGTCCGCCTATTTTTTTCATGCTCTCTGAACTAATGCTCTCTTTTTATCAAGGTGTTACAAAGTTGTTACGGTTTCCAAAGATTGCTTGCAAATTTAAATATGTATTAATTAGAGTTTGTTTGTTATTTAGCTGTTAAAATGGGAGAGTTAAGAGAGAAGGGATCACAACTTACCACAAGAAATAGTGTTGTGGAAAATAATATTGCTGTTCAAGATTATGTTTTTGCCACCAAGAGAAGAACCAAAGTTAACCCAGTTGTTTTGCAGAATCATTTCTTCTTTACTTCCAATATTTTGAGCTCACCTATTTCAGTGAAATTGTAAAGATGTAAAGTAATGAAGAGATTATCTATTACTATTACCTCTTATAATTGCCATTAACTTTTTCTTAAGTTACCTGTGCTTTGTATGCATATGATCCTTTTTACTAATTGTTATTGCTCTTTTTGCTAACTACCATTACAAAACAGATATGTAATGAGTGGCTAATAAAGTACAAAGTACTGCGCTAACAAAGAATATTTTTTGTTAACTTGAAAGTTTTTAATTAAGAGGATTTTTCGATTTTGTTTTCGAAACAATATGTCACTTCTAGTCAATCTTCTTCTTGATAGGCTTTCTGACCTCAAAGTGAGCTAATATTCTTATGGCATTTTTGACTGGCTGCCCTGGTGCTTACCTAGAGTGCTTTGAGAATGTTCTGGGTGTTTGGCTGGGCATGTGACTCTGTCCCAGTTCTTCTGCATTGCTCTCAGAGTCACCCCTGGGGCACATTTCATACCCCAAAATGATCGAAATGATCGAAAACAAACATATGCACTGACCACTCAATCTGGTTTTAGCACTTCCTCAAAAAACCTTGGTGCATTAGGTGCAAACCTTGTGCACTTCATCAAGCAAGTTTTGCAAGTTCAAACCTGCATTGCCGCAAGCCAGTCAAAAACAACATTATAAGAAAGCCCAAAATGAGCTCATTTTGTTGTTTTTTTTACTTTTATAGACAGTTCAAATTATTGTTTAAGAAACTTTATTGCATTGATATCAATTTCCCCAGTTTACTATGGCTTTGGATTGAATTTTCTTGAAGCTAAACTGTGATCAGATGTAGAAATAATAGCAGTAATGTTTTCTGTGAATTAGTATAGTATCTAAACCTTCTCTAAAATACCAAAATAGTTAGTTTTTAGGAAAACATCGATAATTTATTAATATAATTAAAGCAAGTGACGCATTTTGCTTACCAGTCGTATGGGACGTTTTTGCCTCTGAATAGGTTGGAAAAAGTGAAAGTTTGAAAAACTGACTGTTGGTGCTAAAATGGGTTGAGCTTCGGCTAAATGTGTAGCTGGACTTGATAAGGCAATTGGAATTTTGTGATAGCATGGTAACATCAATTGTGGTAAACAGCTTCTTTTTACCCTATTTACTATTTTGCCTTGTTAATTTAATATGTTGCACTCATGATCATGATCATGATGATGTTCAAAAACACTCTGATTCTGCCGTTAAATCTTCTTTTTTGTACTCATAAATTGCTCGCCATCAATTGTTTGGAGAAAATAGCAAGTAAAAATCTGTCCTAGTAGGTACTTCTTACTGTAGGTACCATATTTTTATGTTTAGCTAGTCAGCATTTTTGGAGAGATGTTAAGTGATTGAATTCAGCATCAGCTTGCCAATTCAACAAAACCATTGTTTGGACATTTCCGTCGAATTGTCTGGGCATTTCACCCCACAAAATCTGTTTAGAATAAGCACCCAGATCAGATTGCATTTTGGTTCATTATAGCAGTTTTTCATTGTAATAATTATTGATGAATAAATGTTGAATCTGAATCTCTATAATCCCCTTATTTTGTCCATATAGATCAAATACCATGACCAAATACCGGGCTGATTGTAGATCCAATCTGGGAATTCAAATAAAATATGTGGTAAGGTTACTTTTTCTTGAATACTTGCCTTGAACGAAAAGTTAGAATTTCACCAATATCTATTGGGAAAAAGTCGGTAAAAGTGTTTGTGATTTCGTTTAGCTATGTGAAAAGTTAAGGTAAATTTGAAAAATGTCTGTTGCTAGGAACGGAAAGGTTTTACTGTTTTACTTAGCTTACAAGAGACCGTCTCGAACCAGGGTTAAGTTTGGTTGCATCGCCGACCACGGTAACATTTTTTCAAGTTCGGCCCGCCACAGCCCCCCAGCCAATTCGGGTACAGTACGCAGGCGCGTGTGTTTCACGCACACACGTGTATTCTCAACTGTCAAACTCCCAAATGCTTTGTTCTGATCGTGGTTGTGCAGCATGATGGAGTCAGATCTAAAAACTGAGGATTTGCTAATACAACTGCGGGCTTTGCTAAAAAATGATCAAATTAAACTGTGGTTATCTCCTTATTTCGAAGACGCGACGGGGAGTTGTGAAAAAGAAATGAAGGTTAGCATAGAGGCGATCAAAATGATCAGAATCATCACTTCCATGAACCTTACTTTTAATATATTTAATAAATTATGTGGCAATAATTGCCAATGTAAATTATTATGAATATTTTGAGTCTAAATTCTGCCAAAATTAATCATTTTGCATTTCTTCAAGGCATTGTCAGAGCGCTATTGTGCTATGTTGAATGTTGATGCCGATTGCTGTCTTCGAGGTTTGATTCTTCTTCAAGGAAATGCTTGTGAGCGTTTACGTGAACGGGAGCGTTTTCAAGACACTGGAATTGCTACCCTTAAAGTGCGATTACCTGGCACATCTGAAACTACGTCGCTACCAATCCGGCTTTCGGCATTTGTTCTTGATTTGCAGGAAGCTGTTGCCAATTTGATTGGCACAGAAGCTGTTAGGTACTGTAAGGCATAGTTTACTGTTGAGGATTGTAAAAGGTTGTGCTAGTACTGACTACTGACAATCTTTTCAGAGTAAAATTGATTTGGAGTGGACAAGTTCTTCAAAAAGAAATGCAACTTAGTTGCGTAGGCCTTCACAATGGGGCACTTGTCATGGCAGTAATGTTACATGAGAATAATAAGGATATTGAAGCCGTAGAATCACATTTCCGAATGCTGAAAAGTACTAAAGCTGATGCAAAATTATTGGCTGGTAGTACAAATGATGGAAATATTCCTTACCTGCAAGTATGGACTTCAATCATTATCAAACTTTTTATTAAGTAAAAGTGTATGTCTATGAATTTGTCTTCTATTCTCAATTGTATTTCAGATTGCTGATCAGTCAGGCAAAACACTAGAACTTCCCCCCGCAGAACGAAAAGCTCTAGTAGTTGCAATGTCTCTCCATGAAAAAGGTCGTGCAGTGATGAAAAAAGAGAATTACTCTCTGGCACTGATTATTTTTCTCGGAGCTGACAGGGAGTTCAGTCGATGCCATTCTAAGCTATTGGAGTCGGTTGACAATTACGCTTTGCTCAATCTGGACATTGCCTGGTGCTATTTGTGCCTCAAGAATGTCACTCAGATACCGGATGCAGAAAAGAGGCTTCGACAATGCGAACAGAGTTTTCATCGTAGCTATGGCCCCAATCTAGAGCGTTTGATGGCCATTAAAGGCACCACAGGTAGGATACAAGGTAGCACCTTGATAACACAAATTTTCTCCACAAGTATGTCATTCCTACATATAAAATTAGTATGATTTTAAGGAATATGTTAATTTTTTTAACTGAGTTTTCTAACATCATCATGCCTATGAAGAAGTTATTCCCAACCTAATAATGAATTTGACTATTGAAAATTCCACATTTTATTCTTTTGCAGGTAATGAGAGTGCATTGTTCATGAGGTTGCACTTGTTACAAGCCATTGTTCTTTTCCATCAGAACAAACGACAAGAAGCTGCAGTATTATTTCAGCGAGCAGAAACGGAGCTGGCTGGATTAAAAGTTTCAGATATAAAGCTATCTACTTTACTAGAGCTAGGTTGGTGCTTCTAATTACGTAACTAGGGCTTTGCAAACACAACTTGAGCTGTGTTGTAGATGGGGAAAAATATATCTGCGAATTTCAACCTAATCTGCCTGGATTTTTTATTAAAATTTTGAAACGTTCTGTTAATCATGATTTAAAACAATTCAGCAAGTCAAACAATAAAAAAAATGTAACAGACAATATCCTGAAAATTTGATCTTAATTTGTCCAACGATTTGGCTGGTAGAGAGCGGGAAAAAAATTGGTTAAAATTTTTTTTTTTTTTGCTCGCTATGTTTATCTAATTTTCTTAGTTCCTATTTTGCCCACGTAACTATTGGATTGTAAAAAGTGTGAATCTGTAATTGTAACCCCGAATTTGGCAGGATTTACAGCTACCGAAGCGAGACTCGGACTCCGTGCGACCAATGGCGATATCAACGCTGCCGCCGAACGAATCACCTGCAAGCGTCAAGAACGTAAACAACTTGCAAAGAAAGAAAAGTTAGTGTCACCTCACTCATTTTTAAAGTTATAATCGTGAAAAAAACTAATTTTTTCAACAACTGCATGATGTACACAATACAGGAATATGATAAGAGAACTCCAATCTCACTAGAGTTCCTAATCGCTGTTCCCGGTCAACTAGCTAACAACTATTGACCACGTTTCAATAATGTGAAACTAGTAAATAATTAAGAAGGGTTTACGTAGTTTGAACAGATTCCAGATGTAATTCTTTCTGACTGTAGAGAACAGCAGCGGTTGGGGCGGTGCATCGACGACACGCAATGGGTTGACCCAAAACTTCACTCGCAGCTCATCTCTATGGGCTTCACGAGTAATGAAGCGAGAATTGCTCTGCACATGAGCAACAATGACCTGAACAGCAGCCTTCAGATGCTGCAGAACAAGTCCACGCTTATGCAGTCAGCATACAACAAGTTCCACGTGCATCCGGAGTGGATCGACCAGGTTAGGGTTGGGGTCAGCAGTAAATTTGAACTTTGTGGGCTGTGGCATACCTTTTTTTGTGGTGCTCACTCACTCTAATTGAATTTACAGCCACTTGGCAGTAGCTAAATTAACTTTTAAAGAGATGACAACAAAATTAAATGTGTTTACTTCATTTGAATGGCCTACCAACATATTGGAGACTTGCAAAAGCTGGAGACCATCCAGCTTGTGGCTTTTGAACTTTTGATTTGTGCAATTATAAATCTATGTTTAACTGTTATAAGGTTGTTGCTGTTGGGTTTGACCAACGAATGGCAAAAGCAGCTCTAAAAAAGCATTTTGGGGATATCGAAAGAGCAGTAGAAGAATTAGTTGCCAACGGAGGAATCGTTGATGGTGTGGCATGCAACGACAATGAAGATGTCGAAGGTATTACGGCAAGATTGTAAACGTTAAATGATACTCATTTGAGCAGCAATTGAAAGCTATAAACTCGGGAACAGAAAGTCTGTAACTTATTTATGTTTCAGGCGGTGCCGAGGCCTCTGCTTCTGGAAGTGGACAGTCAACGTCTAGCGGACCTTCTACCACCGGGTCGCGGCACAAGCAGCAAGATGAAGCCTACAAGCGCATGGCCGAAGGGCTGTCGTCTGAAGATGATCATCTTGATCTCACTTTAGCCCTTGAAGAAGAGTTTCTCCAGCAATATCTGTCTTTGTTGTAATTCCATGGAAAATATTTGTTTGTTTTCCTGCAATACACAAGAAATTAGTACTTCTTATTAACAACTCTCAAGTTTGTTGTGTAAGAACTATTTTACTGAATATTTGTGAGATTTATTGTATAGATCATTGTTGTTTATGTACTGAACTTTGGACTGTTAACTTTTGTGGAAAATGCTGTGCATAGTTTTACATAAAAAAAAACGTATATTTTAATAAAAGCACTATGCATTACAGAATTTAGTAATGGTGAATTGCCGTCCAAACGCGAGTCATTGCCAACAAAAGTTAAATAAAAAAGCTCCGAGCAACCGGTGAAGTTGCACGCGACGAGCAAGCGAAAAGACAAGGAACCCACTGTTCACAGCTGTGCAGCGCTGGTTGCCTATATCTTGGCATGGAAAGGAATTCAACACTCCAACATTATTCCCGTGGCATTCTTTGGGTTATTGCTGCTGTTACTGTTTGTTTGGATCCTAGGGCGAGCCGGAAATCTTTAGATTGTGGAAGATTTAGATCAGTGGGTATGTATTTTGAAATGATCAGTTTGAAGGATTTCAGCGCTTAAAAATAATAAAATGTGAACAGAAACAATTTCGAATCCAGCCATCGTGACACATGTAGGTACTCTAGCTGCCAGAAAATAGTGTGCGTAACGTTGTGAGCTCATTGCACACCGGTAGGCAAATTGCCAATGAGAATTGATCCATACCCCAATATAGTGATTCGATCTGCTAGAAACACAGATGTTTTATTTCTGGATGCCTGGTTAATTTCAAAGGGGGGAGTTACCCGTACATAATCTATTTCGTTACATCGATAGCACCCATGATGTACACACACATGATACACACGACGCATTTTAATTTTAATGCTCGCTGAGAATCTGTTCGATTGGATAACTGTATGAAAATAACTAACAAAAAAATAATAAATTACCTTACAAGTGTTGTTATTGATGTGGATAATAAGTGTTAGTATTACTTAGTAGTAGTCTAGCGTACCATTATTTCGGCAATCGACTATGTCGGGGGAAAATATTGGCTAACAGCATGGAATCGATATTTCACGGAAGTATTTGTTATAGCTGAGTTTGCTTGCGGCATGAGCAGCGTCACTAATTTCGATCAATAAATGCCACCTCGTAAAGGAATAACCCCCATTCGGGAAGCTACATTGCGGGATCTAGCACAATTCACATTGCAAATATTGATGATCCGCAAATTGTTTAATTGTTTTTTCTGTACTGGTATAACGTAATTAATGCACTCTGATTGCAAACTAAGTTTGGTGGATACGAGTTTGACGAACATTTGGAGGTGGTGATTAAATTAATGGCAATGTAGATCTAACACAAAGACATCACAGTCAGTCTACTAAAATATTTGGTGTCAAGAGAAGCTAGTGGCGGAAAAAATAGGGCAAAATACCAACCAAAGAACCAGCTAGACATGTCTAGTGTAGAAAAGCTACTTCCATTTTGCCTATTGAAAGTTTATCTTATCTTTTAGTAACACACAGGTTCAAAGACCAATGCCCGTGGTAACGGGAATCGAGAAGTTATAGGGAGAAGATGGAAACGGCTGTGTAATTTTCCTGAAGGAATTATCCCGGCATGTTTGGTTGGAATAGTGATGCAACATCGGATCGATCCTGGATCACTTAAATGCAAGGCTGACTCACTTTATTGTAAGGACAAGCAAATCAATACACCTTGGTGTGTGAATAAAGAAGTACTTTTCTAATGAAAAATATTAGAAATGAAAACAAGTATCATTTTGGAATCGTGAGACCTAGAAAGATCTACTTGACGACAGACACTAATCTAACACCACCGATGTCTGGTGAAATTTTAAAATTACCTCTAATAAAATGGTATTGTTTATATACAAAGTTCGTTTTGAATGGATGTTATTGTTTGCCTACACTTCATACCATTCTTATGCACATTATTTGTTCAGTACAATATAGGAAATTGTTTCGTGTCTTTAGTACTGCTTGGGTTCACACTTAGTGCTCGAATATTTGAATAATAAGTGAACTATGGAAATTAAAACAATTTAGAGGGAAAAAAGAGAAAGCATTTTGTCAATTACTTCTTAAACGCCGACTCTTCCGTGGTTAAGAAACAATAGCGATTATCACTGGTGCTGTTGTAGACATCAAACGGGAACATTCCAGCGACACAATATTTTGATCTGACAAATCGTGTCTTTTAATTGGCTGGGTGGAACTAACGCGATCAAATGATCGGCGACTTAGTGAGAGCATAAAAAATCGAATCAGCTGTTAGCATCGCGCATTTAACGCAGTGGGGACCACGCGATGGTGCGCGCTATATTGGCAGTGATTATAGGACAGAGTGCTACTTATGGGTACAATACATAATGAAAGCGCTCGCACATTCGCACTCTATTACTTCAGCAAACATAAAACGAGCGAAATCTTTAATTACAAGCGACGCGCACCGTGACTGGACATGAGAATTCAATTTGAGTTAGTTTTTTAAATTATTGGCATGAGCCGTCAGCTATCGCTGAGATGTATAGGGACCTCAATATCCTCACGGAGTTCGATGCGCGATAGAGCAACATGTCTTCATTTTGCCGCCACAAAGCTGCCGAATAGAAAGAGATACATATATGACAGATTAACTTTTTTTTTGAGGAAAGCTTTTTCATACCAAACGTTTTTATTACTGTAATTCAGATGGGAAGGATATTAAATATTGAATACTTTGTAATTTCATTCAACAAAAATTCTCTCAATTTTCCATATAAGACATGATAAACGCACGAGTAAAATTATATGTATGCACATTACAAGGTTAAAAAAGAAACCCCTCGTGTGAGTGGCGCCATCCTTGGCATTCCAGCGATTCACAAGGGTGAGTGGCACTCCCAGTGGTTAGTGGTAAATCCACCCTTCGTAGCACCATCAATACCAGAGACAGGTGTGTTGCATAAAATGTGATCGATGTCTCGCAGGTAGCCAACAACCAGGTAAAGTCAGGTGTTGATTCGCCAGGTTGCGCACCGATCGCGCCTGCGCGTAGAGCCCGCAGAGAAAGCTTGACCAACATTGTACATTGTTTGATATAGCAAGCATTGGAGTCAGTATCATGCATTAAGCAAGCCATTAAACTACGCGATAGGCAAGTGTCAGGTCGTGAGTGCCGCTCTGGGATTTAAATATTCACATCATACAATCTGACAGCTAGATTACGAGTTGACAGTTGCAGATGATTTGTATTTTAGTTTAGTTTCGAGCATTGTTGGGTGTACGTTATATGTAGTTTTAGTTTAATGGTATTGTGAGTCATGTTGCACCATCAAGGAAAACAGTGAAACAAGAGTTTTTCTGATTGAGAAACGAAACAAGCGTGTGATCTGTTGAAAGATTTAAACTGTGCTATGACAATGTCACATTTACGAGAAAGTGTTTTTGTCCCAAAGACTCCGATCTGCTGTTGAAAAAGGTAAGCAAGTTGCATTTATTCTCGAGTGTTTCTGTGAACGAAACTCAGCAATGGATGGCAGGAAGTGGCGTGCTGAAGAAGCAAGGTAATCAGGTACTACCTGGCTGAGAAACATCACGCTATTAGCCACACTGGGTTAAGACGTTAATTAGTCTTACAGTTAATTTAGCTATCTTTTTAGATATACGAATAGATGCTCTATATTTGGAGCAAATTATAAGGCCTTTGTAATAAATATAACTATATTCGGCAATCGGCCTTTTTTGTAACGCACGACGGGTGGTCGAATCAGTACAAATGACGTCTACCATAAAGTTTTATTTAATTTTTAGATATAATTTTTAATTCGTTGGCCTCCTAATTAAAGCGAAAAATAAACATTACAAATTCAGGGCTACAGAGGCGGAAAATAAATTGCGAACAAATGCGCAATCCAAATTTTGACACGGTCGAAGAAAAATCTGTCAAGACCTCCAGTTTGTCAAAATCTTGAACCAACCATAAGGCAGTAATTATGTGCTAAAGCCTCGAAACAATAAACCCATTGGGTTTATAGGGTTTAGTAACCTATGAACCCAATATTAACAACCTTTTCAAAGAAATCTTTAGATTCCGTGATCTCTGGATGACACCAAGTGAGTGAGGACAACTAAACGTAGTTTCATAGACACTGGGAGATTTAAAAGACATTTGGAGACTTGAACTTCTTGAGCATATATTTGTCACTCTGGTACAATATAGCATTGCTTGTAACGTAAGTGATACTTTCACCCTATAAGTAACTCCTGCGGTTTTGCACCACATAACCATGAGATGACTCCGTGATTATATCCGCCATCGAATTTTTATTACATCACGGTCTAGAAGTAAGTTTCAAAAGAAATGCACAAGAATTTTAAAATGCCATTTCAAATTCTACCACTCATTATAAATGTGGTAATCATACGTCGAAAGAATTTTGGTAAGTTAACTGCAATCTTTGATATTTATACAAATTTGTGTTAAAAGATACCAAAGTCCATGAACTCATTGCAATGAACCCGAATTATTAATTTGACGAATAAAATGTATTTGCAATTGTAAGCAAAATATTGTGATAACATAACATCAGCACCTTCCGGTGTCTAATAATCGTTTGTACAATCACAACGTAATGGTTTTAGTGTAAAAGAAGTCAAGGACCCTATATATGTTTAACATAATTGCATGCGTGCTATTTTAATAGGCAGGTCATAAAAATGGTTACCTGTCATCAAAGTAGTTTTGGAATAAAATCGTATTTACTCCAGTCCAGCAGTTTCTAACGTAAGGGACGATCGCGAAAGACTTTAACATACATTATTGATGAGCGTATTCACACGAGAATTGGTGCAATGCTTGCACACGAAAGTTAATGGTATATTTTCTTGACTTTCTTCAAGAATGAATTACTTGTAATTTCTAATTACATTTGCAATCAATTTAGCACTGAATCATCGCTTGTAAATATAATTCAGCATATTTAGGTTACCACTGTTAAAAGTTCCGACTGGAAGTAATCACCGTGATATATTATTTCCTTGCTGGTCAGGAAAGACGATGAAATTAAATCCACATACAGGTACTTTAGGTTGTACTAATTGTAGTCGCGGAAATTAAATGTTCCAGTGAACTATCACAAATAACTTAACAGCGTTATGTACTTTAATTAACAATAAACCAGAAATGAAAACCGAATTGCATTTATATGAAAGTCTAGCACCTTTAATTACTTGATCTGATCTCAATGTTTACGAAAGCGATATCCTCACATTTTATCGTCATTATATAATTACATTTTCAAGTCCACGTAAACCTGTAGATTGTGGTTTAAACGATGACGCTTTGCTCCTCGTAATGTGATCTGGTTTTCCTCTTCAAGCATCGTGTTACGTTGTCGTATTTTGTCCTAGTTCCTCTTTTCGAAACCGCGTCGCCGACCTGATTGTGCCTGCCGCGTGCCCAGCTAGGCATTCCTCGAGACCATTGTTTGGCTAGCTGAGAAAGAAAGTGTTCGCCGCGCGGCCACTGACCATCCACGGGTGATGATCACTGGGAAGTGGTCGGCAATTAACATAATTACCGCAATTTTATTGGAACGGAATCGATGCCGCAAATGGTGTGAGGACTTCCCGAACTCAGGGTGATCTAGCGAAAAGAAATCATGGTGATCGCGTTCGTATGAAATAGCTCTAGGAGTTGTAATGATGTTGAGGAAATGGATCTCCTAACATGTGTACACAGGATTAGAAAACCTGACCGTAATTTGTTAGCCTTCTTTGGAGGTGTGGCCGCTTTTTGCAACAGAGTACAAAATTTGTCCGAATTTGCCTTCAGTCAGAGGTCAAAATGACCAACAGAAATACTGATTGATCCGACTGTGCTAAGAAGGAATTTCTTGGTAGGGATTCGACACATGTGAACATACACACACCATAAAAATGCAGTTTTTTCTATTGATACAACTAATTTACAGCATTTTTTTTGTTGTAAATATCTAGGATTTGACAACCTTCACATTCTTTCGGCTCCGTCAATTATGATCATATCGAGCCAAAATACCTCTGGTATTTCACGTTCTAGACGGATTTCCTTCGGCCGTGAACACAATCCAGAGGAAGACTCGGTTTTATTGGCACATCATTGGACATTGGCTCATCACGGACATGAGTTTGACGCCACAAAAATCTGCAAAGAGGTTTTTGGGGCTTAATTAGAGTAAAGTGCCAGTTTTGGATCAGTGTCCGGTTTTGGATCATTTTTCAAATGAACTGAAAATTAGTACCAAATGTTAAGTTATGAGACTGCCACTGACTGAAGTGATTGCCACATTCTTGACGAGTGTTGTGCACCAGGATGCCATTAGACAGCGGTCATGGATTCGTCTAAAAAAAATATTTAGTGTCATCCCTGATGAAGGTGATATTTCCAAACTACACCTGGTGTACACTGAAGTGGATTAATATCGATATCTAAAGTAATATGTCAACTACAATATTGATTTTTCTTGAGAGTATTCCTGAAACACTGAAGATTTGATTTGATTTTTTTCATAGGCTTTTGAAAGCTTACTGACCGTTTGCAGAAAGAAATAAAATCGTAGGTTATATGGGTCGGGGAGGAGGGGTCTAGTTGTCTCAAAATCTACCTATGTGTGCATATCTTCTAGAAAAATGAAGTTATTCTATGTTTTAATTTTTTTTATAGATTTAGATATATTTTATTATATATATTATATATTTTATAGATATAGATTAATACACATTTGGTTATAATGTGATTTTTTTGCGATTTATTAGACCGTCAGTTGAGAAATGTTTGAGACTTTTAACCCCACGTGTGGGTCTAGTTGTCTCACAAACTGAGGCTAGTTGTCTCAGTGAGAAACTTCATCTTGTGATCATATAATTAATTGAATTAAAATCTGCATCAGTTACTTTATGACAATACTGAGTCAATGTTCGATAATTTATGTCAAAATATTTTGCCACTTTTTCCTGCAACACAAATTGAGCAGCGCGTAACATGACATCGGGTGCTACCAGCCCGCGAAGAGTTTTTTTTTTTTGATAAACTCGTTATAAACTCGTAATTGGTAAATTTTTGTAAATTAGTTCTGTAAAAAGTAAAAAAAAAATCAATTACTTACAAAACAAACAAAATGAACTTATACTGAAAGCTACTGAAAGTTACCAACCACCTATCAAAACAAGCAATCTCTTCCAGGAGTGTGAATTATGCACCGAAACAAATGAAATTTTCAGAATAGTATGATATTTAGTCGTCGAATTAATCCGGATCAGTATTTTGCTTCTGGTACCATTTGGAGTCGAGATTTTAGCACTGAGACAACTTGCCCCTGAGACTTTTAGACCCCTCCTCCCCTACCATTTAGATGAAGATGTGGGTGTAATGATGTTAAGATTATTATTATTATTATTCTTATATTATTATGTATTTTTTTTTTTGTGTTATTTATTTATTTTTGTATTTATATATTTATATAATAATAATTTTTTAATTTTTTATTCATATTTATTTATTCCGCGGCTGGAGATCGTGCGACGCCCTGTGGCGAGTGTATCAAAACATTTGACATGGACTGTAATGGAGAGAATTGGTTTTCATGTGTGAAATGTTAAGTGTGGTACCACCTGACATGCCAAGGGCTCCCAAATTTTTCAAAGAGGAAGCAGGTATTCTGTTTGCAGTGTAAATAAGGCTTATTTTGATTTTTTGATCCAAAACTGGCACTAAACTACCATGTACTTAAATATTAATAACTTCTGCGTTTTTTTTTATATCTTTATGCGGCTTTCATATAAATGTTTCAAAAACATGGGGCAATGATATATTATAATT
Source organism: Protonemura montana (assembly GCA_947568835.1). Classification (NCBI taxonomy): domain Eukaryota; kingdom Metazoa; phylum Arthropoda; class Insecta; order Plecoptera; family Nemouridae; genus Protonemura; species Protonemura montana. The sequence continues at coordinate 17,855,687 of OX387606.1, read as the reverse complement.
CTGATTGAAAATTAATTTTGATCCAAAACTGGCACCAGTGCCCGGTTATGGATAATAACAGGGTTTTTTCAATATTTTTTTTTAAATACTAAAAAGTTCTAAAAAATCACAAATTTTATTGTTCTGTTGCTTTGTCTATATTGTCAAATGATGACATTTTTTTTGGATTTTAAAAATGATATTTACTGAGTTAAATTAATTATATTCCCAACCCTATCCAAAACTGGCACTTTACCCTACTAACGTGTTTAGCTTATTTTTAACTTTCGCACGCTCGATTGGTTTTATCTTGATAGATATTGGAGTGAAAATGAGTTGCCGTTGTTGGTTGCTTTGCTGTTGTTGTTGAAACCTGAAAGCATTAAACCGATCGAAAACGTGCCTTCGAACTGATCGCATGCTGCAGAGAGAACATTGCAAAATATATTCCGTCAGTCGGGGGGAAAAAAATGCGAATGCACGGAATAAAAAGGCAGCGTTGTGAACATCAAATCTGAATTAATAATGCGAAATGGAAAAAAGGGCTTAGCCATGAACATGAATGTGTTGAAATGGATTTATCAATAGAAAAGTGTTTATTAAAATAGCGATCTAACCATCTGTGGACGTCTCTTGTTCTCGATGGTACTTTATAATTTTTGTGGTTAACGAATTGTCATCCGAAAAAGTCTAAAGATGACCTAAAAGTAAAATAGCTAGTTTCTCTTATTTTATCAGCTGCTAATTACAAAAACAAATTAATTGAGTGAGCAATTATTGTATACATTCGTAATTGTCATCCTGATGGTCAGTTTTTACTTTCTTGAAGCCACCTCTGCATTCACCTTCGTTTCGCCAGCGAATGACTTGACTGGAAACAAGTAGTTTTGTTGAGTCAACTGAATTATGATCTTAGAGAATTCACTGATTCACTTTTTAACACAATTGCTTTTACTTTTAGTAGGACAACGTTCTTACATTCAGAAAACAAAGAAAATTCCAATCTTAATCGAAATGTTTTTCACAATAATCATTATTTTCATCCGATGCAATTTAAGTCAAAGCTACTTGGCATTGCACATTTTCAATAGCATTTGCCTCGGGCTACGTTCGACAATAACAGCTACAGATTCTCGCAATCGCAAAAAGAAATAAACCGGCACCGATACAGCACAATTGCGCTACGCCTCCGTTCACGACACTTCAGGCACGTGCGATATTGCAATTTTATTTCCCCGCTTAATGACAGGATCAATCAGGTATAATCAAACGCGTGTAGGCGAGAGACATTATGTAAGCGCATGAACACCATCATACCACAGGTGATTCGAACTTGAAATAATCGATGCAATTCATAATAACCGGTAAATTAATGAATATGTAGGTATTGGTAATCATGCTTTCAATGTCATGTGTGAAGGCCCAGAGCCGAAGACTTCACGAGATGTACTTTGAATGAAACATTCTTGGTTTCCATGTCATTATTTTTGTAAAATTGGATCAAATTCAGGGTTCAATGCTACAACATTATGAATGATTTATCGTGTCCTTCTACTCGAGGAGATCCTGAAAATTAAAAACAAACGTCGCGTTTTCAGGACGACGATAAGCGCGCACATAAATTGAAACTCTTGCGTGTTGTCTGGCATTGAACCCACAACCCCTGACACTAAGGACCTAGGCAAACCAACCCCCACGATTACCCAAATGGAAGCCTTCAAATTCAGTCTATCGATCTCATGGAAAATTAATTATTTATGCCAAGGGCAGATCATTTGCTGCTAGCACCGACGAATGAATGTTGTTCCCCAAGGTTTTATTGATAAACCCGGCGCGTTTTGTGCTAGGCAACCGATGTGTTGGTGCTCTTGGTTAGTGGACCTTTCATATACCTATACTTCGGAAGCGAGCCTAACGTGCGAAAAAAAAAACGCGTGTTTAGGCTCTTCTTGCCTCGCGACACGCGATATTAGTGGCGTCGGTTTCGCAAAAATGTCGGTGAATTTGGTTAATTCTAGTGTCATTTCAAGCGTGACTTGAACTCGTGACTCGTAATAATACCTCGTAGACAGGAACCGCAGGGGTTATGTAAAAAAAACTTGGGCTTACCCATGTCTATTTTTACTTGAGGTGGGGCGGAAGGTACTACAGCAATTGCCATCACCGTATGGATGGACGAAGCCATGTCGGTAAGTGAATGACGTCAAAAATATTGATAAAAGCAACCCGCATGGAAATAACATATGCTTTCTTAAATAGATCAACAAAAAATGCAAAGGAAAAATAAACAATAGCAAAACATTTCATTCATAATACTCGGTACCTCTGTAATTTCATTGTTCGTTGTTAATGACGTATAATCAAAAATTGAAATGGCGGTCTCCCTTGAATTTCGGATGGTTTTTGCACGTTGTATAGTATAAATACGAAACACCTCGCCGAAGGAGGTATGAATTGAATGCACTAAGCTATCGACCAAGGTATCGACATGATAGAGCGATGGCACGATCTAGATTTATTTTACCGTTAGCTCGGCGTTAAATGATGAGCAATTCCGATACTGACCGTTGTAACTTGAATTGTGAAACAATCATTTCGTGTAGACATGCTTTCACACCTCACGCATTCAACTGAGTAAAGTGATTTGAACCGTAAATTAATGCAGAGGACATCAAACGTAGGTACAACGTGATTGTATAAGAAATATCTACTAAATATATCTAATAGTCTTGAAGAATTCTGTGCGGTCGCTGACGGAACGTTCTTTCTAAGACCAAAACCAGTTCAAACAGAGCAAAACCACACAATTCACTAAAATCTGATAATATTTCAAATTTGAAGTGCAAGGTGTGAAGTGGTATGATGATGATAAGGTGGCCTGAACTTGTTACAAATATTACATTAATTTAAAGATAGGTTATGTGAGTTGGTGTACTCGTTTTCTTAGCTGTGTGTGTTTCTGTATTGTTGCTGGTTATGTCTTGGATAGCCCACTTATGGTATCCAGTTTTGAGATGTTCTATTGTTAGTGCCCATGTGATTTTGTGTTCTACTCCGATGCTATCTGAAAAGTATTCTTGTCTATGTAAATGAAAATAGCCTTGCTGCAAAGAGAATTAATACACATTTTTATTATCGTGCGTCAAATTCACTCGAAATGTCAATGTGAGTGTTATTTATAAACATGAGCGTACGCACAGTACGCACAAAGGTAACTTGTACATTTTAAGTTCAAATTATTCCAACATTAATTAATTCTTCATGAATAATTTTACAATATTACATACAGACGCTAAATCTTCGCACACAATAGCAGTATAAAACTACTTACTACTATTATTACTCAAAATGTCATCCCACCCACTGGCTATCATTAATCTAACGTTGACACTTGCAAGTAAAAATATACCATAAGTATCCGTCGGAGAAAATGGTACACTTTCACTCAGCTCAATTTCAAAGAGAAAAACAACCAGGCGACATTACTAATTGCCAAGAGATGCGCTACAATCTATAATTGTTCTGGGAGACACTGACAACCAATCATAACTCGGTTCTATTTCTTGTTCCACAGAGTGACGTCTGAAGCGGTGGTGCATCCATCTTCCAATGGGCCATTCGTCGAACCTAACCTGGTGCATCGCGAATCTACAATGAGACCGTCGATTCGATTCTATTTAGGTAAGCTAAGTCATGTCGAATCACTTCAACCGAACATATCTTAGTCCAAGGAGGCTTGCAACTGCTTGAAAACACGATATGAAAGCGCCTAAAATTGGAAAGGGAGACGACTGATTTTTGACAGATAGGTTACTCACTGATTGAATCCGTCTCATTTAAAATGGGTCCTGAGTATCGTAATCAACACAGATTTCAAACCTATCCGTTGTTGTGTACGCTTCAGTGATGGTTTGGCGTGTTGGAAACCCCAGTTCTAGTGAGATCACCGAAGTTAAGCAACATTACGCTGGGTCTGGTATTGGATGGATAACCATCACGCACATGACCAATTCTATTCGGGAGAGAAGTTGGAGGGTTAAAAGTAGCACTGAAACTTAATTCGGCTTGCTTATCAACCTCTCAACAGCGTGAATTTCTGGAGGAATCATATAATTCGCGTTGTATCGTCTTTCGGAAGGCACGTTTCGCCGTTGGTCCCCTTGTACTCTTGCACCTAGGCTTAGTGTCGACACCGGGTTTCCCTTACTCCCTCCTGCTCTAGGTTAGTTTCATCCCCATCAACACTCATTCACCGACGCCATTAGAACAGCGGCACAGGGCCTGTTGTTAAAACAGTGCGTCATATAAAGAACGACAGAAAATCTAGCTTTACTGCGGGGATTTCTGCTCGGTGCTAAAATATGATATAGCACCCATACAAAGGTCAGAGTGGTGACTGGATTATGCAGGCGGTTTTCGCCGAGGTGTCATTGAAAGGTGAACGTATATGGAAACTACGTACGCCACGGCTTGACTATGCATATGAGTCACGACTACCATACGAGGAATCCACGTCAAAGAGGTGGAACCATGGGTAGATAGCTTGACGCTAAATTGGTAATTCACTTCGAGCACACTTACCTTAGCGGGGTTCGTATAATTAGTGATAGATACCCCACCAATTGGCCCACAATTACGAGATTACTTGAGGTAATCAACTCGTGTTGGAGTAAAGTTACCGCGAGCAAGTAATCGACGGTAGCCATGGCGATACCCGAGCTGCGGTCGCTAAACCAACTTCGGTTTGGGAAGAGAAAGGAATTGTTTATTGAAGCGTGCTGCTAGCTCGCATGCATGGACCGTGCGCGCGGGGACGTGATACATTATGGACCAATGATTCTTTCCAAATTTTTGCCAGTTCCGCGTTTGGGTTCCTGCTAAAAGGTACTCGCGATTGTTAGTTTTGCTTGTTAGTTATGGTTTTGGTTGCGAGTATGAATGATTGGCGAAAAAATGGGCACTCGAAATTGGACTCTTTAGATATTTGCAACACAAAATATTTAACTAAAAAAATTATGATGTGTGGTATTAGATAACTGAATTATTTGCTACAGAAATCTAACCAATTGGCTAATAATTTAGTAGTGGTTGTTAAATTGGACCAAGAGCTATTAGACATTTCATAATTCGTAGCGAAATGTTTCAAAATAACTGGCTAACTAGATCGTTGCCTCCTACACAACTCGCATCTCGTTCGTTGAGTGTGACAATCAGCACGCGGAGTTTACCGCTATTTTCATAGCTTCCTTGAAGCTGCACGGAGTCGAAAGCACCGGGTGCGACTCGAGACTAACGTTTCCTCAAGAAAGCGACCACTCGAAGCTCATCTCAACCGCTAAATCATTTGCATCTGAATGGAGCCGTGGAATTAAAGACATTGCGCGATCTGCATTTGCATTCAAATGCGCAGTAATGTATTTACTACGTACAGCAAAGTATGTAGTGTACTTGGGGTACATGCATGGCCCACTTAGATAGTCTTCTTTCATACTTTCTTAGTGCCGAATTAATGGCGATTTCGAAATCTGGAACTGTTCAAGGAAATTTGTTCGGCCTTTAATTGTAAGTTAAAACATTTTCGGACGTGTTGAAATCGCTGGCTGGCACTAAAATAATCCAACGTTATTTATGAGACGAGATGAGAATGAGATGCGAAGAGGATGCGGCATTTGGGAAGTTGCATTGAGTTGGCAATCAACAATTGCGCCCAAGAAACCATGGCGGCCTGGATCGTAATTGCAAGCTGGTGTGCACACTCTTGAACAAGCGACGAGTGCAACGCCTCGCGACTTGGAACCGCATGTAGCAGTGCTTAACGACCGTTTGACAAGTGAATAGCACAAACGAAATGCAGAGAACTAATGGTGAAATGGACATCTAGCATTAGAAACAATCGCCATGGAAAAAAATATGTCACAGCCTCCCGGCATCTATAAATCTTTTTGTAAGAGTGAGAGCTTTGCAGTAACCGTTCGGTGTCCTAATTTCTTTCAGGGGTGCTGCTTGTCGTCGGCGTCGCGACGCTGTCCGAGAGCGCAGCGGGACAACAACGACGTCCCATTCGAAGGATAACTGCGTCAGACCTTCCAGCCGTAGGAAACACCACCGACGAGGTCCCACAGCAAACAAACAGCACCAAAAATGAAACGTCTACAAGAACTATTCCCAAGCCGACATCGTTGAACATAACCGAAGTGTTCAGCAGCAGCACTGCAAAGTACCGCCCTAAGACGCTGAACATCACGGAGAAGCTGTCTGTCAGCGCTAGTTCGAACAGGAGGCAGCGCCCACTGACCACCACAGAAGCCACCGACAGAGCAAATGCGACGCAGGAGTTGACAACCAGGCGTCCTTACGTCCCCGTGGTTCGAGGTCGCGGCAGGAGTCTTAATAAGACAACCGACAAACCGGAAATCGAACAGTCTGCGTCTGCCAACGTCGAGCGTCCGGTCGTGCAGGTATCGAACAACACGATCCCCGATGAAAAAGTGGAGAAGAACGCGACGGCGAGCGTCGCTGAGGCGCGTCCAACAGACAGGACGTTTAACAACATTGTGTCCTCCTCGACTGCAAAGATCGTCCTGCAAGAAAACATTCACACCGACATCTTGCGCCACCTGACGACGGCGTCATATGCGCACTACGAGACCGACTACGTTCTCGACGAGTCGGACTCTTATGAGACTGAATCGACGCCGAAGAGGATCACGACGAACCCTTACGAAAATCTACATGAGAAAAACGAGTACGCAGTGAATTTCACGACGCCGGGCAGCGAGTTGTTCGACGAGTCTTACGCGAGGGTGTCGGAAGGTATCCAACAGAATCTGGATGAGATGGCGGACAGGAGCGAGGAGTTGTCGGCCAAAGAGGGGGGACATTTCGGGAGCAGCGTGGACCACGGGGACGCGTTGTCCGAGATCGTGCCGAAGAACGACACCAAGGTGTCTCTGCACTTGTTGAACCACGTGAACGCCGTTGTCAACGACAGCGCAACAGCTAACTCACGACGCGGCGAGCTTATCATTGGCAACGAGACCCATGTTGACTTCGAGAGGTCGTTCTTGCAAACTAAAGTATTGCCAGAAACCACCGTGAAGTTCCTTATTGATGAGGTTTACTCGACGACAAAAATTATACCTACTAGTGAAGAGGATAAGGACAATAACATTAGCAAAGACTCTGCAGATAAAGCAGAGGATCAAAGTTTAGAGAGCGCCGAAGACGTTACTGAGAAGGTCGGAGGCAGGCTTGAGCCGACGGAATCAGGTGCTGAGATATCAAATAGTAGACAGAATGTCAGTGACAAAGACTCTTTGTCAAGTTCTTCAAATGTAAGGCAATCGACGGCGGCGACTCTAAACGAAGGAGGGCAAAAGTCATCGTCAACCGAGCAAGCAATCGCCGGCACCACGCCAACGCCACCAGAGCTGAAAGTAGAAGCCACTGGGACGACAGTTCGAGGTCGAAGTAGGATGTTCTCGTCTGAACGGTACCCACCCTACAATACCAACAACACAGTCGAGGAGTCTGTCACGGAGAGCAGACCGGTGACAAGCAAGCCGACTAGAAGTCATATGGAGAGCACTGTCACAGCGCGCAGTCGGTCGTATTCGATGCGGACGGCGCCGTCGTTCACGTTGCCGTCACGACGCCTCACGACCACCACCGAAGAGGCGTCGACTCTCAGAAGCAACCTGATTCGGGTGCCGCGACCCACCATAAGAAGGCCGTCCAACGCCACTTCAATACGTAGTAGGCTAGGATACCTCGGAGATGGCACCGAAAACAATGAAGGCAACGACATCGTCGCAACTGACAAGGCGACAGTGCGAGGCGCCGTGAAATTCGGGAATTCAAGAAACCCTGATGCTAGTGACCAATTTCCTATCCCGCCCACAGCCTCGGCTTGGTCCTTGGCAACAATGAAGGAGCCTGGAAGGAGGCACAGACTGAACAGCACCTTGTCGACGGTGGCTCCTTCGGGCGGAGACTCGGAGGCGTCAGGAAGCTATAGCAAGCTGACGACGATCTACAACGTGTTGGCCCCCGCGGCCTTCAGCAGTACGACGCCGGCGAACAAATTCAGTCTTAAGAACAACTACGCCGCCAAATCGCCGACCATGCAGTCCAGCGTAGACGACGACGACCAGACGTTCACGTCGACGCAAGCGCCTAACGAGGAGCTGACGACGATGGACGTTCCGATACAGAGCACGCGGATGCCAACTGACTTAGAGGAAAATGTCACCACTCAGAGATCTGAAGAAGGAACAACAATGACTAGCGAAGATGGTCAGGATGACGAGGAGCTCCGATTTGACGGGATGAGGACGACTGATCGCCCTGCCACCGAGGTGCCCGACAAAGAATTCACTACTCTCGACTCGGATAGGTCAGAAAACGCGGCTACCACAACGGAGTCCTATGAGACGACTAGACTTCCAAAGGACGACGTCGACAAAATACCCGACGACGTCATAGAGGACGATGTCGATGTTACGACCACGGAGTCTGGGCACGCAGAGGGCGATAGCGACGACGGTGGACCATCGGAAGGTAATCCAGATAGTAACCCGGATATACAGGAGCACAAGGAATCTGACGCGGGAACGAAGCAGAACGAAGAAGCTGCTGTCAACTTCGAGTCCAACCACGAAAGCCAACCCGAGGTTCAGGAGTCAAAGCAGAACGAGGAGGGAAACCAGGAAAATCACCCCAACGAGCATCGAGCAACCAAGACGCACGAGGAAGGCTCCCAGAAGGAAGAAGGGGGCACAAAACTTCAAGTTCAAGAAGACACCAATAACAATGGGGACGAAGATAACGATTACGGTGGTCCAGGAGGGAGTGAAACGGAATCTCCGGCCATCGAAGGCGTAAAATCTTCACCGAAACCAGTAATAACCAACAAAGACTTGCCCATAGACAACGAACCTGGTAAGTCTTGGAATAGTATTTAATTTTATAGACCAAACCCCGAGACTGCAGCCTCTGTTATTAACTCATGGTGATTGGTTCCAGTGTCCGCGACTCCAGCAGTGGTGGATACTTCTAGCAGCTCATCGACGCCTTCGACATCGACACCGACACCGACGTCGACGCCACCGCCAAGTCTATCGTCCGGGACGACAGACAATGACGTCGAGGAGGTGCACACATACATGAGGGCGTTTGTGGGCGCCACCATGCAAGAGTTCTGCGACTGGAAGGAGATTTTCAAGAAGGCAGTGGCTGACTTGTTGACAGAGGGCACGGAAAGGTAAACTTAACTCAAAAGCAGAATCAGCATCTTCGTTTCGAACTTGTCGGTCTTGTGCTCCTGCGGACTTGAAATCAAGGTCGAATTCTAGGTTTAGACGGTGTCAGGTGAACACCTAAACTTGGTTTTTTTAGGTAATTGACATTAATGAAGTTTCCAAATATTCTTTGAGGTTGAACCAATTTAACCAATTGGAAATAACGAACACACGTTTTGGAGCTTTGTTCAAAACTTGGAACGTATATATTTTGGTTCGAAAAATAAGCATGTTGTGCTCAACGGCTGATTGGAACCCAAAACAATGATTGAATTTGATCATCGAGTGACAAGCGTGCACGATTTCAGAGCCGTCTCCTCCGACCACGTGATCCTGCGCAATATCGAGTCCAGCCAGTGCGTGGGAGAAGACATCTTCAACGCCTCCTCCGTCGAGCTGGACCCCGAGGCGATGATCCCTATCGAGCTGTACCTCGTTGACGACGCAGGCGACTACGACCAACAGCTCAACGACGCCTTCCCTCTGCTCTGGGGACACTCGGGTCTCGATTTCCCACTAAAGGTACACCTTCAAACATGTAAATAAGCTGTGATATTTCACGACTTGCTGTTTTTATAAGAAGTCTGTGGCTAAGGTCTGATGACGTCGGTGAATGATATGAATGTAAGGATTTTGATCCCAGTCTAGCCTAGGGGGAGAAGGGAACACCCGGTGCCGCCATGAAACTTTGCTACCGTCGAAGATCACCATGAAATCACCGGCTAAACTTCCTTTCTGTTAGAATTTAGAACTGTATTCAACTTCTCCTGCCAGCAAACTGATGGCAATATTTATAGCAGCACACCACAAAGCTGGAAGTCTGTTGGCCGTAGTTTCATTTTATGTATGAAAATGAGTAATATTCCTAGTCTCGATTTTGGTTTCAACCATGAAGTGGATTCCAGCCTGTTCCTTACTCTACAGATCAGCAAAGTGGACGTCGTGGACGAGAGTCTGGCCCACTCGGGAGGAACTATGAGCAGCGGCCCAATAATCGCAGCCATAACCATCTCCTGCATCGGTGCAGTCTGTCTGCTTATCGCCGCTGCGCTCCTGGTAAGCACTCGTCCTCGTTGTAGGGTAGGAACTTCTTCACTGCCCTGGATCCGTGGTTAACCAAATTAGAATTGTGGGTGAACGGCGACTCATTTAACTTAAATGATGAAATCATAGCAAACATTTGCAAACATATGATGATGTCAAAGGCGGGTCCAGAAAATTGACAATTTTTTCTTTAGCTGAAAACTAGACATTGTTTTCAGTTTTCAACATTTGCAGCTCATGTCTAGCATCAAACAACCCTGTTGAAAGATGTGGAAATCCTCAACGGAGTACACTTACACATGGAGTTATCCTCAAAATTCAATGCAATTCTTGGATACCACTCTGGATTGTTCCATTCTTTTCCGAACTCTGGAGCTGACGACCATTCATCACACGGGGTCAAGGAGACTCTAAATGACCAAGATGTGTTTGTGTGCAGATCGTGATGCGCAAGCGGCAGAAGAAAGTGAACTACGGTATGAGGTGCACCCCGGTGTCGCTAGACGCGTACAGCCTCGACAGCGTCTCAGTGCACGGCAGCGTTCGGCGAAAGGGTGGGGCACGCGCCTCCAAACGCTCCTACGGCAACCCGGCATTCGACGACCCGGTCAGTTGGGCATGATCATGGGGTCACGGGGACAGGGGACTCGCCTGCGTGCCTGCATATAGTTTGTAGCTTGCACCACAATTGGTGGATAGCGAGTTGGATTTTGAAGAAAAAAAATGTAAAAATTGGTGGCCTAGTGTTTTCCTTGTAGTATTTACCCGTTTTCTGACTATGCCAATACGAATTTAGGAATGAAAAAAATTAAAGATGAATAGGTGTTTTATAAATGGCAAATTCCAGTAGTGCTCGTATAATTTAGTCTTATTACAGTGAATCATCCTCGCTTATTGTGTTCCCCATTTCCTGACAGATGTCGCCGACCAACTCACTGAACTTTGCCGCCATCGTGACGATGACGACGGACCGAGAGGCGATGGACGAGGAGTTTAGTCAGATCCCGCACGTCACCCCTAAGAGCGACGAACTGCCCGAGGGAGCCGAGCCCAAAAACCGCTACTCAAACGTGATTCCGCTGCCCGAGACGAGGGTCGTCTTGGCTGCGCAGGGAGAAGACGCCTGCTCCGACTACATTAATGCTAACTTTGTCAGGGTGAGCTTCACATTTGAACCATTTGCTGCGATTGCCAAATGGCTTATGATCTAGATTTAGATAGGAAAATGTTGTCTGGTATACTGAGGTGATAACTCTCTAAGCTGCGAAGGGGTTGCCTACACAAGCCGAGGACCTGAGATTTTTGGGTTTGGCCTGCAAGATCTCATTGGTAACCAGGGAAAACTGGAAAGCCATACACTCTACATTTTTTGGTCAGAATCTATTGTGAATTTTCGATTGAAAAGCGTCTAGCCATTTTAACATCATTACGTTTGAGTAATTTAGTCGTTAAAGTTTTCGTCACAGAAAGTTGAATCAATTCTATCAGCCAGATAAGCCAGTTTGCATTTCCTCGCATTATTTTTATCTGGCGAATTCTAAATGAGCTTTTTAATTATGAGCCTTGATCTTATTTCTGATTGAATTATTTTGACAACGAACAACTAGCACGCGATTTCTATTTCAAGTGCTTAATTCCTTCCTTGTGTTTGCCAGGGCCCCAAGAACGCGGCCAAGTGCTACATCGCGTGTCAGGCGCCTCTACAAAGTACGGTCACCGACTTCTGGAGGATGGTCTGGGAGCAACAGACCAAGGTCATCATGATGCTCACCGATCTGATCGAGAATGGAGTCGTAAGTCATCGTTTTAATATGCCTGCTTACTACTTAAGCTTGGGTTTGTAGCATTAATTTCTTGTACCAATACCGAATTAAAATAGTCACCCTTTCAATTGCTGGTAGAGCAATATATATATTTTTCATTTTCCTGTTTTTCTGAGTCAGATTAAGTTGCCACCGATCTTCACATATATCAATTTTCGAATAAATTCACAAATTTTACAGTTATTTTTTAATTATCGTTGAGCATAATCTTTTCCCTCTCATTCTCATAATTTTCAGTCAAAAATTTTTCCACGACGGAGTAGACAACTTGGGACTGAGAAATTTGCAGAAAAGGATCCAATAAACGAATTTGCTAGACATGTAAACCTCTCAAATAGGATATTTCTGGGATTTTACTGATTTCCCAAATGCTTCCTTACCGCAGGAGAAAAGTGGGGACTACCTTCCTCCATCGGAAGTGTTGGATTGCCATCGGCTGTTCGGTGACTTCCAAGTCACTCTGAAGAAACGCGAAGTCCGAGAGACTTACGTCATCTCCACCCTTCAGCTTAAGGTAAACACTCTGCAAAATAATTAAGACATCCTCTGAAGCTTTTTAGACTCATGTCTACTTTATCTAACAGCGTAGTACTAGTTTTGAAAAGTATTTTTTTTTAACTGGGGCTTAAATTTTACTTAGCATAACCCTTTTTTTTTTCAAATCACCCCCTATTACTGCTTTCGTGCAGACTCTCCATTTATTTTATTCTGTGGCGAACGAAATTTGACCTAACTGTTTGCTATAAGTTTGGCTGCACGCACGCTAGATAGTCTAATTTTACAGCGAATTGCATTCGTAGTTCGAGAGCTGCATTGCAGCTGCGGAAGTGAAATAAAATACCAATTGAAATACTGCTTATTTGCTCTAATTCGTGCAGAAGAGATATTCGCCTTTGCTTGGAGCCACCATGACCATAGCTATCCCAGGTCTAGACAAGAGATCTAGATAAATATGTATATTAAGCATTTTTGCAAGGAAAATGTACAGTAATAAATAACGAAAGGAAAGAAAGGGAAGAAAAGTAATCAAGAAAATAAGTAATCTCGAAATTAACAAGCTCTAATTTAACCACTCTCGATATCTGTGCGAATTTCGTGGTCATCTTTTGCGACCTCCTTTGGTTACTTGCATCTAAACCTACCCAGGCTAACACGAACCGTTCATCCCCAGAACATGGAGAGCAACTCCTGGCGCGAGATCGTCCATCTGTGGTACCTTGACTGGCCGATCCAAGGTGTGCCCGAAGAGGCGAGTTCGATCATCGCGTTCCTTATAGAGGCACGTTCTTACATGAAGAACAGCGCCGGTCCCAGCATCGTCCATTGCAGCCCCGGCACAGGACGAACCGGGACCGTGCTAGCTTGCGACCTCTGTATTAGAGAGTTCGAGCAGACGCGTACAGTGGACGTGCCCAAGTGCGTCTATCGGCTCAGGAAGGACAGAGCGGGATGCGTGCAGACCAGGGATCAGTACGCATTCATTTATAAGGTGAGAGGAATCATATTAGGAAAATGTTATCAGTATGCGTACTCTGCAGATGAATATGACAGGCATAAAATTCAGTTGTAGGGGAGAGTGGTTTTTGGTGGCATCCCAACTGACGTGGTGTGTTTTATAAGTGTTGGGATTGGTTTCGAATTTTAAGAACTTTTGGTTGTGTAACCGACATTTATTATATACTATTATATTTGCTTCCTGCCACTGGTGGAATACTGTCACGTCTTTTGAGCTGAGGAGGGATGTTATTTCACCATGGATGTGTCAGAAGTGTTGCTGGTGGGTCACGCTATGTCAAGGTCGGACTGATACAGGTAAAAGTACGAGCAAATGAACTGGTCCCATCATTCTTTAGAGGAGAGGGGGATTGGAAATGACCTAATTGAACAAAAAACTTGTGAAAGGGAGTTTGCTATAACCAGTTCAAGCTCATAGTCAAATCACAAAGTGTATAATCTTTCCCGAAGTCTTCTTCAAGGGTATGTACTGTGAAATGTTGCTTCCTGAACTTCTCTTAAACCTCTTGGCTGATTTGTTGTGATTGTTTTCAGGTACTGAACCTCTACGCGACGAAACTGACTGGAGGAGCTTTAGACTCAATATAGAAACTTTAAATTCAGCGTATACCTACAGCAGAAACTTCAAACCCAAAGATATTATCTTGATAAGATGTAAAGGGGCCAATTTTGTTTTAAATATGTGATATGGAAGAAGCTGGATATTATAGCATTCAAATTTTATTTTATGATTGAATATTATTTCTGCTGGCAGAAAAGAGAATGTGGACATCTTGAGAATGTGGACGGATGTAATAGTGCTCTCTCAAAATTCTCTCTCAATGTTTATTATAGACGCTTAATTTAAGTGATTTTATAGCAGGTACTAAAAAAGATTATAAAATCAATAGTCAGTGCACAATGATCTGATTTGGCGAGTCGCACAAATTGTATGATAGGTTGATAGTACGTGACACGATGGTTCTTGAATATGACTCATCACAATTGCAATTTGAAGTGTTCCCAATGTTCGTGAGTTTGTCAAACGACATCACAAAGATTTTAAAGATTGATGTAACATTAGGGTAATTGCACAAACTAAAGAAGAAATATTTTAGCAGTTCAAAGATATTCTAGTATTTTCATCTAGCTCAAGTAACCTCACCACTGAATTTTATTGTAATTGTACTTGTGCAACTACATTATTATTTATGAACCAGCACCATTTTTAACGAACACAGTAAAATGTATTTTTATGATTATTTTCCATTAAGGTTCCTATATTTGCAGATAGACGTAGATCATAGATTAATTACAATATCAATGTTAGATGAGAGTGACAAAACTTGTACTCTACTCGTGTCGCAGCAATAATTAATTAATTGTATATTATTTAAAGAGAGAATTTTCACAAAGATGTAAATAAAGATAAATTATTGTACTACATCCAACTACTTGATTTACCTATCCTGTGCTTACTGGTGTTGACAGTTATGCTCACTTTGCCATGCTGTGTATCCTTGCAATTTACAACTTCAGCTAGGGCGTACCACTTTATTTTTAAAGTCTGCTGATGTTGTTACAGATATTTAGAGCAGAGATACTAATTCTGGATTTGTCTTGCAATCATTATCGAGTAGAGACATCCCCGAAGGTTATCTTCGGGAGAGAAGAAGCCACTTGACCTGTCAATTAGATTGGGAGGTAGGCGAATTATAGTAGAATTTCCAATTTCCAATGTTGTTGTTCGTGAATAATTGAATGAACTTGGGCAAACGCAATTTTAGTTGCGTTATAAGATGAGCTTAGCGATATTTTGGGATGGTAAAATGTGAAGCCAGTCCCTTACAGAGATAAAAGCAAAACAGCCAAAAATCCACTAAATTAATTCGGAAATTTGAAAAAAAAGAAGAGAAAGAAAACACGTACGGGCTCAAAAACTTAAAAACTACTTAATTTTGATGTATTTCACATCTTTGTAAAGTTTGGTAAAAAATATAAAACTTTTTTGGCGGAAGGTAGGTACAACTCCAAAAAGTGTACACAAAATCTAAAAATGATAGTAAATTTTTAACCGTTTAAAAACTGTTTGACCGATTTCGCTGAAAAGCGCAAGGGATTCAAGTTGAGCAGAAAAATATGTGCTTTGCAAATTTCTTTTAAATCGAAGAAGACGTTTGGCCGCTAGAGCGCAAACAAAAATGTGAAAAATAAAATAAAAATAAAAAACAAACAAACAAAAAGAACACAAACTACACAAGTGGATTGGTTTTTCTTGGGTAAGTGAAATTGACGATTTCGTTTCGCTTGCTACGCTCATCAACGCAATTAGAATTCAGCTTCGTCCCAACTGGACTAAATTTTGTAGCACGCATTTTCGTCGGACTATGGACCATGGAAAAAAAGACGACAACCGCAAAAACCTAAGAAAGCATATCTTAGAAGATCTGTCCGGCGATCTCGGCATCTCCATGGCTACCAAACGTTGAGAGTTAACGTTAAAAGTCAACGTAAGAGTCAGTTTATTTCACTAGTTCCTGTTAATGTGTGCCCTTTAAGCAAGTGATAGTTGAACCTATTCTTGCTACTGTTTAACGACAGTCTGTGTCGACTGCGAGGATGGTATCCCTCGTCTCGATGTTACGCTGGTCAATTGCGAGCAAGGACATTCCATGGATCTTCGTTAGCGAGTTAATAATTAATTAGTCAAACATATTGGCACAGAGTGATTAGCCAGCTCACCATTACGTCAATTGCGCGAGTCGTTTTCTTATGTAAATCTTCCCTCGCTTTCCAACGGTTGTCCATGGCCAATTACTCTGATCAGCACCGAAGACGTAGCAATGCTCTCAAAATTAACGGTGTCTTCAAAACCAGTTTGAAATTATTTGTATTCCTGCAAATTGAAGCAGGATAAAAAGTTTAAAACTATATGATTATCACAAAATAAAAACAGCATGTACTGTTTTACAAACGTCACATGCAATATATCCACGAGTCTTTTAGGTCAAAGATTTCTGCGGTCATCAAATTCATATGGCCAGCAAGTACTGAAGAAGGTTAGATATATGAATGATAAGAATAATATCGAAGTTGACACATACAAAGTTGACACCATGTAACGCATCCGTCCGGCTGCCTTGGCCAAATCAAGACAATAGAAATGAAGAGCTTAGATCGGTTGTGAATTTATAATAAGATTGAAAATCAGAACTCATGTCATACTTCGCAGGATTTAGGTTACTGTTAGCTATGCAGATACTTTCAAATGGTGCATAGAAGGTCTAGAGATGGCTGTGATAACAACATTTGCATATTTACGCCGGACGATGTTATCTCGATTTTGTTGTCGACTTGCCTAGATCTGAGGAATGGTATTGGTATTGGTATTGGTATTGGTATTGGTATTGGTATCTGGTATTGGTATTGGTATCTGACGAATGGTACGGTGCATTGATGTGCTTCGACGTTTCTGCATGTATCAAGCAGTTGGATTTGTGAAATCTGATTTGTGAATTTTGTATCATCTCTAAAACGTGTTTATTCATCGGTGGTTTATTCTCACAAGTTAGGTAATTGATGATAATTTACCATAATAATTACAATAATTTGATAAATTATGAGTAGCTTGGAACATTTTGAACCATTTTCTTGATCTATTTTAGAAATCATTAACAATTACATGAAATTAAGGTGCCATACTTAAATATAATGACTCATGAAGATTCTTTTCTGTTATACCCTGAAAAGCGTCCAAAGTAATAAAACAATTTAAAATATAACTCTATATTTTATGAATCTATTAAATCGGGTAGAGCCGAGTACACAGCACCTACTATCGCGAACTGCTTCAGATTCAGGGAAATATGTAATTGAAGTCAATAAAACACGTTGATTGCATTTGATATCGATGTCTGTATTTTATTCGGGCGACCAAATGATCTAATTTTGCTATGTCGTAAGCGAGTAATAAACATCAGCGACAGCAGCAAAGATAACTCGTATTCTCTTGCGGCAATTCCTATGTCCTATTCTTTCGAACGTGAGATGTTTAGACGGAAAATCACGTGCCTTTGAGGTAGTACCACTACATTTTATGTCCCTACGAAGGAGGATGTGTGCAAATCAAACTTTTTATGGAAAAAACTCGACTGCAGTTCGCTTGAATTGCATGTGTAGCTACTTAGAAATTACACTGTCACTCACACTAAAGATTGAGCGTGACATTTTCTTGTCGAACTTGTGATATAGACCTTGTCGTCCTCTTTTGATCCACGCTGGCCTTAGCCTAATTGCCTCGACACCATATCTATTGCTATGCATTCAACGTCTCCCCGGATTAGTCGAAGTGAACATCGACTTGATTGCAACAGTTGCATCAGATGTGCATCTAACTGCATTATATTTGTGCGTTTAAGTTCGATTTCGATCTGACATTTCATTAAGCGTAGCATATTTTATCGGCACTATTTTAATTGGTCGATAAGAAGAATGGCACAATCGAACAATGTTTTTCCACAATTGCCCTTTTATACTTGAATTTAATTTATTTTACCTTTTGAATACTACGCATATCTATGTTTGAAACCCAACATGGAAACACGATCTAAAACGCTGTAGAGGTTTTCATACAAGAAGAAATGTTAATTTTTTACACGGATTTCAAATTAAAATAAGTTTTCTATTTATCTATAAGACCAACTGTTTGCCAAAACACATGCATGTGTTCGTACTCTAGCATCAATTGCATCTCGTTACCATAAAGATTTTCCTGGGAAATGCCTCCAGCGAATGTGATTCTGCCCCTGGCTGCTTGAGATGCTATAGGTGCAGATTTGTCCCCCCTCCACGCTCAACAATACCAGGACACCGGAGAGTCTCAGGCGTCTACCAATGGTCAAACACACAAACATGTAGCCAAGCTGCAAAGTCACGTGTGCATATTCATATATCCCTGGGTCCGATCAGTCATACGGTTTTATATGAAGACGTCGCTGCTGAAAGTATTCACATTGGCTCCTCGTCCATTCGCGTGCTCAACTCGTCAACTCTGAAAGAAGTGCATTGCGAGGTCTGGACATTTTGCCACATTCTGTGGCATATCGTGTGACATAAACAATAACAACAGAAGATATAAGTGGATTGGTTTTAGCTTTAAGTTGCACTGGTTCATGACACCAAGTATAAATAAGTACTATTCTGGCGAACATAGTTTCATGTTGGAAAAAGTTGAGATACGAAGATTTGGTTGGACAATTGCATTTAAAAACATTTTAGAGCTTTGTTCGGTGTTTTTTTATAACGATTATCCTTTGAGTGTATCGAACATTTTCCGAAACTATTTCAAAAACAATGATTTCACTCTACGTTTTCTAATTTCACATGTTGACAAAATAATTTAACACTTACCAGAATAATTAATTTAACGGTGCTAATATGAACTCGACATCCGCAAGTATTTAGGACGTGATTTCGACAACACGTGAAATTGAAATCAAGAGACAGAGACATCAAACCACTGCGATGTCGCTGGAGTTCCTCGGCGGACGTTTCAACGTCAAGAAGTTGGACGATACGATGCAAGGGGTGCCAGAAAACGACGTTTTGGAGTTAGACAGGCAACGCTCGATGGGAGATCTCACCTCAACAGAAGGCAGCGTCGCCGACCTGTACAACTCGTCGTCGACCACCAACATATACGACCCTTCGAGAGGAAACAGGAAGATCTCCCTCGCTCATCTCACGTTGGAGGCGCTGCCCAGAGAGGGCAACTATAGGAACTGTCTGGAAGCTGTGAAACGCCCCTCGTTGGGAGAGGTGCATGGAGACGACAGCGGTGGTAAAGTAAGTGCAGTTTAATTATTTCAGGGAACCTTTTTTTGGTTCACATCAATGAACTTCGAACAGATGAAAATAGTGCCTTATAAAAATAGATAGCCAAGATAGGAAATTGTTGAATTACGATTCCTCACAGTTGGAATTTTAGCACAAAGGGAAAATGTACAATAATTTGCATAAATCACTTGTAAATTATAACGCTCACACCCCCAGAAAATCAACTGGGTGTTATACTCGTTCTCCACGCGTTATTGCAAAAACACAATCGTGCAATAAATCTTGACCTATATTTCTTTTAAAAAACATTTTTGTGTTGATAAACAATAATACCGAAGTCTAATTATTTGCATAACTAGTCTTGTTGTTTTGGGTGAAACTCTCTCGTTTGTGTAATGACGTATGCGAGGCGACATTTGGCTCGACGCGGTCGTCGTCTTTGACAAGGCAACGGCTCCTTATTAGACTCGGAGAGGTGAATGAATGAGGGAAGAAAAGTTCTAGGTATGCAGCACGCTTATCGAACGGCGCATGCCAGCGCCAGACGTGCGTAAAGTTGTTGAATTGATAGCACCAGTGAAATAAAGAATGTTGTGGACTTACGAGACCGGGGAAATTTTGACCCGTGCTATATCATGGCTCATTCACTGGGGAACCTCGTGAAGTCGCTTATGGAGAACTTGCGATCGGGTTTATGGCAAATCAAGTAAAATTAAGTATTGAATTCTACGGAAAATGTATAAATAAAATGTAGATCAACTCGTCTCGGACCTTGTGTTACATTACGTTACGCCGAAGGATATGCCTACTCTACAAGATTCCCTAAATTGTAAAAATAACTCCAAGTTCTAGAAATGATTGTAGCGCGAAAAAGTTTGTAGAATAAGGAAGCCCTAACTTTACTGATCAAAGCAAAGTCAATTCATATTATATAAAAGCAATCGGTATAAAGAAACGCTTGACATGCCTTTAATTTACAGGATCTCGAAGGACAAGAACAGAAAGAGGAGGCCCACGGTGGGGGTCACATCAAACTAGGATGGATTCAAGGCGTCCTGATCCCTTGTACCCTCAACATTTGGGGAGTAATGCTTTTCCTTCGCCTCTCCTGGGTCGTCGGTCAATCTGGAGTTGGTACGTGACACATTCAAACAGACAGAAATGCCATTTCTGCATCCTACTAAATGTAATGCCACGCTTTTATTACAGCCGAGTCTCTGGTGATCATTGGTCTCTCAACAATTGTTTGCGTTATCACGACGCTCTCTCTGTCTGCTATCAGTACCAACGGTGAAGTCAAAGGAGGTAAAGAACCAAAATTAAAACCATCAAATTTGAGTACCAATCTTGACTACTGTAAAACATTATTTATATCCGGTCCCCAGGAGGAATCTACTACATGATCTCAAGATCGTTGGGTCCCGAATTCGGGGCTGCAATCGGGATAGTGTTCGCGTTTGCCAACGCAGTAGCAGCGTCTATGAACACTATAGGTTTCTGCAGCTCCCTGAACGACCTCCTAAAGAAGTCTGGCCTGAAGATCGTCGACGGTGGAAACAACGATATCCGCATCGTGGGTGTCATCACTATCCTAGTCCTGATCATCGTCTGCGTGGTCGGGATGGAATGGGAAGTGATGGTGAGTCGAGGTCGGGACGGATCGGGTAGGGTGTTTAGATTTACATCAACTTCTGCTTAACGACGCACGCGGTTTTCAGGCCCAGAACTTTCTGGTCGTCATCATTGCCGGTGCTATTGTTGACTACATGGTGGGAACTGTAATGGGTCCTACTAGTGACGAGGCGATTTCGAAAGGGTTCGTCGGATTTAGCAGTAAGTGGTTATTCGATTTTCCCTATTTAAGAAAATATGTGTTTTTGACCCCGTTTATTCTTCAGCTGCAACGCTGGCCGAAAATTGGGGGTCGAATTACCGGTTTAGCGAGGGACAACACCAAAACATCTTTTCGGTGTTCGCCATATTTTTCCCCTCGGTAACAGGAATCCAAGCTGGAGCCAACATCTCTGGTGATCTCAGGGTGAGAAAAATACTTTGACTTACCGACGTCAACCGTAAGTCGGTTGGACTGGAACCAATTTAACGAGGTTGTGTGTTCGAATTCCGCACAGAACCCTGCCAAGTCGATTCCCAAGGGCACTCTGTTGTCACTGCTGATCACCATGACGTCATACGCGATCTTCGCCGTGTTCGCGGGCAGTGCCGCCCTCCGCGACGCCAGCGGGAACGTCACCGAACTGGCCAACGGCACTTTCCGGAACTGCTTTGATGAAAGCGGACGAGAGTGCGAGTTCGGACTAATGAACGATTATTCAGTAAGTTGTCATTTGTATTACTTTTAAAAACAAAGTATTGCATGAAACGTCTCCTTTATCGCTCGTGAACCCTGCGTCGTACGTACCGACTCTGCAAATACTCTTTCAGAGTTGTTAAAAGCATGCTCTATCCTCTTGGGCCCCCCGATTTCAAGGCTCAAGCTCAAAACTAATATATTTCATAGTTTAACTGATATATCAGTTTGAAATCATGGAAAAAGATAAGACGTGTCGATAAAACAAATGGCCTGTAAAACAGAGTGCTAGCGCCTTCTACGCCGAAATCCGGATTTGGAATAAGACCAAGAAAATGTGTTGCCTAACTTCCAGGTGATGCAGCTGATGTCCGTGTGGGGCCCATTTATCTATGCAGGGTGCTTCGCTGCCACCCTCTCGACCACGCTCACCAACCTCCTCTCAGTGCCGAAACTGATACAGGCGTTGGGCAACGACAAAATCTACCCAGGACTCATCTTCTTCTCGAAGGGATATTTCAAATCGCACGAGCCACTCCGAGGATATGTGCTCACCTTTTTCATCTCGTCTGCTTTCGTACTAATCGGTAAATTATAATTTGAAATGTGTGTTAGATTTATTTTAAATTTCATAAACGCCTGTCGAGTTGAAAAGTCTGCTAAGAAATTATTTATGTGCATCGATTACCTATGAATGTCCGTGAAAAACATGTTGTTCGTCCAATCTGCAAGGTCGACACACCACATCAAGATAGAATAATACGTATACACAAAGGAAAATTGTATACGCTTTTGAAAAGATAACGAGTGAACTATTGTGATATTTTTTACAGCTGAACTTAACGCCATAGCGCCCCTGATTTCCAACTTTTATTTGGCGTCTTATGCGATGATCAACTTCTGCACGTTCCATGCTGCCCTCATCAAGCCGTTGGGATGGAGACCCACCTTCAGGGTAATTTCGTAATTCAGAAAACTATTGCCAAACTAGGTTTAGAACGCCAAGTAGCCTTATTTAAAAACGAAATTGTGCTAAAACATGATGAAGTAGTCATGATTCTATGATGTTTTCTTCCCATTTTATCTTCTGGCTAATATTTTATGTGGGCTAATGTCAAACTCTGGTCACCGATTGGAAAATTGCATATTAAGACGTATTGCAGTTCGTTCATTTCACAAGGTTTTCGTATTTTTCAGTTCTACAACATGTGGCTGAGTCTTTTCGGATTCTTCCTCTGCGTTGCTATCATGTTCACGATCAGCTGGGTCACTTCTTTGATCACGTTTATCATTATTATCGCCCTCTATTTGGTCGTCGTGTACAGGAAGCCAGGTAAAACTTTAAACTCCAATATAGCAATCAAATTGATAAGGTGACCAGAGATCTACAAAAGATAGCTTTTCCCGTGGGATTTCAGATGTGAATTGGGGATCGTCCACCCAAGCACAGAACTACAAGACTGCACTCCAGAGCGCCCACCAGCTGAACAACATCCAGGAACACGTGAAGAACTACCGGCCACAGATCCTGGTCCTGTCAGGCAAGCCCCAACATCGCCCTGCCCTGATGGATTTGGCAAACTTGATCACAAAGAATAATTCACTCATGATCTGCGGTGAAGTGTCACAGGTATTGATGAAATTGGTTATGAATTAGGAATTCCCCAGTCGCTAGGCTGCAAAAATATTGTTATTGATTTGTCAAAGATGATTTGTGTTGGGCCGTGAGTTGTTTATGAAATATCAAATGGATTACTCCACACAAGGAAGTTGCTTCATCGAAATTAGACCAAAATTATGTTCACCTGCAGCTCACCATGACGACAAAGCGTCAAGATGTTTCTTAAGGCCGACGTAAGAACGAACGATGATAAATGTTGTTGGCGTCATTCGCTGAGGTCAAAGTCTTTATGAGCCGAGTCCGCAATGAAAGAGGAACAAAGAAAAAATATCTTCGATTCAGAAGCGTATCAAAATATTTTTGGTGCACAAACAAGACTAGATTAGAATTTCCACCCTTCTCAATTTCTGCTGTCCCTACATTTGAAAGTTTGTTTCTGCCACCCTAGGGCAGATTTCTGGTTGTTTCTCATTCTGCTCTTTATTTATTTATTTATTTATTCATTTTTTTCCTAGCAAAAAACTGCTATTTGCATGTTACATACAGGTGGCAGAAAAAAAAACTAAAACTATTTACTTAAACTATTTTCTTATACTAATTCCAACATATTTCTTCTAAAAAATTTTACATTATTTTCGGTCCCTTCCATCGCATATTTCTTCATTTCATTCCAATCTTTACTCGTTCTGTTTAAAAAAGAGTATTTTCCTGTGTCTTTCTTAATACTTTTTATCACTACATTATCTTCATGTTTTCTTCGACACTTTAACTTGTTTTCATCCATTTCTATCTTTTCCCTCAACTCTTTCCATCCACTGCTTCCTGTCATTATTCTAAAGAAATTGCACAATCTATCAATTTTTCTTCTTTCCTCTAGCGATACCCATCCTAATTCTCTCATCATAATTCTTTATTGATCCCATTTTTTCCACCCCCAAAATGTTCCTCCCTGAGCCATGGCACAGTTATAACTAAACCTATTGCCCTACTTAAAATGTAGTCGAGAGACAGAGAATTATGAAAAGTTATAAAATTAAAATCTGCTTGTTCAACTGGTGGTGTAATTTCCTTTCAGAAACCGCTGTCGAACCGTTCCCGCAATGGGCGAGTCCGCGGGACGTACAAGTGGCTGGAGGAAAACAAGATCAAGGCTTTCTACTCGCTTGTCGACGGCATCGGCATCGAGGAGGGAGCCAAGGCGTTGCTCCAGTCTTCGGGCATCGGAAAGCTCAAGCCTAACGTTCTAATGATGGGATATAAAACAGACTGGGCCTCTTGCAACACGGACGATCTCAAAGCGTACTTCCATATCTTGCAGTAAGTCTCAAGAATCTATCAACATCGCAATGTGCATCTTTCTTGATTAAATTACGTTTACTTGTCATGGGCAGTAGGAATTAAGAAAATATAAAATCTTGTCTGAAATAGCATCGTAAAATTTAGTCGGCATACGTTAATTTGTATTTACATGTGTTAGGCTTATGGTATATTTTACGAACGGTGGCCCCTTTGTAAATTATTTCTGTAACAACCTCGTGAATTAAAAAATTCAATCAGCTATGATTACGTTTGGTGTCACCTCGCATATGAAAAATCACACGGACCAAACAACTTAAAACTGAATCTTCATGGGGTGTTTCCACAAAGCACAGCTTAAGTTAACCCTCCGATTTAATGATGATCAACCAATCATAAGGTGTTACCTGATTTTCAGATGTCGTTATCATGGTGATAGCAACTATATCCGTTATCACACTGTGGATCCGGCCCCAAATATTTTAACGGGCCTCACTGTCATTTTATTTGGACTCATCTCGCGTTATGGCATTCTATTTTCTTAAATATTGGCAAAATTAGAAGACAGAGGACTCCTGGAAATAGTCTTCCAGCCTCCGGTTGACTGGTCGTATGTACTTGCTACTATGTATTTACTATGTCCTGTAGCGACGCCTTTGACAACCGCCTTGCTGTGACGATCCTGCGCCTTCCAAACGGTCTAGACTACTCTAAGTGGACAGACGAGGAGGAGGAGCAGCTCGCGGCGTCCAACAATTTCCTGTCCGTCGAGGGTGGAGGAATGATGCACGCAGACTCCAATCTCAGTCTGGCTAACCTTCCTCGCTGCGACTCTGACAACTCACTACATCTCAGAGGTGGGAAGAGTGATGATGTATTCATTAATTAATGTACCCGTGGTAATGCAATCGTGGAAATTAGCAACACACACTCACTGCTTGACTTGGCTACTTAGTCCTCTTCTTTAGCTCGAGGGAGGGCTTTTCCCTCCTAGCAACCTACCTAAACTCGGTAACTTTATTAAGCTTGTACGTATGCATGCAGTTCGTAAATTTATATTTGTACTTACGTTACCGAGAAAAACGTAAAATTTTACACTCTTAAAGTCCTTTCAATCTCAACGATTTGTTGAAAATTTTTCATAAAACCGCTTTTACTTTAAGAAGGATATTTTGCAAGTCTTTTTTAGTGATACAGGTGGGGGAATTTTATTAACTCACAGAAAATGTGGAAACTCTCAGTGACAGAATCCGTCAGCTGAAACAGTGATACTACAGTGGCGAAAAGTCACAAAAATTACAAAGAAAGCGATTAAAACCATTTTATTGTAATTGGTTCCAGTTTCCCATCAGTTCCTGCCTCCAGAAAGCCCGGGTCTCAGCAGACATTGTCCGCCACTGAACGAAAGGTCGATCAACGCCGCTGGAAGTCCGAGAGACCTTCTCAGATCTAAGAAGAGGGCAATCGCAGAAACAATCCTCAACAGGTAACGGGTTCTTGCGGCATAGCCCACAATTGTCAAAAAAGTAGTTTGAAAATCACAAAACGATCCATTTCTCTTGTAAAACTCCAAATTTTCTCTCTTCTCTAGTCAACCGAAGGTCATCCCCGAAGACGTAATCTACGATATGACCCTTTTCCACCGGAAACAGAAAGGAGAGACCATAGATGTCTGGTGGCTGTATGACGACGGAGGTATGCCGATGCTTTTCACAAAATATCCTCCGTTATTGGCAAAATCAGTCACCAGAAAATAACTGGTTGCATGTCCACAGGTTTGACCATTCTCTTGCCTTACATCATCTCAATCCGGAGCAACTGGGCCGGCTGCAAGCTGCGCATCTTTGCGCTGGCAAACAGGAAGTATGAGCTGGAGCTGGAGGAACGCAAGTAAGTCAATTACTGCTAAGAGGTAACAGTTTTAGGTGTCAGCGAACCAGGATAAAAGTGCGGCTATAATTTGCAAACGATTTACAGCATGGCGAAGCTGCTGTCGAAGTTTAGGATCGACTACGCGAGCCTGACTATGGTGGATGGTGTGACAGAAAAGCCGCAGGAGTCGACTGTGAGCTACTTCAACCAGCTCCTCGATGGATTCAGGGAATCTGACGGCGCTAATGAAGGTGAGGCTTAGACCTTAGGCTTAGATTCAGGCCTGACAAACAACTTTCCCTGCTATTTTGACAATTGCATTTACTCACTGTTAAACTTGAAATAAACTACGTACACAGTCCGTTAAGCCGATGTGGGCACCGTACTTTTTGCACTCATGATGATGAGATGCGCAGATACCCATCAACATAGTTTATTATTCACCCAACCTAGACTGTGCTTATGCGAATTAGGATCAGCACCCAAAACACTCGAATTATTTCAGCGCTGTCAATTTGTACATTTTATAAAAAATAAGTAGATATAACTTGCTTATTAACCACCCGGCTGTCAGATTGCACGATTTCCGAAGCTGAACTCGATGGCCTTCAAGGAAAAACAGATCGACAACTCCGACTTCGGGAAATGCTCCAAGAAAACTCGAAAGATGCAGCTCTGGTCGTGATGTGAGTATCTAATGGAACCACATCGTGATTCTGTGGTATCACAGTCGAGGTTTGGTTAAGATAATTTGATGGATTAATTTGGCTGATTAACTGAGGTTTGTGTGGTTCTACAGGTCTCTGCCGATGCCCAGGAAAGGGACAGTGTCGGCCCCGTTGTATATGGCATGGATCGAGGCGATCACAAGCGACATGCCGCCCTTCTTACTCGTCCGAGGAAACCACACGTCTGTTCTCACATTTTACTCGTAGGGTGACCAAGATTTTGATATGAAATGTTAGTATATAATATGTACAAAATATTAGAATCAATATTTTAGCTTTGAAAGCGTTTTCTGTTCGGCTTTTTGAAAACTTTTGAATTTCTCATTATTTGTTGGTTTGTTTTATATTGTTACTTGTTTTATCGGAAAAACTAATTAAGGTAAAAAAACGTAATGCTTTGATGAAGTACTAACTCTGTGTTAAACTATGTTATCTTCAAATGGTGCCTTGTATAAGCTATCTCATGATTTTTTTGCTGAACACAATTAAAAAAGTCTTCACATGCTCGAATTATATACTATTAATAGTTTTGAACGTAACTTTTCCAATAATTATTAATTGAATGTATGCAAACGGGTAATGAAACATTAAATATGACCATCGCTCACGATTCATGAAACGTCCTTCTTGATAATTCTCCGACATAATAAATTGATAAGCAAATCCAGGTCTTTCTTTGTTTCTTGGTGGCAAGGACCATTCTGGTGTAACTCAGCACACGCATAATTTTGATGCAGAGGTTTCGAGCACGCATTCGGAGTTATCTAATCACTAATCAGCACTTTGTTCAAAACGAAGAGGACCGCATGTAAATGCTTCTGTTTGAAATAACTCATAAGAGAGTCAGTTACTTATACAGGTGTAACTGGCTTTACATTAACATAATATCGATGATTTGTTGTCTTGCTTCTGGGAATAAGCTACGTCAGAAAAGGCAGTCGTGTTATCATTCGCTACCTCCGGAAAAGTTAGTAAACCGACGTGAACCAGATTTAGGCAGCAAGTTCGACCTTTGAGCCACGCAGCACTACGGGTGTTGATAAGCGGGACATTTTTCTATCGAAAAAAAAAAAATATTGAGCTTCGTATCGGTGTGATTTTTGCGGAAATATGCAATTATTTCTTTTACATATCGTCTTTTATTTCAATGTCAATCGTAGAAATAAAAATAAAATATATCCAAGACAGCGAGAAAAAATGTATTTCATGTCGGGTAGTCTTCGAATGTGTTTAGTTAAAGCGGCTGAAATGGAAACTCACCAGCAATATCAACAAGTTGGTTGTTGATACCAACATACACCAATAAATAATTATCTTTTGGGTGCAGGTAGCACAAACAGAAACAAATCGTCTATTGTTTTAAGTCATTTTTGTTAAAGAATTAAAAGAATTGCGATTGGAAAATACTTGTTATCCAGTGCACAATGTCTGTTAGTATTTTGTTGATTGCGTAATGACGTATATCATTAGTAAGAGACAGTGGAAAAGCAAACGCTCACACCTATTTACGTTCTTGGTCAAGCTAGCTCGTTCAATGTCATGCGCATTGAACTGTATTGGTTATTGCCATTGGCATATCTCTTGAATGTGACAGCTCAGGATGACATAGACCTATTTCACATTAGTACCTAGGGTTTACGTAAAATTCCGTGATTTTTAAACTCTGCTAGCGATGTTGATAACGAAATGAATGTGGTCGAAACTGAGACGTGCATACCACTGTAAAGTTATTGCTGCAATAAAATAGTGTTCATTGATATGAATGCATTATTTCCAACTGGAAAAGAATTCCGGGTTCACTTTCAGTTGCATTGTTTTAGACGAAGCTCCGGAATCGATAAACTATGATTGATTGGTAAGTGACAGCTGAAGAGTGTCGTCTGATCGGAGCTTACTTTTTTCTCAAAGTGTCAACTTAAGCTGAACAAACACTCTGCATTCAAGTGGCTATTTATGTTCCTAATCATCGAAGCCTTCACCTGTTCGGATTTATACTAAGAACGAAGCTCTACATATTATTAAATACCTAATTCACGAATTATATTTGACCCAGTTAGGTCAGCTTTGACACGTTTTTATGACAACAGTAGAATTAGGTCTTTTTCGGTTCTGAGAACCACCGAAGTCCTATTTTGCTGTCATATAATGATCCGAAAAGTCTTATCAAAACTAGTATAACTCTACCAATAAAAAATGTCATAATAACCGACTAATAATGAAAATTCTTTACTGCTGTTTGCACCGAGATTACAAATGGGCGTGATCTATGCAAGTGCACAACGTTCATGAAGTGGTGCATTGCGTGCAACTAATAAAATAAATCGATAACACAATTCAATACTACGCAGAACCAATAAATAGTAAAATCGCAATGGTGCGATCACTCCCCCTTTCCGTTCACACAAAGATTCTCTCATTTGCATTTCGTTGCCCGACCAATAGTCAATCGGTTTGTCACCGTGGTCACGTGGCCAGGTCTCAGTAACACTAATGATGGTTTAAAATAAAAACTCGGCGGCGTTTCGTGTCACTAGATTGAAGACCATTGTCTGAGAATTGTCGACGATATCGCGAGTGCAGACTATCCTTGTGCTTCTATCGATTTGCTCCTTTGCTTTGGGCGAAAATTTGATCTAAACATTTTAAATCAACAGTTCGTTTCAAATTAAGAAAGTTCGTTGCGATTTACAATCAAAGTGCGGGAATTTTTCCAAGTGCGTATCCACGCTGGTGGATTGTCAAAAGATTTAAATGCAAGACTCGAAAAAAGATCAAGTCGAAGCGATAATAAATAAGAACAAGAATACGAAAACAGAAGTTCTGAAGACCAGTGCTGGAAGATCATAGTGATTTTTTAACTATTGAAATTTGTGATCTGTTCATTTTTAGTGCGTTTCGCATTTATTTTTATTTTTTATTTTACATTGAATAACAGCTAGTCATCAAGCAGGGAGGCTCATAGCTCAATATCAGTGATAAAAAGCTTGACTAAAATCAAACTTTAGTCAGAACATAGTCTGACCATTCTGATCTCGCGCATAAATTGTCAGTATTAAAGAGATCTGATTTGTAATCCTTGTACCGTCTGCAATGGATCGGATCAAGCAGCTGGTTGGAAGGGTCCGAGGCAACCGGGACGTGCAGGCCTCGGACATGCAATACGGGAACGGAAGCACCCCGGACATGTACGACACCTCATCCACCACGGACCTCTATAACATCAATCGCAAGGTGTCTTTGGTTCATCTTACTATGGAGGCTTTGCCTAGAGAAGACAACTACAGGAACAACATCTCGGCGTCTGGACGACCCTCTATTGGGGAGATTCATGGGGAACTGGCCCACGCAAAGGTACACATTACGAATGGGTCTTTAGACGTAATGACCGGACCAATTGGGAATGTAGCTCTGGATGACTCTGGTCAGTGGGTAAGAAACTAGCGTATATTTCAGCTTTGAATCCCTTTGTAGAATCTGGTAGAATAAGAACTAGAAGGAATTATGTATTACATAGATGGTAATTTAGTGAGTACTTAGTTACTAGAAATTGATTATCAATTTCATATGTATTCATTTAGGTAATATCTAGGTATGATGCGATTTAATTTCATTCCAATTCGTTACAAAACAATTTTACATGATAATTTCCAATCTCACGTGGATTATCACAATTTCGATGCTAAAGAACAAATCGATTTTTCCGTGGCCGCTTAAACTACTTTCATTTTTAAAGAACTTACTATTTTGGCTCAGAAACTTTTTGCCAGACCTGTCAGGTGAGAGAAAAGCGGAACGCCGGTACACCACGTGCTGCGACTTTTCTTCGACATCACACGTGAGAGCAACGCTTGTCAGGGATACGTGATAACCTTGCTAGCATTTACAATTAACACTCCCTGTTAATTTATAGTAATTGGTAAGCATATTATCCACATGTTTATAATACATGAGAGCTCAAAAGCAAATAATTTCATGATTAATCCTCATGTTTCCTCAAGGTTTTGTTAATATTTTTGAATTGGTTAATATGAAACTGATAAATCAATGGCAAATACCAACCTGAGTGCGTTCAAACATTGGAATGTATTTTTATCAACATTTTTGAAGTCGAACGATCTAGATCATTGATCTTATAGACTTCCAAAATAGCACTCAAAATTATAGACAAATTCCAGACGCTGGAAGGAGCACTAACATAGGTAAGACGTGTAGAATGTACGGTACAGTTTTGAACCCGAAAGAATAAGTAGTCTTTTTCAAAAATCTTCATGCTATCTTTACGAAGATGAACGCTTATTTGCTAAGCGAGTGATACCTCCACTCAAAAAGTGAAATTAAAGGAAAATCAGGCTAAGATAAGTCAAACAGGATTTCAAGGGCAAAGAATGCCCGCCAGAAATATCGTTATTCTCCGTTCTTTGTGTTTTCTTCATAAATAACAAGATATAAGAAACAATAGGTTGAGAAACTGCAAGTCCGCAAATGGAGATTCTGATTTTTCCGATGACCGAATATATGAGAAGGCCCATATGAATGAGAATGTTACGGAAGTCTTCGTCTTGTGGTTGTGCAGGGTGTCGAGGAGGAAGCCGAGGTGGAGCACGCGGGTCACACTAAGCTTGGATGGATTCAAGGAGTCCTGCTGCAAGTCGCCCTCAACATCTGGGGAGTTATGTTGTTCCTGCGACTCTCCTGGGTTGTGGGACAGTCAGGCATTTGTAAGCATACCAAACCAGTTGCATCCTCAATCTTCTTTACTTTTTCTCTTTCTTCTTATCTGTCATACTTTTGCGCAAGCTACAAAGTTGAACTTTGTGATGTTGACTTCAAATTCTGATTGCACCTAATATGAAACAAAAAATGAAGTAATTTTCTTTTCTTTCCTATTAAATGTCTTCACCCTTAAAAGAAGTTGCTAATTTGGTACATTCCAAAACGCAATCTCCAATCTCAACTCACAAGCTCAAAAATAATAACCCCAGTCGCAATTCTTGCCCAGCTTAATACAATGCATGAGCATACATGTTTGTAATGTTATTGCACTTTCACTAATTCTTCAGTGGAGTCGTTGATCATCATCGCCATATCGACGTTAGTGTGCGTGATCACAGCCTTGTCACTCTCGGCCATCTCTACGAACGGGGAGGTCAAAGGCGGTAAGGACGTAAACATTTCATGTTGGACATTATTTTTAGAGTACAGCCTCAAAAATAGGGACTTAAAACAGTCAACGAAGCTGATTTCTTAATTCATGGGATAGGTATATTGGTCGTTGCATGAAGACATTTTGTAGTTATGATGAGATTTCTAGTCCAAAATTGTGTCGAATGATTTAAAAATCAAAATGTAAAAAAAAATCTGATGTGTTAGAAAGATAGAAAAATGAAGTCTAAAATATATCTTAACAAGTTTCTAAATATTTTTGCCTAGTGAGCAGCCCCCACCACTTTTCGACCGTTAGTATGAAAATTTGGCTGTATCAAAGCAATCAAAACAACAGTGCAACGTGGTGCAACCAAAAGTCAATATTGATTCACAACTATCTGATCAATGTTAAAGTGGCTATCCTTCTGGCCAACCCGGCCAACCCAAAGCATCATCCCTAACGGGGTAGTAGCCCCATTTTGACGGAAAATTTCCCAAAAAGCTCCATATATTTTTCAGGAGGTATCTACTACCTAATATCCCGGTCGCTGGGCCCCGAATTTGGCGGTGCCATCGGCATCGTGTTCGCATTTGCCAACGCAGTGGCGGCTTCTATGAACACGGTCGGGTTCTGCACCTCACTCAACGACCTGCTCTTGAAAAGCGGGTACAAGATCATTGACAACGGTGACAATGACACTCGCATAGTGGGGTGCATCGCCCTTGCATTGATGTGCGTCATTTGTGTCGTCGGCATGGACTATGAAGTCATCGTAAGTGGATTACTTTGAGCTCACAATTTTTCACAGGTTTGGAGAGTTTCTAAAGTTTTTACTGTTTCCCCCCGTTTCTACAGTTGCCAGAGTTTCCACATTTTCCAGAGTTTCCAAAGTTTTTTTAGTTTTTCCAGTTTCCACAGTTTAAGCAAACTTGGTTTTTCAGGGGGAAACATGTAAAATAATTGAATTGAAACCCCCAATCCCATGAAACGAACAAACAGTTCATTTGTATATAATGAACAGAATGAGCAAATCGATTTGCTGAAAATGATATTTTTCGCACTTTTCTATTTCAGGCAAATGACGTGCTATTTGTGGTGATCTCAGCAGCCATTATCGATTTCCTCGTGGGTGCAGCGTTGGGGCCCACGAGCGATGAGCAAAGGGCAAAAGGATTTCTGGGATTTAGTCGTAAGTTCCAGATTTGCATTGTTCACTAAGAATACAATTTGGCTATAAAATGTGTACAATTAACTCCATTGGTCAATACAACTTTGAAATGGTCAAAAAATCGCACATCATTTCTAATTTTAAGATCATGATGTCTACATAATGTGCATAAACCCTTTATTCCTAGTGCTACTAGGAAAGTCGTTACCATGGACTAGGGGTTCCAGCCCCTTGAGCTCTTGAGTGCAGACGCTAACAGTGCTTGTCACTTTTCAGCGCAACTATTTGCTGAGAACTTCCCAAGTGACTATCGATTCAGCGAGGGGATGGACCAGTCCTTAATCACTGTATTCGCTATTTTCTTCCCATCCGTGACTGGAGTCCAGGCTGGAGCTAACATATGCGGCGACTTGAAGGTATATTATATGAACGCAGTACAGTGTTTGAATTTACTGCATTAAGCTTTTTGGATAACTCCCATGAATTACACAAAAAATGTCACAAAATCTTCCCCTTTCATCAGATTTTTGATACCTCTAATATTTTACCATTTTACCTTTCCGTCATTTTGCCATCGCATTCAAACTCACCGAGCAAATATAACGTAACATTACATGCTAATTAAATTGCATTGTATAATTTTACATTTCAACGTGTCGACACTATAGAAAACAGGAAAAAATTTTAGAACATTTAAAAGAGACAGATTTCGAAAAAAAGCAATCGTCTGATTTTGAGGAGAAAATTATGCTGCTTTGAAGCATGCTGGATCTGACTGTATCGTGTGTAAGGATTGAGCCATACACTACTTTTCAAACCTGAAACTTAGAGATACAATTTCCCACAGGATGCAGGAGCGGCTATTCCCAAGGGAACCCTGCTTGCTATTGCCGGCACAATGACCTCCTACGTGATCTTCGTGCTCTTCGCTGCGGGGGCTGCAGTACGTGACGCCAGCGGGAGTATCGCCGACTACCAGGCTGGGAACTTCACCGCCTGCGGAACTGCCTTGGCAAACTTCTCTTGTCGTTTCGGATTGCAGAATGATTACTCGGTACAAAAGTCTTGAGATGAGAAACGCGTTTATTTTTTCCTTAACAGCAATTCGAGCTTAAGACGAGCTTTATTGCCCTTGATAACGTAGCATATTATTTTTCAAAACGTTACAGCATTCAATTCCCATTCTGGGTGATTTGAAAAGAAATCTCTGTTTTTATTGGTGTCCAACTCCATTGTATTCAAAACATGGTGTGAATACATGGTGACTACATGGTGTGAATGATACATACTACTGAAAGGGCAGACTTTTTACTTTTCCAAGGGCATAGCAAAATCTGAAAAGTATTTCTGTGTCAATGGGAAGTGTACCCTGAAGATCATCATGTATATTGATACTACAATTAGAAATGTATGGACCACCGTTCAAAATTATTTTAGAAAGGACTGTACACTTTAAAAACTATCCGTACTAATGTGCAATATGTGATTGGTGTGGCATCCCTATCAAAATGAAATCTTATCATAACGAACATATCACACAAACGGAGGTGTGGTGTTTATATGGGTTGGACTGAATTTAATATGGGTTAAATTACCAGATGTCTGCAAAGTGATTTATTTTTAAATCGCTCATTTAAATCAAATCTCATATTTTTCTCATAAAAATCAGTGATTTGAAACATAGTTGTATTTTTTATTTGAATATGCTAGAAATTTAAGACGCGTTCTGATTCTCGTGGCAGGTTATGCAACTGCTGTCGATCTGGGGCCCGTGGATCTACGCCGGGTGCTTTGCAGCCACCCTTTCAACAGCCATCACGAACGTCCTGTCAGTGCCCAAGATTCTGGAAGCGCTCGGCAACGACCAGATCTATCCTGGACTCAAGTTCTTTGCCAAAGGATACTTCAAGTCTCACGAATGTCTTCGAGGATATGTCCTCACATACCTCATTGCGTGCGCATTCGTGTTGATAGGTGAGAATTTGAAAAACTTATCTGAGACAAGTTATAGTGTCGGTTATGATTGCAATTTCTGATATAATTAATTATAAATTGATTGAATGATTCGTAGTGTTTCACGACACGCTTTTTGGTATTGTGCATTGGTTTAATGGCGTCGGTGAATGAGAGGGTGATGATGAGTACGATGATGAACGAAACTTAGCCTAGAAGGGAGGAGGGGAAACCAGATGCCGGAGGTAGCCCACAGCTGTAGAAGAGCGCCAAAGGAACCACCGTCTTAACGTCCCTTTCGAAGGATGGTACAACGCAAACAACATGATTCCTCCACAAATCCATGCTGTCAAAAGGATGAGAAGCAAGGCGAAAGAAGTTCATATATTAATTTTTATCCCTTCAAACTTTCTCCGAAACAAAACTGGTTATGTGTATGATGGTCACCAGTAATTATGAAATCTAATGCAGTTATAAACAATAGATAATATGATATATAACGAAAGACAGCTTGATTGGTGACACAGTTTACGCTTCGAACTACTTTACTCGTGGTCATAGACATCTGGAAACTTCTCTTTGTGTTCCAGCCAACCTGAACGCCATCGCGCCCCTGATTTCCAACTTCTACCTGGCGTCTTACGGGCTGATCAATTTCTGCACGTTCCACGCAGCACACGTAAAACCTTTGGGATGGCGACCCACTTGGAAGGTAATTACCATTTCCTTTCACCTCAACTGATTTCATAATTATAATCCCATAACATTTAGTACTGCAGCCAGTGAATTGATATTTTTTGTATCCTCCCAGTTTGGGTCTATGAGTTCCATTGAAATGGAAAACATATTTAAATATCTTATCTTACGTTCTCAGGCAAAGGCATTTATTAAAAAAATATATATATATTTCCGTGTTACATCTTAAAACCACGGTTAACTTGTTGGGTCCGATGTGTTTTTTAGTATTACAACAAATGGGTGAGCTTGTTCGGTGCTGTTATCTGCGTGGTGATCATGTTCCTCATCAGCTGGATTACATCACTGATCACCTTCTTCATCATCATCGCCCTGTACATGATCGTCGTCTACAGAAAACCGGGTAATACACATAGGGCGACTAGAATAGTGCATCCACCACACTAAATTTAGTAAAATATGTTAGTTGCATTCCGACATAAGCAAATCGCTGCAGTAGGCTACCAAAACAAAAACAAACAAAAAACATTTTGTTTGTTGCTATTTTGACAAATATAGTGTTAGTTAATTTTTAGAAACCAGTGACAGATGTTTTTTTCTTCATTCCTAAATCCTACGTACAAAGCATGTGCAGTTATAATGTTACCCTTTAGCCTGCCATAAGCAGCTGGTAAATTAAGCTTTACCAGCATTAGCTGGTAAGTTATGGAAAGGTGGGTCACACACTCCCCCAACCAATGACCAAAAACCAGTACCTTTCTAATGTCAAATTGTTTGGAACATGGAACATATATTACAGCCCATCACGAACTGTACAACACCTTGCACATGTAAAAAGATTAAAATGTTGCTTAATTTTTGTTTTTTTTCCCCCCAAAATTTTGCGCGCTGTTTATGACACTGCAAACAACTTTAAGCGCAAAAAATGGGATCTGCCAAAATTTTTAATCGTATATCTAATGTACGATATATGTATGTTTGATTGCGAGGCAGATGTCAACTGGGGTTCAACACCGCAAGCAAGCACGTACAAGACGGCGCTGACTAGCGTGCACCACATAACGGAGCACGTCAAGAACTACCGGCCACAAATCCTAGTGCTGACCGGTAACCCTCGGCACCGTTCCCCGCTCCTGGATCTCGCTCACCTCATCACCAAGCACAACTCGTTGTTGGTCTGCGGCGAGATTTCACAGGTTAGGATTGGGTTGAAAATTTAGGGGAATCAAAATCAATGGCTACAAAGTTGTAGAGCTCAATCAATATGCAGCTGCCAAGTCATTTTGGCGGTTTTTGATTTAATAATTATTTTATTTTTCTTCCCAATCAATCTAAATGGATGATGCACAATATTTGGTATCAAATTGTATCAAAATAGGCTGCCAACTCCATTTCGGTGTTTTCTTATCATTTTCTTTCCCTCCCTCTTTTTTATTTCCTCTCTCTGCAAGTTCCCCTTGACTAAAATTGGAAAAAAAGGGAAAATTGAAGAGGAAAAAAGAGAGATGGAGAAAAAATAAACGTTAATTGCAATATCTTTGCACATTTACAAAATTGGTGACGATCAGTAGGTAATTAATATCCTTGCATTTAAAATCAATATTTAAATAACTTCATCTTATTGAGCGTGGATGTAGAACATCATTACCTTGTTTGACTTTGATAAACATAGCCAACCGACATGGGCACTCCCATTCTAGAAGTTCCCATTTTTTTACAGAAATCGTTGTCAAACTATGAACGTGAACTCAACACGAAAAATGGCTACAAGTATCTGACAGAACGCAAGATCAAGGGGTTCTACACGTTGATAGATGGCATCGGGTTTGAGGAAGGAACGAAGGCACTGATGCAGTCGTCTGGCATCGGCAAGCTCAAGCCGAACATCTTGATGATGGGCTACAAGTCTGATTGGCAGATCTGTCCCTCATACGAACTCATCTCGTACTTCCACGCTCTGCAGTAAGTTGGATAGGTAGAAAGACAGGGTCGTTGTTAATATTTGGGAATTCCCAAGGCCTGTTCAAAATTGCTGTTTTATGTAATATGTCAGTAATAATACAAGAATAATTTTAACCCAGGTTCTGCAGCACCGGCTGCATAAGTGATCGCCTTAGTTGCTTCCCTTTCTGTCACCTGCTCACTCATGCAAGAGGGCAAATATATTTTCTAATACAATTGAAGAAAAAAGTAACGGTGTTAAGAAAATGAATGAGCTACTTTGGAACAGCTGGGCAGAAACAAAATATTAAAGATTTACTAGGTCAATCAATTTGCACAGAAAATTTGCCTTTAAAAATGTTAATTGAATTTCTAGTAGGTATTGAGTAATAACGCAGTAGAGCATTCTAATTCTAACTGCCCCGGCCTTAACAAATTATTTTTGCCACTTCAGCGAGGCGTTTGACAACCGTGTCTCAGTAACAATCGTCCGCTTGCCCAACGGTATCAACTTTGCCAAGTATGCAGAGGAAGAAGAGGAGCACAACAACATGATCGATGGAATGATAAACCCAGCATTCTCAGAATCGACGCTTGATGTCCGGAAGACACCCGGACTCAGTTATGCGGACTCCAATCTCAACCTCACCAAGCTTAATGTGCCCGAAGAACCAGAGAAGGCATTGCACATTAAAGGCAAGAAAATCGCTGACCCCAAATGCATTTGCATTCAATAAATGGAATCAAAAATGGGTATCAGACCCATTGGAAAATTTGGATGCAATGAAACTAATCATTCCAGTCTTGCAAACATGTGTTTGTTGCTAAATTCCAGTTTTATTTCAGAAATTAGCTGAGCAACCTCACATCACCATAAAGATTTCTTCTAATTAGGTTTCATAATATATCTATATTGTTTATTTATTAGGAATCAGCATGTTCCTGCCACCAGAAAGTCCAGATTCCATTCGACACTATAATTTGGATGAAAAAACAGTCGATCTTGAGACTCCAAAGGAGATTTTAAAGAAAAAGAAGAAGGCTCTGGCTGCCAAGAAGCTCAAGTAATATAAACTAATTGTGCTGTATTAAACATGACTGATTGCGGCATCCCTTACAACTATATATACTTGAACTATGGTTTTCTTTCTAGGTTCGAGTCCAATATCCCACCAGATGTGGTTGAGAACATGACTTTCTTCAGCAGAAAACACAAGAAAGACATTATTGATGTGTGGTGGCTCTATGATGACGGAGGTGGGTAAACTCTTGGTATTTCTTATAATTTTCAAACTGACATCTACATAATCTAACAAAAGTTTACAAAAGCAAACAAAAAATGAAAAAAATGAAACTGAAACTGAAACTAAAACTGGGAAAAGTAACAAGTTCAACTGTAATTAATTTTATGTATGATTAAAAAATATATAATTTTTATTAAAATCTTGGACACTCAGCTGTGATGCCTTTGCATGGCAGCTAAAAGATCACAGAAAAAATTATAATACACATGATTTTCTACCTGGCGTCTTATTCTAAAATGTTTTTTACAGGGCTTACAATTTTGCTCCCTTACATAATTTCGATCAGGAAGAATTGGGAGGGAGCCAAGTTACGAGTATTTGCGCTGACGAATCGAGAATCCGAAGTTGATATCGAGCAACTCAAGTAAGTCTTGCATATAACAAATTGTGTCTGCATCTACATCGTGAAATCTTATGTCTAATACATTTGTATTGTAAATGTTATCTGCAATGTTGATTTCTCCGTGCTAATAGAAACCCTTTCCTCACTCAGCATGGCACATTTGTTAACCAAATTCCGAATCGACTACACGAGTCTCACCATGGTGGTCGGAATCACGGATGAACCGAAAGCAGCCACAACCGATTATTTCCACAAGATTCTAGAAGGATTCAGGGAGACAGATCAAAATGTCAATAAAGGTAAATCGGATACATTTTACAGACCGACAAGAATACACTTACTGATAAAAAGCATATTCTAACATGAACACTGGATATTGTTAAAGATGTGCAGAGGTATTGTGTTGGCAATTTTCAGGACATTTTTGCAGAAAATTTCAATTTCCATCAATACTAACACCTTTCATCAATATTTTTTGATGTCACTGTTAAAGTTTGAGTTAGATCACAGGGCATAATGAACACATTGAAAATCAGGTATCATTATGATGCCCTCGAATAGATATAACAATCTGGGATTAGAGGCGAAGGAAGCCTTTGATAAAAAGTCAACCGACTACCGAGGTATCAATTCAGCTGATAAGACTGACAAAAATTATGTTTTTGCCCATATTTAGGCATCACAGATTGAACAAAATGACCAACTTAATTGAAATGGCATAAAAAGAATATTTAAAAATATTAATTTTGCTGAAATGTTTTTAATTGAATATTTCAACATTCCAACACTATGCGTTGGAGTCATCAACTCCACAAGGAGTGACAACACCTTAAGCTAATTACTATTTTATCATGCCAAACTAAAATTTGTAATGATAAATACATCTTTCTAATCCTACCTATTTTTGTGTTCTAGAATGTTTGGTGTCAGATGGTGAGCTAGAGGAATTGAAAGGGAAGACTGATAGGCAGCTAAGACTTCGAGAGCTTCTAAAACAACATTCAAGACAGGCTGGACTGATCATCATGTAAGAAATATCCAAA
The DNA here is from genome assembly GCA_947568835.1 of Protonemura montana. Lineage (NCBI taxonomy): Eukaryota > Metazoa > Arthropoda > Insecta > Plecoptera > Nemouridae > Protonemura > Protonemura montana. The sequence goes on along the minus strand of OX387606.1, from coordinate 17,814,794 downwards.
ATCAACTAGCCAACACCCATATAACTTGATAAGCATTCAAGTTTATCATTACCTCACACTAATACAGCAGCAAGGAAGCACATAATAAAGCTTTTTTATTATTATCAACACTATAACCGTCTCAAAAATTGATGCCCAAACGGGGACTCGAACCCCGATCTCCACCTATTGCGAGTGTTGCTCTAACCCATTGAGCTACTTGGACACTGGCTTTTTGAAAAGATTTTAGTTTATTTGATGAAAATGACGGATCTCCAAGGAGTAGAACCATGAGGCTGTGAATACTCACAGTCACTCTGATTCTAGTGACGCTATACCACGTCACAACCTGTCAAACTTAAATAACTCCAATTTGACGTTGGATTCGTTGATGTATTTAGATGCATTGCAAGCATTTGTAATTTAAATCAAATTTCATCTAAATACTTATTAAAGCTCATTGACAGAAACTAACAATTTGGATCCGTCGTAGGTCATTGCCGATGCCAAGGAAGGACGAAATCTCGGCACCGATGTACATGGCATGGCTGGAAGTTATCACCGGGGACATGCCGCCCATGCTCCTCATCCGAGGAAACCACACATCTGTGCTGACCTTTGCGGCGTAACCCCACGCTAATCTAGCACTCGCAGACAATATCATCAATTGATTGAACGACCAAGATCCTTTGAAGAGCATTGCTCTATGAGGTGAAGGAGTGGCTCGTAAAAAAGGGACATTTCAAGGTTCTTTCAGGTTCTAAAAATGTTCCATTCCTACTACCTTGAGTGTATGCCTACTATCAGTGATGTATTCGTAAAATGTTTAGTGGGGGTACGCAAAAATGACCCATTTTTTTGTGTCGGGGGGGGGGGGGGGGGGGGGGAGGAGGAGACCCAAGACGAATGCACCGAAAGAGTGGAAAATAGGGGGCTTCGGGCGCAGCTCCAAGTGAATTTTTATTCTAAGGTTTCTTTTGGAGCCAATCTACGAGTTTACGATGAAATTGGGCTTGGAATGACATGGTCAGAACTGCATTTTTAATTACGTAATGATTTTGAGAAAATTAAATTAATGCCGCCCTCTCATGTCTACACCTTCCCACATTGTTGCAGTCTTCAAATTTGGTAGGGATTCGGGAATCTGGTAAAAGAAAGTCAATCATTTTAATCGAATACTGATTTAAATTTTTGTTGAAACTATCCATAGATACGCGCGTACTTTCGCGTTGAGGAGATTACATCAGTTTCCACAATGACTCTTTTTCATTGAACTCTTCTTCATTCGACGTTTTCTCTTCTGTATCTTGAATTGAACTAATTCGTCCAGTGTGGCTCGTATGTGGCAATTTGGTTATTGTTTGTATTGTTGTCTTTCCTGCGAATTCTTATTATTTGAAGCGGGCTTGCTTCTGAGAGCTTGCACCACCGTGCGACGCCGCGAAAGCGGCTACCGACTTCCCTAAGTGATAACAGTAATATGGTTCTAACTAACCCCTTTGTTGCAAGTCGCGACGCCGACATAATTCCAGCCTACCTACTCTTAGTACGTTCGCATACAGTGGCAATCTTGCTAGGTCTATTTTTAAGTAAGTGGATTATTAGAAATAAAACCCTTAACTGGGATATTTTCGCCTTGAAAATAAAGAAGTGCAGGATATTCCGAATAATCATAATTTAATACTGCTTTCCCGTGCGTTCACCTGCGTTCCCTCAAAAATTCAAAGTGGGGGTACGGCCAAAAATAAAATTAATAGTGGGTGGACTGCGTACACCCGCGTGCATTGACCAATACATCACTGCCTACTATAAGTAGGTATATGATGATGGTGAAACAAGGAATTGGTAGTTTTACAAAAACATGGCAAATATGTGTAAGAACAGCCAGCCTCCTATATATCCTTTAAATGAGTTTTATTTTATCTGAAGGTGATGAAATTTCAGTGGTGGAAACAAAGCAGGCGTGCTGCTTGATATTTTAGGTATATTTGTTATATTTAATATAAACCGTACTTTATATATTTATTTAAATGCATCAAACTTATCAGTCAAATTGGAAAACAGTTTGTAAAAAACAATTTGAACCTAAAGAGAACACATTTTTAAATTGGGATTAGGGTGGTGGAGGAAGGTTAAGCTTAATTAATGAGTGTTGAATTAACGTAGAATTCATTGCTGGTATGAACACTGACGATAAATGAGTTGAGAACTGCAAACTAATCTGTCTGAAATACCTAGTAGCATTTTTTTTTTGTTGTTGCTTATCATGGATATTTTAAAATATTTAAAAACAGTTAAGAACCAGATTGTGTTCATTGTTTATTATAATTTCCAATGTTTAATCTCACAGATAAGTTGCAAGGAATTGTGCCCAGCGGTAACAAAAATAATATGGTTCATAACACAATGATTATGACTGAGTTATTAAACCTGAATGCTGGATGGCAGGCAAGATGGCTGTCAGTGCTAATAGTAGTAGGATTGTTATGGAATGTAGTTGATACAAGTAGAGCGTTCTAAATGATATATTATTTAATATTATTCACAGTCAAATAAAAAAAAAATTAGAGTTAACTGTTAGATCTGCAATCGACACATAATAATGATACGTAATTACTAATTACACTAATATTAACATTTAACATGCGATAAGCAAAAATTCTACAATGATCAAAGAACAAAATGCATCTGTACTGACCATAATTTAACTGTTAACTACAACAATCATGATTCATAAAGTTCTTCAAATACATGATGAATCTCTTGAATCATATCAGACGTGACAGTACTGCGTCCATTCTTACTGAATGCTCGAGAATTACATTCTTTAGTTAACCGGCAAGCTGCATACGATGCAACAATACCAGGCGAAATACAGTCTCTATTGTCATTTCGATTCATCATTGCCCAAGCAAAGAAAGTTCCAAGACTCCCGCACAACAAGTCTCCTTGGCCACCACATCTGCGTCCACTTCCAACAGTTTTACAAGAGAAAGTGAAAGGTCCATTGGAAATAACATCTTTATAACCTTTATGAATTATCACAGCATTCGGACCAAAAGCATCAGCCAACTTCGAAACATTTCCAGGTACTGGTTCTGGCGTAGGAATCCAAGTCTCATTCAATACAGATTTTGCCAATCGAGAGAACTCCATGGCATTAGGTGTTAGTATAATTTGACCAGGGTAATCTTTAACAATACTTGGACGTTCAGAAATTAAGAAAAGACCATCAGCATCTATAATCAGTGGCATCGGAACTATCCGTTCCTTACAGTGCATAATTAATGAGGTAACTGTCGAGAAAACAGTTGCATCGCGACCTAGACCAGGGCCAATAATGAGCACATGCAAGCGATCTAGCCAAGGGAGAATGAGTGATGTAGCTGCCGAATGATCCAAGAATGGATGAACAATGAGTTCTGGGCTATATGACTTGATGACAGGTGCAGCAGCTTCTTGACAAAATACATGAGCTAAATCGCAGCCTACTTTTAATGCAGAGATAGATGCAAAGTAAGGAGCACCGGTGTATTCAAGCGAACCACCAAATACCCCTATGCGTCCTGCAGAACCCTTGTGCTGGTCTTGTGAAAGTTTAGGAACAATACACTTCACTTTTCCTAACAAAGTCTCCTCCATCTTTTGAATTCGTACACTGCTAGCTTGAAGCCCGATCGATCTTGACAACGACAACAAGTATTTAACCGTGTTCCCAAGTAATTTTCTACCGTATGACATGGATGCTGAAATTGACGATTTGTTGACAATGCTTGATCTATAACCTCACTACGTCACGGGCAAACCGATTTTCTGCTCAATCACCTTGCATCTACATTTGAGAAGCAATGCAGGAGAAAAATGAAAAGATCTTTATATAAATTCCTAAACCCATGAATACTGGAACTTAATTAAATCAATTTATTGTCCATTTCATTTTTGCTTTATCAATTTCACACTCGATGGATTCGTGAGTTCGCGGCAAATCCACCCGACAACGACGGGCCATGAATACTTAGCACCTAGAGGACAAAATACTAACTAGTGTTAATGAAACAATTTAACTTTTATTTATTTTTCAGAACTATACGGTTGATTGAGATGCGTTGGATGATTGACATTTCAAAACCTTTAAATAATTGCAGTGTGTATTCCATGACCAAAATCCCTGATTATTAATGTGTGACGAGTTCCCACCACGATGATTAGATTCCATTTGATTCCGCCTTACGTGAGGCTGGCGGCGATAATACCACATAATGCCGTCCTAGCTTCTACTGATTATCAAATCTGAAAACGGGTAACGCGCAAGTGTAAAAATTGTCGATCTTAATTATCTAATCCCTAAATTGAAATTGGTATTTTTCCACCGCAGTATCCAGAATTCAAGTTCGTCCCGCCAGCAGCAAGTTTGCTATTGAAACCTCCCGGCACCTAGTAGCAAACTTTTGTACTAAGTAGGAAAATTTTTAATTTGGTGGTTATTGATAAAAAAAAAGGTTTAAGAGAAACCTTTAAAAATTAAGCAAAGCTTTTGGTATCTCTCGATTTGAAAATAAAATCCCTCACGATTGCAATAAGGGTTTTCTTTGCAATTGAACGTCATAAATCACTAAAATCATTCTAACAAGTTGTTTTTTAAGACACGTTCTTCCACGACTGTTGTGAGATATATATGATGGTTTGTTCAGCACCATCCGGGGGTCTGTCGGGGTGAAGGCAAATATCGAACAAGCCCGCCTCGAGCGGCTTGGCTCAATCAGACCGACTTAACAGTCAGACAAGACGAATCACTAATATGATTCAGAATTCGCCCAGTGTTGCTATCCTGTCAGCACGACGGTACCGCGATGCCAATATCGCATGCCCACCACGTGGGACTTCAACTTGACCCCAAATTCGACCCCCATTTTGATAGTTCGGTATATGACATATTTTATTTAATTAATGTAATATACATTTTGAAAAAAATTAATTAAAACATTAAAACATCTGATTCAAGTTGCGATTAGGTCTCGCTGGATCACTCCTTTTTCGCCAATCGAAAGGACATTGCGGGAAAATGTTCCATTCAGCAAGTTAAGAAAATTGGTTGGCATAGCAAATCGATGTTCAGTGGGTGCACTCATGTCAACAGGTATTGCGTTGGACGCAGACTTTGATGAAAATTGCATCATACTCTTTCTAAGAAACTGAGCCAAATGCACGTCAGTCTTTCCCATTTTCAGTTTGTCACATCGTAATTGAGTGTCAAACGATTTTCTTTAGATAGAGAATATAATATAGAATGTGATAGGAAAGATGGGGAGATAGAGGAAAGTGGAAGAAGTTAGTAGAAAATGGAAAAAGAGGAAAAAGAAGTGAGTGAAAAATGAAATAAATTATGCAACGAAATGAAAATTGTGTAAAATAGTGCGGAAAGTGCGATTTAAAGCAGTGTGGCAAGCTTTAATACAAACTATGCCTGTTTGTTTTTCATTGTTTCCGTATTTTTATGTAAGGATGAAAACGGGGTATAAAAAAATCGCACTGAAAGTAAACAGAAGTATCCAATGGACAGGACGCTAAAAACCAATTCATGATCATAGCCTGACAATGATCGTGTAATGCTGTGCAATTCGAGACCGTCGCCTACCCATCTATCCAGCATGTATCCCGCCCCGCCAGACCAGCTAGGTGGGGGCACTGGGTCATCCCTGTACCACTCGTCATCACTACACTGTCAGTTGATAGCTTATAGTGAAAACTGCCGCCGACCAACACACTATCATCATCATCGTCACAACACGTGTGTGTTGCTAAAAAAATCAACCATGTTTAAGCAAAACGCATCGAAGATGAACGAACCACCAGACGGAGAAAATTTACTCAACAGTCCGAGTCGTTTCCAAGTGGCTAAAGTCGACGCTGAACATGGCGATCACCAAAATCTGTCGCCCGGTTCGAATCAGGCGTCGTATAATCCGTACGATTCTCGACGGGGACAGCTCACCACCGAAGTGCCCCCGAGGGACGAGCATTATCGGGAACGCACGTCGGTACAGTACGCCTACCGGCCGACGCTCGATGAGCTTCATGGAGAGGACGTCCGGGAGAAGGTAAGATCTCCAGGATCATAACCTGGGATTGACATTGCAGATACAAATCACGATTTCATGTCCTTTGGCTAACATTTAATCTTGTACAGAGCACCAAATATTCATGGTTTGATCCACAAAAATGATAATTCATCGAAATGTTTGTTTGCTCTGCGATCTGCGCAATGAACAACGAGAACTAAAGTAATGTGTGCAATTTTGTGTCGAGAAAAATAATCTCTTGCTTCGAAGAAAAGGTAGTCTTTGCAAATGTGTGGATTGAAATAGTTTTGAGGAAAGCCGTCATAAATAGGTATTCCACGGCAGCTAATTCTGACAAGAATTGTAAAGGCATTGAATAAAAATATTGAGTAAAAATATAGCCGTCAGGTTTGCTCCCGTCTTTGGAGAGTTCGATGCACGTTACAATTGCTAGACCAACGCAATGCAAAAGACGATTTTATGCGTTCCATCATTTAAAATTGCGATGCTTATTGTGGTGATTTGGTTCCCACTCGAGTACGCGTTTTCGGATCACAAAGATGGTGAACAAAGTAACATGACGCCGGAACTGGGGAAGAAATGTCAGCCAAAATTAAGCACAAAGACACAAGAACTTCGACTTCAATTGACCACAAAAATTGTTGGATATCAAAAGATCCAAACCTAAGACACAAGAAGCGTTATTCACAACAATGTAGGCCATGCTATCCTCGGCGAAGAAAAGACATTTTTGATGCAGCTGCGATTTGAATGCGACAACGGAGTTGAAAGTACACGAATTACGCGTGTCATTATGTCAAACAATAGTTACCTACTTACAAATGGTAACTCGATTGGTATGCCCTTTATTTTTTTGCGTAATGACGGAAGGTCAAGAAACAAATTATTATTATATACCAGCTCTCGAGATAGTTGTGGACAAGTGTGGCAGAAGAATGCTATGAAGACCTTGCCCGAAGCCATCCCACTTAATTAATATGCACGTACTTCGCCAATAATTCATCAGCTGGTCAATAGCTGGTTAGGTAATAATACACCCGGAAATGAAATATTAGCTGATCAAGTAATTAATTGTGCTTACCCGTTTAAATAATTGTCGTAAATTGTGAATGAGAAAATGTTTTTCAGTTACTGCTTCAGTGTAAAGATATAATTTTTAGTAAAGTACATACTTGTAGAAACTATCAGTGTCAGTCAACGAACTTTGGATAATATTCTATTATCATCAGGTTGCCTATTTAATATTGTGATCAAAGTAAGTGATTGTATCGCTCCGTTGTCATCTTGTTTATCAATTACGGTTTCTTGGGTCGAGTAGCATCCGGGAGTGGTCTATCGAAACAGCTTGGTAGCAGCAGTATCGCAGGCGATCCCTTGGTAATGTTGACTGATGGAATTGGCTCAACGATCAATGGTATCGGCAGTCTTGCCTTCTTAAGATATTAGTACGGATCTTTTCAGAAAGAGAGATGGTTGATTTTGGTGAACGGTAATTCAAGGCATTTGCGATAATCTTACATGAAGTAATTCTGACTTTGCTAGAAATTTGGGAGAAGAAGCTAAAACAGTTGGAGATGAACTCTTCAAATTTTGAAGATGTAAGAACGAACTAACACGAGGTGCGCATAATTTGCCTCATGGAATACGATTTCGATAAACAAATTAAGATTCATATTTTGCATACATGTCTCATATTTTATTTGGAACATTATTTAATTTTTCATTCGAAATTAATATTAACAAAAAAAAAACATGAGATAGATATAGATATATAGATCGAACATTTTTCATGAATTTGACCGAGCCGATAAAAGTTCACCGGACTGAAATGAAATGAAAGACAAATTTGCAATTTTGATCATGCTTTCTTAGGGTTGTGAGCGTGTATCATGCTTGGAAATATTTAATGATTGAGGAATTTGTTAGTGACTGGTAATAAGATAACTGTACTTAGTTTCTGATACCGGCCGGTCTCAAAAAAACATGTTGGTACTCTGATGAAACAAATGAAAAGGTCCTAAACAATTCAAAACAATAACAATGATTAAATCAACAATTAAAATTAGTTCCCAGTTCCCGTAATGGCAATTCAAGCATTTGCTTACAAAGAAGGCTGCTTGCTAGGTCAGTTATATCTAAGATTGCCTGGCGAATAGTTGGGCTTGTCAGTCGAATCTAGTGGCAGTTTTCGGTCGCTTCTGCTCTACATTCTCCGAGAATATCAGCAGCATTATTGTCTTTAACAAGTTGGTAAGAGAATCCACCCCATGGTATTGACACTAAGTACAGTTCAATGTAGACATGCGGGGTCAACGCATTCAATGAGTTTCTTGATTAGTATACAACAGCTGGATTAATTAACAAAATATATACTTTTATGGCAATACTTTTGATTGCAAAAACGTGCAAATTTATAGTCTTCAGTTGGTTTCTCGTTACTCGGATAATTTTTAATTGTTTTGTGACATTTTGTAGAGTTAAGATATGAATTAGGTATACATAATGCAGTGTGTTAAAGGCATAACCATAAACATTGCACGCGAATCATGTTGGATAGTTGTATCGAAACAGAAATGCTGCCTAGGGTAAAATATATCTACTTTTAGATAGATAGGTAGCGTCCGATTTTGATTATAACTACAATTTAGTTATTGGTAGTGGTACGTAGTCCTGGGTAGACGCGGGTAGAAGCGTATACGCACCTTATTCTCAAAGAAATTTCCTGATAAAAGCAAACTTTTGCATAGTCAAAAGTAGTTAAATCATCCGTAATTTGTGGTTCCTTGATGTGAAGTATGTTGCTCAGAATTTCTCCTTGATCATCGTAATAATTTTCCTATCCTGCCTCTTTTGTAGCTTACTAATTTTGCTCATTCGATGTTTTATTGCAAAAAGCTGAGTCCCTCAATGCATAAAGCAATTACGATTCAACCGTGGAAAAGACAGTAAAGGGTTCTCGAAGTATTTACGACTGCACACTTCAACGAAATTAAATCAAGCGAAATTCAACAAAACAACCCATCCTCAATTGGCGGAAAATCATCCCCTTTTTCAACACTTCACTCCTGGTTACTGGGGTTATAACCGTTGAGTGTGTATTTTTTTATAACCTCTCATGGAGATATGGAAAATTTTTCCTCTTAGCTAATGAAGTCTTTCTGAGTTCGCTCCTCTTTCACATTGTGCGTTGGGTCGAAAGGGCCGCTGATCAAATTGATGAAACGGCACCACACAGATTGTTATAACGAGCAACAAGTTTGTCATTATCCATTCTTCTCCAATCAAGTGACAGTGACGCAGTTAAGGTATAATTTGATTTGGTGGCAAGCGAGTTTGGTCTTCAACTTTCTCACGATCCTCTGGTGCCCCATGAGTCCGATGTTGAATGGATCGGTGCTGGAGATGAGCGTACGTCCACTACTCGGATAAGTGTAGCGATGCCTATAGAACCTGCATAAGCCCCTCTAATAAAAGAATAAGCCATGGTCATATGGATAACTGTTTTATTTATGGCTGTGAAATGGGGTATGATTAGGTCTACGTGCGATTAGGCATTTGAATATGTAACTATAATACATGCCAAAAAGGAATTAAAGGCACTCGTTGGGTGATTGGGCCAACAGTGGCGTACTGGGTATGAAAAGATTGGAATCGGTGTATGTTTAGATAGAAACATGTCTAAACTATTTCTCAAACACCTTCGTATTAATCTGTTCAACTCGGGTTTGTCCGATTCGCGGTGAAATTTTCTCCAATTTGTCAGATTTGTTCGGTAAAATATTGATACAAATGATGCCAAACTTGAGCATCGCTGGTTTTGGGAGACGGCACTGGGGTTTTGTCGAAGAATATTGCCAAATTGTCATTTGAATTTTGAATTGTTTGTGTTATTCAAACTATTTAGGTTTTCTTTGCATTTAGTAGCACAGATTAGGAAACGACCACAAACGAAGAAAACATTGATTCATGCATTGGAGCCCATTTACATTTAGAAATCACCTCAGCCTTAATCTGGAGACAACTTTTTCTTTTCCACGGTAGGGGATATGGTCCACATATTCAAAATCGGCTCCAACCAACTTACTTCAAGGACTCACACAGGCCTCCTCAAATTAAAGTGCATAGTGAGACGGCAGGCAGTCATGAAAGAATGAATCCGAAATCAGCGGCCATTTTACAAGTTTTGGACACACTTTGGCTTCCCAATTGAAATGAATATCCAAAGAAAGTTCCAATGGCAGAGTGCGCCACTGTTTGGCCGTAGATTTGGCTATCACGGAGTGGCGTGGATGGCGAGATCGTGACAGTTTGTGGGCCCGCGATGATTAGCGCGCGTCGAGGAGTCGACGGTCATCATTCGCACTGATTGGTCGCTTCCTGTCAAACGACTTACTGGGATTATTGGCGAGAAGGAATTGTAACGATGATTTATTGACATGGAGATGTGTGTGTGTGTGTGTTTAATGCGAAGAGGATACTTTTAAGTGTTTTTAGCTCATGCTAAGACCCCCCCAACTCAAATAGCACACACTAATGGCCCATTAAATCACACTTTTGTAGAGCGTACAAAAACAGTACTTGTAAGTTTGATTTTCTTCGTGGATATGTTTTTGACTAATGAGAACATTTTTCATAATCGTGAACTGGTTTTCGATGTTGTACATTTGCTTAATGGGCTACTGCAAAGTATGGAACTTGTAGGAAACAGGTAGGGAACAAGATAGGTTCCAAACTTGTGTGTCAGTTCTTCTTGCAGAGGGTTTTATTTGTATTTGTACTTGTATTTGTATTTATTTTCCGTTGCCATAAATTTTCTCACAATTTTTGGTAAAACAGGCGTTGGAAATTGTCAGGGTAAGTAAACATAAAAACATAGAAAAAACATAGAAACATAAAACATTATGAGATACATTCATGGTCATAAATACATAATTATATTGTATATACATCAGGTAGTCATACAAAATTTACAATCACATTATTTTAAGGTAATGTACTCGTTAATGGAATAGAAACTGTGTTTTATTTGGAAATCTTTGACTATATTTTTAAAAGTCTCTCTTCTTCTTTCCTTTTCTTTAATATTTGCTGGTAGCTTATTGTAAAGGATGGGGCCCATGTTCATTGCGGTTCTTTTACTTATTTCAAGGAGGCATATTTTAGTCTTATTTCTTTCGTTTTCCTTGTGCTTTTGTTATGGATTTCTTGGTTTTCTGCAAAAAGGGTTTTATTGTCTCGTACGTATAAAACTACTTTAAGAATATAAAAGGACGATATTGTCAACATTTTAAAGTTTTTAAATGCAATTCTACTTGAGCTGTTTTTGAAAGATCTTTTAACTCCTGTTGCCATTAACCTTATATAAAAGCTTTAAAATTGCGATGTTCAACTTTTTAGTTTGTATCTGACCAGCTGACCAGCTGACCAGCTGGGGTAACATTTTTCTGTACATGTTGATTTAAATTGCGAAATTTGGTTAAAAACGTGTGCAATTGGGTTATAATTGTTCAAAATTAAAATCTCTATCCTATTGTGACACTTTGAGGGTGATTTGAAAGCGTTTTTTTGGTGAAATATTGATAATTGTGTTTGAAATTTCCTGCCTAGGAAAATTGGAGCCATGTCTCACAGTTCGATTTTTATTTCATTCAAAACTTGCCTTTAAATGACCTGCAGCAGTTTGGTAATACTGTTTATGCATGCCTATGAAAGTTATTGAAGAAATTGAGCACAAACGCTGTTATTTACGTTCGTTTTAAGTGAAATAGAAATAATTTTGCAAAAAGTTTGACAGATGCATTCATTTGTTTGGTTTTTTGACCACTGCAGGGTGAACGAATTCTTAAACTTATCTTTGCGGCAGTGCATTCAGGATATTCAAACGTCAATGTCAATGTCAACGTCAATGTCAAATTCTTTTCAAAATCTCTGGAACTGAAGGGAAATAAATGACAGAACTGAAATATTGTTGGTGTCTTGGCTAGCAAGATTGGTAAGCCCAGATTCTAAAAGGTATTTCACAAGTTTCACTCTCTAAAAAATATTTCAAGAAATCATACACGGAAATCTTTTGACAGCCAACTTCGTTTGTTTTCGAAATTGTCATCGTGGTCACTTTGGAATTCACAGAGTTTCCACAATGCAGTGACCCCGAGTGAAATAAGCGGCAAATTTCAAATAAAATAAATGGGGGTACTTTTGGTTGTGGTCCCATTAGAGGCTTTACATTAAAACCAAAATGCACAATCCCTCAAAATCTTAAGGTGCCGTTAGGCATCGGGTTCTGCTAGTTCCCCAACATATCAACCTATATTTTATTGATGCTTGGATAAAAGCATGATCAACTAATAATTTCATACCCGAAAAATTATTTCTTGCGATCTTTATTTTTTAAACGCTCAAAAAACTTATCAATCATGTCCATCTGTAGAACCAAACTCATAAATTTCGTATATCTGTAGGTAAACTGGCAATTTTTCGTTTCAGAGCGAGGACAAATTAGGGGCGGAACCGGAGCGAAAAAAGGGGAAGGTCATCAAATTCGGATGGCTGGAAGGAGTGTTCGTAAGTGAATTTTATCAAATTGCTAACTAGTTTCTTTGCTGCTGAGTTTCGCTTGGATACTGAACAAGTATTCATATTGTAAAATTTTTCATAGATGCGATGTTTGCTCAACATCTGGGGTGTGATGCTCTTCCTGCGGCTGTCTTGGGTGATAGGACAGGCCGGCGTTGGTAAGCTTTTCTACTACATCAAAAACTTACCTTGAAAAAATAATCTGGACCCAATAATGAATTCAGTGCTTTGGTTATCACATATAGCATAAAAAATACAGCGAACTGCTAGGCGTGTTGTAAACACCAGTTCTCGTGAGATCACCGAAGTTAAGTAACACAGCGATGGGTCGGATGTAGGATGGGTGACCATCATTCACTTGAACAGTACTGTTCAGGGGAGAGGTTGTTGGGAAAAGAGTCAGTTCAGCAGCTTCATTCATTTTGTGAAGCAACCTCTCGGCAGTAGGATAAGTGGAGGAATCCTGTTGTTCAAATAACAAAGTCTTTCAGAAGGGACTACTTGGTCCTATCCACTACTTGGCGGTTCCGGGCATCTCCTCTTTAGTTCTCGGCTAGGCCATATTCATCGTCATTCAAAGGGCCAGAAATCCAGTTATCAAAACAGTGCGTCGTTAAACACCACAAACCAATCTATCTAAATGAAACAGCGAAGTTACTTTTCAAAATTTTACGTTGCTATGTATTTTTTCATGTTTTTCAGGCGAGGGATCTGCTATCATCTGTCTGGCAAACGTCGTCACATTGGTCACCACCATCTCGATGTCAGCTGTCAGTACCAACGGTCAGATCAAGGGAGGTGAGTTAGTGGAAGGCAAATCTTGCACATGACCATTGAGCCCACGACTGTCCTTTAAGCAGGAAATAAGTTTTTACGAGCGAGGAGTGTTTAAAAAATTGGCAATTTTCTCATTCTGTGCATTTACTTAATGATATTAACGTCCATGCTCTGCTGGTGGCGAAATACAAGTTGTATTTCCTGTTGGTCTCTTTTGTAAAAAAAAAAACTTAAGATTTGCTTCAAATTGCCTGACTTTGTTTACAATTTAAATATGTTTTTTTTTCATTGGGGCCTTATACCTATTTGTTACATTAGGAGGTTGCAATTTTTCTCTGTTAGTCTAGCGTGTTGTATTCAAAATGTGTACATTTTCAAAAGAAAACCATTTTATTTTTCAATGGCTACTTTGTCAATCAGTGTAACTTTTTATTGGTGATAGAAAAAGGAAAGAGAAAGGAAAGCCAACAATCAAATCAAACAAGAACAGCAAACGTTAGGAAGTTAGAACGTGAAAAAATCAAAAAATATTTTTGGTTCAAACATTATTTGAGCGATTTTCTGGAAATGCAAAGGGACCAAATGAATAACACTAAAGATTAGCCTGAAAAAAAAAACGGATAAGTTGTTCATCTGAAAGCGCGTGTGAGCACACCAAAAATATATTATATAAATATAATATAAAAAATAATAATACATAATAATATAATAATAATAATAATAAAAAATCTTAACATCATTACACCCACATATTCATCCAAATGGTACTCGTTTAACCTACGATTTTATTTCTTTCTGCAAACGGCCTGTAAGCTTTCAAAAGCCTATGAAAAAAATCAAATCAAATCTTCAGTGTTTCAGGAATACTCTCAAGAAAAATCAATATTGTAGTTGACATATTACCTTAGATATCGATATAAATCCACTTCAGTGTACACCAGGTGTAGTTTGGAAATATCACCTTCATAAGGGATAAGAGTAAATATATTTTTTAGACGAATCCATGAGCGCTATCTAATGGTATACTAGTGCACAACACTCGTCAAGAATGTGGCAATAACTTCAGTCAGTAACGGTCTCATAACTCAACATTTAGTACTAATTTGCAGTTCATTTGAAAAATAATCCGAAACCGGACACTGATCCAAAACTGGCACTTAACTCTATCTGGAATGTGATCAACTTCTCTGATTTCTGATTTCTACCTTGTGATTTGTCCCGCAGGTGGAATATACTACATGATTTCCCGATCGCTGGGCCCAGAGTTCGGAGGCGCCATCGGCTTGATGTTCACGCTGGCCAACTCGATTGCTGTTTCCATGTACATCGTGGGCTTCTGCGAGTCTCTGCAGGACTTGATGCGCTCGTTCGGTATGACTATCATTGATGGCTCAACGAACGAAGTCCGTGTCGTCGGAATCATCACTCTCATCCTCATCCTCGTCTTGGCTATCATTGGCATGGACTGGGTCACAAGGGTGAGGATTAAGACTATATATCTTGTTGTTATGTACATTAATTTACGCTCGAAAATATATTAGCCACTCGGGGAATCGAACCTCTGTTCTCCAGGTGCTGCGACTGGTGCTCAGTCTGATTGCAGACATTGCCATCGAAACAATATCTAATCGACTAATAATAGTTTAATTACATGTAATTTAATTAATAAAGAATTTCTTTTAGACGCAAATGATTCTTCTGGTCGTTTTGATTGCTTCACAAGTAGATTTCATAATCGGCAGCTTTATCGGACCCATCGATGACGAAGAGAGAGCAAAAGGATTCATTGGATATAATGGTAAAATATTATCATGATTTAATAATTATTTATTGGTGATTAAGTGAAGCAGTTTTCAAAATCAGTTGCATAATTTCAGTGGAAACGTTTAAATCGAACATGGGAGCGAAGTACCAAACATTCGAAGGAGTTGACCACGATTTCTTCTCCGTGTTTGCCGTCTTCTTCCCTGCAGTGACGGGGATCGTTGCCGGTGCCAATCTCTCGGGAGACTTGAAGGTACATAGCTCTCAAGGGCTGGATTATAATACTTTTTTAACTACGAGACTACACTAAAATATCCCCCTCAATGTCTCTATGTTCAGCAAAATATTTACTTCCTTACTCTTCCGTTGTTTTTTTTCTTGTAATTTCATAAAAGTACCTTTAATGCCAATTTACTAGCACTGCTACACAAGGCAACCGACACAATTCCAGAATAGGAACTACACTAGTGTTTTTGGAATAAACGAGCCAATGTCCCTTCAGCCATGCACTACTTAGCTTTGAAGCTAAATTGCCATCCAATATAATTTCAAAATCTTTTCAGGACCCGGGCAGTGCCATCCCGATCGGCACGCTCCTGGCCATCCTCGTGACTTTTGTGTCATACATCGGCTACGGTATCATGCTCGGCGGTTGTACACTGCGCGATGCCACAGGTAACCTCACCGAGTACATGACGGGCGTCGACGCCGGCTCTCCGTTCTCGTTAGTCTCCAACTGCACCGGTCGAGAGTGCAAGTACGGTTTGCACAACGATAACCAAGCGATGGAGTTGGTATCCTCTTGGGGACCGCTTATTTATGGAGGGTGTTTTGCGGCCACTCTCTCTTCTGCGATCGCCAGTTTAGTCGGCGCACCCAGAGTTTTGCAGGCAAGTAAATCGCTTGTTTAAGAACTAGATCTAATACATCGCATTGGTTGTCTAAAAAATGTTGTCTCATTTAATTATTATTTGTCACATTGCAAATCTCTACCACATATTCCAAACGCGTTTCTCAAATTCTACCATATAATTTTCTTTCAGGCTTTAGCTAAGGACAAACTATATCCATTTATCGGCTTCTTTGGTGAAGGATATGGAGCGAACAATGATCCAGTGAGAGGATACGTCTTGGTTTTCATTATATCCTTTGGGTGTATTTTAATAGGTAGGGTCGCGAAAAGACATATTAGAGTACGCAAAGCTGAACTAACTGAAGAATTTTAAGGCTAACCTATCCTGTTTTTCAGCACAACTGAATGCTATCGCTCCACTTTTGTCTAACTTCTTCTTGGCTGCCTACGCATTGATAAACTTCTCAGTATTCCACGCATCAGTATCAAAAACTCCGGGCTGGAGACCTGCTTTCAAGGTAAATAGATGTCAAAATCCTGATATAAATTGGGCCAAACAACCTAGCTGGGCTTCTTCGTAGATTGTGACCGCAAAATTTCCATTTCAGTATTGCAATGCGTGGGTGAGCCTGATTGGTACACTCCTGTGCATCGTCGTGATGTTTCTAATGTCCTGGGCGATGGCTTTGATCACGTTTGTTGTCGTTGTCACCCTCTATTTGTATGTGGCCTATCGCAAACCAGGTATGCAGCTAATATACAAATAACCAACAAAGAGAATTTTATGTTCCAGCATTCATTTTTAAACTTTTATTCTTTGGACTCACGAATAGGTTGAAAAACGTTGTGTGACAGAATCTTGAACGTGGTCGATTTTTTTTCCCTAAAATATGTATAGAAACCACGACACAGGCTTTAGCGCTATGTTCAGAATGGTTTTTGCATGTAATGGAAATAGATACAAATAGCAGATACAAGAAGCAGATACCAATTACTTAAAAAGGAACATTTGGAACCTAGAAAACGATATAAATGTGTGTTTTAGTTAAATAGTTATTACATACTAATCTGGGATACATGTCAATTCTTTTTTATGAAGAAATAGAGCATAGGTATTAAAGTTAATCCCCATGTGGAAATGCTTTGCAATTGTGCAATGTTCTGATCTGCAAAAACGTACTATCGAGGTTTTATTGTTTTTAATCTATTTATTTGGGTCTAATAAATATGAAACCTGTCATTATTCGGTTTTATCATGTATATAGTAGTCTGAAGACTCCTTGCTTTAATTTTGGTTAGTTTACACATTTTCCGGTACTTTTGCACATTTTTTCAATCACTCACTAGCTTTATATTACGTCTTCCAGATGTTAACTGGGGGTCTTCTTCCCAAGCCCATTCTTATTTCTCGGCATTAAAGTCACTTCAAGAGCTAAATCAAGTGGAAGAGCACGTGAAGAATTATCGGCCCCAAATCCTTGTGCTTTCGGGCATGCCTGCTCACCGTCCATCACTAGTGCACTTTGCCAATCTCATAACAAAGGGGAAATCACTTCTTATTTGCGGACAAATTCTCAAGGTAAGATTATAAAAATTAAATATAATTTTATAACTATGTACTCTGAGTACCAGTTTTTCAGTGGTTCGTTAAGAATCCAACAGTCCATTTATCTGATATTTAATCTCAAACAGCAGGATTCCTCCACAGATCGATGCTGTGACGAAGTTGCTAAACTAAACAAGTGCAGTTCAATTTCAATTCCTCCAACCTCTCTCTCAAACAGGACTGGGTGTGGGTACGATGGTCACCCATCTAATACTTGACCCCGCACAGGGTAGCTTAACTACCAAGATCCCACGACAACCCATCTTTCCAACTCTCCAAACCGAGTGATACAAGTTATGAATGTTATGATTTTTTTTAGGGAAGAAATTCTCAGAAAGTGCACGATGCATTCACAAAGAAAGCAAACAACTGGCTCATTCGACACAACGTGAAAGGGTTCTTCACGTTAGCCGAAGACGACAACTTTGAAGTCGCCACACAGGCTCTGATGCAGATCATTGGTTTGGGAAAACTTCGACCAAACATGATTCTCATGGGATACAAGGCTGACTGGCAGACGTGCGATCGGGAATCATTGAAGCAGTATTTTAATCAAATTCAGTACGTGTACATACTTTCAAACAACCAGAGTTTAGAAAAATCGTAATATATCTGTGGAGTTTTTTTTTAAACTGGAACAAAATACCTGTTGGTTCTTATAATGTGTTTAGTACAGTGCAGTTAAGTAAAATAATATTTGTTGAAGCAAAATCAAACGTTTCTTCCCGAGGTCTTCAAAGTTTTATTATGCAGGGTTAACACATTTTTCTTGGAGCACTTATTCCAGTAATGCTCAATGGTCACGAACCATTGAACAGTGCGATTTTCTTGTGATAAGTAACTGAACTATCATGCATAGAAAATGCATTATTTTAAATTTCTACTACCAATTTTAATGATCATTTGGTAGGTATTAGGTATGAAATATTATCTATGAAACTATAATGTTCAGCATCAAAAATAATGTCCTTTTTTCAGTAATGCACTGGACAGACACCTTGCGATAGGAATTGTTCGAGTGCAAGAAGGGTTTGATTACTCCGAAGTAATCTTCGACGAAGACTTTGCTGTTCCAATTTCATCTCTCAATCAATCAGGTGCCCAAGAAGAAATAAAACGAAATGTATCGCTCGGTCAGTTGGCTCAAGGTGGGATTTTAACTGTGCATATGCAATAAAAATAATTAATTCATCTGCTGCGCATATTAATGATGTACTAATTACCTCTAGAAGAATGCACCGAAATAGAAACACCGCCAACTACACCAACGATGAAAAAAAAGGATGCGGTTTGCAAGCCGCAAGAAACTGTGACATTCTTGAGAGAAGAAGACAAGAAAAAGAAGAAGAAAGAAAAGACAGTAATCTCTTTCTTTGGGCAAGATGGCAAACCATTACAGAAAGAGGTAGTCAATAAAATAATGCAATTCAAACAGAAACAGAAAAAAGGATTCATTGATGTGTGGTGGCTTTACGATGATGGAGGTAAATTTTTTATTTTATCAAAATTGTGCAAGTGTATTTTCGTAGCGTAATATACTATTACCATCTGTGCTATTACTAGTAACGTAATTTTATTTTTCAGGATTGACTCTTCTTATTCCGTATATTCTGAGCACACGGTCAACATTCTCAGATTGCAAGCTTCGAATATTCTCTCTTGCAAACAAAAAGGAAGATCTAGATCGTGACCAACGGAAGTAAGGAAGTATACACCGCACCTATGTGTACAGTGCCTACTTAGTCACTTTTTGATATCTTCTCTAAATGCAACAATAAAACTGTAAAAATAATCCCATGATTTCAGTTTGGCAGCTCTGCTATCAAAATTCCGCATCGACTACAGCGATGTAATTGTTATTCCTGACATAACGAAGAAAGCAAAAGATGAAACCAAAAAAGAGTTTGAATCGCTGATATCTGGTTTCCGAGTCGGTGATGGAGACAACAGTGCTCGTGAGTTAATAAGAAATTACTCTTTATACTCTGCAACCATAGAAATGTAGTTCACGATAATCTACGGCAAGCCTGTAATTAAGCAGGTAACCCAAAAGAAAACATATTATTCTAATACCCGAAGCAAGAATTGAAATGTTCTTGAAAACTGTGGTTTCTGCTATGGTACCTACTATGGCTTAAACTATGGTAACACATTCCCTATTTTACAGCAAAAATTGTATAAAACTCGCTTAAATTTTTATGTTTAAAACATTTTGAATTCGAATTTAGTTTCCGAAGGAACGTATATCACCAACTCCGAATTAGCGACGCTGAAGGAAAAAACCAACAGGCACATGCGCCTCAGAGAGCTTCTCTTGCAGCACTCGTACAACTCCACCTTCGTGGTCATGTAAGGCTATAATATCTTTGAATCTTATTTGAGTTTACTTATAATTCATTTAATCAAACTAGGATTACTGTGATCTATTTGATGTTACAGGGCATTGCCAATACCGAGGAAGGGAGTTGTTTCTGCTCCACTTTATATGGCTTGGTTGGAGCTTCTCACAAAGGGTTTACCGCCATATCTGATCGTTAGAGGAAATCAAACCTCCGTCATCACGTTTTATTCATAGGTCTCCCTTTTTCTTAGCAGATTTAAAACAAAAATTACCTATAACAAATGCTTTACCTACCTTTTTCTTTACCTTAGTTGACAAATCTGACACTGCTTTTAGCCTTTAAAATTTTCTCAAAAAGCATGAACAATTGGAAGGGAAAATAATAATAAAATGTTTTATTAATGAGTGTAGTTTTATATTCGCAATAATGGCTACGATTGTATGCTTTTCAAATGTTGCTTCATTTAAAAAACAAGACATTCATGTAACAAGTTAAGAGTATTCACAACCGTATGACATTCACATAATTTTACTAGTTATTCTGACATTGTTAGCTTACTGGTTGATACATTTTGAGTATGAAACTTCAAAGGTGTAACTCCTCCAGAACCAGATCCACAAAGCACAGTTTAAGCTTAGCCCCCATAAATTTAATGGTTGAGTTGATACCACTATGATAACAACCACTAAAAATCTGGAAACACTGTCCAAGATTGACTGATCATCTTGAAACTCTGGGGACAATCTATAAAGGAGAGTCAGGTCTTAACCTCAGAGTTTAAAGATGATAGGCCAATTACATATGAATTTTTCAGATTTTCAGGAGTTGTTATCATGGACAGTGATTACTTCACCAAACAATTTATGGAATTCGATTAAATACTATGTTTTGAGAATCAGGCTCCTGGTTTCCAGAATCTGACTTGAGCTCTTTTAAGTTTGATTGCTCAATTTGTTAGACCCATAATTTATAAAAAAAATCACTAAAATAATACGGGGCTACAGCAAAGACATTTCAATTTTCAACTCTTGCCAAACTCGAAAAATGTTAACCAATATACTAAATTGTTAATATATATTTATATGTGCCAAAAATAAATGTTTCGTAAAAAACAATATTTTAATTATTTTAACGTTACCTTCTCAGATTACTAACAACTACAAAATAAAGTGAATATGGTTAATATGGTATAACCAATCAGAACCTTATAAATAGGCACCAGAGTATAAAATCTTCAGTTCTTTCTTCTTTTCCCTCTTCATAAAGGTAAACAAAGGAACTGATGTATTCTCACTGCCTTCACGGAATAGATGCAGCATACAAATGGTTACAAACTCTCCATCAATCAAATAACCTTCAGATCTTGATATGGATATGAAAGTATTATGTAACAAATACTTTTTAAATATCTATTCATATGAAAACTCCACATCAAAGTACAAAAATACAAACCGAACATATATGTTCGCCTTTACATATTATCAACAACCCAGTCTGAAAACAAACATTGAAATTGTTTCAATATCTGCTTTTAGTTGTTGTTTTATTTATTGTTTTTGGCACTGGGGATGCTTTTCAACATTTTCGGTAACTTTGTATACTAAAAAATTTTTTGATTTTTTTACAGGTAATTTTTTTTGGGTGAACAATTGTTGCAGACTTTGAGAATTGTTAAAGAACACAAACTAAAACTAAACTAATATTCGTACTAAAATCTGACGAGATCATATTCGTATCAGTTGACTTAGTCAATGTAGAAGGACACTTTGAATGCTAGGCTAGAAAATGTTATCAAAAATTTACAACGAGAACAATTTAGATTCTCGACTACCACACAATCCTCATGCACCTCCTGCTAGTCAATGGGTTTTCCTGTTCCGGCACATCCGATGGTCCACATGCAAACTTGTAAAGGCTCACACATATTCAACCCGTCGAAGATCTTTGAGTCGCAAGCCACCTTACAGGTCCCACAGTAGCATATCACCATTCTGGTAGTGATCCACTAGAACCACTTCTCAATTCAGCAGTGGTCTATACTTCATAGAATTTCCAACTCTAGCTGTGCATAACTAGGGTGAAGATGCTTTCAACTGTACAGTTATAATCCAAACTGCTCAACGATTGTTGGAAGACATTCTTTACTTTCTCGAAGATTTCTGGATCGTAGACAGACCTAGCCGTGTTCGTTAGATCAAATGGCTCTACAAGGAGGAAACGCACACAGTAAGATACATAACAATGAACTCAAAATGTTAGGTTTATGTGCCAGCTCTATACTTATCACACTTTTTACACCATGTTGATAAAGGAGTAGAGGTTGTCTGTTCATTACCAAAAACAAGCTCTACTTCTCTACACCATGTTCGTTGGCTTTGCCAGTTTTAAAAGTTCCCATTACACCAGCTCCGGAGGCAGTGTGAAAAGTGCGACTCGGTATAAGCACTAGAAAACAGCTGTTAAAACTTCAGTTCTGACCAATTATACCTGGTTCATGAACTGGTTCATAGCTGGCAAACTAATCTATTTATAGCTGCACAAATTTTGGTTCCAATCACCTTCGATGCAGAGGTGTTTCCATTGATGTGGGTCGTTGTTATACGTTCGAGCTGTTCGACATACATCAATTGGTATCTTGTCAGCCAGTCGAACTGATATTGCAAACTCGTCGTAGCTGAAAAATAAGTACTATGTGTGCTATTGAAAATTCAATACATATACTAGGGTGGGACGAACGCAATTTGAGTTGCGTTGTATATGAGCTAGATCCCTTTCTTTTTTATTAATTTACTTTTCTTTGGTTAAAGGCGGGAATGAGGAAGGCTGGGTGTGGCTGCCTCCAACCCCCCCTCACCCTTCTTTCCTCGTACTTCTTTTGGTACTTTCGGTCAGCCAAAAACTACTTCAATTTCAAACTGGTACTAATTTTGTCAAATTTGCAAATTTCAAAATAACTATAAATGGATTTTTTTGTGAAAATTTAGATAAAAAAAGTTGATGAACATTTTTGTTTATCATGAAAGGTGTTGGAAAACGTCTAACCACTTTTGACAAGAAGCGCAGCAGTCTACGTTAACAACACATAAAGGTACCCTGACAATTGTATCAAAATTAGAGTAGCAGTTTGGTCAGTAAAGCCAAACAAACACACAAAAAAACAAAATACACTGGAGTAATTTTGCTATCCAATATCCACAATATTCGATAATATCCACTCCTCACCAATATCCACAATTTCAACCAAAATTTGTGCCACACCAGTTCGTCTGTTAGCACACAGACATAAGAAATGTACTCACTTGAAATGTGCATAGTAGTCTAAGAAGTTGCGCAGCAGTTCTCCTAGTGATTGTTTGTTTTGTGAGACAAACTCAGTCTTCAGCTCTTCATGGATGTCTATCCTATCAACATCAGAATCGGATGTGAACTTCTCCGGAAACATTGAATGAAGACAGGGTAGTATTGGAGGATCAACAGCATCTGAAAAATGTAATTTTTTTCCTAGAACTAACTGCCCATAAAACAAGTTTACTAAATGCAAGTTATTGATCAGGTCCTTGTAAGCTAGACTTGAACTACGTGCAAATCAACTATGAAATATCAGGGTGAGAAATTTTTCAGCTCATTTTGGTGAGGAGATCTGGTTTGATTCCCTGACAATTAGTTTTGAGTGGTCTTGGGTATAGTTGCTAATCATGTGCAGCACTATTCATTATTATTTCAATGTATTATTGATTTTATTATTATTAAAATTTTTTATTTCATCATTGTAACAATTGGCTTTGTTAACACATGCACTATGTACGAGTCACAAGCAAGAATAAACATAAAATACAAATACAATGCAATAAGTAGTACATGTACACATGAACTGTGGGATTCTGCAGGCCAACCCACCAGAAAAAGACAATCAACTCTACGCACATTGTAAGTACAATTAAAGCTTATTTGTTACAAGGGCGGCTTGAATTCGTATACCAGGTCGTCCCAGTTTGAGCCCTGACTTTTAGCTCAAAGAGGTTATGTTTAAATTGTTTACCAGCTCAGCTCTGAAAACCAAAAAAAAACTACACAAAAGTGTAACTGAAAATGAAAATAAGTGTGAAACTCAGTTCACTTAGTTCTAGTGAATTAAAAGTGGGAACTCCAAATAGGGCAGCCTGGAGTACGAATCAATGAGCAAGTTTTAATCACACTTGACCATGATGCACTAGAACAGTACGTACGCTGAAGGAAGAAGATGACCATAAGAACCAAGGAATAGCTTGAAATCGTCATGTTTTTTGCTTCGTTTATGTTGTGCTTGCTTGCCCAGCACTTGACTATCAGAACCAAAGGTCTAACTCTCCAGTCCACTAAAAGATGAAAAAAAAAAATTATTGGCTAGCCTCCGTCTTTTTCTGCATAAAGTCTGGAAAATTAACCGAACTCACTCTGTGAATAGCAGTAGAGGAGATGGCTATTCCTTATTCCCACACAATTGTTACAATTCAGATCTACTTCAAAACCATCTGGGAATTCGCGAAACTTGAGGATAGGAACTTTTGCTTGAATGATCGTTGGTTCTACAATGAATTCTGTAAAAAAAAATCTTATTAGCAGCTGATTGGTAAGCCAGATCATTGGATTTGACACATTGAATATTTGTTTTGATTGATTGGGTTGTTAAGGAAAGTGGTAACAACCCTACACACATAATGCATTGGCGACTCGGCACCTAGCCATCGATAAAGATACTACCTGAAAGCTCTTCATGTAGTATCTACCTGCACTTTAAAGCATATAATTGCAAACCTGTACCCAGGCATGAACCAATTAGATTGCAGTTTGAGGCAAAACACTTTCGGCAGCAAGAATCTGTGCAACACGAATGTTATTTCAAATATTCCTGCTTGTGGTACCAGGAACAAAAAGCTAATTTTGTAAGCAACAAATTATTATTGTTGTGTGCATGTATGTTAGTGCATTGAAGCGATGAGCATATCCAAAAAGTAAATTTTTAACAAATTCTCACCGCCCTGGTTTATTTATTTAACCCTTGCCACCCATCAGACCAACGCTGCTATGTTAGAAAAAGAAAGCAATGATTTTAAGAAAAGATTTACCCAATATGATTTTTAGACTCAAATATACTTTAAATAACCTTAGCGTCATTCTTTTGTTATCGGAGAAAAATAACAACTGCTATCACCCTCGATGAAGTAACAAGCATAAATTGCGCAGTTTTTAAATACTGTTTTTCTAGGTTTACCTGTGAATTTTATAGCAGGAAAATCTCCCACCAAACTTACATAATATATAAAACCTGCAGGTGGTGAATAAAAGGTCTTGAACACCTTTTTTTATTATTGTTAAGGAAAATATTCTCACCAGAGTGTCTCATAATACTTAGCATCTGCTCGAGATGAACGACAGCTTCGCTTCTTTGGTCCATGTGCGATTGCCTAACTAGCAGGCATAAGTCAATGTCACTGGTATCACAGCCAAACCCAGTCAAAGTAGAGCCCACAAGGAACAATCCAAACTGGGGGAACGAACTCTTTACCATACTCCACAGGTATTGCCACAAATAGATCTTACTTCTCAGCATAGAATCTTTTTGCTGCCTCTTGAAAAAATTATCCCAAATACCTCGTGAAAGCTGCGACAAAAGTGAAATGTGTTAAAAAAATTAGTAACAAGTGGAGTAATCTTTATATCCAGACCATATTTCTAAAACTTTAAAAGCAGTGTAGTACTTGCACCTATTTGGAAAATATAAACGAGGATTTTTTTGAGAGGGAGATAAAACTCCCAGATTTGGTTAAAAGATAATTCCATGTTGACTAAAAAAGCTGTTTCTAAAATGATGACCCCATGCTCCCCAACACTGACCAAGCCAAGTTTTCCCAAAAAACTTATCAGGAAGCTATCACTATAAATTACTTAACGTCGAGATTCACAATAAAACGTTATTGTTGAGTGTGTCAACGACGATACTTAGCAATCAATCCCCATTAAAAATTGTTGTATTAATCTGACAAGTCTCAAGAATTTCCACCTACCTTGTCCCACCTCCCACCAGTTAACAGTTGGTCAGGTGCTTCGGTTATTTCCATTCTAAAAAACCGCGTTTGAAATCCTTCAGGCATATTTGAAAGATCCAAGCGCACTCTTTCTGGTACCGATTCCATTCCTCTACCTCTTATCGCACGTTGCGGACTCCTGCTAGGAAAATGATTGTGACACGCACGGCGCTTGTTCGAGGTGTGGGCTTTTGTACCGTTTGGAACTGCAGTGTTATTCGTTGCATTCGAATTTGTTGAGTTAAAATGTGCATTTTGTAGTCCCCGATTTGTTCCTTGATTGTTTCGGGAAAAATTGTTTCTGTTATGATGTGGTCTGTGATGCTTCGATTGCTGATTTTGATGAATTTGATTTCCAGCCTTGACAGCATTTGCCGGTGGATGGAAATTTGCTGCAGGGAGAGGAGGGGTAGGAGAATTATCTTCAGTTTGCCTGTAATTAACATAAAAACATCGTCTTAGTTACGAGTTTCTTTAAAGCACTAGACTGGTCTTTGGCACTAGATTATGTAGTTATGGTTATGGCACTAGGCTTTGGTAAAGACTTGGTGAAGACCATAGTAAATGACAAACTGAACAAGTTTGTTAACAGTGACATCGTGAATTTCTGGCATGATTCAGTGGTAACAATATCTTTCTTGAAAAAAGCTAATGATTACAAGCCAAACACCCGCGCGAGAAGACTACACTTCCCCAACGTTCAACAGGTATCCCTAAGTTGCGCGACAGCAAAAGCTTTCCCTGACAGCTGCTCCCATTGGTCGCCCTGATCTCAGCCAGGCCAATTACAGATCTGCTTTCTAGTTTTCTAGCTTGGGTAGTACAATTCTTGGAAAAAGAACGTTTTCCTAGAATTTCATCGGAAGCTCTAGGAATTACTTTCGTATTAGATTTTAGGTGTAATATAGTCGAGTTCAGTACCAAGTTTACACGATATCAAGCGTTGAAGCCCCAAAATTCCATTGCAAGTTCATTCGAATTCGAATTCCAATTCTTGAAGAGAGACTTAAACAGAGAAAGCAGATGTAAGCAGAAAGAGTGGTAGAATTCTTCTTTTAAATTGCAAAATTGTAAGGTTTTCCAAGAAAGCCAAACAATTTATTTGTGTAATTTTGTTCTGAGATCTGCATTCCTTTACTACCAGAATTACTGGTACTGGCCAACTAGGGCTAGCCCATGTTAAAAGCACAGATATGTAGGTACCTAGAAGTTTAGTTGTATTAATTGTATTTAGGTATGTATTAAGGTGTTTAAAGATCGAATAACTACACTTGTTATAACTAATGTGCTACTCCACAGACTCCGGCTTGCAATGGAAAGTTTTTCGCACATCTCTTTTAACGAATTCGTTAAACGCGTCTTGCTCTTAACACGTTGCCCAAAAAAGACCTCCGGTGCTATTGCAAGGCAGTTTTGTGATTTCCTAGTGAAAATTGTTTCTCTAGCACGAAATTTCTATGAGTCCACTGTTTGAAGTCGTCACTAAGCCTACAGAAATGGTCAACTGGAGGCACAGAATTCCGGTGCCTTAAAACAATTCCATCATTACATTTTGTTCAGCACGTCCATTGTGTACGTAAGATCACTGGAATCACTGTTAATACTCACAGAAATGGGCATTAAATTCCTGCTTTTCAAGCTTGCTCCAAAGCTTTGTAAATATTTTACAACCAACAAATAATTACTTACTTGCTTCCCACATTATTATTACAGTTCCGTCGATATTCACACATGACAACAGAGATGCCATTTGGTACTTCAGCAAATTTATTCGATTCATTGCTGAAGTTTGTGTCCTTTTGAGGATTTACTTGTGCCTTGGGTTTCTCATCTCTGTAACAGAGATTTTAGGGGAAGAATAATATAGATGCTTGAATTTAATTTTAATTAAATTGTTATTTGCTGTACTTAATTTAAAGCTTGGTATAGAACAGAAAACATACCTTGGATTGTGTTCCTTTTTGTTCCAAAAATTATTTTTATATGTCAAGTTTGGAACTTGTGCATACCAATTTGCCATGTTTTGTTCTTGATGTGGTGTCATCGACATTGCGCTGTCAGATTGTGATCGCTGAACATAGTTCTTTTCAGTCCAACCCCTCCCAATGCCACCACCTGACCCTCTATTACCTCGAGCGTGGTAACTCTGATTTTGCCCTCGCAGAATCGGCATTTCACCACCCATTGGTCTGAACTGTGCACCAAGATAAACACCATCATTATGATTACCACTGTGCACTTCTCTGTGGTAGCTTTTGCTTCTGGCAGGATGAAGATGATGACGATAATTGTGTGATGAAGATAGATCATTATTTGGAGGCTGCATTTTTTAAATCAATCTGAATTATGATTATCTTATTCGAATTTCAAAAATAGTTGTTAGCAAATAGCTTGTAGTACTAACTGTGTGTAATAGGTAACTATTATTATGGTTAGTATAAATTTTCTTTATGATCAAACTTTTAATAATACACATTTACACAAGGATTTACTACTACTTAAAATTTCTGCACATTAAAAATAGATAATCAGGTAGGAATTAAATTTAAAAAATAATCAAATTTTTGGAACCATCCGCTTGCTTTTTGGTTGAAGTCCCTTTCCTTCCTCACGAGTTACGCCACTCCGCTTTGCAAAGCCTCTGTCACTGAAGTTCAATTTCACTTTGCAACCCAGAATAGTTCATTGTTGAATTTTCAGTTTGTTCAATCTAGAGTTTCTGTTTCAATTGGGTATGCAAAAACTTCTAATTTTATTGCAGCCTAGCATCTGAAAGAAAACGTATTCATGTGTCATGATCAAGGAAAGCTGTGAAATGAATTATGTATTAAAACACAGAAGTGGCCAAACTGTGCAAAATTATTAAAATAATAATAATAGGCAATTTTACAATACTGCAAAATATCAAAATCAATTAATATGTGTGTAATAATAATGCGGTCCTACAGCTATAACTCAATGGTGGGAAAATTTAGGGCTTGCTGCCCGAAAGAACAATTCTAACATTAAACCAATGTCCTAACGAAGTTTTTTTTCTTGCACGTTCATGCTATATTTTTTTAGTGAAACTAATCAATGCACACCACTAAGGTAATTTTGCAAGATATAAAAAAACTACTAGCAGTTGCATATTTCAAGATTTTCTAAACAACTCACTTTTGTGTGGAGAATGACAGCCGGTAACCGGCGAGTCGGCCGCGTCCACCCAAATTAGTGGAAAAGACAAAACGTCCCAAGGTAGATAACAAGTGACAGCTAAGCTGGAGCATGATTACCGCGCCTTGCGCACATCACTCGGGATCTTACTAATACCAACTGCAGAAAATATTTGTGATACTTTCCTGAAGTAAATGCGTAACTTATGTTTACTGAAAATACAATCGTTTGTTTCAGAAAATCCTGTTAATAGTCAAGAAACATTTTTACAAAACAATCTTGCTCACACATGACTTTCTAGTTTTTTTTTCTAGATTATTTTTGTTAGTGGAACCAAGCAAGATCTCGCGCTCTCTGCACCCACCAACCTAGCGCAACCTGTTACATCAAAGTAGATGCATCAAGCTTTTCGCTCAATTCTACGGTGGGCTTTTGCAACGTCTTAACAGAGATCTTAATATGCCTCCTAAATTTAAATTTCAAGAAGGTAAGAACACATATGCTAGCTAATTCTAAAAGCGGAGCAAGAACAAAGCTTTGTTTTAAAACAACTGAAGTTTTTTATGTACCTCTCCATTACCGTCAAGTGTTGACTCCTGATTTTGAGGTTAGCCACTTCATTACGGATATTTTCCAAGTTCTTTGTTTATTTGCAGGAGAAAAGGTTCTTTGCTTCCATGGTCCGCTCATATATCAAGCTAAATGCTTGGAAGCCGAAGTTAAAGACAAACTCGTCCGCTATTACATTCACTATAATGGGTGGAACAAAAGGTAAATAGGTGCTGCCAGATGCTTATAAATGACACATTGTTATTTAAATACATGGAAATAATATAGAAGGAAATGGAACTTACTGAAAAAAAAAATTTGGTTGCGAAAGATGTTGAAAGTCTTAACGTCTTGGCTGCTATCTTGCTCACTATGAGAGAAACTATGAACGTCACCGAAGTGACGTTTTCAGTTTTTGCATCGAATTTTCAGCTTTTTAGTTGAGTATGCATGCCAGGCTTGCCTGGTGACATATTTTACAACATAAATATAGCACTTTCAGCATAAGCCGGGAGGAGGACTTGCACTTAGTGGCATGTTTGGCTTGTGAGCATGCAACTTGTGCACGCCAACGACCAAAATTTCTGCAAATTTTAAGTACCCGGATGAGACCCGTGTGTGTGCAATGCATAATTCTTGCGTGAAAGTAGTTTCATGTTATTATGATTTTAGACTCATGTCTACGTAATCTAACTTTAGCTCTAGCAAAGCTCTAGTACTAACAAAAACTATTAAAACTGTTTCTTTAATGTTAAGTTTCATGTTTTCATTTGGTATTTTCTTACGCTATTCTCCGTTATTAGTTGGATCTCTTTTATTTACATGCGTGAAATTTCAAAGTAGTTAAGAGTAGATAAGAGGCAAGGAAAATGAGAATACTGTTGTGAAAATATTTAGAACATGGGTATTGTAAAAATTTAGTTTGTGTTGAGATACCCACCATCCAAGGAGTACATCATAGGTGCTTTCTTTTTCAAGAAAGAACTATCCAAAAAAAAATATATATTAAAAAAAAATATTGCAGAAAGTGTAAATTTGGTGCCTACAATGTAAAGTTAGAGCATGCGTACATCTGAAGCAAACCGCACGCCCCATCCACCTAGTATTGTATTCTAAAAAATACGGAAATTCTTTGTTTTATATGATGCTATTGATGTTTTAATATATTTTTTATTTTTGCAGCTGGGATGAGTGGGTACCTGAGACTCGCGTTCTGAAATTTAATGAAGCAAACGTCCAGAAACAGAACGAAGTAATCAAGAGCCATAAAGCAAACCCTCAGTATGTACCTACCTTCGTAACTTACCATGTAATGGAAAGGAAGCTAGACTGGAAAAATGTGCAACCGAACCAGGATACAAACCCTGGACCTCCCAATTGCCGGTCAGGTGCTTTACCAACTGAGCTATCCGAGCACACACATTCCAGCATTGATGGATAAGGGATTCCATGTAATATTTTCTAGGAAATATTTAAGTCCTTGAAAATAAGGGGGAGAGGAAGATGGGGAAGTTACGGAACGTATCAAGAGAAGTGAAGCATTGGTGGTAATCTGCTATGGTGATGTTTTTAGTCAGTTTTTCAGCTGTTTCCTTTATTATAGCAAGAAGACTAATTCGGCTGCTGATGATGTTTACGTAAAACTGGGTAGGGGTTAGCGTTAGGTATTTGAGTGGGTGAAATTAGGTTTGGGGGTATATAGCTTGTGTTAACTTGATGAGAATCTGGATTCTGTCCTACATACGCGTGCCAATTCCCATTGGCGGAGCTCGGCAGAGTTTCTGGAAGGAGGGAGGGCTTTGATGATTTTTACTGCGAGAATCCCGCTCCTTCAACAACTGCATCTTGACTAAGTCACCAAAATCCCTCCCCCATTCTGCAACCCTTCCAAGCTCTGGAATAAATCAAGGTTACAAGATTTAGGGAAATTAAGCCGGTGGTCCACTTGGTGCCGGCATCGGCACCACGTTCCGGCTTCAGGTTTCCCCTCTTCACTTCTAAGCTAGATTTCATCATCATCCTAGTCATCAACCACTCATTCACCGTCGCCATTAGACCAGTGCGCCATTAGACCACGCAGGGGCCGTTGTCAGAACAGTGCGTAGTTAAATCCCACTAATCAATTAATCTTATTGGCACAATTAAGCTAGTTTCTAATGGTTTGGAATGGTTTTTTAACTGCAAATAACCATGGTTTTAGGAAGAGTAAGAAGCCCAGTGGAAGACCTCTGAAGCTAGGAGGAGGTGGTGGTGGTGGAAGAGACTCTGAAAGTGGTGCCTCAACACCTTCTACCGAAAAACCGGCACCTGTGAAGGCGGCATTAGCGTTGCCAGATTCCTCGGAAGTGCCCCGCAAGAAACGAGGTCGTCAGGATCCTACTGTCGAAACCGTAAGTTATTTCAAAATTATTGATTTTTAAATTGCACGGCACCCCCTTCGGTGTGAAAAAAAAAGCTTAGGAATATGCTCAAAGCAGAACACTTTGCTTTAGTTAATGTTTAGTAGTTTAACAAAATTTCTGATTGAATTTTTTTTTTTTGGTTCTTGAACCCTTGGATGACCAACAAATGTCATTCTGAGAATGAATATTTCAATGCATTGTGTGCTAGGGTAAAAAAATGACTGTATTTTTCTAGTGGGCTATGTTTCTCTAGGAAAAAAACCAAATAAAATAATATTTTTCTTGTAGCACATCAGGAATTTTTAAGTGTAGCTTCTAAATAATTCTAAATTCTAAATACCTCTTTAGAAGTACTTGAAAGTACCTAGAAATGCGATCTAACCTTGTAGCATACTTGGGTAGCGTTCCAAAACGTACTGATCTGGTAAACCAGAACGCAGGTCTTACTGGATCTATTTTGTAACCACGATAATGTTATTTAAATTGGCGTGCATTCCTGTTTTTAAAACTACCGTCAAAGCAAAGAATTGTGCCAGTAGGCTTTCAGTAAAATTTATCTGACTAATAAGATCCAGTAACGCCCAGTACATATTTTTGCTGTGACGGTAGGTTTTTTAATGTCCCGTACAGTACGCTGTGGTTACGGAATGGATCTAAAATATTTTTTAATTGTCCCAATCGATCCAGTAGGTTTTGGGACACAATCATTGTCTCTTATTTCAATTATTTATAAATTTGCATTAAGTATAGCTGTGTGACAATTCAGAAGTTTTTTTGGTGGTTGTCATTAAAAAAACTTGCATTTTTTTCATTTCCCCCATTGTCAACAATTGCAAATATCAATCAAAATTTAGTTTCCGATGTCGGTGAAAAATAATCTTAGGATCCCCGCGCTGGTAAAACGCACTGCCTTCTGCAGGCTACCTTTTCAGAGGTCTGCCATTTGATTCAGGAAGCAGTGGTTATTGTTGCATTTCTTAAAAATAACAATGAAGAATATTTATTTTAATTTTCTCTCAAAGCTAATACTTATTTTAGGACACATTTGTTTGCGTAATTTCGCTGCTTAAAAAAATGTCGTCTTTTCAGGAAGAACAGTTTCTCACTAAAGTTGAAGTAAAGGTTAAGATTCCTGATGAACTCAAGCCGTGGCTTGTCGATGACTGGGACCTTATTACTCGACAGAAAAAGGTATGAGTTACTTATATTCTTACTCTGCTATATTAAATGGCTTATTACTTAGCCTTGCCTATATAATATACATTAATATTTTTGTGCAGCTGGTCAACTTGCCATCAAGAATCTCTGTCAATCAAATATTTGATAACTATGTGAAATACAAAACATCAAGTAAAAGCAACACCCCTGTCAAAGAGACAGCAATAGTTGAAGTGACCAATGGCATCAAGGAATACTTCAACGTTATGCTTGGGACACAGCTGCTTTACAAATTCGAGAGACCCCAATATTCAGAGGTGAGTTTGACAGTAATCGAGAAATTGATTTATTTTCTATTGTTCTTCCTAAAACAATCAATCTAATTTTTGAGGGAAAAGATTAGGATTACCGCTCTAGTTTAATGTCTAATTGCCAACCACGCTAGGCTATACAATTTATAAATCACAATTACATGGGAGATCATATTTAAGAACCAAAGTTTTAAGTTTATTTAGCTCGTGGAGTATCATTGTCACATCAAGAAGCATTGCATTATTGCTTAACAATGTCTTCCAAATCTGAGTGCCAAAGAAACAAGAGATTTCTAAGAATGTAGTAACATGTGGCATTTTCAACTGTCCTGCGCCGGGCAAGTTCGAAACTTGCTCGATTACCTCATGGTCACTGGGTTTTCACCAGCTCCGAGGCAGATTACTCCCAGCAAAAAAAATGATCACTTGCTTCCAGTGCATTTATTTGTTTTCCAATCGCACCATCAACATTTTTGGAACAAGAAAAGTGCACCAGGAGTCAAATCAATGCGGGGCAGAGTCCCCTTGTGTACACCCTGGACGTATCGGGGCAGCTAGTTGAATAGGCCATTAATAATACACTCTTTATTGCAGATTCTAACAAAATATCCTGATTTGAAAATGAGTGAAATTTATGGCCCAATGCACCTTCTGAGACTGTTTGGTATGTTTCGTTTAAGGCCTGATTTTTTTTCCGTACGTTACTTGCAGTTATGCGATGCTTACTTACAACAATACATTCTTTATTTTAGTGAAACTGGGATGCGTGCTTGCCTATACACCGTTAGACGAAAAGAGCATACAGCTGTCGTTGACGCACATTCAAGATTTTCTTAAGTAAGTAGCAGTGCGTAAGTAAAAGGAATTAGCTGTGCTTCCGGTTTTATGTCCTGTTCTAGGATGGCAACTCAAGATCAGAATTTCAGGAGAGCACGTTTTAGTCACTGTTATAACTTTACATTGTTGTATAGAATCAATACCAGTAAAAAATATGTTGCCCTAAGAATTTTTATGAAGCTTATTGTTAAGAAGCTACTCACTATCTTGCCAAAAGCCGTACGAAGACATATTGTAAGAGAAGCATTTTTTTTCTTTTTCAGGTATCTTCACAAGCATACGCCAAGCCTGTTTAACGTGCAAGATTACGGAATCGCGCCTCCAGAATATCACCGAAAAGCGCTCTAAGCAGTTTTTACTCATTGCTCTTTGTGACATTCATAATTCATCGAATAAGTTTTTAGTATTGTTAACTTAAGATAAGTTTAATATGTCACCTTCTGCTTGCAATAGAACGTTTTGTGTTAATGTACGATTAAAAATAGGAACTTAACAACTAAGCTATTGGCTAGCATGATCTTGATTCGAACAACTTTTACTCACCGATATACACATCTAGAGTTTCTTAGCGATTCCAAGTGCCCTGATATATTTTGTATGTGACCCTGTAAAAATCTATACAATTTTACTGTGGAGATCTTTGGTTAAAGAGTACAGAAAAGATAAACATAACTTTTATATTTTAACTTTCATAGAACTGATGAAATTGCTATTGCTGACATAGTTTCCAGCTAAGCATTCTAATGGCATACCGTAAAGTAGTGTTAACTACTTTAAGCCTAGTTCACTCAGATCATGACTTAAATCAAATCCTTGCGCTCAAATCTGTACCCCAATGAATTTCCTTGTTTAAACTGAAAAAGTAGATCAAAACACTCTTGATCTAGAAAATTGCGCTCAATCTTTCTCCAACAAGAATTTTTCGTTTAATCTTGAATGAAAACGAACCAATCCGAGGCTACCTGTGCAAAGTTGCAACTCTTACACTCTTTCACTTGGAAATTGGCACCTTTCTCAAAATTGCTAAGATAATTTAAAAATGGCTGAAAATGGTTTTATTTTGTACCTACATAATTTGTGAGATTAGCCAAAGGCAATATTCTTACAGCGTTTTGATCGGGTTTTAATGGAGGATTTGATCTAAAACTGGCTGGCAAGGAGGGATATTGACACTTTCCAAACAGGATCACATAACTTGATTTTTCAATGTAAAGTCTCTCGGTGTCTGGTCCTTTTTGTGTTTTTTGTAACCTAATTAATAATTAAGCTTAATAAGTATTTAATCAATTTGGCAATATAGCAAAGACTATATTGGTTTTTAGTTTTTTCTGACAGCAAACTTTCTATAGTTCATTTGTTTCCGATTTTATGATCTTGCCCATCTTGCCCTTTGATCTTGCCCATTTTGAAATACCTGCACAAAGTTACCACTATGCAGTGGTCTATTGATCTACACCTTGAGGTGCAGAACCTGAGCTTGATGGATTGATCGAAGTTTTAATACGTGTGAACT
This sequence comes from Protonemura montana, assembly GCA_947568835.1. Lineage (NCBI taxonomy): Eukaryota > Metazoa > Arthropoda > Insecta > Plecoptera > Nemouridae > Protonemura > Protonemura montana. The sequence continues at coordinate 17,778,826 of OX387606.1, read as the reverse complement.
AGGTTTACCCTTGAATTACTTCAGTGAACTAAATCGTCTAGATATCTTACTGGTTGCGAACGGAAAAACATAAAATATTTCCTTAAGATAATCTAGGGTAGCATTTCTTAACATTCATTTCCCTAATATTTAAACCTTTGCTGTGGGTAAACTGCCCCTTCTTAACATTTAGTATCTTGGTCTTATCATTGTTGCTTTTTGTTCTTTATTATCTTTTCTTCTGGCGCAGCTTGCGTGTATGACTTTACAAACGTCCGCAAGAATGGGCCCTTGCTCTGCGGGTTTCTTATTGATATTTTCCCCTCTATATTGTGTAAGATGCATCTCTACCCTATGGTAATTCAATACAGGTATTTCAAACCTACAATTTTTCTTGAATTATGCTTGGTTGGTATTTATATGAAATTAAATGACTAATGAAATGAAACTACAAATACGTTCGTGACAATATGTTGTATATGTATGACTAGAGATAGTACTTAATATAATTATCTGATTAAGAAATAGAGTAAAAACTCTGCCCTTTGATTTAGGTATAATTTTACCAAATTCATCAACTGGGTTGAGTTCTGTCAGAAACATTTTAATGCCATGAGTTAGAACTGGCTTTGCTTTAAACATAATCTGTTTATTTAGCATCAGAACAACATGATTGTGTGTGGTATAATAACTTTTTCGGTATGTCATTTTGATAATCTGTCTAATAAAAGGTTTTTTTAAGAAAATAGCGTAACCTTGAATCGTTTTGCCTCAACATTCCCTTCTCTCTCTATCTCATAGACTCAAATTTAGGCTCAACTTAGAAATCTGTAAATTCAAACAAAATCACCCCTACACAAACCCAAACGACACTTTGGAATGGTGGAACATTAAAGCTGTGTCCAAATATAAGGATGGAAAATTATATTGTTTTTTCTAATGCTTTACCAACTTTATGTTTTTCATGTTTTTTAATTTATGCATATGAGAAATGTATAAAATTTCACATCTTTTGCATTACTGTTCTTTTTTTTATGTAACCTGTGAACATTGTTAATGGAAATAAATTGACGGTTCGGTGTTAAAACAAACTCTCTCATACTGAAGCACCGAATGCATCCATTATTTACCATAGCTAAATTCTTGGACCATAGTCAGTGCGTCCTGGTTGAGGTCGATCTTTTGTGTCCTTGTTGCTATAAATAGGCTACATAGCCCAAATGCTGACTGGTTTTTGTTAATACTTTCGTGGTATGTGGTAATTTTACCTTTTTCACGTTTTCGCTACCCAACTATATCACCACCATGATATAACCGTTGACCGATAGTAACTCAGTTATTCGTTATCAACATTATTTTATAATGTCAGAATATGAACGCAAATCAACATTATTCATAAATTAGTACACCTGGTTTTACTATGATTATTTTCTTATTATTCTTACACCTTATATGTTAAAGCTTGCAAATGACTTACGTAAGTGTCATCGTATCGTTTTTTACCCAAGATGCGCTCAAAATGACAATAAATAAATAACTTATTCTACAATCATCATCTTTAAATGTATGTTCGGCGTCATTCCAAACATGAAAGGGTGGCCGGAGAGTGACGGGGGGGGGGGGGGGGGCATGCGTATATTTTTCCATTCAAGTTCGTTTTTACTGAGCGTAGCGAGCTAAGTGACATCTCCAATTTCACTCTCCGTGGAAAGCATTGTGATTTTTGCTTGTGTTTGATTACGCTCTTCTAGCCAAACGGCTACTTCTAGTGTATGAAATGTTACAGATACCTTTTGGAATTCTAAATTAGATCCCTTGCATTTCCAGCTTAATCGGTTAGATGAAGATTTACGAACATTTTCATGAAAAAATTTAGAAATAGTAAGATTGACATTATTCAACGTAGAAAATTTAATTAACTTCGAATTAATTAAGAAAAGGTCATCATTGGCAAATACTCCAAAAAGTAAAGATACCTATACAATTATATATCATGCATACCTACATCTCTTCTATAATACTTGTTATCAATCTGCTAAAAGAATGTTTGCAAAAACCCAGATAGGTAGGTTGCACATGATGGAGAGTATTTCCGCACAACATTTTATAATTATCACTGCACATCAAAAAATTAAACTTATCGTTGGAAGTCTAAAATTGACATAGCGTTTTCATATATTGATTTTTATCGATAACGCACTCAGCGTTTGATTACATATGTCTACGTCCAGGGTGCCTGACTCACCTATCTTGTCCATTTCCTTATAAGGCCTACCCATTGGTAAATAATGCTGGCGATTTTGATAATTTGCCATATCGCCACCAGCTATGGGCTGGATGACCTCTGCAGCGACGAACAAGAGTTTTATATTAGATTTCATTTAACACACCTTGCCTTGGACTCCTTACAAATTACCACCAAACCTACCTCAATAGTTGATTGATTAAGACCAGTCGCCAAAAAAAACGCGTGATAATTGATTTTTATTATATTTCAAGTTTAAGTGCTCTTGGAAGAGCGTAGCGAGCGACGTGGAGCTTTCGCGGTGTCTGTGTGTTTTTGTTGTAATTTCCAGGGAACATAATCCGGGAAAAGTTTGGGAAGCACATTTTTCTAAGAAATTAGTTTTGTGACAAGTTTTCTGCTTCTTCAGTGTGTGAGAAAAGATACGAAGTTAAAGCCATCAAGCGTAATTTTTTGCGTAAAAATCTATAAGTGAATAAAATAATACGGCTTTGAAGTGGTATCTTTTCTATAAACATTTTTCTTTTTTTTTTTATAAAAAAAAAATTATGACCCAAGTTTTTACGGCAAATTCATCTCTGGCTCTTTTTTTAAAACCCAGTTTTCAAGTGGTATTTGTGGAAATAGTATTTTTACACAGATTTGAAATCTGGCTCGATATCTGTGCAGTGTGTGCAGTAATTCTCATCAACTCTGCAGCGTTGAGGGGAATCCATTGGGTTTATTGGTGTGCTCCTTATGATTCTTGGTGAAAATATCGGGTGTATGTGTATTTTATTCTTCTAGGTTTGTCCAGCCTATTTTATCGATGTGAAAATGCATTTCAGTTTCCAAATACCGACGTAAATTACTTATAGAGCTATAATCAGTCCTAGCTATTGGTCAAGAAATGGAAAGTGGGAAAACACGATTAAACATATTTCAAGTCGCTCTCGGCCGATATTTTCTTTAAAAACTTCAATAAATCACTCAGCTTTGATACCAGAAGACAGACCATGATTTCATTGGACTTACCGTAATTTTCAACCCCTATTTACACCCCCCGGTAGTGCGTAAACCAAACGAGCCAAACAACCAGACGCGAATTAGTGTAAATTAGCCGTGTTTGCCATCAGCCATCTTAATTACAGGTCATGTCAAGAGTTATTATCTTGATCTGTCCTCACTAATTCATCGATTAAACATGTTTTGACTGACCAGTCACTAAGCGGTGCCACGGTATAGACGCCAGGCCGGCGGTACACGAGGTCTATGTAGGTTACTAAGGAAAGGTCGTTTCTATCTACAATGCATTATCATCACATCTTGTAGAAGTTCTGCTAGGTTTGGTTTTACTTTTTTACCGAGACATAAACGCTGTGTTTGTATGACTCACCACCATATTGCCTGTAGTTGCATTGCCTATTGCAGTGCAGAAATGCAACGTGCACGTGTAACCAGTAGAACTGTGGTAGGGTATTGAAAACAGTCTCAAAAGTGCATGTCCATCACTTTGTTACAAGGCCGTGTCTGGGCAGGTGGAAATTTAAGAGATGACATGACAGCTATAGTTAGTGGCAGGTTGATAGAAAAATATTACTTATGTGGTGGGCCTGGAGGGTATGTGTCCTTTGATACGACGGTTTAGTAACTTAAATCCAGACAGCTACATTGTTATTCGTTCATTCACTTATTTGTAATCTATCTATATATTTATCTATCTATACAAATGTATCAACTAAACAATGTATAACAAACAATATAGATATATCAACTATCTATCTACATACAAGTCGAAGTTGCTCGTATAATTCTTAATATCAATCTCCTCGCGTAACTAGATATTCCTAGTAATATAAAAGTAAAGTTATACCACACAGATCTTTTATTTAAAAAAATCAATCTCTCACAATAGCATAACGGACAGTGACAGCATAAAACGAAAAACTTCTTTCTGTGGGGTAAAAATCCGCAACCTCGTTGTGCTTTGGGGTGCGAATTATCTCTTTTATATTTGGTTCAAGGTCATCGTTTTCGTTCATACTTTTGCAACGATAGATTTTGACGCATAATGACAGTTAGCACGCAGACAAGTCACAGTAATGCCACCCATAAATACCATGGTATTTTCCTTGCACATCATTTCGATTCAATATCACTGCAACATCGCAAAGAATTTCAGTCGGATGTGCTGAAAATAAACATTCCGATGGTATACTTTTTATTCGAACAGACTAGGTTACTATTGCGAGTATGAAACCGTTGATGTGACGACCTAAAATATGAGGTAATATCTACGGGTCTAGCATTTTTTATATAAAAATACTTTCTCAGAGACCTTTGCGTCCAAAAAACGCTTGGACACAAAACGATCAATGAAAGTTTGATTTGCATTTGCATCAATATGCATGTCTTCTTAAATTAAATGGCTGTGGACCATTTCCAAGTGTTTCCAAGAAGCGCGTACCTTGATATCCAAGAGTCAGTCCAATTTGTGCAGCTACTGCATTCAATTTCAAACGTACCTCCTGGAAAGAGACACAAAATTATCGACAGCCCTAATGACGCAATCACCCGTAATATTTCTCCTAATGACTAATATTACTTTTGCCTGTAATTCGAGTCCATGGTTTGAAAACACGGTATCACATGGCATCTATTCACTTAAAGCGCGGGGTCCCTCGCTGGCTCCTTCGTCTAATCGAAACGACCTAGTAACAGTTTCGACAAATACGACGAGAAAATAGGCTCATACTACCCACATGTTTTCAAAATTATTTCTTTTCTTGATTTTCAAAAGATGAAAACAAAATTTTATTAGTGTTGGTGGTTTGTCACTAGGTAAATGACTTGCATAGCGATTGACACCGGCAGAAAAATGCCCTAGTTTCGCTGAAATATCAATTTGAATCGTATTTCCACGGTAAGTATGGAGTGTTGGTTACCTCACTGCTAGTAAGAGTTATTCACCGGCAGGCAGCCACCATGTGTTACATCTTAAGGTAGAGGGAGAAAGTCCTTCATTCTACACTGTTCCCTTGACTGATCATAATATTTCATTGTTGTCTCACAACTTTGATGTTTGATGGAGTTTATGATTAATCAACCATTGATTGAGAACTTCTATATGAGTTTTGACGTAGCTGTTGAAGAGAGAGATGCGATTGTTTTTCAGGTGACTGAATTTCTGTTGGTAAATAAACGTGTAACAGTTATCACCCTATAAATATAAAAACTAGTCAATATTGTGCTCGAAAATGATTGTGACGTGAATTATGAATTATGATTTTATGCCTGGTTGTTGAAAAAGGGAATGTGTCATTCCTTATAAGGAAGGACACGTCCTGAAAATGGCATTTTGTATAAAGTTGGTATTATATCGCTAACACTAATATAAAAATAATTGTGAAATTTATTTAATGCCGTATTGCGACGTGGTTGACGAGAAAGTGCAAGCCACCCAGTTACCACGATATAATTCAAGACAGTAAAAATCTAATCAGAAACTGAATAAATCGACGAAAATTTTTGTCGGACTGGACTGAGTCATCGTTGTTGAACGTGGTTCGGACAGCTGTGAAAATACATTTCTATCGCCGCGGTGCTGAATTCTATTTTTACCTGCATTTGGCTAACATATTGCTGATCGTAAAGATAACTGAAAATAATCTAAGCCAAGCTCGGTCAACCAATTGACAATTTTCTTAACTCTGAGTTAGTGTAAAATTTATTTTTCCTGCCCACATCCAATTACACTCATTGTCTTTTCTATTTTAATTGAAATTTGTATTTTTTTTTTTATCAACATGTCGTCATATTGGTAGAGAAAATCCACCGTTCTTGAAAAAAACTCTTCACGATCAGTTATCCTGCCATCGGATTGATCGCGTATCAAGATCAAAATAAAGGCCACCGTCAGCACTTTTAGCAACTGACATGTTGACCATGGTCCCTGATCAATATTATTTTCATTAATCATTATCGGATCAAGATAAACGCAAAAAATCACTTCTTGCGAGCGCAGCGTTGTCTGCAATTCATACCAAAAACACATACACCTCAATTTAATTAACCGTTTAATCGTTAATTAGATCTGACAAGTGACAAAAAGTCATCGGAGAGTAACATGAATAATGATTAATAGTTGGAGCATGCATGTAATTGTAATATTATCAGCATAATATCTTGATGTAATTGCTTATGACAATCGGGAGTCGTTACACATTCCCGACACTCATTACATTTACTAATTAAACCATTTAATGAGACAATGAGTCGCCCATGACTCGTGGTATTATTAGAACTGAGGTGTTGAATGTATGCACCATTGCGAACATCACTTTGTCAAAAGTCTGGTTCAGGATTCAGACAATTTCGTAATAATCGTGTGGAACTGTTTGCGAGAATGCCTTGTAATTTTATGGAAACGAGTCAGTGAGGTAGCCAAAACACTCAAGTTACCAATTTACGACAAATATTGAGCCAAACCCTCACAGTCAGTAAATCAATTTTGCTATTTTAAGCAGTGTGCTTGGACTTTAAACTTTGAAGACTCTACGAAGGAATGTGTGCAAAGAATATTTTCTGACGTTTTGTTGGTAGTCTGGTAGATGAACTTTAAAATATGTAAACATCTTAATTGACTTGAAAGATGTGCACACGAAGAACTGGTTATTCGTGTAACAATGGTACATAGCCTGTGGGAAGGAACACAATTCGGATTAGCAAGTACAATTAGTCAGTTTAACCACTTGCTGAATCCGTACAAACTAGCATAGCATAGCCCTTACAACGACACATATGCAAGTCGTCAACAACGATATCGATTCAAAAACAAACAAATGGAATTGTCTGGTCTGCCAACACCAGTTAAACGAAACAACCCACCAAAGCCCTTTATTAAGGTCAGTTTTTACCAAAATATTCAATTAGAAGTTAGACTTCTAGCTCACAGAAACATCTGAGTTTCACTGCATGTGATTGGAAGTCGCCATGGCAATAGTTTCAACTAGCACTTCAACTAGGAGTTGAGATTTTGGTAAAACCGAACCTAAGTGTGATTACAATAAAAGAGTTCGGACATCAACCAATTTTATAAAAAATAAAAAAATGGACACGGATATTTTTATTGTCTAGCAACCAAAATATGATGACAGATTTATCCTACACTCGGTCATGATTGCAAACTAAATCGCATATTGTTTGTCACCGCAGTAAATGTATCCTGGGATGATTTCTGCTGATTCGGCTACACGTCCAACATCCCGCTGTCAGAGGACAATAATCATCAGCTCTTCTGGCAAATCCCACCGCGGTGTGAGGGAGTGAAAAACAAGAATACCACAACCCAAACCAGTGGCGTCTTACCCGGCCTCACTCCCAAAACATCATACCACTTTCAAATTGGTGGGGGGCTATTTTTGAAATGAGAGTATCGCGAAGTTAAGTTCTGTCTGAAATTAGTGTTAGACAGCGTCGCGACGCCGGGTGGGGGCGCGTCGCGATGGAGTGGGGATTGGTCCGGTCCTCGAGATGCAATCCTCGTAAGGCGAATGGAAAGGCGATCTCTCGGCATAAGCGAGTGCCGCCAGTCGACAATTGACTCGTGAGTTAGCAACAGCTCTGTGTGCATCTTTGGATCGTAACCTTTTCAGGTGAGTCGCGTTTGCTGCTACGCTTTACCTTAAGTAATACATTCTAGTCAGTCGTAGTTATTAATTAGCTCAAATTTAGTTCGGTGCTTTCATCTCTTTTCGCGCCAATTCTTTAAATGGAAATCTTTGTATACGTTTTAACAATAATAGTGCGAATGCTTTATAAAAGGAATAAATGCGTTACATAAACAATGTTTCATTGTGCTACAGGGTTAAAATTTGAAGTTATCCGTACGAAACAGGGCCTATCACCACTGATTATAATCGCACGTGCAACGACAAACTTTTCGCAATCACTATTAATAAAATGTGCCGCCTCTGTACTAAGCTAATTTAATTCTTGCTCAGAAATAATCAATACATTGATTACCCTTTCAAGGCGATTTTAAATCTGCACCGATAATGGGCCAGCCGGCTCGAAGAATCGGACGGGGCTCGGCCCCGTGGGTTATTTTTAGACCTCGTGGTAGCAGGCGTGAACGCCCACGTCAATTCAAATTTTTTTGAACAGAATTTTAAAAAGCACAGCGCACATGAAAACAGTGGCCATTGGAAATACGTCACATTGAAATATTTTCAGTTGAAATATGCATCACCCACTTCAAACTTGCATGCATTATCTCATTGAATTAGCTGTCATTTGGTTTTCTTTGACAAGGGAAGACATTAATTTCAAAATCAATAACAGGCAATGCTTTATCAGTGTGTATCTAAACACCATAATCTTCAGAATATCCATGCTCTTATCTCATAAGCCAACTGTCACAAGCAAATTTACTTGGCAGGAAAGCAAAGCAGGCACACGTCCGTGCCTTTAACAGGTATTTGCATCGTTGTCCTCGAGTTTACAAAGTGCATCTCAGCGATTTTCAATAACGGAATTCGCTCGAAAGGCACGTTGTCACGTTGAACGGCACGGAAAGGAATTTCAAGGTGTGATATGTTTATTACCTGAGGGATAAAGCCAAAGGTCGTTCGGAATCGGTTGATGAATTCATTTTACAGTTAAAACACCGCTGTGCATATACATGTCTCTTTAAACTTTTACCAGTTGTGTTTAACCAAAACAATCAAAATTGCATAAAAATCGAACGAAACGTGTGCAAATTTACCTGAAATAGTGCTGCTATATTTTGAAACCGGTAACTTGACTTGACGTCTAAGTTTTAACGGGAAATATGCTTTATCACACATGATTCTAATTCATCTGCTGATGCAATTTTATGACCAAGTAGAGTATTATTCACACGAAAACTATTTTATCAGCTGAGAAGGTGTCAGATAATGCTTGATCAACTGCACGTAACACGTCACCCACACCGACAAAGGATTTGGCTTTGACAACATCACGCACCTAAACACACGGAGAACGCTAATGCTTGTCCGCCCATTATTGCTTACAGCCAGAAGTGAAAAGAAGCCAACTCAAAAATGGACGCCATCAAGAAGAAGATGCAAGCGATGAAGCTGGAGAAGGATGGAGCCTCCGACCGGGCTCTCCTTTGCGAGCAGCAGGCTCGCGATGCCAATCTTCGGGCTGAGAAGGTGCGTTGTCCTTCTGTGCTTCCACCCTACCGTCCTTCTTTCCTCCGGCCAAAATTTCTAGATACCCTTCTAGTTTCCACCAAAAGTATTCACCTCCGTAAAGACGCTGCATCCTTTCATTCCCAAACTTCCCAACTTTCACATACCAGGATTTGAATACTAGAAAATGTAATCCTTGCTTGCCCGGCCAGACGGCATTGCCTTGGTGTCAAATAATTAATCCTGTGATTAATTGGAAGATCCGGATTTCGAACCCATAGGAATTGAAATGCTTTGAAGATCTCGCTGTATTTAAGAGTCAATGTGTGTCTATGTGGTAAATTTATCAACATCCAATGAAAACTGTATTTCCTTGGTTTATAGGTTCCATCCCTTGATTCAGGTACCCGGGCACAAAGCATACATTACGTACCATCGAAGTGTTTTAATTTTTGATTCTAAAATAAGCCCCTCGGCCTTGCCGAATTGGAGCACTGAGGGCATTCGAAATAACTCTCACTCATCTTCGTGAAATTACTGTCCTCTTTGAAATGTTAATGTTTCTGTCCAGGATCCTGCACAGCAAGGCGTGGTTTTCAAAACTCCTCTTGGGCTATTTTTTATCTGGCAGAAAAATGCATATTGAATATATGACTCCATCTATTTCAAAGGGGTTTCTAGGCCCCAATTTTGTATCCATGTCCAGAACAGAGCAACGAAACAGCACATGCTTGCCATGTCTTTAAATCCTATGTAACCTCCTACTCGCTTCAAAATGTTCTATCCTCATTCCAAAATGTTGCAAGTAGCTTAGCTGCGAATCAGTACAATTTCTATCTCTACAGTTGATAGTTACAGTCGATAGTTTAGAACAGAATTTAAATTAATTTTGTGGGAAAACTCGCAGAACTACCCTGCAATCCTTACACGGAGTCACATTTTTCACGCATAAACTCACTGCCGCTGTGTCCTGATCCAGGCTGAGGAAGAGGCTCGCTCCATGCAGAAGAAGATCCAGCAGATTGAGAACGATCTGGACCAGACCCAGGAGCAGCTGATGCAGGTCAACTCCAAGCTCGACGAGAAGGACAAGGCCTTCCAGATTGTAAGTCCATCTTTATTGCTTTTACTTGTCAATCAATCAAAACAACAACACGATATTGTGTCACGCTAGCATTAGTGTCAAATTTATACATTCGATCGCACGTTGACACAACATGCTGTCAATATGACAGGTTTATGTCGGTGATCTGTCAATACCTTTTAGAGGAACTTAAGGACCGCATTTGGGAAGGAGACTAAACAGTGTTCATGCTACAATTTACCAAGTAAATTTATTGGACACCCTGGATATGACGGGAATCGCATCGCACCTGGGTATCTTGCCCGCGATCTCAAGAATGCTAAGCAGACGCATGTCATTATCGCGCATGCCTTTGAAGTCTAGCCAGACCGATGTTGGCATTATGTGTGTAGACACCTAATGAGTTCAGATGGGAAGAAATAGAGATGTAATTTTGTCGAGGAGTACATACCAACATAAATATCACGGTATACATTATGTTTTGAACTGGATTGCAGCTTAAATTAGTTCACCAAAGTTGATGGTGTTCTTCATCCATCAGACCCTGGGTATTAAAGTGAATGTTCTTAAGTCAAGTGAAACGTACGCTAAGACGTTTCAAGGATGATTTGTATTCCCTAAGCGATGCCATTGGTAAGGGGAGGAATCTTGAAGTCGGCTTCAGTCGAATGGCAAGTCGTGCTGCGACAAAAAGGTAGCGACTAGCGAGCAGATATGTCATCCGCTTAGTCAGGCTCAAGACATTTTTCCTAAGGAGACCGACCAGACTGGTTTTTGCGTGTACGTTGCAAGAGCATGTGGTCTACTGAGAAAAGAAGCGAAACTTGAAGCTAAAACGATTGCTTACCATTTCGTTTTCATGCCGCATTGGAGCGTAATTGTTTGTGGAACTTTAAATATGCGTAGCGATTTTACAATTTCCCGTCCTGTATCGATTATTTTAGTTGAAAGTAGGTACGAATTCATTTTTACTTTGACGGATGATTAAGGAAGAATGCAGACTTTTTAAAAGTCACTTAGCCGTTTCCGTTGACGGCACAAGACGGCACGAGTCGACAGAAAAATTCAGTTAGCAGCTTGCCAGTCGAATTGGGTTACAAAGCTCGTGCAAAGTGGCTATTTGTGTGGGTCAAAATTTTAAACATCCTTTTTTAAATGATTGGTGCACAAACCGCAAAGACAGTAGACAAGTCGCGACACATTTTAGAAATTTCCCTGAATCAGAAGTGTTAGCGTTTAGAAATGAAGTATATGAACAGATGCAATTTGGCGTTTACACAGGAGCTAGTAGGAGGTAATGGAATCCATTCTAAATTAAGAACCCCGGGCCTGTGTCGCTAAAATTAGCCGATTATCAACACTGGGGAGGCGCTGGCATCCAAATATGGACCACTAGCCAGATGTCGAAACGCCGCGTTTCGTAGCGAACGGGTGGGGAATTCGCACGTTGCTTCAATTCCCGACAGTTTAGAAGCAGCCATTAAAACGTGCGTTCGATTCGGGAAGATGGAAACGTCGTTGGGATTCATAAATCGTTGTGGAAAAATCCACGCAACGAATTGAAGAGATGGTTCGTGATGGTTAGTGATGGTTTGGGGACAGCGGTGGGACGTCGGAAATAGGCCACCGCGGAGATAGCGCCGCTGAGGCGAGAGACGACGGCAGCAGTGTGAAAGATAACCGCACGCTTTGCCGCTAGAAGTCGCTCGCGTGCTCTTAGCGCTCAGTCAGTGACCGGGAGCCGCAGCCGAGCCAGCCTGCGGATTGACGAGCCTGCCCACATCTAGTTCAAGATGGCAGAGTCCAGGTGTTGACGGCGCTCGCGCTTTAGGATGGCGGAAAATGGGAATGGGAGACGTCCAGGAAATCAGAATAATGGCTACGGAAGAGGAAGAGGACGGGGAGTTCGTAACGAATACAGAAATCCGAATGCGGTGACGAATAATGGGGTCGATCGACGACCTTCTGGTGGTAATGTGGTGGCAAACGTCAACAGTGGCAGGCATGATTATGCGGAAAGTAATAGTAGGGCCAGACATCGGACTTCGCGCAACAATAACAACCCGCAGAGGAGACAAGATAGTGTCGGTGAGCAACCAGTCTTGACTGATAGCAACTCCAACCCGGTCGTGGATGGCGTTGTCACGAATGTAGTGAGACCTGCAGCCGATGGCAGCAGCTTTAGTGATCTAGAAGATGTCGATCCCGAGACAGAGGAACTTTCAAGACTGCGATGTACCAGCGAGAGGACAGAGGTGGTGGCCGAAAGGGAAACGAGACGAAGACAACGACGTTGTGCGGATTATCCTGGATTCAATTTTGGATCGTCAATTTTTGGTTCCGATACGATAATGAAGTTCAACATCATAAGAAATGAACTTCAAAACATTAAAAACTCGCAGCTCAAAAGGGTCAGTATTTACATATTTAAAGAGGTTAAACTTGTGACGTACTTTGTTGATTGGCGTACAAAGAGCCATACCATTATCTGTGCACTGAAGTTGAATGTTCGCTAATCATCAGCTTAAATCGTGCCCCACCACATTCCTGTCTCGTGTCAAAGTCACGTGCTCGGCTCGTGGTCAGTGGGGTGGGGGTATTTGACAGCCACCGTAAGCCTGGGGGTCTTCCCACTTCCCAGGTAGAAAAGTAGCAGACACAGACATGCAAGTGGTGGTTTATGACGGTGGACAGAATTGCGTTTGGAAATGGACCCTCCGTTTGTCATGTTTGACAGCAGTCGGCTTCTGGGATTCTCCTGAAACCTAATTTGCATAAGCAACAAGTTTTTGTCCTCGCCGTAAAAAAAATTATACGCATGGTTATAATCAAGATGTTTTTAAGAAAAAAAGTACAAATATAAATTTCGAATTATTCGCCAAGGGAACGAGGAAGGAAATGAAATAAACAGGTGGTCTGCTTGCCGTACCTGTCTAGTTTGCACCCGACGCTGTTATGAAAGAGAAAAGGTGGTAACACATGAATGACTCAACTCAATGCCCAGAGGAGGAGGAGCAAACAACCTGAATCGGGTAGGGTTCATCTGCATTTTCACTTGGACATGCACACTCTGATCGAGCGGGCCGCGAGCTAATTTCCACGATCGTTTTGTTTCCGCGGCTAGTACAGTTTTTCCCCTTATGGCAATGACAAGTGTGTCTTATATGCTGCGCCAACCATACATGGGCATATTATTAAAAGGCAACTCTCAACTCAGCTGACGTATGCATGCACGTTGCTTGCCGCCACACGATACATTTCGTGATATTTTTAATGGGTTGAGCGCGGTACGGTCTGTCTGCGCCTATTGCTTTCCCTTCGTGGTGAATCATGGTGTGTTTCACATGCAAAAATGGGTGGCTTATACCATGGCTTATATCTACCGGCGCCGACTATCCTCTAAAGACCGTAGGGTCGATCGCCGGCAGTCTCAATTAACGGCCATTCTTCGGGGCTTACGTCATCTTCATTCTTTGCGGCGCTGTAATATTTGAACATTTTCATACTCTTACGTCCGCCATTGGCCGCATTGACTAGCGCACTACGTCCTTATATTCTACGTTTGGCTTGTGCATACATTAAAAGATTGCTAATCGTGGTTCTATTTTAATAATTGGGGATAGTTGTGGGCAAAATAACATTTACAAAAGTTGCATTCCCCGCCATACGAGTCTGACCCCGCCCCGCCCATTCAGGTATGCCTGCTACCGCGGAGGAACACTGCCGTTAGGCCGGGTTGTAAAATGTATTTCTTCTAAAGTGAATTGAAATCGAAAATTAAAAAAATTCCATTCATTAAGTAAAAATTGTATTGCCCAAATATACATGTTACATTCTCTTTCATTATCCCCTTATGGGGAGTTGAGGTATGCACAGGCACTACTTTTCTCGACCACCTTGCAGTTGGCGGACTGCGACTAGCGTGCTACGGCTCAGATCTGTCGAGTCGTTTGCTCTGCCACCATCTTGGTGTACTACTACAGTGCAAAGTACTCAGTGTTTGTGTTCAGCTAGTTTATTCGAGTCAATTTATCAAAAATGACGACGAACGTGCAACAAGGTACCCTTCTGGATGTGTTAAAAAAGAAGATGAGGCAAACTAAGGAAGAAATGGAGAAATATAAGGACGAATGCGAGGAATTTCACAAACGACTACAGGTTGAAATCATGCGCCGGGAGGAAGTAAGTACTCACTATCGGGCGAGGCTTACGTCGGTCTCCGATAAAAACGTGCTGATTGTGTCGCGATCTTAGAACTGTTATCTCTTAAAATGTATCTAAAGTTATAATCGATAGAAATAACGTCTAGTTGACCAGAAAACCAATGGTTGCAATTGGCCACTTGGGGCTATTCACCTCTAGTGCTTTGTCGAAGGGACCGGATCGATTCCCCGTCGAAACAATTTCTTTATAGCAAACGAAAGTAAAGGTCGTCGGGTTTTGGTCATAATCCCGGAGTGGCCCACAGTGAAGTTTGGCACCGGCTCCGGTTTCGAATTTTTTTTAAATTTTTCCAAAAATTAACCCGGTTAGGTACCTTCCATTCATCAATTATGTAGACGTCTGACTGTTGACTTGAGATCGCCTCGAGCCTTGTCAATATTTATTTTTGGTGCGAAAATTCAAAAGTAAAAGTGGGTTAAGTTACCGGGTGTGCAGCATTGTGAACCGTTTGCTTGATCTTCGCTAAGCAACTGGTTATTCTCCTCAGTTGCATGACCTCAATTTTATTATGATAGGCCCGTGATTTGCAATTTCAGATTGAAACTGAGTAACTAGGTACAGGCACTTTAAAGGTAAAGCTATGTTTCAAATGGTTTGCGCGATTGTCCGAGCAGCTATGTTTTTAATTACTTTATTTAGTACCTGCATATACATCAATAATACTTCTCGAATAGTCGGATGATGTCATATTTCTTTCTGGCGTGTACATATCAGTTCAGTCAACAGCAGGCGCACCTTTTTTTGGGACAGTGTCCAAAACTCGAGAAGTACAGGCTACATCCCTGATTAGACTATGTTAACACGATAACCTACCTGCTTGCTTAGTGCACGCATCCCATGAATAAATAAATAAATTCACCGTCCAAATAAATTAGATGCGAGCCCAAAGCGTGGCATTGACTCTGAAGGCAATTGTAAGATATAAATGGCATTGCGAACCGCGAATGCAGTTCACCTAACTGGATACGATCCGCGAGCGTGTTCTTCATAATTTCGTTGCGGTCTCAACTTACCATCATTTAAAACAGTAATACTGCAATATAAATTATTCAAGGGAAGGTCATCTTTGTTTTTAACAACAACTAATTAACAGCGTTCAATGTAATCACAATTGACAGTTTACTATGGCTACGTGCTTTCATTCTCCGGACAAATAGATGGGTGGAGTACCCCGGGATAATGGTGTGTGTGTGCGATGACGCCTGCCTCACCCATCACTTCATTGTGTGCACCTGAAAGGTGGTCGGTGGACCATGAGCCCAAACTGTATGTGTGTGAACGCAAAGCACAGATCACTTAATGAGGATCACTATCGAACGTGCATGCCGACGAAGCTAACGCATTCACGACAAGTCGCAGAAAGCGTTACCTAGAACGAGGCGATTCACTGATAATGTCTCCTACTTGATATCACGTCATCCTACGGCAAACACGAACGATTTTATTATAAACCCACTGCCCGTCACCGCACGCCACGATCGGTGATAATAGAGTGGCCATACATTTTCAAGTGCGCTCCAAGTTTCCTATACAATTATGAATTACTCGCTCACTTCTTAAAAACAAGAAGTCTGGCAAGCTTGACCATAACAAAAGATTAAGTAGGTGTTAAAATATATACCGTTTCACGATACCTTTCGCGCTTTATACTTCCAAACTGATCCGATACCTGCAATTTGCGCAACTGTCTAGCCATTTGGCATAATGTTGTTTTTCTGGCGTTCGAGCTGGTCGAATCAATCGCGGAAGTCTTCAAACTCGGCACTCCCGTTTGGATATCTCCCGGTAATGTCAGGCGCGGTTTTGGGGTGTGTGCCACTCTAAAGGGATGTCCACGTCAAAGTCCATTCACACGTTCGCCCAGGTTTCATTGGACGAATCAACTCGGGCTGTCATACGAGCGTGCGTATTCACGCACAATTGAATGCGTATCCTATTTGACGCGTACGTAGGCGTTTCGCTTCCAGTGTAGCTCAGTGAATGGACCCTAGTTTCGTCTTTCCGTTGCACAACACTTTGGTGGTATTCTATACCGACAATAATTGTTAAAACTTTGTTGGATGCTTTACATGATTCTTGACTTGAGATATTACCCATAACTCTCTTCGACAACTACACTGTCACAAACAGTTTCAAATATAGCATTGAAAAGCAGAGTTTCTGTAAATAAACTGCCACATTATCATTTCAGTCCACATTATTCAATATTTGAGGAGTATAAACACTCCCGGACTGAACATGCATAATGTAAGATGCTAGTTTATGTTGTGATCGTTTATTTAAATTTAGAGTTTTAATAAGGAAGAATGACTGGCAAAACTGCCACCTAACTAAACATATGTACCCCGAAAGAGAGATGCCATGAAGGGTTCGAAGAAAGTTGACCTTAGTCGCGCCTCGAGACTAATGAGTCGGTGTTGAAAGCACCAAGATTGGAATGCACACTGTGATCTCTGCTTCGTGAATCGATCACGTTCTCTCTCCTACACAATTTACGTACCTGTTTCTCCCCCATTCGTGAAACACGCGGAAGTGGCTTTTAGTCACGGGGATGTCCGGTTTGTGATGTTGGTCAACTTTTCTCACTGATTGACCACACGGTATTCTGTACGCGTTTTTTTTTCTTCCAATGATTGATCAGTCACGTATGTGTGA
Source organism: Protonemura montana (assembly GCA_947568835.1). Taxonomy (NCBI): domain Eukaryota; kingdom Metazoa; phylum Arthropoda; class Insecta; order Plecoptera; family Nemouridae; genus Protonemura; species Protonemura montana. The sequence continues at coordinate 17,761,482 of OX387606.1, read as the reverse complement.
CTGTTTTATATGATGGTACATTTTTGTAGTAAAATGTGTTGTACATGTCTGCTTATCCGAGTTGTGACCATATATTAGATTACATAATCCCGCGCTACATTCCCTTGTATGTGCTTGGTGAAACATGTAAATTCTACCAGCAGGAACTGAACTGAGTTGTAATTTATTCAAACAGGGAATTTCTTTCATTATGAAGGCATATCTGTTTCATTGGAATGCCATTTCTTTCCTTTTGATCTCATTTGATTTATAAAAGATATTCCATTTCATGGATAACAGAGATTAATCTTTGAAAGTAGAGATAGAGAGAGTTTGAGCCATGGAGATCAGATATATTTTATGTTGATTTAATCATGTCATCATTGTTGCCAGTTTTAGTACAACTGCAGTATTACCTAGAATAATAATAATAATAATTTGTTTATTGTCAGCAGGAACATTGTACATATTATGAAGACAGTCAATCCTTTAAAACTAAAATAAAAGTACAATAGAAATGTGACTCATACACTATAGTGCAAACCATCGTTGCAGTGTGTTGTCTACTTATGTAAAAAATCATCTATTTTATAAAAATATTCATTTAAGAGATATTGTTTTGTGATTGTTTTGTGAATTACCTGCTCATTGTACACAGCTTGAATTAATGAATCAATTGAAGCGTAAACTGAGGGCTTGGCCCAAATGACCAAAAAAGGATGCTGTTTGACCACAAACAGAATGCCATCATCAGTGTCATGACAACACCCACATTGATGGATGTCAGTTGTATAAAACTGCCAAGCCGCTAACTGTTCTGTATCGCCTTGTGATTGCAGGCTGAGGGTGAGGTGTCTGCCCTCAACCGTCGTATCCAACTGCTGGAGGAGGACTTGGAGCGTTCAGAAGAACGTCTGGCCACTGCCACGGCCAAGCTCGCCGAGGCCTCGCAACTGGCTGACGAGTCTGAACGGTAAACGCTAATTCTTGCTCTCCAGTGCTTTTTATTTGAACGACTCCTTGACACGAAGCGTTGGCCATGAAATCCGTAGGGTGGGAGTTTGATTCCCGGAAAGGCCAGCATTCCTGCAAAGACTTTCATGATGATTAAAAGTATGGACTTTATTTTCGCTAATTCATATGTTAGCAAGGGTTTCTTGTTCGAGACTTGGTTTTAGATAACCAGTGATTAGTAGGCAATGGTTAAGCTTGGTTTGACCCAGTTTTGATGCTCCATGGCCAACAGAAAGCCTTTACCTTGACACAATACCATCATCTTGTGGAGTAAGTTGGCTCTATGGGCTCTTTTAATTTTGAGTGATTATTGTCTCGTTGCATCTGCCTTCTCTTTTCCAGATAAAGATGTATTGTTAAATTTGAATTGCATTTAAATTGTTTTTCTATAATTTTTTAAAGATTTCAATGGCACTTGGCAATGCACAGTACATTCAATAGCAATTGAACTCTAATCGCTCAGAATTTCTTTCATAAACTATTCCCCAATGGCAACTGCCCAATAGAACCTCCTTTGATGACCTGGTAAAATAAGTATAATGTAAGCTTTTAGATTTATGGCAAGGGTCCAGATGCTTTGCAGGCTCTTATATGGTAATGTATGTAGGTTCTTGCCACTTGTTAGCATGGTATTCCTTAACACTGCTGGGAGTCTGGAGTTATTGGACCAAATAATTGATTGCATGCCTTCAGATTTATCACACATTCATAAATAATATCCATTGAACGAGATTAGAAATTTAATTAATTTAGTCTAGTTCAGATACTTACCTGTTTGCTTGCAATTTATAATCATCACCTGTGCAACAAATTACCTACCTCTGTTTTTTAATAACATCTCCACACATGACCCGAAACCCTGCTAACTCTCACGCTCTCTAACTCGTGTCGTTTGTGTGCGTGTGCGTGTTGTAGGATACGTAAGTCACTGGAGAACCGTACAAATATGGAAGACGATCGGATTGCGATCCTCGAAGCCCAGCTGTCCCAGGCCAAACAAATTGCGGAGGAAGCAGACAAGAAATACGAGGAGGTAAGACGATGGTTTCGTACCACTTGGAGTTCAAGGTGGTCGGTTTAAACAACTGTTTCCAGGTATTTCGGAGAGCCGCAGCTGATCTCGATCGCCATTCTGTCCATGTGTACAAAGTGGAAGAAATTGTTGAGAATCTGTTGTTTTATCTTGCTGTATGGAAGTGAAGTTGCACCTTGCATCATTCAGAAAGACACGCAGGTTTTTTTCTCGAACCAAGAAAGCCTCTAAGCCCACTTGGAGGGTTTACTTATTACCGCCTGTTGTTCGGCGGTGCAACTAAATCTCTTCCAAACAGAAAGTGACAACTTCTCAACCTTTCCTCCAGTTTGGTGCTCGTTGGTCGGACTGCAATGCCTCTTGGCGAGAAGTTTTTAATTACAACATGACGGGCTTTGGTTTGGGTGCAGCGCGCGCAAGGTCCTTGAGAATCGCAGCTTGGCGGATGAGGAGCGCATGGACGCCCTGGAGAACCAAGTGAAGGAGACCAGGTTCCTGGCTGAAGAGGCCGACAAGAAGTATGATGAGGTAGCGCAACAACTTCGACTGCCGCCGGCGCCGACGCATGAAGGAACTTAATCAGACCAAACAAACACAGATAGAGGCGATGATGATAACTAAACATCTTGTTGTGTGGAGATTACTTGCAAAACCAACAAAAAAAACACCATGGAACATGAGTATCAAGTAATTGTGTGGTCCGGTGGACGAGTGTTTGAAGCGGAGGGCTTCGTAGATATCTACTTTTTAAAGATTTTCTTGAGCTCCAAGTATCGGAGACAGAACAGACAATTTAGTTCCGCAGCTAAAGCTAAGGAAGCGTTCCGTGCCGCTTAAATAATCAATTCCTGTTACATCAAAGCCTCGTTAATTGGATAGTTTTCAGTGTCCGTCGTGAGTAGCGCTCAGTTAAAAATCCACCAAACATAGAATTCCTGTTCGTGTGTTTTTTTTTTTTTACTTTATTACAATTCAAATGTCGAGTCAATTTGGCGGCAGTGTTCTTGGCCCACCTCATTAGTAACGCGAGGTTCGAACGATATTCCTTTCAATCAGCGAAACCACCTGTTTGTGAGTCGCTACTCCAATTTACCGTATGTAGAAAAACATTATTCTCTTCTAAGCTTGGGTATTATTACTTGTTAATTGTTCCATGGTGCTCGCCCATACATTCCTCTTAACCATTTGTTGCACGTTCTTTTTTTTTTTAGCAATTTGCCGACCACTAACCCATTGAATGATAACATTTTTGTTTTCAGGGAAGTTCCTTGAACTAACAAGGATGACTTAAAAGCCTCTACTTAAAAAGTAACACTGTGTTCAAATGCTAACAACCTGTTTTATTTTCTTTTAGAATTGTACACCTCATTACTCTCTAGTTATGCATTTGTAGTTGAGAAAGCAAGCCGTAATATAGACTAAGCCGTTATTTCTCACCACTTGATAATTACCGCATAAATTGAACAAACATGCGTTTAGAGTGTGTACCTTATGTCGTGTGACTCCACTAACGTTAACGTGGCCTGAATCATTTTGTTCAGCTAATACATTTAAATTGACAAATTAAACCATTCTCAGGTTGTTTTGTTTGGATATCAAGTTCAGATGGGAATTGGTTCATATAGGCAATACATGGGCAAAGAATTTATAATGAATATGTAATGATGGTTGTGCTTTTTTTATTTACATTTGATGGCCAAGTCTAAATGAAAGCAATTTGTTCCAATAACAAGTTTGAAATAAATCACATTTCCTATGTAGTTAGTTTGGGTTTAGCTGGATCAAAACATGCAAAGCTCTAGTCTGCTAAAGGTATGCCCCTTTATTGATTTTATCGAGTGAACTGACTGCAACTTTCTGTCAGCTTTAGTCTTGCTGTAAACAGAGAATATCCCGTTATTATTTAACGCTCCTCTTTGAGCGGGGGTCAGGTGTTATCGCTCCACAGTATAGTGCTGGGATCGGGAACGGGAGTGAGTAGTGGCTGGTCTGGTTTTCAGGTAGCGCGTAAGTTGGCCATGGTGGAGGCTGATCTCGAGAGGGCGGAAGAGCGTGCCGATGGAGGTGAAAAGTATGTGGTTTGCTCGTCATGCAGACGCTCATAGCACGCTCTCTTGTCGTACACTCGTTGCAAGATTTTCTGTGCGGCATGACTGTTATCTTTTTGTTTCACAGTGGTTTTGATATTATTTTGTTTTTAATATATGTGTTTCGAAAAAGAGTTTTGAATGATCTTGATTGTTGGCTGCTTCTGGCCTAGCTGCTTTTAGATGTGAACCACATCGAACAGCAGGGGGCCAGTACAGTGTATAAGCCTTTCTCAAGATAATTTGAGCCTAAAATAGAAAAACTAATAACGTGTTTATTTATTTTTATTTTGTAGATTGTTGGTTTATTTAGTTGTGTGGAATTGCCGTTTTTTATTAATAATTATTATCTAAATGGTTTATAATTAATACACAGGTTATTGAATTGATATAGCTTGCACGTGAAACGTTTGCTTTATGTTCGTAGCACATTTCTTACAGGTCACGCAGGCGTCGGAGGTTTTTCGTTTAGTCCTCTCTGTTAGCATGTCGTAGTTTTTTTGTTTTCTCACTGCATGCCGTGTGTTTGCGTTGTTTGTACGCAGGTGGCGCGCAAGCTCGTGATGATGGAGCAAGACTTAGAGCGAGCAGAGGAGCGTGCGGAGAGTGGCGATGGGTACGTTGCTTGACTCGATGCTCTACTAGCATCCTATTGCATGGTTTTCTGGCAGTTTGAAGGACGTCACAGAGCGTTAGAGGATTGTTGAAATTAAGTGAAAATTATTGAACGGAAGGTTGACTTCGTCATTTGATTTTTCAGTTGAATTGAAAATAGCATATCCAAAAGTTACTGTAATTTTATATATATTTTTTTATTTTATTCAACCAGTCTTTATTTCTGTATGCTAAAGGCATTCGTTGCATATGTACATAAATTTGGCAATCCATTTCTTCTGCCATTTACATTAAATGTAACTCGATGCAAAATTTTAGTTGCTCAAAGTCTAAGAGAACAGAAGAATCATACAGTATTTCTCTGTAACCCAATATGTTAGTGGAATCTCAACCCCGTTTTCGTTAAAGTGTTTCTGCAGTGGCGACTATGTCTAATGATTTTTCTTTCTGTTTGCAGCAAGATCGTTGAGCTTGAGGAGGAGCTGCGTGTGGTTGGCAACAACTTGAAGTCCCTTGAGGTCTCAGAGGAGAAGGTACAAATATCTCTCATTACTTTTATCTTGTAGAAACTATAAAAGTTCAATCATTTATAATTTTTAAAGTTGCATTCTTTCCATACAGACATGAAAATTTAAGAGCTCACCAATGGCAAAAATGATTCACCAAGTTACATGTCTCTAGACTCCCTATTAAAATTGATCAACTTACAATTTACAATTTTTTAACAACAAAATTATGTTTTTTGGAGCAACCTACTTATTCTGAAATTAGTAAACAAACAGTAATGTGAAAATGCAGTCTAAAGCCACAAATGTCAATTTTTTTCTCTGCTAGCATCTCAGGATGGCTGTACGTGCCGTTACCCAGACCGTGAACTATGTTCTCAAATGTTATTTCTGGTATTCAGGCTAACCTGCGAGAGGAGGAGTACAAACAACAGATTAAGATGCTCAACACCCGGCTAAAGGAGGTACCTTCGTGTGCCCCCAGCCAGCACAAACCTGCTAGTGCTACCCTCTTACTAATCAAAAGCAATCTTATTCGTTGGGAGCGTATCACGTCCCGTCACTTTTGCTGGCTACACGAGTCAGGTTGCTTGTTTCTCTCGTAGCCAACATTTTAGTGCAACCGGATGGCATGACATCGTTGTTTTGTTCCATAACGTGTTGCGTTCGATAACGTGTTATTAGCCGTTGTTTTTACGTGTTGATTAACCGATTGTTGTGTGTCAACAATAACATTGCAGGCAACGCACAGAGAGGAAACCTTTGAAGAGCAAGTGAAATCCCTAGGCAGTTCACTCAAAGAGGTAACCAATCGCTCTCTCTCGACAAATCACCTGTCCAAGTTGCTGCTTTCTCTCTGCTCTTTCGCCTATTTCTTTTTATATTTTATTTCAGTCGATTGTGTGCGCCTGTAATTATTGTGTTTCAGTTTTCTGTTGTTACTGGCCCAACTGTCTGGATTTGGGATAGAGCCGTGAAATCCTGTAGATTATTTTGCATTATTCTAAACGGGCGTAATGCTTGGTTCCTTATCGAACTGATTCCACCACTCTATGACAGACCGCTAATCACTGTAGTGAAGCCGTTCTGTAAATTGTAAAATCTTTTTCGTGACGCTTAAATTCGGGGTTGTGCGTTCCAAATGATTTCAGTGGTGGCATTTCTCGATGCTCGTAAGTGACGAGGTATTCAAGTTTAGAATCTTGTCAAATAATGCGGTGTTCTTCTAATTTGTTGTTGTTTGCATGGTTGTTGTGAGTTGTGATTTTAAATCCTACCCTTTTTGTTTGGACACTTGTAAACAGGCCACTGCTACAAAAGAACATTGCGAAGACAAAATACATTCGATTAACGATAAACTGACTGGAGTAAGTATTCGTTGAGCTAAGAGTTAGGTGCGGAACACGCTAGTTAAGCCACAGCTTGTGGGCAAAACTATTTCTGTAACTTCCTTCTGGGGCCTGGACATAAATTTAGTACACAGAAAACTGGAACATTTTTACTGGCTGCTCTGAAAGCGGGCATTTCATTCACATTTCTAACTAGTGCATTAGAATAATATCAATTTGTTGTGGTCCTAGTCAAGTAAAATCTCAGTTCTTGTAGTTATGTACTGCTACCAATCTACTTGGATCTTATCTTTGGCAGTGGTCTTATTTTGGCTCAGCTTATGTCCTCTTACTTTAGTTTAGTGGTCATTACTTTAGTTGCCCGTAGCTATTCTTGCTTATTGTTGCTTTCATTTTATAGTGCATTCCTCTAATTGATGCATGCTGTTCTTTAATTTTAGTCTGTATTTTAGTAAAGTAGCACATTCTTAACTACCTGTGTAATGTCATGTTGCATAGTAAATAAACTTTCATAGCTGGTTGAGATTCCCTTTAATATACCAGGATGCAGATAGAATTCAGAACTTTGTTCACAACCCCAAACCCTATTGACATCTGTTAATCGATTAGACATTTGTTTTTATACCAAAATCCAGTAGTTTATCTTCAATTATTGTCGGTTTTTAACAGATAGTAATCTTAAATTTATTAATGTAGGATCCCCCTGCAAGTCCTGATTACAGCATATGTATGGTTTGCCCTTCTAACGGCATCTATCTGTGACAGGCTGAGGCGCGAGCTGAGTTCGCTGAGAGGTCCGTGCAGAAACTGCAGAAGGAGGTCGACAGACTCGAGGGTAAGTCTCGGATGCTTGTATGCCGCCGACCCTGCCACTTCATGGCTACACCACAATCGAACCTTTTCGGTTCTTTTCTTAACTTGCCTGTCAGATCACGTTCGCAAGCAAATTTTTGCTATCAGTTCTTATCAAATTTCCTTACAAAAGTCTTGCACAGTTCATACAGAAATAGTAATTTGACCCTCAGTCTTTTATTGAATTATGTCCCTTATTATATGGTTAATAAATCATTCAAATTATTATAAGCAGATGTAATATTATCATTTTGTAAGTATTTTCACTATGGGGAAATTATTCTGTCCTAACCCAGTGTGTGTAGTAAGTCATTTTGACACTGCTATTAACCAAGTCGACAACAAATTAATAACTTCGCTCCAAACGTAGTGCCATTCACAGTTTAATTAGTGCTGATAGGTTTGAAGATTTTTAGTAACCGTGTGTGTTGTGTGACTATCATTAATGACGTTTCGTAACGGACAAAACTGGTCGAGACTGATGAGATATGAGCTGTTTGCGTTCCGTTTTGCAAGTTCTTTCCAGATGTAACAGACCCCACGAGTTGCATTTGGTCTTGCCGTGTGGTTACACCCACCCAACCTACCCTCTTCGTAACCAAAAGTCTATCATTTCAGAAAATCGTTGAAACGTTATCCAATGTGCCGCTCTACCATACCTTCATATCGTAGCTCGTCAGGAATCATGCATCGTCCGATTTAATACCAAGTGGCATCTCGCAAGAGCACATCTTGTTGGGGAATTTATTTGTGCCACTGCGTTTTTCCACTTAAGTATCGCTGGCTAGCTCAAAGTTCTGAATTGACTTGACAACACATTATGTTCAAACAGGAGATGTGCTCGTGTGCGATGTCAGGAATGTACCACTGCCAGTCTGTTCCCCTTGTTGTGAAGTGTGTACCTCTTTTGCAGATGACCTTATTGCCGAGAAAGAGAAGAGTAAAATGCTGTCCGAGGAAATGGAAGCCACTTTGCATGATATCCAGAACATGTAACCCACACAAACACCCTTAGCAAGGCGTGCCTCACTTACCCCAGGTTTGATAAGAAATTCTATCCCGATAATCTGATCGAACGAACCCGTTGAATCGAGTACATACCACTCCTTCAGCTGGTGAATATTTCGGTGCTCTTCGTCATTCCTATGAAATCTCCATCTCGCATGGGTGTTTTCTTTTAAAACATAGTGTGATGCATTGTTTTTTTGCTGGATTATGGTTCTATAATTCCATGTTTGAACTGTTCGTTTTTTTTTTTATTTAAATTTTAAATACCATACTTGTTTTATGGTCCTATTTACTACATATAAACACTACTTTATTTTGCTTTCACAAAACCAGATCAGCATGCATTGGCAAATAATTTTCTTATACATGTATTTTTAGTCTTGTTAGCTGTCCCGAGAGACTTGTTTCGTTACTAAAAACATTGCTGTTTTCATGATACTATTTTTGATGTTTTACTACTGCTACTTAGAAGATAGGATTCTAAAGTGCAAGGCAAATACCATAACTACTAGCCCTAGGCACTATGCAGAAACAAAATAAAAAAAAGCATGAAGTATAACTTTTTCTTTATGTTAGGTAGCCTGATATAGATTTCATCATTACTTAAGTATCATTACTTGTAGTTGATGACTAACTGCCATAGTAGCTTAGAAAACCATTCACCATTGAAAATATATTATATGCTAATATTCATTTCTATTTTTGTGTACTAGTGTGATTTTTATTTAAATATTAATTTTGGCATGGTAAATGTAGTACTTTTACGTTTTGTTTGCCACCAAACTTCCTGTACAACTCCTGTCGATTCCCATCAAACTTGGGGGAACATCGGTAGTTGTGAGCGGCTGCGTTCTCCTCCCGCTGGCCTTACTTCTAATTGTTCCGATTTCAGACGAGCTGGTCATAGAGAAGGAGAAATACAAGATGGTTGGAGACGATTTGGATGTGGCCTTCAAAGAGTTGTATGACTACTAAACAGACGACAGACGATAATGACCAACGTTTCTACTATTATTATTTCAATTTTGTGTTCTGTGGCCACTTGACACGTGCCATCACTTCTGTTCTTCACCAAATGGCCAAAACTCATCCCAACATCGAGGCCAATGCTCTGGCATAAATGCTTCTTGCTAACCTGCACTAAGATGGAATTGCGTATCGCTAGCGCTTCTAAAATAATTATTTGTATAATTAGACACAGTACTTTTAACATTTTGTTGTAGAAATGCATTATGTATCTTACTTTTATTTTTTCATTTCCATTTATTTAATTAGCAATCTCACGTAATTTTTGTGTGCTTCAGAGGCAATGTATGATAGTAACATGATTATTTTGTAGATTGTAAAATACTAGCTGCTTCTTAGATTATATAATTTCTGTACTAGTTTGATGCTTCTGTCGCTTTGTACGCCTCTCTTTAACGATTTTAACTTTTCATGAAGGGGGGAGGGGGTCTTATTTATATCAATATAATTATTTTAAGGGTACATGATACCAGATGCAAAATTAACCAATAATTATGAATTTAACTCCATGTGGTTAATTCATTTGCTAACAGTTTGTTTGAAACTACTTAACAAAGCATTTGCTTGTTATCGATTATTTCCAGATGAATTGGTTCACGAGAAGGAGAAGTATAAGTTCATCTGCGATGATCTTGACTGTACCTTCACTGAGCTCATCGGCAACTAAGTACCACACACTATCTGTTATTTTCTTTCATTTATGGTTACTTTTGTGAATCATCGGTTTGGGTCCAGATAGATGAATAATGCTGTCATTTGGTGCTAACAACTAGAGCAGGAAACGCGAACACAACCAACAGTTCAATGTACACCCATCCCACTGTTTGGCCAACTATAAATTCTGTATAAAAATAAATAAAATATATTATTTACTTTAATTTATTTTATTAGTTTTATTTTGTTGTGCACTATTCTTTTATTTCTATCCTTTTTCTAGTTAGTATCTAGTTTTGCAGTTATAAGTTCTTGGCATGCACATTGTTGGGTTATTTATTACATGAATGTATTATTTTTTTATCAAAACTTAAAGATCTATTAGCATCGTAGAGTATGATTTCATCTAAACGTACGGTCTATCCCACGAGAGAAGCATTCTAGATCCATTTGTAGACTTAAAGATCTGGTGGAAACAAATTCATGAGGAGAGCTTTGAAGTTAAATGGTTTCTTCTCTCAAAGGATAGACTAGTGGTGATAGGTTTTTCAGTTCCACTTCTATTTGATATTTTGGTTACTTAGCAAAATGGAGAACTGGATGTGTCCGTGCTGTACAGTCTTACGGATAGCAAATCAAAATTTTATGAGCACATGAATATTTTAGGATTGAGGTCAAAAAATGAACCAGAAGAACGGAAGTTTTTGGCGTTGTCAGGTCGTTAATGTATTTCCAACAGGTAACCGCAGATTTCGTTCTACGTTTCCGAATCACCAAACTTCTCTCCTCGACTTGTCTCCCGGTCTGTTTTTAGGTTTGTGATGCAAAATTTGAGGTCTTTCTGGACACGTTATTTCAGACGACTTGTCGAGCGAGAAAGACAAATTTCGTTCGATCGCCGATCAGATGGACATTAGGATGGCCGATCTGACCGGGTACTGAACACTCCAATCTTGCCAGCAACGAAGACGACACTGAAACGTTAACAACACAACTTCAGGGAGTTAAGAAATATAAAATAAAAATGGTCCAGAAATGATGCATCCCTAAGCTTGACAAAAATGCTGCCATTTCATTATTCGTTAGATGTTGCAAGCATTGCCGATGCATTTTCAAATTCACTAATTTTATTGTTTTTTTTTTAATTTGTTCCTATGACTGATGCACTTATTCCTATAAAATGATGTCATTGATTTTTTCAATAGTACCTATAATCAATACAATTATTTGTTTATCTTGTAACTGATAGGTGATAACAGTGATAACAAGTAGCAGCTGAGAGGAAGGTGAAGTCCCAAGAAATGGGTTAGTTTGATAGAGAAATTATAAAGAATGTGTGAATCACAACAAATTTTGGGAACCTGGAGTGGAAGGAATTAATTTCTAGTCTTTTGTGTCATTTTCTACACGGAGCATGTCTTCGCAATATATCCAATATCCTGGTTGATTCAGGTAAGAAGATAAATTCTGTAAATATATAAATCTCTATTGCTACATTGTGTTGAATGGTGAAAGACATTCCATAATTTTGATAGATTTTATTTTCCCACAATGCCATTTAGGTTGGCTAGCTCAGTTTCAAATTACCTAACGTTCAGATTGCAAGAAAAGTTCACTGGATATGTGCTTATTGATGTGCTGTGAATAATAACGATACAATACGAACGATATTGTAATCAAACCATTTCCATAATTTTATAAATACTATCAAGCAAATGAGACGAGAACTAAGCACACAACTAATTGAGCTTTTTTACCTCTTCACTGCACCTACAGATAGGAAACACCATGCAACAATAATTAGTACCTATAACAAATAGTTTGAAATATCTTAGCTATATTTAGCGAGCAGATTATTAATTAGATTAGAAAACTATTTTGCCAATTGTGTGCCACGAACGGAGAGTAAATGAAAGATTTTTTCGGCTTGTATGTGCTTTCCATTGACAATTAATATTATTCAATGCTACTATTATAAGGAATCAATAAAATTACGTTGATTTTTTAATTACTCTTGCTGACTGTTCGATTTTGCTTCCCATCCCTCTCACATATAGGAATAATTAGAACAGAGAAATTGTTTGTTTTCCTGTCAGGCAAGAAGTAGAATGCAATCCGCAATTTATGACCTTGATTTTAGAGAGTAGATACCGATAATTTTAGTCCTTGTCGAGGGCGGTAGGGAGGAGTGGGTGAAACCATGGAACTGGTGTAACGATGCACAATAAGGGAAGAAGGAAAATTTGGCAGCTTTCATACAAACATTTTACTGAAATGTTGAACAATGTAGGTATTGTGTACAAGAAATAGTGCACCGTACATTGAGCAAGGTTGGAGTCAACGATTGCCTGGACCTCTGCTATGTGGGTCTGTCTAGAAGCTAATGTTTGCGTCATTGCGATCATGCCAAGAAATCGCAATGCTAAGACCACGATCGCAAAGACAGTAGCAAAACATAAACACTAGAGTAACCTGAGCACTAGGCTTGACGTCACCGAATGTATTTTCAACCAGGCGATTGAATCTAAACGTGGAAAGCATGGTTTCGGCGTTGGCTAGCCCCCCGTCTTGCCCAAGGACCGGTCGCTGTGGACCAAAACGTCTAACATAACATGCAGGGCCCGTCTGAAATAATCCCGAGTAATTGGGAATCTGCGTAAACCGCATCATAATCAGGTCGTCGTCATTTTTATCCAATCAAAATTTTCTAAGATGAATTATTGTAAGGTTACACAAACGAAGCCTAATGGTGCAGTGAGGATTAAGTAGCAAGACATGTTTTGGTGGGTAATCGTTCTTACTTTTTGAAATTCAAACAAATTGCAACATATTTTATCTGCGATCCACTGAATCAAACTGGAGGAATACGCTAATTAAGGGAAGGTACGCTAAGACAAATTTGCTCATTACGCCGTTCAAGAAGACAGAAAGTGGGTAGATGTTGACGTGTTGCTTAAGATAACCCACGCTGCAAAATAAAAATATAAATCGAATCTGAACTCGGACGAGTGAAAAGGAGTGACAAGGTGAATCTTTTCCTGCTCTGGTACGCCCGATACACTTCAGCGCAATCGTGTAGGAGATCTGATCGCGGCACGGCGGCGCGTCAGGGGAGGCGTCGTCAATGAGCGTCCAGTGGCGTCGGGACGCCATGAGGATTAAGAGAATCCTGACGGTGGACACAGGAGATACATCTTCAATGCAACGTGGCTGCGCGTAGGAGGGTTATTATGAAGGTGTCTGGAAGGGGTCGAAATATCAGTAAAATTTGTTTTGAAATACCATCGTGGTATTTAAATCATTTGAGTTAAAAAAAATAAATGGAGGCCTTAAGAAACGACTAAGATGTTTGAATTTACGTCACCACGAAGAATAAGAGTAGGGGAGTTACGACGCCGACGACGCCACCGATTAAGTGGGGGCAGCGTAGAGGAGAAACACGTCTCTGACGCGAAATTAAAATAATTCCAAAGGGGTTTTTTCTATTTTCTAATAGTGGTTCCCCTCACGGGCGAAGCTCGCCATTTTTGGGCGGCGGGCGGGGACAGGGCTCGAACGCGACGGCGACGCCAGTGTTTCTTTGCGACGCCTAGTAGCTGTGTCCAGAGCACTCGTCGGTCGGCTCAACCAACAGGTAAGGGCATCGGTCTGCCGTCGGCTACTGCAAATTCAACAATATCAACGGTACATGAATGATTGACGGGCCGGTCATTGCAGGTATTGCGTGTGGTTTGTGTGCTGGACGCTACGGGACAGGAATTTGTATTTTTTTTTTAGATTGGGGTGGTATAAAAAATATCGCGCTCAGGCTTGTCAATTCGTGTCAGTGACAATGATGCAATGCTTTAGATGCTTCGTGATTGGATCGTGATTAGGACAAATACTATCCAGGATATCAAAACAATTAGAAATGTTAGTTTAAATAAACAACGAAAATTATTAGCGTACCAAAAATTAGGTTATATATTTGTTTCATTCGATTCGAAGCATCAGATTCCATTTGAAGCCTGAAACCATGGGAGTTATTTCTTCTTAGCGCGTGCAAAGTGTTTGGTACAGTTGATCGCACTTTGGCGGTCTACCAACGAAATGTTTACAAACGTATGAATTATGAAGTATAATTTTTGTGAGTTATTTTCGGATATTGAATTTTCAAATGCTCCCCAATTATTTGATGACTAAGCCGCCTTGAAACGATCACCGCTCGTCCGCTCAGATCGCGACAGAGGACGGGCTATTTTCGTCAGGAGCCTTCGGCGTCCCAGCCCGCGCCGGTCGCATTGCTAGGTATTGTTAAAAGATCTCTGCCATGCCACTTGTGCTTACAAGAAGACAAACCCCAAGCTTTTTCGATCCGCATGTGATATTTCCAATGACCGAATCATTGGAAATGATGGTCAAAGTCTAATAACACAATTGTGAGACTCTTCTGAGAATACGTTTGTCAAGAAAATTTTGCTAACATCTTAACTTTGTTATTGAGCGATATCAAAAATCTAAGACCAGAAGTTTCAAATTAAAAAATACTATCTCCCATTGAAAAATACTGTTTTTGAGGGGCGTGGATGGCAAACGAAAAATGGACACCTGTGTCATGTGATGATAACGACCGAGGTCTAAAGCCAGATCACTTGTCGAAGAAGCTGAACGGGCGCTGGACCTAAGAGATTCCGAAATAGAGGCAGCGTCGGTTTCACTCGGATTCGGGAGAAGGAGAGACGAAAATATGGGTCGACATAGGCGTCGTATTTTTAGCCGATCCCACACACAACTATTTTCTCGGCTTGCTATGCTAGCTGGCTGGCTGGCTGGCAAGGGATACGGTGATTTGAAAGCATTTCATAAATATTCTAAAGTTACGAATGCAAGCTGGATTCTAAAAGTACCCAATAAAACGAAACGATCCGATAACGAAACTATATTTCTAACGCTGTGCTTCTTTTTTGATTGCAGCCTTCTAGCTTTTTTTATTTGCAAAGAAGTTTGTAAAATACAGCCGTCAAGATGGACGCGATCAAGAAGAAGATGCAAGCGATGAAGCTTGAGAAGGACAATGCCATGGACAAGGCAGACACCTGCGAGGGACAGGCCAAGGATGCCAACCTCCGGGCGGACAAGGTGTGCACAAAATCCTGGAAAAATAGTTCCTCATCCTCATTCCCTTTCAGCAAAAAAATTCCCGTTTCACGGCAAGACTGATTTTTATCATTATGTCTCCACGATTTTACTCACAGTTGTGCGGCTAAATTTGTTGGTGAGATTAAGGTCTATGCAATAATTAAGAACTTATGAAGGATCTATCCTTAGCGTATGCATTTTTATGCAAGTATGCTATATGCATCCTTAAATCTATAAAGAGAAAAACGAACATTTTCTAAATATTCACAGAAAGCCTCCAATGCATCTTTCTTCAGTTATAGAAACAAAACAAAAATGAGGTGAAAGCAGTTTTGACGTTTCCTAATTAGGAACTAAATTAATAGGACATGGCTTAATATGAATCGGCATATTTTCTGTGCAGCTCTATGAAGACCTCCGCGAGCTGGGAAAGAAGCTGTCTCAAGTTGAAGCCGACCTCGTCACGAACAAGAACAACTTGGAGCAGGCCAACAAGGACCTCGAGGAGAAGGAGAAGGCTCTCCAGAACGTAAGACACCGCCACAAATATGACCACTCCTAAAAGGTCCTATCGCAAGGGTGCAAGATCACCACCACGTCCTTGATTTGTCCTTAGGCCGAGAGCGAGATGGCTTCCTTGAACAGGAAAGTCCAGCAGGTTGAGGAAGATCTGGAACGGTCCGAGGAGCGATCTGGAACAGCTACCCAGAAGCTGGCTGAGGCTTCGGAGGCCGCCGACGAGGCTGGACGGTAACTATCTTCAGAAGTTGCTCTTTCCAGTTCAGCCTAGTTGTCAAAACATGCACATCATTGATTTAATAGGATATGTTAGAGAAATTATGTACATGGTATATCTTACTTAAATGGATATAATTTGAGTGGCTTGAAAATGTTTGATCATGCTGTGAAAGATCGGATTTAACGGTGATTTTTAATTAATTTTCAGATATTTCCATCTTAATAAGATCAAGCGAAGTTGAAATATCAACTAGAGATTCTCGTGTTTATATCCCCAATTTTTAATTAATCGTTCTGGGTAAAGCTTCCATTGCTATCTTCCAAGCTTCTTGCTATCTTCAAAGTTTCCATCTTCATCATTCGAAGATGAATAGGCATATTATTGCTTTAGATTAATTGTTATGTCTTCTTTATGCCAGTATGTGCAAAGTGCTGGAGAATCGCAGCATGCAAGACGAGGAGAGGATGGACCAATTGTCGAACCAGCTCAAGGAGGCGCGCATGCTCGCTGAGGACGCTGACGGCAAGTCGGACGAAGTTTCCCGCAAGCTGGCCTTCGTTGAAGACGAGCTTGAGGTTGCTGAGGACCGAGTCAAGTCTGGAGATGCGTGAGTACTCGCTTAGAAAAGTTTTGCTGATTTTTTTGAACATTTTCGAACAATGAAGGCAATACAAAATGAATAATATATTCCCATGGATTATTTTCCCTACAAAGCATTGTCATCATAAAATTCTCGTTGTCTTCTGCAACAAGAGATCTGTTGAGAGTGAAACCTCAAGGCATTTCAAACCCGTTTTCTTTCTCACTCAAAGTCGCTTTTTAGCTCAAATTTAAATACATACTCATTGCAGGTGGATTAGTGCAAATGAGTGCTAGGTCAAATGCTGCACTCGGGCAACCTCACAGTTGTTACAGTGTTTGAGTGCACTTTGATGTACTTTAATGCACTTAGTTCTGCTAACGAGGTATTAACGTTGCGTTTTCAGCAAGGTCATGGAGCTGGAGGAGGAACTGAAGGTTGTCGGCAACAGCTTGAAGTCTCTGGAAGTGTCTGAAGAGAAGGCTAACCAGCGAGTGGAGGAGTACAAGAGACAGATCAAGACACTCACAGTCAAGTTGAAGGAGGTAAGCAAAGAGATCAAAATTACATGGAAGTGGTTCTTAAAAACCAACCATCATATAAAGGGTGCTCATCTATGCACATTTTGCATATGCACTTTAGTTAAATTTTTATTTTATCTTTTGTACTCGAAACCTGTCACTTTGAACTCGAAAATCGTTTTTTTGCAATTATTCATCTCGGAGGAACTGAGGATTGGTCTAGGAGTGGTGATTGGAAATGGCACACTTTCTTACCGTCTTACTTGCTTGCAGGCTGAGGCCCGTGCCGAGTTCGCTGAGAAGACCGTGAAGAAGCTGCAGAAGGAGGTTGACAGGCTGGAAGGTAACTTGTCGTCGCCAAAGCAACTCAGCCGCAACGCCCAGTCAATGGGATTTCTTCTCAATCTTTGGAACTTCTTCCAGTTCTATAGTTCATTTCTTCACTTAAAAATATCTTATTTTTTAATTATTATAATATGAATGACAGTTGTTTGCAAAATAGCTTTTTTAGTTCTTATCCACCGAGGTACTCATCAAATGCAAAATCCACTCTTTAATCGAAGTCTTCGGTGACATCCTTTTAGCGAAGAGTGTTTTCACGCTACCTCTGGCTTTGTGGTATTTTTCTTCGAGTCGTGGAGTTATCATCACGTGTCTTGCGTTCCGAGTTATTTAACTAGAATTTCACTCATTGAAAGAAAATTAATTTAATTAATCTAGGAAATAGCAACAAATTAATCATAGTAATAGTATATTTTTTTATTGGATTAACGAAAACGCCTAACTTTTAATTATTGGCTTGTTACAGACGAGCTATTCCATGAGAAGGAAAAATATAAGTCGATTACAGACGACTTGGACTCGACCTTCGCTGAACTCACTGGCTACTAAACAAACGCAAACAAACAAAACAAACAAAACAATCAATTTCTGCTGCTGTCTAACTTCTTCACATCGAAACTATCCACAAATTGATTTATTTTTATCAAATTTCTCTTCAGTTCTTCCTCTTGTGTTTCTGTCCACAAAATACTTTTACTCCTCTCTTATTACATCCAAACAAATTTAACCCAAACATTTTAATTTACTTATTCATTTATATGACCATAATATCCATCAGCTGCTTCTCAATCTCGCCAGGACTGCTAAATAACAAGGTAGTACGCTTTAGCTTTAACAGAACCGACTGAACAAGCTTAAGACATTTTCCATCTAGTTTCAATCATTCGATTCACACAGATCAAATTGATGTCAGTAAAAGAAATTGTCAAAATACCATTAACTCAGGGTATATTAACGGAAAATGTAGTAGCTTGTTCGCATGGTTCGGTAATAATTAGCTAAGATTGCATTTAAATTAATATAATGAAATAACAATAATTTCAAAAGACACTAGTTACGCATTGCATTGCTTAATTTACCATAATTCGTAATGCTTTATTGATGGATCACGGTCTCACCGAAATGTTCAGAAAATACCTGTCTTTCTCTCTTTCTCTTTCTAGTTTCTATCTCTCTAGTCACTATCTATTTCGTTTTCTTTACACAGTGAATTACTATGTCTATTTTCAGTGCTAATTGCTCAGTAGTATGTCCACTATATGTCTGTGATTGTGAAACTTTTTTCATGTCTCGGACACGTTTTGCTAAATTCACCGAATTTCTTCTTGCAGATGAGCTGGGCATCAACAAGGACAGATACAGGTCCCTGGCTGACGAAATGGACTCAACTTTCGCTGAATTAGCTGGATATTAATGCGAAAAAAAAAGCTAAAATGATCGATCCAAGCCTTTCTCATTTGCTTTAAACATCAGTTATGTGACATGGCAGTCTAAAAATGTGTGTAAACATCTTCACATTATAAAAAGAAACACTTTCATCTTTCACACGTCTTTATTTTTCTTCATACTCTACATTTATTGTATTTATTGTTAATGTTGAACATATTTGAATTTGTATTTTTTAGAAGGGAGGTTTTTAGTCCCGAGTTATTCTCTTCTTAATTTTAACAGATCAGATTTGGTTAATCATTCAATCTTTCTTGTCAAAGAAAGTCAATGAATATTGGGACTAGTATGCAGTAACGGCAAAGCATGGCGAAAACCACGCAAAATATCTCTCTCAGTCTCCTTTAAAAAGTCGACAAAGTAGACTGGATCTAGGAGACATTGCACATTGATTATCTATATAAATACTATTATTTATTAAATAACAAACAAAAAATCACTGTATTATTTGTTTAATACCAATAATAATAATACCGATATACTTATTGGTCACGTGTTTAAAATTTTGTGTTTAATAATTACAACTGATGGAGCCTGATTTCAACCCCCCCCCCTGACATAGACACCCCCTGGCCCTGGACTTGAATGAAGCTCGACGGCTGCGTGCCTTCACTATCACGTCGCGACGCCTAGCCTGCGTCACGACGCTCACAGCGCATGTCCCACCGACGCCAGTATTGACCGCCTCGACGCTGAAATACAGCGTGTTTGACTCATAGCGTTGACATATCGTGCATCAACCAGAGCCGGGTGAATTGTTTCTGTTTTGGTGGGTGACACCGGCCAGACTTTCGCGACAACGCGATCCGTTCTTGCTGGGTTTCACAAGAGTGTTGCTGCGTTTTGAAAACGCCAGCTTTGCGAGGCGTTGGCTTCAGATCAACGTCCAACGCGTGCCATGGTAGAAGTGGTCGCCATTGAGGATGGCCCCGAGATACAAGCCATCGAAGCAGGTAAATGGGAGTGCAATAATCGTTAATGTGGCTGAGATATTCTTACTGACATTTTATTTTAAATTTTAGACTCTTTTGGTGCTCGCAAATGGCTCAGTAGTTATCGAAATTAAAATGGTGGTTAATGTTTTGCGTGAACAGAATGGGTTTTTGTAAAAATTTGAAGTTTAAAAGAAGACATTGGGAGCTGTTACGTGCAGAAAAAATGTCAGTTGAACATCGCATTGATTTTGTTTTTGTTATTTTCCTGGTAACTGCTCTGCAGTGTAGCGTTACATTTTGTAACGACATCAGTAGAATAGACCAATTATTTCCAGACATAACTGAAATGACTTTGCTTAATTTTCCCCATTTCTTGGGAAGGGCCGTTAGTTAAAGTACATTTTTTGTGAGCAAAAAGGAAGCGCCCTTACTGTAGTTTATTTACGCCACATAGTTTCGGGAATAAATTAAACATTCACATGAGACGAGCGTTGTTTTGGGTTGAACACACCTTCGCCTGATTGGTTTTAGATAGATCAGCAAGATTGACAGGACGGAGATGGAAATGGAAATGATGTGGGTGGTTCGACTGTTAGTCTATTCAGGTGAAAAGTCAGATGTGTGTGTAGGAGTTTAGGTACACAATATAATCCCACGTGAAATTGAGTTAACATAGGCAGCCCGCAACATACCTGCCAGCGCACCTCCCATCAGCATTTAGTAGTTATTTATTCAAGAGGGCATTAGCTGATGCCAGGGTTTTTGTTTTCACCCGGAGGTAGGTAATACACAAGGGATGGCACTACAAGTTGAAACAAAATTAGGCTACAGCTTGATAATATGCAAGGTTTTAAGATAATACAAAGTAAAATTTGAATGTGTGCACGTGTTAAAATACTGGTCGCTGGACTTTAAAATATCAGTTAAAATCGTGAAACGCAGCCGAATACAAACCCCCTTTTATGAAAGGTGATACTAACTTTAATGGCCATGCAACCGGGTGATTTATTTAGAGTAATCTAAATCCCAGACCCTGAACTGAAAATGTAATTTACTTTAAAAAATGAAATAAATAGCCAAGAATTTCTTATCTAGTAACGTGAAGCAAATCGACCGAGCTTTAACTATAACAATCCTCGAAAGTGCGAACCCTCACGAACTGCGCGACAAGCTTTAGAATACTTACATTGTGGCAGGGTTTTTGGTTTTTCTGGCGATTCCACTCGGGAGCTGAAACCAACAAGCGATAGATGGACGGGGAGCTAGACTGAACAAATGTGCCACCGAACCGGGATACGAAACTGGGACCTCCCAATCGTCGAATGGGCTTTAGAGGCGCGTCAACCGCAAGGTCATTTTGCGCCTACTCAATCATCCTTATTTGTTAACAAAAACTATTTGAAATGGGTTTTGAATGCTAAGTAAAGGACAACAAAATTTCCCGACGTTTCGTAACATGTACTAGTTACTTCTTCAAGGATAAGAGCAGTCCTGACAATTTTCCGATAACAAAAGAACCACATAAAATTATAACAATTACATAGTTCAAAAGCATCCTAAATGTATCTAAATAAAATAATCAGGGTCAATATTTAAAAAACTAGTGTATTTTGTATTTTCTGAAATAAAATCCCGAACAAATTGGCGTTTTTACTAACTAACCAATTATGTGTATTGGATAAATACAAGTATCAAGGATAAATCAAGTAGACATGAGTCTAAAAACCATCATCTTTATTTGTTCTTTATTACGAAGCGGGTTCGTCTCGCGGTTCGATTACAAATTTTTCCAGGCTAGCTCCCCTTCCTTACATTGTTAGCAAAACCGACTGAAGAGCCGCTCGAACAAGATATCCGATCGCCTGCTTGTCCATGACGCTATCTGATCAAACCAGAAAAAACATTTTCTTCACAGTTTCCACCCTTGAAGTTTGATAATGTAGGTCAAGAGTTTTCCTTGATATGTCTGAGAGAGCCGTAATATTTTCTGACATCGATCGCACGATCATGGCTCACACCGTTGACTTCTCAATGCAGTCCCCTCATTTGCATTGCCCGATGAAATGCAGTTGATTGTGATTACTTTCTCATGCGAACAATGCTGCTTGCTGTTTCCATTCCATGATTCTCACTCTGGCGCAAGAAAATATACTTTTGTGGTTGGCTGCTATACGTTGTTTGACAAACACAATAAACATGACAGTTAGAGTAGACAATTTCACAGACAATTAGCCTGGAACAAGGACATTGTGTGTTACGATATAATATTCAAACATTAGTGAGACACAGAAAATTGGTAAATTAAAGCCACAGCAGAAATATTAATAGTTATTTTTAAGCAAGATTTGAACACATTTTAAGACGTAGATTATTATAAAATGATAAAGAACATATTTTCCTGGCGTGAACATCAACTAAGACCTACGCAATGAGTTCATTACATTTGTTCTTTATTAAAAAGCTGTGGTAAGATATCGCCAAGTTTTACATAAATCTCAGAATATGAATGTAATAATATGCATTTTATAATTCGTTCTACCGTTACATTGACATAAACTATGGTAAAAATACATAATTATGTTTTCAAAGCTAATCTGTAGACACCATTAGCAAGATTAGCCACTAAATCGGAAGAAAAAAGGTAAACAAGCCTATTTTTTAGTCTGGACTTTAGAAAATGCATATCGTTCCCATTCCACTTCGTTCCTCTCACTCTTCATATTCGATTTTCTGTTCATTCTTCACTCGTTTTCCTTGCTTTCCAAATGCAGCAGTAACCGACCCACAGCGTTCACTACTCGAAACTTTTTAGGGGTATTATAGCTCCTCTGGAATCAGAGTGACTGTGAGTATTCACAGCCTAGTGGTTCTACTCCTTGGAGATCCGGATTTTTCACATCAAATGCACTAAAATCCTCCTGTTCTGGCTTTGGCCAGAGCACGATTGGTTAGCACGAGTGTTAGAGTAACACTCGCGACAGGTTATTATTGTGGTTTGAATCTCCTGTTAGACACTAAATTATAAATAGTAACGAGAGTTTCTATCAATAAAGTACTCGGCCCATTGCAAGGATTTGGAATTTGAACCTAATGTTACAGATGTTTAGCTCGTTCAACGTTTTCAGCATTGAAAATAGTTTGACTTTTTTTTTTCGAAATTCTTAAATGAGCAGGAAACAATTCTAAACAAAACCGTTGTTTGCAATGTGCTGTTGCTTGCGCCCTTTCCACATGCACATTCCACAATGCGTAAACGCCACGCACGGCTTGCACAGCGGCCATGTTCGGTCCAGCTGTCTTGTGCATCGCATTACATTACATGCGCAATTAATGTCTTCTAGCCGCCCACCAGAATATCAATTCCTCCATTCCCCTTTCGCCGTTCCCCATTCCCTGTTCCCCGTTCAGAGTCGGGAGCAGCTGCCCGCACTCCCGCACTGCGGCCCTGGAGAAATTAACCTGCTACGTCGAACGTGAAATAGTGGTTGCGGGTTGCAATTTATCACAATAAAGAGTTTTTTATGGATTTTAAATGGACTCTCCTGTGCATGACTTATTATATAGGTTAAATTATTTCCAAAACATTTCTTAGTAGTTAGTAGGTGCAATGTCGCTTGGGTTTTCATCGGGGTGAAATAGCACTTTACATGTGTTCTTTTGAGAGGCAATAACACCACATTTTTTTACTCGTGGCTGAGTGCATAACTCTAGGAAACTAAATAATTTCACGTCATGTTTTTGGGTGTGGCCAAGACAAAATTTGCATTGTCAATGGTAATTTCGCCAATCAATTGCAGTGAAATGCACATATAGTTTCTTTTAGAAATCGAACCATACTGAAAAGTTTCCCAAAGCGCTTGGATTAGGTCTTTATATTTTCTAGTGAAGTAAACTTCCCAGGCATCAATTCAAAACCAATTATTTCGATAGAAAAATGTGAAAAAAAATAAAACGTTCACTTTCAGCTTTCAGCTGTCACCTCCACTGTGCATCAACACTGGTTATCGGAAACTTAATCAGAGTCTTGACAGTGCTGTCGACAGCTAAACCAGATTAATTTTCCAAGCCTTGGCCTTCACCAGCCAACGGAGTTAATCCTGTAGTAATGGAAACCGTTTTCCAAGGCCATCAACATATCGTCTCATTTTTTAACTGGCAGGCACATAACGTCGCAAAATGTTCAGTTTGTATGTTTCCTATACCATGCTCGAACCCATCGCAGCGGTTTTCACGCATCGTTTCATTTCAAAACGAGAAGCACAAAATCCAGAAACTCGCTACAGACAAGAACTCCGAAAACAAACTTTCCCTAGTAACCAACGTCCAATTAAAACTTGTTTTCACGAATCCCACCTTCCTTATCGACCTTCCTGAATCAAGCCATCCCGTTAATGGAACCCCTCGCTCAAATCAACACTACAAATCAATCAATCTTTTGTCGCGCCAGTGGCCATCCCTACGATCGTTGGTATCGTCTTGGCGGCCATCCTCTTCATTGTCGCCGCCCTCTGGTTCGGTTGCTGTTGCTATAAGCGCCGGACCAAGCAGCAGCGAGCCGGTCCCGAGAAACCATTGGCTCTGCAGCAGCATCGACGCCCGACGGCCGTGAGAAGTCCTGCAGGAGCTGGGCCAGGAACGCACTACCTGAAGAAGACTCCAAGTCCGACGGGACCTGCCAGGACACCGCCTGGAGTGAGTCCTCAATGCGGATTCGATTAATTCTAGTTTTAGAGCAACTCAAGATGAACCGGCACAGTAATTTGTATATATTTTGTTAGCTTGGGGTTCTCGTCAAATTAAGAGCTATTTTAGCTAAACGATATGTGTATTACGACCTCAGGATATGTGCTTCATAGGGTAGATCTCTTGACGCGCTAAGTATTAAAGTTTTCGTCTCGTTTTACCTCAGTCAAAGTTTGAGGTTTCTCGCTCAATTTACGTTCTCAATTTCGTGTTCGAGGCATCAGACAGAGTAAGTTGTGAAAGCAGCCGCATTATTTCATGCGTGATAAACGGTGGGGGATTTACCGCCTCACTCTAACGTCAATAACCCATAGGCGTGCGAGTCAGAATACAGAAAAGCGGAGCATCAGCACTCGATATTCCGCACTCGATATTCCACACTCGTGTATTAATTCTGCGGTGAAATATTGAAAGAGAGGGAGATTTGATGAAGCGAGCTAAAGTCCTTCAGAGCATGGTCTAGACTTCTGATTGGAAAAAACTCTGCGGTTCATTGATTGTAACGCATCATCAATAAGGATACAGCTGTTTGGGACTGCAAGTCATTTTTAATGTTTATTGGGTTCAGAAAGGTTACGTATGTGATCATCTCAGTCTTTTAGATCAGCCGTTATGTTGTTTAACGGCTTTCTTAACTGACAAAAGGCCATGGGAGTCTAATGGCGTCTGTGAATGAGTGGATGATGATTAGTATGATGATGAACCTAACCCAGAAAGAAAAAAAAGAAAATTTTGTGGCCACTCCTGTCTAAAAGCACCCAGGGTACCATTGACTACACAAATCCATGCTGTCGAGATGTTGATAAGCGAAGCGAATGAAGTTGCTGTAGCTTACATCCCTTCAACCTCACTCAGGACTAATCATTTGCATTATCGTCACCCATCCAATATCTAACTCATCGCAGTGATGCTTAACTACGATGATCTCACGAGAACCGGTGTTTCCAACATCCTAAACCTGTAAACGAAATATTTTAAATGTATTGAGTTTCAATGCTAAAGAATCTATGAATAATTCAGGTGCATGTAACGTATTGACTTGTTGGACTTGTTGTATTGACCTTGGACCTCGGAGTCAGAAATGTAACAAGGGTGTCGTTTGTCTCGACGAGTGCAGCACGAGAGCGGGCTTACTCCCAACGGACTGCTCCCATCTCTCAAGTCCAGCCCCGTGACGGAGTCGCTGCCCATCACCGAGGGCGTTCAGACGCGTGTAGACGCCTCCACCTTCCACACCGAGAACGAGGTCAAGGATAAACCCACGACGCCCTCAAAGGAGGAGATTGAGACCAACGAGAAGAATCTTACTGGAGGAACCGAATACTCGTGCGGCAAGCTTGGCCAGCTTGCTTTCAAACTTAGGTACGGTACTTGGTTTTTAGGGAAATCGCTGGCTATGGTATCTGGTAAAAGTGGTGGCGCAATTTTCTAGTGGCATTTGAAAAATATGAATTAAGATGATTCCGCATGTTCCTGGTAGGAACATTTTGTCGAAAGAAAATGTGTGAACATATGTCCCTCCATCTTCAAAAATTGATTCTTTACTTTAATTAAACTCTTTGTATATGAAGTAGCTATGAAGCTCCTTGTCAAAAATGGACAGATGGTTTAAAAATTGAAAGATGCTGTGTAAACCCATCGTAAGCTGTCCAGTGCACAGTCGAAACATTTCCTCCTATTTCCCCAGGTACAAGAGTGAGAAGAACGCTCTGGTGGTGAGCGTCGTGAAATGCAGAGACTTGCCACCGAAAGACCCGAACCTTGGTTCGAGTGACCCTTACGTCAAGCTGCAATTGCTACCGGACAAGCAGCACAAGGTGAAGACCCGTGTGCTGCGCAAGACTCACAACCCGGTCTACGACGAGGACTTCACCTTCTACGGCATCACGTTCAATCAGCTGCAGGTACAATAGAAATCACGTTCGAGATACCCAGAGCATGGCTGCACCGAGGCAAGGGGAGCACTATTATAGGGGTGGCATTTTCGTTCTTGAAATTCAGCAAATTTTTAAAATATATCTCGTTTTATTCCACTAACTGAACTTCTTCCAATACATGTTTTGTAAATTTTTTCAGTAAAGTCAACAGAACAGGCCAAATTTTTTTTCAAATATTGTTATGTTCTTGGGTCTGGGCGGACACAAAGATTGTTAATATCTGTACGATCCACCGTAGGAACTTACTTATAATATTCTCTCGAATTTGTAATTTTCTTAAACGGGGTAGTTGAGAATGCAAAATTTAAATGATATCTGAAACTTCTAGTATGCATAGAAGGTACAGATTTATTTAGTTCAGAAATTTATAACTCAGCCGAACACTTTAAAAATAAGGTTTATAAGTAAAGTCTAAAAAAGAAATTGTCATTTTCTATCAGCTTCTTCTGCCAGCGGTGGCACAGTTGTCTAAAACTTCCCTCATGCCAACTTCAACAGCTGTTCTGAAACTTTCCGCTTGATTGCAGAGCATCACTCTGCACTTTGTGGTGTTGAGCTTCGACCGTTACTCTCGGGACGACATCATCGGCGAGGTGTTCTGTTCGCTGGGCACCGTTGACATCTCACAAGCCAACAACCAACAACTTGCGCTTTGCCGAGAGATCCAACCGCGGAGTCTCAAGGTGATTACCATTTTGGAACAACACCGGAAACAACACAAATGTTAACTGTAGCAATCAACCTACATCTTGCACCAAGGAGAATGGTCCTGAATGCATGTGGCCTCTTGAGGGCACAGACACGGAGACGATTCGTCAGAGGCTGACGATTCTGACTCACGGAGGTTGTGACTTTGGAGTTCCACCAGACGGCAGTAAAATTCCTTGGCGGCTCCTGTTTCAGATTCGCTCGCAAGGACGAGGAGAGGTCCTGGTGTCTCTGTGCTGGCAACCAGCAGCCAACCGACTGACTGTGGTAGTTCTGAAGGCACGTAACTTACCGAAGATGGACGTGACAGGATTGGCAGGTCAGTAACAGTTGCTTGGAATCGGTTTAAGGAGAGCCAATCCAAAAAATTGACTTCCAGCAAAATATTTTCCTTGAAAATATCGATAATTTTCTTTCATTTACCACTCCGTGACTGCTTGCAGATCCGTACGTGAAGATGTATTTGCTCTATAACGGACAGCGGATTGCCAAGAAGAAAACGCACGTGAAGAAACGAACTCTGAATCCCGTATTCAACGAGTCGTTTGTCTTCGACATTCCCGTGGGAGCAGAGGGACTTGACCATGTCAACCTGGAATTCCTGTTGCTCGATTGGGACAGAGTGACCAAGAACGAGGTAAGAATAATTTTGAACTTCAAAGGTATGATCAATAAAAAGCGTAGTAAAATTCGTGTGGCTACAGGTCAGGGAAAATTATTTGTATTAATCGTTTATACGACATGTCAGGTCTAACGAGATCCCTTCATAGATGTTTTGAGATAGGCTGTAAACCAAAAATGCATCCACAGTCCACACCAGAAGTCCTACGATCCTAACGAGAGATGTTTTTAGATCGTTTAGCAGAATGGACCGTCTCAGCCAAGTCCTTTACTCACTAATGCCATGTGGAAAAGCGTATTCCCCGAGGGAAGCGAAACTAGATGCCACGCGGTATAACCCTACGGTTGCCGACAGGTCAACAACTTCCCACTTACTAAACCAATTACTTGATAGATAATTGTTTCCTCTTCAGGTAATTGGACGCTTGGAGCTCGGCGCCGCTAAAAGCTCTGGCTCGGCTCTTCATCACTGGAACGAGGTCTGTAATTCGCCCCGTCGCCAAATTGCGGAGTGGCACAAACTGCGGGAGTAATTTGCGAGAACGACAACGCATTATCTTTTGGTATTACCACAGATTGTATTACCTATGGTATTACTATGCAACTACCATGTCATCTTGATATATCTATACTCATTCCATTAAAGTCCAAAATCTAGTTGGTTTCAAACTAGGCACACATGTAAACACCACTTACTAGGTAAATCACTTTATCTGTGGAATTACAATGTACGTACCCTCTGTAAAATCCAGCACCGTAAAGCGCGTCAATACGTAACATGCTTGGTAATTATATGTATGTCTTATGGTGAGGGGACGTGCACTTTTGACCATCTAACATCTGGCTTAGTTATTGGTTACTTATAATATGTTAAAGCACATATTTAAAATATGTTTTGGAATACAAGGATTAAAGAAAGTACGTTTACCCGTGGCTAAAACTCAATCTTATATGAATCTGTGGCGACATATATCTTAAAATAATTGACAATACCTGTACATACATTCGATCTCAGTTGCTTAGCTTAAAGACAAACTCAGTGCAGATTTAACCTAGGTTTGCATCATTTTTAAATTTATTATTTAATTTTAGTATATGGTCCAATGTAAGAGTTGAATTGTGCACATTTCAACTTTTGATTATATCCCAGCACAAGACACAATTACCAAATCATGAGGTTGATAGTTTCCTAGTGAATAGATGTTCCTCTCAAGTTTTTAACTACCAAGGCCCTGAACATAATGATGTTTTAGGCGTTTTTAATGTTAATTAGAAACCTGAATATAATGCTTTTCTACCAATGTGTAAAACGTAGAGAGACTGTATAACTCTGCTCAGAATCCTTGACTATTACTGTAGGGAAAATCCATGCAGGAAATGGTGTACCACATGAAATGGGTAGATATTAAAGTAATTTCTAAGCTTTTCCCAAAGCACTGTTTTAAAGTTTAGGACCATCAAAGTAAGGACTCAAGGTTCCAAACTTGTTTTCAAATTATAAATCAAATTAAACCCCACAAGGCGGTGGCTTTCTTGCAAATTAGAAGTTATCAAAAAATGTGAGCAAAGCTGCTAATACTCAAATATGGCTTGATGTAAATGTCACAGCGGCAGTTGCTTCACTTAGCACAGGTAGATATGTGGTAGGATCAGTTAGGATATAATTTATAATCGAACATTTTAACAAATACCATGTGTTTACATAAAATCTATCCGATGTTGCAGTGGTATTCTCAATAGTATTAATATGTAACGTGAATCCTTGCATTAATGTTATCTGCATTACATAATAATTTCATGGTGTTACTAATAATTGTAATTTATTGTACACTTTACGTAAAAACTATGGGATGCGTTAACAGAAATAATCGCTTTGTGTGTGGCAACGGGTATATTTTTACTGGAGGGAAGTGATATTCAAAAATAAACATAGCAAATGATTTTACTAGAGTTTGTTTCTGCCATTGATTGATGTTGCTAGAACCATGTTATATCAACTTCCTGCCAAACGACGGGATCAAATTATTTCAGCTGCATACATATGGCTGCACACAAAAACAGCCGTCTCTTTCAAGCAATTATTGAATTTTCCTTGTGGTGCGCGGGTAACAGCGTGGTGCTTACATCGGCGTCCCCGGGACATACGTGAAAAATCGTTCTCTGCTCCAATGGTTGAGTCTCTCTGAAATTATTGGTCAGATTTTGCTCGTCTACGTTTTTCATCGTGCGAAAAACTTCTAGCTGTTCGCTGGATATTCCAACTAACTGACGATTTACGAACCAGAGAATAGAGTGGTCACAGGCAATAGTTTTCACAGAACCCCAATACATCAAATAGTCTTCGATAAACGGCGAGAAGAATCTGTCAACACCTACTGGAGTTAATCTTGCAGATGTGTGGGCGTCCTCGACGTAAGGAAGTACATCAATTATTATTTGAATGTCTGGATTCGGATCAGGCTGCAGCTCGAAGAAGTAACAAGCAACAACAATCCCATCCTTCTCTTTCAATGCTTCTTCTTGGGTTTTGTAGTCGCTGTTATAATGAACCACGTGCATTTCAAGGGGCAGGCTTTTACCGTCTATCTTGTGTTCGCTTCCTTGCAGATCGGTGTCGCCCCAGTGGAAATGGAACTGCGAGAATATGAAGCTTGAAAGAAGTGGCCCATCTGTTAGAAACGGTCGTATTTCTGGCCATTTAGCACTTAAAATAGTTGTGTGGCCGGAATTAGTGATTTTCAGTTTTGATGGCATGTTATCGTAGCCATGCCATATTAGTTTCGGCAAGTTCAAGGGTTGCGCTTGTTCAATAGAAATATCGATCGGAGAAGGAAAGATACCTTCTTTATCCACCAGTTCTTGAACATTAAATATACTTTCAGAGACTGACGTTTCTTCCATTATTATTTTAGTTTTCGAGAGCAGAGCAAGAAGGAAAATTAAGTACTTTTTGAAATTAACTTCTTGAAGTATACAACTTTTTCCAAGCTTCAACGTCTCTTGTGTTCTCTGCTACATAACACAACATTTTGGGCAGTGATTTTAGCATATTGAATATGGCGCCAGATTTTCGTGTTTGTAGCGCGATCTGTATGTAGCTTCCGAAGTTAATTCATTCAATATTGCTCGCTGGCAATCGAGGGGAAGCTTGAGAGATGGTGCTGAGACGTATACATTTCTAGCTTTCGGTGTGTATAATGGTTTGAATAGCTATTCGCAGGCTGCATATTGAAGCCACCGCTTATAAATGTATTTACTGGCTAAGGATTGTAATTCCTCGAGATTAATCTTTATTTCTTATGACGATGACGCTTGGTCATTTAGCAGAATGACCTTGCATCTGTCTACATGAGGGGTTCAATGGAAGAAAATATTTTACAGATTTCATTATTATGTGTCATAGGATCGCGGTTTCTTGCTTATAAATAAGCACGCCGAGTGTCAGAATGGGTGACAAAGCGTGCAAGAAACTTGTGAAGGTGGACAACTGGGGTATGTTCTTTCTTCAGCGACTTCAACAACATTTTTCGAGAGATGAATTTTGCGACTTAACTTTGAACTTTACAAACGGCGAGAAAGTCAAGGTAGGATATGTGTTATATGATAGCTTATAAATGAAAAAAGTTGTGAAGTATCTTTTAAGTCTTAAGGTTCTACCAATTACCCAGCCAATTTCAATTTATACTTAATATTTTATTGCATATTAAGCATTGAATGAGCCTTTCACAAAGCCAGAGGTTCACAATATTGCTTTTTACCAATGCTTGTACTTTCCTATCATTCCCTCCCATACTACATAATTTATAATTGTTTAGGCCCATCGTCTTGTGCTGGATGTGTGCACAGAATACTTTCAAATTCTTCAAAACCAAGGGCTTTTTGTTGGAAACGTTGTAAACATGCCCGAAGACATGCTACCAGATGTAGTAGTTCCTGTTGTCAAGTAAGTTGACCCTCATAGCTGGGGTTGTTGATGTATCTTGTCTTCAGACACCTAGATTTTGGATTAAAGACACTCTTCAAATTCTTACTCTTTTTGAAATTCTTGTTTCAGTTTCATGTACACTGGTCGCTTGGAATTTCGAGCTGACATCCAAGCACGTCTTTATGCGACAGCGCAGAAGATGAAAATGACAGTTCTAACAAAACTTTTGGACGCGCAATCGTTAAACTCACAACAGCAACAAAAATCACTGCAGGCAGCAAAGTCTAAACCTACCCAAGTAGTAGTTTCTCCGAAGAAGCTACCGCCCGGAACATTCACGAATCTCCAAGGGAAGAAAGTTTCACCAAGGATAGTCGATCCAAACTTGACTGCTACTCTACCTGGTCGAAAGTACGTTTCGATCGAATAAGTGTTAAAAGATTTCTTAGCAACTTAATTTAAGGTCACGACAGTCAATGTCTACTTTTCGTTTTCAATTTTAAAAAATTGCTATGTTTTTTGCTTTCAGATTGCCAATATGGAAAAGGCGCAGCATTCCGATCTATTCTCCAGCAACACACTCGGCAACACAATTTGACCAACCTATCAGAATAATTTCGACACCGGCTGCGAGTGAACCTCCTCGGCCGACACGCTTTGAGTGGCCTGATGACACAGATGAGCCATCAACCAGTCCCTTGACTGCTACCTTTGAGGACATCTCTTATGAAAGCAAACCTCTGATGCAACTCAAACAACCCAAACCAAACATACTGATACGAGAAAAAGCACCAGTTACTCCTGTGCCCGTCGAAAAGAAAGCTACGTTCGAAGATGTGTACCGCACTGGCGCCGTTGGGCTGGCAAAGCGGCCGGCAACTGACACGATACCTGCGGAATCGGCAAAGAAGGCCAAAACCATGGACTTGCAGGCGATGAAAGAGTATCTCCAAGAAGCTCACGTTAGGAGCCGGATGATCGAGGGAGAGGATAGCGATGAAGACATCGACGACGATCTAGATGCAGCCGAGATAATGAACAATGACGAAGAAGACGAGGAAGAAGAAGAAGAGGAAAATGATGGCAACCAGGAGGACACCAGTTTGGAACAGAATATTGTCGCACCTCACAAGTCTATCCTTAAAACTTCAAGTTGCACGGACGATGAAACACCTTCAAATAAAAGGGTAAGATTCTCGGTGGACAATCTGTGTGCTGCTGAGAAGGAAAATGACGTGAAACCAGCGGAGCTAAGAATGCTTCCCACGAGAGCGCTCTCGAACATCACTTCGGCATCGACTCCCACCGCCACCAACCACGCCAAGATCATCAGCGAGGTGCTGAAGAAGTATCCGCACCTGGTGAAAAACAACAAGAACATCCGGCTAAAGATCTTGCAGCGCGGCGGCAGCGCCTCGTCTCAGGTGGCCGTGGAACGCGACGCCGCCAACAAACCGGTCAAGTCCAAGGTGTCGTACGTGGTGCTCAAGTCGGACGCCACAAGCGGGCGCATGAAGGGGCTGGTGGCAACAGGGTCCAAGCCCGTGCCCGTGCCGCAAATGCAGCGTACTACCTTGTCCAAGGTGGCAACCGGCGCAGAGAATGTGGATGGCCCGTGGCTATGCCACTCGTGCGGAACAGACGGCGAGCCCCTCCACTTTGAGACCTATTACACGTACCGCCACCACCTCCAAGACGTGCATTTGGAGAAGATAGACGTGCGGATATGCGAGCACTGCGGACACCGCGCCAGCAAGCGCAACCTGCTGCTCTACCACCAGTTCACCAAACACAACATTGCCCCGCCGCGCAACTGCTCGTTCCCGAAGTGCGACCTGTGCTCGTACGTGGCGCTGAGCGAAAGCCTGCTAGCCAAGCACCGCCTCCACCACTCGACCACCAACCGCAGCTATGTTTGTCAGGTGTGCAACGCGGACTTCCGCAGTCAGGGTGCACTTGCCGGACACATGCAGACCAACCTTCACCTGGGGTTCAAGAAGGAATACGAGTGCCGACACTGCGCCAAACCGTTTTCGAGCAACATCAACCTGAAGGCCCACATCCGGCAGAGCCATAGAGATCTGGCAAAGCAGCCGGAAGAGGAAGATGGTGACTTTGAGCTAGCGGAAGAAGAGGAGGGCGAAGATGCGGATGGCATGATGGAGGTGCCCGTGCTGGATGGCATGAATGAAACGGCTACTGGTATGACGATTCTAGCAGAGGCGCCAGCATCGCTGGAGCCTTCGTCGGAGGCTGAAGGACTCAGTCACGTTGCTACTGGAATCGCCACCTCTCTGGGACTGACAGACAGGCAACAAACAGTAATTTTGCTCGACAATAACCAGGAGTATATTTTACATACGACGGAGGTGGAAGGAAATGAATTCGGTGTTATAGATGGGGCTTTAGTTCAAGAAGGTGGGGGTTTCATTATTCCCGACATGATTGATGGAGAAGAAGCGTCTCATGCCGAGGGGGAAGAAGAAGATGAAGTGGACGAAGAGCCCCAGGAGAGCTACGCAGTCGAGCCTGGAGACATGGTTCAGAGCAGCGGTGAAGTTATGATGGTTCTAAATGACCACTGCTATGCTGAAGATAAGGACGAAAACCAACTGCAAGAAAATCATTCCCAGGACGATAATGTGATACATCTACAAACGAATGACCTCGGTGGTTTGGAATTTGTTCGAAACGATGACATCGGCACCGAGGAGAAACTGGTGGTCGGGGATGGAGATAAAATTCGACGGATTGTTTTCACTAACAAGTCTAAACGGATCAAGACGTTCATTCCTCAGCCTCCTTTGCTGGTGCCAGCAGTTAGCGAAGTGGAACTGCAAAATGCGGAAGAACGTCCAGCTGCTATCAGCAAGCCAGCCGAGGAGATGTCGAATCTGTTGGATGATTGGGATGAGGAATGCACCGAAGACATGGAGAGCGCAGTGCCAAATTTGCAGGATGCCATGCCCACAAGAGGTGATTTTATTTCATAGCATGCATGTAAACTGAGAATGGTGTTAACAACTAATCAGTAGTAGCTTAGCATGTCTTATAGTTGAGTATTTGGGCATTTGGAGTGTGAGTGATCCAGCTTCTAGCTGACTTGACTTTTAGTCCATTTGAAAGCTGAACAACAAACTCTTTGTCACTTTTTGCTGTATTTTTTTACTTGATTTCTTTTTTTATTTTAGATGATACCTACGTTATGTCCAACGCTACTGTCAAAGAAGATTCATTTCTCCTGCGCCAAGAACTTGCACCAGCAACGGTGGACGAGGAACTTCCACTTGTACCAGTCTTAGACAACAATTTACCAGAGGAAAACGTTTCGAACACATTGATGGTTGGTATCAGTTTTGACACTGGAGAAGATAATGGTATTGCAACTACAGAAAGTGACTGCCGGCAACAAATTTTGGACATGTCGGATCAAAGTCTCTTGGCAGCCGAAGCTGATGTAAAAGAGGGGTCGTTGCTTGAAGATCAGGTGGAAGCTGATGTAAAGGATGAGTTGTTGCTTGAAGATCAGGTAGAAGCTGATGACACAATGAGTGCCAACTTGTTGCTGTCAGACGACAGTGAAATTACTTGCTTACCATCAACAGTTCAGGCTGTCGAGTCTGACATGTCGGATGTAAACAAAAGCAAGAACCTGTCAGTGCAGAGAGATCTGGAAGGTACACAGTATACTCAGGACAATGTAGCGGAAACCAACGAGTTCTCTGATGTGCCCGACGAAGTAGTTGAAAACAACCGCAATGCAGCACTTGCAGATGTAAGTAAAACTGGCCCAAAAGAAGATATAGTTGACGACAGTTTGGTTGGGAAAAGTGAACTGGTAACAGGTGAGTTAAGCAAAAAAGATGTGATGTCGTTACCTGTACTAGAAGGTGACAGAGCGGAGTGAAGGCTGACTAGCCGAGTGAATTTTAGGCAGCTTATGTCATGGACATGCTGTTGGCTTCGAATGCCGACATCGAACCGGTGCCATTTACGGGGTTCGCGCATAACGTTTCGGAATGCGACGCTCGCCTATATTTTATCGTAATGAACCAAGTATATATTATTTTGATTGTATTTAAGTAAAGAAGAGATGATCGCTGAAATGTATTCGTCTGTTGCCAGAAAATAGTCAATCTAATTAGTAATCACTGAAATCTTTGGATAGTAAGCTTATACAAAAGTTTCTATTTTAAATTGGAAATTAATCGGAACCAAAAATCATCACTAAAGCTTGAAGCAGTATTCCATATTAAATTCTCATGAATCCATGAACCAATGAAGTTCATATTTAATGGGATGACTGAAAGAGTTTTTACTAGCCAAGAAATAACTTTTAACTACTACGTAATTTTTTAATTACCTTAAACCTTCTTCATGGGTAGTTTTTTTTTCCGTACAGAAATATAGATTTATACTTTTTTTTTGTTAACTTCATACTACCTATTTCAGTTCCCTACACTATCATCATTAACCTTGCTAGTTAAATAAGAATAAAATAAAGTATCTTGATGAGTAGGACACTTTCTAGAAGTGAAGAAACAAAACAATAGTATGTTTATTCGAAGATAATTTAGTATACTCAACCTGCTGAGCTATGCATAAAAGTGTGTAAATAACTGTTTAAATTTTTTTCATGAATGTTTTGTTTTCAAATAATTTTATTAATTGGTAGGTATTGAGGGTGAATCCTGAAACTGTTGAGCGTTTTTTTCTTTCTAATTGCACTACGCGTTTTGTAAACATATTGTAACGTTCTTTATGTGTAGATAAGCTTGATACCTAGATGCAATCGTCAAATTTGTGAGTATCTATTTACATGTAAATATATTTTTTGTAAATAGGTATTTTAATCATCAAAATTACCTTTCAGTACCAAGTTTGTGAATTACCTCCTTATTACTCAGAATGCCTCATGTACTTTGTTTTGTTAACAAATTAAATGATAATCTTCTGTTACAAATAATAATATACTACTTACACCAGAAAAAAATGGATTTGTGAACTTCATAGTCTTTGCAACCAAAATTAAAGATTTTAGAAGATATATGAAAATATTTCTGGAAAAATATGATTAATTAAGAGATTGCTCTTTATTGGCATTTGAATGACTGCATTCAACTGTATTTAAGTTGTACAATGTTTTTCTGGCCAAATAAAATATATTAAACATCTGATCTAGGAATATGTACCTACGCATCACCTACAGCTAAATCTGCAATTTTAAAATGAAATAAAAATCTTTGGTGGGGTGAATTATTATTATCAACACTTTAACCAAAGCTATAACCATCTCAAAAATTGATGCCCAAACGGGGACTCGAACTTCGATATCCACCTATCGCGGGTGTTGCTCTAACCCATTAAGCTACTTGGACTCTGGCTTTTGAGATGATTTTAGTGTATTTGTTGAGAATGACAGATCTCCAAGGAGTAGAACCAAGAGGCTGTGAATACTCACAGTCAATCTGATTCTAGTGATCAAAGCTAGTGATTTTGCTAGTGATGCAATACCATGTCACAACCTGTCAAACTCGAGGAACTCCAATTTGACGTTGGACGCGTTGAATTTAAATGAAATCTTATTTAAATTGCAAGCGCTTGCAATGTGCGAGGTATATGATCATTATCAACACTAAAACCAGAGCTAAAACCATCTCAAAAATTGATACCCAAACTCCTTGGAGTCTACTCTTTGGAGATCTGTCATTCTTATCAAATATACTAAAATCGTCTCAAAAGCCAGTGTCCAAGTAGCTCAATGGGTTAGAGCAACACCCGCAACAGGTGGAGATCAGGGTTTGAGTGTCCGTTTGGGCATACATTTTTGAAACGGATATAGTGTTGATAATAATAAAATACCCCGCGCATTGCAAGCGTTTGCAATTTAAATAAGATTTCATCTACATTCGGTGGGGTGTTTTGGTGATTTGTTGTGTGGTTCATGGTTCAATAACTGAGACTCTACAATTTATACACAGTATTTTAATTTCTACAGAATTTCTACATAGCATATTTAATTATTCCCATGGTCTAGGACCTCTCGTTTGTGTCCAATTATCTAAGTCAATCGTTTTAATTTTCTCAAACTCGGTTTCTAGAGTAACTTCCCCTGGCTGTTTCATCTTGCCACCTTTCTTTTCTACATCTTCTGGCTTCACAGGCTGATGTCTGGCAAATTGATACCTAAGGGATAAAGGAATCAAGTGTTAATTTCAAAATTATATGTGGTGGGTAATATTTGTTTACTTAGGGCAAGTTGGGCTACAAACCTTATTTGGGCAAATTCTTTCAGTCCAAACGATCCCCCCAGAACAAGAACTAGGAACGGTATTCCATATCGAATAGATTTTCGATTCAATGCTCTTGAAGTTTTCTCATACAGAAGATTTAGTTCTTTCATGTTTACTTTTAGCATATTTCTTTGGTTACTATCAAGTTTTTCTAACATGCTAGACTTGAAGCACACTGCTCTTTGACTGCCAACATTATTACCAGAGTAAAATAAAAACTATATTTTATTACATTGATTTAGCATAAATCAACACCAATACCGTCAATACCTAAGAAGCATCACAAAATATTCGATCATTCTTGATTCTAGTAGAGGTAAAAATATTTGGAGGTTAGGAATATAGTTCTACTACTTCTCTAAAGAGGTACATGTGTATTTTGGCACATATTTCGAGCACAATCTCTATCCTGTGGTTTTGCTGTGGGCTGAAAGGAACGACTTTCATCAAATGCTACCATTGATACCGTATCTAAATGAAAATTTACTGCAGCTTTTTCCTTAGAGTCAATTATTTTGTTTCTGAATATTTAACAGTCGGGGATTGATGATTAAGATCACTTATTCTGTCCCGCCCTCTCAAAACATAGGTCAACTTCATATTATTATCTAAATATTTGCAAACGATACCAATCCACAGAAGACGCATTGTTGTCGGGATAGGATTGTGATTATTGCTTTCGTTAATAGTTTACACAAAAAAATACACAGAGAAATTTATTTAAAACTACAATACATAGCTAATAACATAATAGAAAATGCAGTTAAGCTTGAAAGCTTATAAATTAAATTGCTTAAAATCCAGAAACATTGGCTCTTTGTTTAGCTGCTGATGACGGAGTTCTTTTCCCTGGAGCTAAAACTCGCAGTAAGGTAGGCGTTGACTGAGATACTTGCGCAATATTTTTGCCTGTATTGCCTTTAGAAGGAGTGCCTGATGGAAGTTGAACTGTCAATAAACTCGGTAATGGCTCTGACATGAGCCGCATTGATTTTGCAGGTCTGATTTGAGGAATTGTTTCCAAACTTCCATCCAGTTCATCAAAGTCAGATTCTTCATGATTAGCATCCCAATCTGGCTGGTCTTCAATCTTCCAAGCTGCTAAGAGCTCTGGAGCCAGCTTGTCTTTATATTTTATTAATTTACTCTTTGATGCTCGTATGGAATCATTCAGGAATACACTATGGTTGAATGGAGGTAATTTGAGCTCAGGATCTTGAATGTCTTCAAAGAGAGCACTTAGGTCTTTCTTGTCAGTTGTATACAATT
This sequence comes from Protonemura montana, assembly GCA_947568835.1. Classification (NCBI taxonomy): domain Eukaryota; kingdom Metazoa; phylum Arthropoda; class Insecta; order Plecoptera; family Nemouridae; genus Protonemura; species Protonemura montana. Next base: position 17,722,182 of record OX387606.1, on the reverse strand, counting down.
GAGGGGTTTTGTTGAGGTTTACAACATCATTTTCCCAGTTGCTAAAAAGTGAGACTGAATCTCGTTCTTCAACTGCATTTGCTCGAGTCACCTCTTGTGTAAAAATGTCCCCCAGAGATGTTTGTGTTAACACTTGCAGAGAATCTGGCTTGTTTGTTGGGAGAAGCATAACCCCAGTTACACTTGCTCTAAGTCGTTGCTTTGCTCGCGGATTGAGCAACTGTCCATTAAGATTTCTTTCATGCAGTGATTCAACTAAAGTTGAAGGCATGAATGGGAATGTCAAATTATCAAAATCACTACCACCCAGCATGCCATTTACGATGATTTCGACTTCCGCTGGTTCTTGATTTGCTATACAAATCCATTCTCGGTCAACGTTTTCTACTACTGTTTGGCTGTACAGAGGCGGTGATTGAAGCATATGACTCCACCGCTTTACAATACCCACAGTGCGAGGATCGTATTGACATAAGTGGTGGCTCGTAGCAATGTAGATTGCGTTTTCCGACGCTGTACTGGGAAATACTAGCGATATGTCGTCACATGGTGAAAGAATGTGCAGACTGTCTCGTGGGTAGAAAGTCAGGGCTGGTTTATCAAATGGCACCTAAAAATGAAAAATATTCTTTCATTAGCTCTTAATTTCTACCAAGGCTTAGATAATTATTCAAGGATTTCTCAATATTTACCCGCGTATCTAAAAAGTTTAAGCTGCATGTGTCCGATAACAGCAGCGAAAACGTTTCTTTCACAAAGTGTATGCTGCTCCATGGAATTTGCAAATCATATTTTGGTTTCTTCACTATGTGTGATGAAAGTGGAATTTTGCTAACAGAATCCCAGAGCGTAACTTGGCGGCCTACTCCAGAAGTGCAATAATGACCATAATTTTCTTCGCTTATGTCCATTGACGTGTAAACCTTATTACTTTTTGTACTATGCATCCCCTCGAGTTTAAAACATCCACCCTCAGGAGTGAGTTCGTAAAGAGAGCATGTATTTCTTCGTTTAATACCTATCAAGCCATACGTGTTGTTGCTCTTTCCTACAATTTGATGGATACATGATTCTTGTAGCTCTAATTTGCTTGAAGCAGATAACACAGGAAGCCATCCCAGCTCTTCGTCATGATCTAACGGTATCAAATCTGAAATATTTTAAAACAAATTATAGTGTGACTAGATTTATAAAATACAACAATAAAAACTTTAAGTCTGCTGCTTTATGATATTTGTAGATTAATTATAAAACATCATTTTCTTACAGAGATTTTCATTCTTTGGTCCACAAGAAGACAGCAGAACAGTCTGCCCTTCAATATTAATGTGGCTCAATCTTCCACCTGAGAAGAACCAGTTAGTGACCTACAGTTGAAAGAAAACAAACTTAAATTCTTAAATATATCTACTAAAAAATTGTTAAGATAAACGAGACTAGAGGTTGCTACTTACCCCATGAAATTCACAGTCCGGGTCTTGATCGACAATTTCCAAGAAGTCTCCCATATACTTTGGCATGGTTAGGTTAAATTTTCCTGGTTCAGGAAACAATGCATCGTAGGTTTTAAGATATTTGCTTCCATATGCCTTGATAATGTAACTGGTGCGTTCATTCCAATGCTGTTTTTCATGAACTAAATTAGAAACAGGATCCCAATTGACAACTCCAGTGCTATTGTTTCCAATTGAGTTTGGAGGCAAATATGGCAAATGGTTTGTAGATTTCAATGAATAAACATCAGAATCTATACGTATATTTTCTTCGGCATACAAGTTGTTTTCAGCAAGCACATGGTGCGGGTGAGTAACGAGTTCTGCTGCTTTAATTTCTGGCAAGATTCTTTCTCTCCCAGGCTGACGAAGGACACTTGACGTTGATGCAGGGAGATCCATTAAAAACACACACACTCTGGGTCTAACAGTGTAGCAGTCTGGAATGAGGCTGTACGAAGTTTATTTATTTCCTTGCAATACAAATGTAACATTTCGCACGTTCTCGAAGTTTTCGAAGCAGACAGCCAGCTGTCATGTGTCAGATGTCATAATTTGCGCATGTTCTCCGAACGAGGCGCTGTGGTCAGTTTGGCTGGCCTCGCCAAATGACGGAACGGACCTACAAGAAATCCTAGAACCTTGAGGCTGGAAACTAGGCTAGATATTTCAATATTTTCTTCCTGCGGTACTATTGTGGATTAGCTCCACTTTATTGACATATTTCGTGAAAAATGAGAACGGTTAAGTATTCAAGAACAGTGAACTAATGGGCGTTTGTGAAACTACGGCACGTAGAGAAGTCAATCCTACTTTGTAGGCTAAAGTGGGCAAGACCACTGTTGTTATTTTAATCTAGGACCTACGATGCAAAGAACTACCCAAACTGTTATAATTCTTTGCCTGATATCCACTTACTGGTGCAATGGAGGTAAATGTGAGACCGATATTATTAAGGAAAAGCTACAAGACAGACCAACAACTGTTCCTCCATCTCCTACGCCAGACAAATCTTCCACCACATACAGCAAAGGATTAGACAGATCCTCTAGTGCACATTCAGTGTTAGCAGACGCAATGTCGGCTCAGTCTGCAAGCTACGAGCCAGGTAATAATTTATTCTCTTTACAATTTATATGCTGGCGTAGAGGTATGTTGTGGCGTATAGTTGCCGTGGTTCTTGCGGACACTTGAGATCAACAGGTGCCAACATCTATTCCAGTGGTTGGTGCAGGGGAGCACTGCAATGATGATGTTGCTTGTCTCACGTTGGCAGCTCAAGACCGTATTGGGCTTGAAGCCATTCGAACACTTCATGGACAATTGGATGACGATGCCAACGGAAATGTAGACCTATCAGAGTCAGATGAGGTAAGAGAACATGTTTGGTCCAGATACACTCATTGGCAGGGCACTGACAAATTTTCCTCATTTTGCATTAGAGTAACCATTAGAAATTGCCTTCTAATATTGTATATACTTTTTAGCCACCTTTTACTATGATAGCAAAAAGTCCAGCATAATTGCTTTAACTATCTTATCAAAGCCAGCCAGCATTCTATAGTAATTATCATAATGCCAACAGCATTTTTAGTAGTACTAGGTTTTATGAAAAAAAATCCTGTTTTTAGTTCCTAAGAGAAGAACTGAAATATGAACAAGGCTATGAGCGGAGGCAACAGGCTTTTCATCTTAACGATGATGGCCATATCTCGGTGCGCGAGCTTTGGGAGGCCTGGATCCGATCAGAGGTAATTGACACTTCTCACTGTAATCATAAGTTTTGAAAAACAAGTACATTTTTGCAGCAGAGATCAAAGAGTTACCTGACTTCCAAAGCCATTGCGTTCTGCATGCCTCTTGCTCCTTTCTTATGTGTTGCACATTATGTGCACATTCTTATGTGTTTTCTTGCACTGTTTAAAAACAAAAATAACTCAATTATTTGTTACTTACATGTGATTTTTAATAAACTTCTTGAGATAAAAGTAATCCTTTGATTTCAGGTCCACAATTGGACGGTAGAGCAGACAACAGAATGGCTGGCTTCAAACGTCGAGTTACCGCAGTACATTCCCATTTTCATACGACATCGTGTCACAGGAGCTAGCTTACCACGGTGTGTACCTAATCTGTAATCCATCATTTAATTATTCTTCTGCTAAAAATGTACGTAATGCTCCGTCAATATACGTAGGTACTACAAACTATGTTATATAGAAGTGTAATATTTTTCTATGTTGCAGATTGGCAGTCAATAACATGTATTATCTTAATAACATTCTCGGAATCAAGGATCCTATCCACAAACAAAAGATTGCCCTGAAAGCAATGGATGTCGTCTTATTTGGTGCACCTAAAGGTGAGGAAAATAATTTTCAATTCTTCTCGGATATTTACATACATACGTTAAAGAACAAACAATCAAATATTCTTTTCCTATGCAGATTACAATAACTACATGAAGGATTTGGTGCTAGTAACATTGTTACTGGGAGCTTTAGTAAGCTGTTGGTACGCGTATTACCAGAACAAAAACTCCCGACGACATCTTCATCGCATGATGAAAGACATGGAAGGTCTTCATAAGGCAGAGCAGGCTCTTGACCACCTACAGGTAAAGATTATTTTCTTGTACTTTCAATCTCCAAATCTCTACTACGGCATGGAAAGTTGAAGGATCATTTTTGACATTGAATTGAATTGAATTGAATTGATTATGAATTGAACCACTTGGAAAGTAATGAACATACCAAATAGTATTCTTTTTTTGTGTTAAGTAGAGATTTATTAGCTACAAAGCTTAGCTTTTTCTGAGAGTAGATAACAGATCTAGAAAAATATTTCACTAATAGCTAAGAATCACATAGACTGAGAAATAACCTTAAGTTCTGTTTTGTGAGAAATGGGAATCAATCCATTAGATCTACAAGTAATGCTGTGAAAACTAGCCAGTGCCAGATTGGTGATGTAACATAGATTTTTTTCTTTGTTTTCATTTATTCTGGAAGTTGCATAGATAACATTCTTATAAGCTTTGGATAAATTGTTTGCTCATGACCTCATTAGCTGCCTTAAAATGCTGTGCTACAAACAAGCCCACAATATCAATTGACATTAATTCCTAGTGGATGTAAATTGGTTTATGAGCAAGGTCAGAAGTCAGGAAGCACTGAATCTTCAGCTGCTTTCAAACATTATCAATTTATTTTTAGCGCAGGAATTTGTTGCCTAATTGAGGAGATTTTTTTAACTGTTTATACCTATTACTCATTGCTATAACAAACGCTAGTTAAAAAGCCTGCTATCTTTATGACAGCGTATTTAAACAACAAGTCCATGAAACTTTGTCTTACGGCAGCCTCAGGTCATGTCATTTCAATTATAAATCTTTCATTTCAGGCAGTTAATTATTTATGATCATGTTCTTCTTTCGCTCTTTATTCCTTGCAACTTGGGGTGTACTTTCTGCCCTATAAATAATGTGCTTGTTGGCTTCAAGTGCCTCTTTTCTTTACCCATTCAATACTAAGTTTGATAAGTTTTTGTTGCTAGCTATTTTTTTATATCTTGTGTAGTTTTCCCACAGCTTTGCGATTAGTATAAGATGGAAAATAAGAAATCCATGACTAAGATGTGACAGTTTTCTGAAATACAATTTCTTCCACTATCGACTTCCAAACGAAGTCATATGCTTGATTCTAAGTGGAGTACTTGTTAGGGGTAAAATAATTTTGTAGGTCAATGTGTGTGCAGAAATAACCCGCTCACTTAAAGGTGCCTATTTTGCATGAAATAAGTAGTTACTACAAATCAACCAGTCCTGAGGGGTATGCTAAAGATAAACAAAAAACTCAATCTTTAATTAGTGCCCCCCCACCCCATTTACATTTTCAACCCCCTTTTTCAACACCCTTTTGAAATGATGGCACAAGCTATTTTTTTCCTGCCTAGTCTTAGACAGTTTCCTCCAGGATTCTTTTCGATGCTGAACGTGCCCATAACTCCACGTCTTCCCATTGTATGGCTCCAGAAAGAGTTGGAGCGCGCGCGCATGGAGCAGGAGTCGGTAGCAACAGAGAAACAAAACCTGGAGCGACGACTGCTCGAACAAGGCAACGACCAACTAGAGCTTCGCACTTCATACTCCGACCTTGAGGTCTCCCAGCTCAAGGCAGAGATTGAGGTGAGTTGAGCAACCTGCTTTCAAGGTCCCTACACTGCCATGAATCACTAAGAAAACACTCTTTATTTAACAATCTAGATCACATTGCTCTGCTTCACTTGGCAGGTACAATATCATAATAATTGTTTTTTTCAAGGTTTGGCTTGCATTATGCATGTAAGATGTAAATAATGATAGGTTTCCAATGAGTTTCCTACGTTTTGTCTGGCAATTATATAAGGGTTAGCATTGGAACTCAAGGTGGGCCAGTGGGCTCGATTCATGGTAATTTCATGTATCTGCTGTTGTCACTTGTGCTATGCCACTAGAATTTATAATTTTTAACCAGGATTTTAGACAATTATTCTAGGACATTTTTGCTTTGCCCCGTTGTCTTTGATACAAATAATATTCTTACTGAACACTAATCAATAGATTATCTATGTTTTATTAGAACCACCAATTTGAAAGCCATCTCGACTAATTTTTGCCATAAAATCTAGTGCAACCAAATCCATACAGATAGCTTTTAAATTGGTGGGTCTAATAAAGCCTCACCCTAAAGATGGCAGCGCGTCCTCTGTTGAAACATCTGACATTGTCCTGGCTAGGACAAAAAAATCAATCCAAAAAGAGCTTGCACTGTAAACCAAACACAAAAGTTAATACGTGCCTGGATAGGTAACATAATTTAAACTTGTTTAAATTTAGTTTTCATTATTCAGTTTCAAAAGTAGGCCTCCCAAAAATGCTTCTTTTTACATCCTCAGACTTAAATAATCATATCAACTCCCAATAATTTCATGTAAAATAAAAATTAACAATTTTACGATGCAAAAGCGAGGACTTGAACGGGTATGAAAGGAAGCTCGACTTTAAACTGGAAAAACTACACAGAAAATGTCATCAAATGCGCTTAGGGTTAGGATTGAATTTTTTAGGCTGAATTAAGTTGACTTGTGCCATTAAACACGTTCCAAACACATCCAAGACTTGCCTGGTTGTTTTCGAGCAGCTTCTGCGTGGAGAGCTGCAGCGTGCAGAGGTAGAGCTGGAGGACCGATGCTGGGCACCGCCCACCGGACTGCAGCAGTGGCTGCAACTGACCCACGAGATCGAGAACAAGGCGTACGTCAAGAAGAAGATCTCTGCTGAGAAGCAATTGCAGCAAGCCCGCGAAGCAGTAAGTGCTGCGCCATATTCAGCATCCGGATGACTTTTATAACGTGCTTATTTCCGTGGTCAAACAGCTATGAGGCGAGGGTCGATGATTTGCAAGGTGTTGGTAAATAATTGAATGTATATGTTTTATTTTCAAATTCATATCATGCCGGTGGCATAAGGATGGTTTCAAAGAACAACCAAACTTGAATATAGGTTTATAACTATGCTTTGTTTTGATTTTGTTTTGTTTGCTGAGGAGTTATTAAGAAGGGGATTAACTAGCCAACTGGTCATAAAATGTATTGCCGCTCAGCAAGGAATTAACATACCTGCTTGATGCTAATGACTGAGAAAGCATCATCGTAGTAAATTTCCTTACTCTCGCTCATCTCTGACTTAAGTATTGTGTTTTTAAGAATCTTTGTGATTGATTTCTAAATACATTTTTTGATAGTTTTTTTTATATATTTGCATCTTATTTCTACATAAAAAAATGAGATTGCTCTTTGATTAGAAACTTGTTAAAATAGAAGCAGCCGTGGAGAGATAGGCCCTTGGTCGAAATTTTATTTTTTAACTGTAAAGATTACACTAGAAATTCAATTAAAGTAATTTGTTGATCTGCTTGGCAGGAGAATTGTTGAATGTAAGTTAAAGCAAAAAATAGTAAATTAGTCATCCAATTTCATTTCAATTTAATTTCTGCAATCCTACACATTCCGGGAAAGCAAAGCTGCATGAAGCTTAGGAGATTAGGATAGGATTGTAAATATATCAGATGACAAATGTTTTATGATGCAGGGAAGTTGCAGGTAATTTAAGCCAGGTGATATTTGTACAGTGATAAAGTTAAATCTCAAAACTGATTATAGGGGTTCTCCCCCTTATTTTCTTTTTACACCTTTCAAGCACTTATTGCTGTTTATTGGCCAGGTCCAAAACTTTTGATTAATAGTATAAGAACACAAAAGGGAATACATAATCCCACTCTAAAACTGTTTTGGGCTTGGGCTTGAGATGTACATAAATCTGATTGTAAATAGAAAAAGATTTATAATTTTAAATTGTAAGAATTTTTATCCCGAGTTACATACCTGAGCGTGTCCACGTTAGTGGGCTGTTGATTTCAGCTTTATTGCATGTTTTCAACTTGAGGTTAAACCAGACTTTTCACCAAAACCAGATCTCACAGAATCTTTAAAAAAATCACTCCTTTTTACATAGCTAAATTATCCAGCAACCTCTCTGTCATTTTAAACCAAGCTTTCTTCATACCTCAGTGCGAGAAACTGCGCAAAAAACGTTCGAGTCTCGTGGGCGCTTTCGTATCGACGCACGGCAAATCTATCGACGAGGTTGACCGCAGCATCGTGGAGGCACGCACGTCGCTCAACGAGGTCACCACTGAGCTACAGGAGCGCGTGCATCGTTGGAAACAGATAGAGCAGCTGTGTGGATTCAACCTGATCAACAACAGTGGCCTTCAGTATCTAGAGACCGTACTTTATCGGAATAACGGAAGGGGAATTGGGCTCAGAGGTAAGCGGGATTTATCCTTTCAGGTATTATATTTTAAAACTTTTTAGTGTCATGTGAACAGTCTGTTAAGAACACGGTTTGTAATTTTTTTAGTTTCGTATGTTTATCGTCCATTTATCAATAGGAGAGTTGTAGACAATGCATTTCACAGTTTATTACATAGTCAGTACATACAACAAGGTTTATATGACGCAAGGTTTTTATGATGTTCTAATGTAATGGTAACAGGAGGCAGTGGTTAAAGCCATGTGAACAGCTGTGGTGGATGTTGGAGAAGTCTAACATTGAGCCTTGAGCAAAAATCAAGTCACGGTGCCGGATGTCTTCCCCGAGAAACCAAACAGTTTTTGTGGTGGCATCGGCTGTTACGAATGGTTTTAATTTAAATTATGAGCGCATTCAACTGTCAATCTCCAAGCTTACTTTCCAACCCGGTATCTGAATCTTATTCGCTCTTGATTTAAAACAGTATATTATTCTTACAACTTTTCACTGGTCGCATTGCAGGGCGGATAAGCAGCAGTCAAGATGATTTGGACGACGACACCAGTTCTGTGTACACTCCATCAGCAGGTAAGAACACCAACTCTCAAGATGAAGACTCGGAACATCTTTGATTGGTTGTTGTCCACTCTACGGCAGACTGCTCAAAATAATCCATTTGTGGCTTCAAACTCAATATTTTTGTGCATTCTTATCAAGCAGCTGGCAATGAAGTAAAAAAGTGCATGCGTTTGAAAGAGTTGGTAGCTGTGTCCTTTTATTCAGTTTGTTGAAGCATGCAAACATGTTTACTTAACTTAGTGTCAATTATGAAATAATCAGATACTTAAATTATTGTTTGTTCAATGTCTAGGGATGACTGATGTATGGTCAGTATTCGGTAGTAATTTATTGATCTGTACTAAGAACAAGTACCTCATTTTTATTGAACTTTATGTACAAGTAAGTTTTGAGTTGTAAGTCTATGAAATTTAAGCTGATGGGATGCAAGTTGTAAGCCTTATCACCATGGCAAGGCATTGACTTGGTTATAATTATACATATTTAATTTCAAGCTTCTGGTAGTTAATTTGGCAAATGAAAAGGTAATTAGCTTATAATGTGCAAGGTCAAATACCTATGTTATGTTTTTCCTTTGCCTTATTATTAGTTCAATATTTATTGCCTATATAGTCTGGATTGTTCACCATTATGATTTCATTTGCACATTATGAGGCTTTGCTTTACTTTATTTATGTTTGTCTTCTTAGTCTGTGCTACTCCATCCTTAGCTTGTTATTTACTACGTTATTTTTGATAAGGTATTTATTCTAATTTAAAAGGACGTCACATGCATAAAAAGTCCGGTTGTTCTGCTAAAATATTTGTTATTATTCTGCATTTTAATCGACCTGGTTTGTTTTGACTGAACCTTTTGCAATGAATTTGTTTTTCAACCATATTCTTGGATGACACCACTTGAACTACTCACCAAATTTTTTACATTTATTTTGTGAACAGTTTCCTTTTTGATACAATACTATTTAATTATTCAACATTAAATTTAATCTCATTGAATCTGATTGACATTTTATTATGTTACTAAATAACTAACTAGAATTACTTGATTGATTAGAAAACTAGATGTAGATCCAAGTTGATTTTGTGTTGAGTATACTGTGATTTCTGTTGTCCCTACTAATTTACTTGATATTATACCATATTACATTTTATTTTGTGCACCTTTTTGTTAGTTTTGGTATTCCGAATTATCAAACGTTTGGTGTTTTGGGACGAAAATGACAGAATCCAATTTTTAGTTTGTCTCTTGTACTTTGGAGATGGAGTAACACCACAAAGTAATTATATTTTGTACCATCTTCGTGTATTTTCAAAACTACTACTAGCAGGTACAAGGTCTTGGGGTTAAGTCGTCCCACAACACGTTATTTTTGGTGATCGGATCAACCATACCTTTAAGTTGCCTTTATTTTCACTTTCCATGAACACCAAAGTGCTTTTCCATTGCTTGGTAGAAGTTTGAAAAAGTTACAACTCTTTAGTTTGCCGATCGAGGATTTTTGCGTGAGAATTAGTGCTTCGTCACCTGCTATTGGTAGGTAATTAATTAATGATAATTAATGTACCGCTTCTGTCATACTTTCTTTGTTCTTTATGCTTCTGTGCTTTGAGTTAGCTCAAGTCTTATATATGTTCAATTTTAGTTTTGTGTCATTTTACTCCACTAATAACCAACTAATTCTTTAACAAGTAATTTTCAACAAGCTGTTTTTATGTACTTGGATTCACTAGAAGTAACTTGTTTTTTTCTGCACAGAAACATTCAAATCAGATCTCATTTATGGTTTTAATTTGATAACAGTATAGTTGCATGTTCTGCTGCTAAAATACTATCAATATCAACAATGAATGATTAAGTTGGATGCTGGCCAAAATTTGCTAAGACTGGCCTTTCTCTTTGATTATGTTAACAAGGTGTCAAATTAGTCAATCACCAGTTATATTTTGTAAGCCAGTAAAGTATTTCCCGTGGCAAACAGATCGTAGCCAAGGGTACCAAAGTTGTTAGTCTATTGCAGGCAAGCTAGTTGTTCCTTTATCTTGCTTGGCTATAACTAAATAAGTTAATGTATTTGAGATATGGTGTAATTTTATGCCTTTTATCTTAAACCTTTTTATTGAATGTGCACAGTTATGTTACGCAGAATGTACGGAGGCTCTTGTTTACAGCTTTGGACAGCCTACTGTGGAAAGGCGAACCTGCTGACTCGTCGGGAAGTGAAACCGGCAAACCAGACCAAGAAGATGATCTGAAAACAGAGACCCGGAGCCTTGCTGGCAACGTTCACTTTACTGTAGGGGGAGATACCAGGCAAGTTGCAGCGACAGTGATAAATATGCAATGGATAAACTATTTCAAGAAAATTCTCATTTTATAATAACTGTATGTTTGTGACTTTCCTTAGCAGCTGGACTGCTGAGGACGTTGCAAATAAGGATAAGAAAAAGACAAATGGTGCTATGGTACGTTCGTACAGTCAAGATATGCACAGAGAGGTGAGTTTCTTGCTTATGATTTTTACTTAATAGGGTTCAAGTGTCATTTTGTTTTGACGGACACCTTAATAATGTAAATTGACCAATTGGAAAGAAAATAGCTGTAATTACTCATTTCCTCTTGTTGTTCGCTTTTGCAGAACTTATAATAGGTACTAACATAATTTGAACTTTGGCTGATTGCACTGCAAGCGCTGTGTGAAATATAATATTAATATTTGTCTTGGTGAAACAGTTGGCGTCTCTGTCTCTTTTACAGTGTGCCCCTAGTCCATATGAATGACATGCAGTCTGGAAGTAATTTCTAACAGAGCAAAAAATTTTCATACTTTACCATCAGCTTACGGCTCTAAACGTCAGGCCAACGGCTCATGACCATTCAAATTTCAAACATATGATAATTATTTTGCAGCCCACGCCACCACATCTGAATCAATCTCATTCAGAGACGTTCCTCGATGGTCCGCCACCTCGAACTTCTCACTCCCAAGGGCACTCCGGTGTCCGTAAGACGATCCCCGAGATGCCTTCGATGGAGGACGAAGTTTATTCCACTGACTCCAACTCGACAGCAGACGCCGAGGAGCTCCGGAGAAAGAAACGCAAGCTATTTCCGTTCAGCCGCAAGAGCAAGACCAAGGTGACTCAATCGTGATGCAGCCGAATCGGGCGTTTCAGAGTTAGCACTTTAGTTGCGGTACTGTACTGTTTGGCAGTTGACAAGTACATGCTCTGCACTTGTATTTGTTTTTTCTTTGCGTTTTATATTAGTTTTTTTATCATTCATGAAAATCTGGGAGTGTTAACAGCTAGAACTCCTTCCAGAGTTGATGATAAACACATCAGTTGTTAACATATAATGGAATTGTCTTCCAAGAATAAAAAGAAGTAACTTGCAAAGTTGTACTGTTTGACAATTAATAATATTTGCAGGCTCAAATATTTTAGACTTGCTGAAAGTGAATAACGAAGCAATAACACACATAATCTTCCGACAATTTGCTCTTTGGCGAGTGACTTGGAGTTTTTAAAGATATTTTACTAAATAACTTATTGTTATGAATCCTAACTACAATTAGATCGCCGAGGATCAGAAGGGCCTTGACCTATTGATAACGAACCCTGCGGTGCACAGCTTGTGCAGTATCTTGTTACAAAGTATGTAATCATACAGGTACTGAATATAGACTACATTACTCTCCAAGAGTGCTTGTGGAAAGTTCCATTTTACCTGTAGCTTCTAGATTAATTCTTACATGGCAATTCGCTTAATTATGGTGCTGACACCTACTTATACTAAGTGGCAAATAGGGGTCATAGGTAACATAGTAAGTTATTACTAACAACTTAAAACTAGAGGTTGATTTTATTTACCTTGTCTGTGAATTTCTGAAAGGTTCTCTAGTGCAAACGGTACAGAAGGTTGTGGTCACTAGATTTACAATCCAGAGGTCTTTCATGCCTTATTTGTTGTTTTGAATAAATCCTGTGTATTATTGACCAAATGGTCTATTTATCATTACTAGGAAGGGAATAGAAAAGATTTATTGAAAATATCTAATTGTATTTTAATTTTCAAGTTTTAAATTTACTGCAAATGTTAGTAAGCCCAGAAAAGAAAGCAGAATGTACTTTGTGAGGCAATCTGAAGACACAGGAAGGGTTTTTTATTTCTACTTCTTTGCAGATCCACCAAATAAACCAAACAATGGTGAAGGTGAAGGACTTGCTTTTATTTTGAAAAGTGAAATGAATGTTGTCCAATAAGGTGTTGGTAGTTCTTACTAAGGATTGGGAAGAGGAAATAATGAAACAGAACTGATTGTGGCAGAAATTACTGTTTGCAACAGAGAAAGAGTGGCACCATGACTTTCATGTGTTCTATTGTTTACGTGAGATATATGTAATTTATCGTTAAATAGACAACTAATTTTTCTCACATGAGCAAGGCAATTATCGAGTCGTGGTTTCTCTCTTTATCTGTTGCAATCGGCTTTTTCTACCGAGGCAAGTTGCATTTCCTTTTTATTTCTCCATTTAAATATTTTGGTTTTCAAACCTTTTCAAATAAAAATATTTTTGAGATGTTTCATAAACATTTGATGTTTGCATCCACATTCTCAGAAAAGATAACATGATTAAAATGGTAGAATGTGATAGGGTGGTTTGTGTGAACTTGGGGTGCATCATGTGCACCAGCAATGTGCTTTGGTTGGTGGGCTAACCAACACAATCGTGAAAAGAGTACTTCCAAAATACAAAACAGTAATGGGTAGTCATGTGCTATCAGTGACAATACCAATTTTGGTCATGTATACCATATATTTATTATTTGATTTTAATGTAATTAATATTAAAGTTAAACTTGTTTTAATGACTCATTTCACTTGATTCTAAAAATGATTGTTTGATCATTTACCCTATTTAGATTTCCAAATTGAGGTAAATGCTAACAGTGATAACTTAATTAATGTCATGAAAACAGGTTGGTTTTACGGCAGTCAATGATAATCTAGACATTTATTTGATTGTTGGCCATAAGGTTGAAGACGTTTGATTACCAGAATTCTGTGGTAGATGCTAAAATGCCAATAATCTGCTAGCTACATATGTTAAATGCCTACCAGCTTAAATAAATTTTAACGGTGTATGTTACTGAATTTGCATGTACAGCTTCTAGCCACGCTACTAACAAACTTTTGTTAAAGAAAATAATTGCCTTATGTCAATCTTCTTCCTTTTATTGAAAATTGGCAGAGATTTTTACTGAGCTGTGGGGCTTTGTGAGTTTTGGTAAAGGATGGCTGTGTTTTTATAACATGATCTTAGTAGTTACAATGGAAAGACAAGAATGTACTTAGTTCTGGTAACCCGTAGGGAAACTGACTTAACATTAAAAGCATATTATATTAATTGTGTCACCACCCACAGCAAAAAATAAGCACGCATTATTTTTGAGTGCTAATTTTAGTTACATTATCCAATGTATTTTATGATTTATGTAGGCACTACTGAATATTGAGATTTTCTGTGCACAGATTTATGTAACAATATTTTAAAGTACCTAATAGTGTATATATTTATGAATTGCACAAAGTGCTGTAAGATTGTGATTTGTGAATAAAGTCTCAGTTTTTAAGTTCTTGTTGGATGTTACAGTGTTAAAATTTTAGATATTTTAATAAACACCCAAAAATTCTGAATTGTTTGTTTATATTTGGATTGGACACAATATCCTCGTAGGGTCGTTAAGAATGTGATGCACGCCAGCTAGTTAAAATATAATGGGTATGAATTTGGAATGGCAAAGTGGTTCAGAGCCGTGATCGGATATAAGATGGTGATTTAATTGACGGTTGTGCACTGTTTTGATTGGCTTTTGGTCCTAAAAATGTTCTTGATCGGCATTTTGCCGGAGTTGGCGCCTCCAGTTCCGAAGATGTCGGAGCCAACTCCAGCGAAACGTTGATTAAGGTCCTTTCCTAAAAACAGAGCACAACCATCAACTACACCACCAAGTATGAATTTAGTAGACATTTTTGGAAGTTCATTTACGACCAGATTAAGTTTGTGACCAGATCGTTTTGGAAATTAGTGCAGAACAAGAAAGCTGGAAGAGTTATTTTTTTAATTTGTTGCAATCTTTCAGGTAACAATTAATTTTTTTCAAACAACTATTTCCGCATTTCCAAACAGCAGCCTTATATATGTATAAGTGGCTATATATATATATTTATATATATTGATAAACATATCTTATTTCTTCAATAATATTGCTCATACAGATACTATATACTTGTCTTAAGCGCAGTAAATACATCACCATACATTCGTAATTTGCGGTGGATTAGTTTGGAATACCGCGCGTATTCAGAAGGCTGTAAAAAACCCTATAATAAGTCGGGGTGGCTGTGATGTACAAACACACTTCCGGCGAAGTGTGCGTGTTTGCATGACTCCATCTTCTCCGATCAAAGACTGCGAGCGGTAAAAGGTGAGGGAAACAAAGAGACATATTTCACTCGATAGCGATTTACAACCAACAATTGTGGACGTCCTAGTTTATAACGTTTGTTTTTATTTTACATGGTGTCTTATTTAGTGCATAATTCACGCCATTGAGATATTACATCGCTTTTTATTCTCCTGCGAACTTTTCGCCCATGTGCCGAGGGACTCTTCGTACCTATCAGATTTCGCCGACTGCATGAACTATCACACACTGTCGTTCTTTAAAAAGATGCAATACAATAGCATTTTATAAGTTTTTTTAATATCTATGCACCTTAACGTTTCGCGTCCTGAACAAAAATTTATATTTATCCCCTAAAGCTAAAGGCGTAGTTGCGCAATTCATTCATTTGTTTTTGACCATGAGATCGGTAAACCTCAAATTTTCTCGCAAGAGCACTATAATTTTGCTTAACATTAGTCGTGATTTGTATTTCTACGCCTTGCAGACTTTTCGTAATAGAGTTGACTATAATGGATTTAATGCCGTGTTAGCCCCTTATGTGCTTGGTTACATGTGATAAAAAATGCCTTAACCAAGATGTTAAAGCCGTGATTGGAAATTTGACGTTTTGTTTGTTCCCAGTCTGTCTGAAAATGGCTCATCCACCTGAACGTGTTGGAGACTCCGCTGATGATATCGACGATACCGAGGAAGAGGAGGATGCCCCGAATAACTCAGTAGCGGCTAGACAGTTCCTTAACCGCCCTGACATCCTGGCTGCTTTGCAAGGGCGCATGCATGCAGAAGCGTTGAACGCTCTTCCGGACTCAGTCAAGCGAAGGATAAAGGCTCTCAAGAATCTCCAAATAGGCACCATCAACTTAGAGGCAAAATTTTATGAAGAGGTTCATTTATTGGAAGTTAAATACCATCAATTGTACTCCCCTTTGTATGCTAAACGTGGTCAAATAATTTCCGGCCTGTATGAACCAACTGATGAAGAGAGCCAATTTGAATCTGAAGATGAAAAGGATGACATTAGTGCCGACTTAAAGACCAAAGTCAAGATTGAAGATGTTGATGCTGAAAAACCTGAAAAGAAGTACGATTTGTTTTACTCGTGTTGATTATTTTTACTTTGTTTCTGGGAATTAACCTTTTTTTCATGCTGTTTAGGAATAACATGAATGAAGATACCAAGGGTGTTCCTGAATTTTGGTTGACCATCTTCAAGAATGTCCAGATGCTTGCCGAAATGGTGCAAGAACATGACGAACCAATTTTGAAAACCCTGGCTGATATTAAAGTGCTGTTCCTCAAAGAAGATCCTATGGTTTGTATACAAAAATGCATTTGGGGAACTATAGTTACATTTGAACATCAGTATTTTCCAGATAATAATCCAGATAGAATAAGGTAGCATTTCTTTCCTTTTAATAAACAACCCAATGATGATCGTTCCTCCTTTGTCTTGATCGATTATCCGTGGCCAGTGGGAATCTTGCATTAGGGGCCGATGCACAGAGTACCAGTTACTCAGCTGGCCTCGGGAAGGTCTGAGAAAGGATTCTTGAACGCTCTAGACGGGCGGCCTCATAGTGAGGCGTGGTGGTACTAGAAAAAATGGAGAATTGATGTTTCTTGTCTGAGATGCCTAGGCCTGTGGTCGGGTGGAGACGTAGTCATCGCATTCTGTTGGAAAACTCCACAATCCGCATTTTTAGTTCAATGTGCAAGATGGACAGCAATGTTCATAACTCAATTCAGACTAGTCTCTCACTGGTCTTACGATATATCTGCTTAAAGATATTTTGGAAATCTGAGGGTGTTTTTCTATTTGCATTTTGACTGTGTTCTGTATTATTAGTTAAACTTAATGTAGTTGCCCATGTGATGATAGCTTCTGTGTCACTTTTTGATTGGTTATCTGTGGCCAGTGGGAATCTTGCATTAGGGGCCGATGCACAGAGTACCAGTTACTCAGCTGGCCTCGGGAAGGTCTGAGAAAGGATTCTAGAACGCTCTAGACGGGCGGCCTCATAGTGAGGCGTGGTGGTACTAGAAAGAATGGAGAAATGATGTTTCTTGTCGGAGATGCCTAGGCCTGTGGTCAGGTGGAGACGATTGCATCTTATTCTGTTGGAAAACCCCACAATCCGCATTTTTAGTGCAATGTGCAAGATGGACAGCAATGTTCATAACTCAATTCAGACTAGTCTCTCACTGGTCTAATGATACCCACTCTAAAAGTTGACGTTGAAACAGCTGATGGTGCCAAGTCTCCCTAAACCAAGGCAATTCCCATTATAGTTATGCTTGGTTGAATAGTTCTTGTTCAGCATTTTAAACAAATTGTCTCTATTTTTCTAGGGTTTTGCGTTGGAATTCCACTTCTCTCCGAATGACTTCTTCAACAACACTGTTCTGACTAAAGTTTATGAGATGAAATGCGCACCAGACGATTCCGATCCGTTCTCGTTTGAGGGGCCCGAAATCTTCAAATGCACCGGTTGCGAAATTGACTGGAAGAAGGGAAAGAATGTTACAATGAAAACTATCAAGAAGAAGCAGAAGCACAAGTCAAGAGGGTCTGTGCGCACAGTAACCAAGACAGTGAAAACTGATTCATTTTTCAACTTCTTTGCTCCTCCATGCGGTAAGCACTTATTCGAATAGCGATTTATCTGAACTAGGTATGGGATTAATTGCACTAGCGAGATGCGATGTCCAATTATTGGATTGGTAATTCATTGCTCCAAGTTTCTGACTTAAGATTAATGGTGGCTTAGAAGGAGAAAGGTTTTAGATAAATTCATATTGGTATGATAATTGATTAATTTAATTATGCATGAAATAATTATCGTAACAATGAAATAATTTATTGATAACTGTACAAATTTATGCCAGACCAAGGTTTGCTTGGATTATGGTATTATCCAAAATCTCTTGGTGGGTGGAGAGCCAAATATCTTCTCCAGTACTTATGTATTTCACCATCATCGAGCTAGACTAGACTTAAATGCTCAGTCAATTTTTACGAAATTACGGTATTTTAGAAGCATATGATAATGCACGCAGATGGTCTTCCATTAATTTTCATTCAAATGAGGAGAGTGTTCCAAACAGACATGGCTCAAATGTGACGATTTGGGTTTAGTTATTAAGTACTCACTAGGAACAGGAAGCCAAGGGGCTGGATGTATCTTGTGGTGAAGACGGAAAGAGGCAAAGAGCACAACATACCAGAGAAGAAAATGTGTGTCTCATGGTGCACTTATTGAGAAATTTCTCAAATTACTGAGAATCTTAAAACCCTTTGAATTCTCAATAATTCTAAACATTTCTCAACAAGTGCACCACGCAATGCCAATCTTCTTCTCCTGTAAGTTGCACTCTCCCTCTTTCCTTCTTCCCTTCTTCACCACAACAAATTTTAAGTACTTACCTACTGCTACGAAATCCGTGATCGCAGGATTGCTTATAGGTGCATAGAATTTTATTGGCTAGTTACTTTATTAAAGTTAATTTATAATTAACAGGACAAAAAAAAATTAGTTTCCTTGCATTTGGTTTTATGACTGAATTTTCTGATTGTGTGACAATATCGGTGAGTTGCTGTGGCTTAACTCTGGTGCGGCTTGATTGAAACCTAATGTTAAACCATGGGGAGTGACAAGTTATTGGACAGTTAATTTTTTGACCACTTTTACACAATCACCTTCCTGTGTACCTCATGGTCGATTTTTTTGCGGTGGCAGTTGTGGGAAGTATTGTAGTCAAGGAATGGATCCGGTAAGATTTTTTAACTGGTCTAGTAGTCCAAGTTGTTTTTTTGTCCACCAGATATAGTTACAAACTGGTTATCACCTAGATATTTAGTTACTGCAGAATTGAGAAATCCAAATGCAAGGCAGATTTGAAACTTGTGGGTCATATGCTATCTGTAGAGCCACGATTATATGGTGATGCGCGAAATCGCGAATTGTTCTTATCTCTTGTTTTTCTTACAAATGAGTGCCATTCATTGAATTCCCAACTCAAATATGTAAGAAGCTCATCGCGACAAAACGCGAAATTCACGAAAAATCATCCATAACAACGAAATCAACTACTTCCCGCGAAATCATCGCGAAATGAGCCTTTTCCCATCCAATTATCTTCAATTTCAGATAATCTGTTCTTTTTTCATTTTTATCAAACCACATTTCACGGAAAATAAATAAACAAACAAAATAACCCTTTTCACTAAAATGTGTGTATTTTGCGAAATAGCCACTAATTTCCATTCAAAAAATTTAAATGTTTATTTTATCTCTCTAAACACACATTTCCATGAATTTGTCAGATTATTTCCCCCAGTCTTGTTGTCAGGTCTGTTCCTCATCAAACGCTGTCAACATTCCTATGTTTAGGGGGTAGAAGTAGTGGGGCAAATTGTTTGCTGTAGGAAACCATTGCCATTGGTTGGCTGAACCTTCCCCTCCTTGCCATGTGAGCACTGGCACCACATGCATTCAATCTGCCTGTTGGTAGAGATTAGCTGGGATTTCAAATTTCAATGGGGTGTATTACATTTTTGACTTTTGAGGATCAAGCAAAGCAACTCTTTGTGAGTGATGGATCTATTTTGATGTGTGGAATCTAGAACACCAGACTTGTCTGGGAGAAAAAAGACAATCTTGCAAAGTATGTTGTTAGTGCCAGGCAGTGGGTCAAATTCAAATTATCATGGACACAAAAATCTCAAACCCCTCACTGACAAACTTTTTAGTTTTAAACTCTTTTTGGAAAATTAGTGTTACAAATAGGAGCTAATTGAAATTAATTTAATTTTGCATCAATAATAATAAAAACATGGAGCTTATACGAATAAATTTTTCTTGTGTCTTATTTGTTTTGTAGTTTCCTTGTGGCGCAACAATGTATTTTATGAAACATAAAGGTATTAGCTACATTTTATAGGAACTTATTGAACAGAAACACTATGTTTAACTATTCTTCTTTTTTTCGTCACCTATGTCCGAAATCTGCTATAGACATGAAATTCTGTACTTTTTCCATAACACCGCCATAACACCGAAATCCAAAAAGCTTACCACGAAATTAACGAAATCATAACACCATAAAATCTTGGCTCTAGCTATCTGATCATGGTGAAAATTGAATTGAAATTAATGATTGTCTGTTTAAAACTGAAATAAAGTAAATCTAATACAATTAAGTTAAATAATGAGTTAGGAATACTAATTTGTGGCAATCCATGTTTGGGAGGATTCCAGACATTTTAAAAACATACTTTTTTGTGAATAATTGATCAAAATGTATATCCTGGTTGATTAGAAAACTTTCTGAGCAAATTTTTTGAAAAATATATGGTGTCTTATTTGAGACTTAAGGTTATCCTGAATA
The DNA here is from genome assembly GCA_947568835.1 of Protonemura montana. Taxonomy (NCBI): domain Eukaryota; kingdom Metazoa; phylum Arthropoda; class Insecta; order Plecoptera; family Nemouridae; genus Protonemura; species Protonemura montana. The sequence goes on along the minus strand of OX387606.1, from coordinate 17,701,397 downwards.
GTTTGTCTTCCATGTGGCCTTTCGGGGTGCAAGCACACACAAGAAACTAATTGGTTATTTTTTTCTGGGAGTGGGGGGGGGGGGGGGGGGCAAATTTTAAGATGTGCTTTACTGCTAAGCTCATAATTCACAAAGTCTTTCCTTTTAAATTAAACTCTGCTAATTAATGAATGTTTTCTTGTGTTATATGTGTTTGTTAAATCTACTTGCTTGAGATGTGCAAGAAAAGGAAATCTTGATATCTTAACTCTAGTAAATCTTGTAGATGTGGATTGTAGATCTGGGAAGTACTAACAGAAATCAGAAATAACAAAATTGCAACTTTGCCTTTTGAAAGCACACATGTTTCTCAGCCCTTTGCTTCTTTGAACTTAAAAAAGTAGTAGATGTAATTTAATAATCTTGTAATATTTGTGCAGTGCCAGAGGATCCTGAAGCGGAAATGGACGAAGAAACCCAATCCCTTCTGACGACAGACTTTGAGATTGGGCACTACATCCGCGAACGAATTGTTCCAAGAGCAGTGCTCTACTTCACAGGCGAAGCACTAGACGAAGAGGAGGATTACGAGGAGGAAGAGGATGATGGTGAAGAAGGAGAAGAAGAGGAGGAAGACGATGACGATGATGATGTTAAACCAGGCAAACTCACCCAAGTCCACGGGCCCAATCCAGCTGACTGCAAGCAGCAGTAGGAATAATCACGATATGTCATCCCTTTGTGGCCGCTTACCTGTTCAAAATTCAAGTTGTTTCGAGTCTCCCCTATATGTTACTATTTATCGCTCCATCAAATTTCTGTTACCAACTATCTGTAAGAGGTAACTCTGTTACAATGTTTGATTTACTTTTTGATATTAAATGGGTGGCTCACGTGTTTAAAATCTTACGTAATTCATTTATTGCTTGTATTCTCTTTCATGCTGATGATCCTTATATTTTTAAATAATGCCTAATTTTGAAATGCAAAGTTATGAATAAAGCATTTGTAATGTAAGATTCGTGTTTTTCTGCTATTTTGTCAATTTCTCCTGCTCCTTTAGTTTGATCCATTTGTATCGGCTTGTAAGAGATATGTGAGTGTTAAGAGATCTGCAAATAACCATTGGGTTTCTTGGTTCTTAATATCAGTGTAGTCGGGCATCGTTATCGTTTGCAGAGACCTCCCACGCACACGGCTCGAGCTGGCTGTCAATTTTCCTGTCATGACCTCTACTTGTGCGCGCGCCTTTTCTGTAGCCACATGTGTCGTTCTGTCCATAGAAAATCCATAGTGTCATGGCCGCTGAGTTGACTTTGAAGGAAATAGTTAAATATGGCACCAAGAATGGGTGAACTGAATGTGTGTAGTTTTATATTTTTGTTTACTTTGTTAGAATTGGTTTTGAAAACTACAACTTCAGTACATGGAAATAGTCATGGTAAGTTAAGAGCTGCTAGATATAATGTCTTGGAATTTATTTGTACAGGGACTGTGCCACAATTCTGGTCCAAATATAGCCTATAGCTAGGTGTTGCTGCACATGATGTCCTTCATTAGCTCCTACACCTTATTTGCCCATTACTTTAAAGCCTTCATGGCATTTATTCACCTATCCCTAAGTTGTATGTCTGTATTGTTTTTTACAGACTTTATTCCTGGTGACAGTGAAGGAAGATACTATGTCGTTGACGGAATACCTGCAAACGTACACAAGGTAAAACTGTTGCAGGTGCATCGCACAGTTGAGGTTCCCATGTTTTAATGTCATCCGATTATGAAACAGAAATTTCCAATAGTCAACATTTATAAGTTGCTATGTAAGTCAGGCTCTATGTGCGTCTTTGGCTACTGTCCCATAATTAAAACTGCCCTCCATAAACCCTCTCAAAGTGCAATGTCTGCAATCAGAGCAACTGCAGAATTTTTAAAATTCTTGCAACACAAGTTTTTCATTTTAATTTCAGTTTTGTAAAGTATGAATAAAGAGTTGTATACAATCTCAGGAAACAGAAGTATCATTGTCTTGTCACAGAAGTAATAATAGTAATCATTTTTGTTTTTGCAGGAACTTAATAGTGCATCAGGTGTTCGGTAAGTAAATTTTATTTAATTCAATCTCAACAAGTTGCCTGTATTTTCTACTGTAGCACCTCTTTACATCAAATAATTTTAATTGCTTGTGGTATCATCGGTGTGCTGGTTTTAAGCTCAGGCATTAACCAATTGTTCATTTGCTTTCCAGAATATCGAGCATAGAAGAGAACGTAGTTTACAGTTCAAATTTTAACTTAAAATTTGAGCCACCACTTTTAGATTTTAAAAGACGGTCAGTACATCAACAATAATAGTACTATGCTTATTTAATGAGCAATTTAATATCGATTGAACCAATTTTTACTCTAATTAATTCATTTTAATTTTACAGACATCTGGGTATGCCTCACCATGAAAAAGTAACTTTATTCAACATAAATAAGAATCAAACAATACACATGTCATCTATTTCGGGAAATACAGTACATTTCCACAGTTCCTTTTTCGAAGACAAGGTAAGCCAGCGTCAATCGTCAACTGATCAATTTCTACAGCTAGATAATCATGTGGTCGTAGCCAGCTCTTAAACCTAAAAATTGCAGGGGCATGCCAATTGCAGAAACCGTTCGTGTCTATATAGCATTGCCATGGTTTGGATTCTTTGTACTTTCTTGGTGGCTAGCAGGACATGACAAGTAGTCAGTATCCTATTAACATGATAATGATTCAGTTGATAAGAGTAAAGCATGGGTTCCTGTTGATAAAGCCATATTACCTATGTTAAATGTATAAATAAATAAACCTTGGAGGATGGTATTATCATAGAAGTGTGTTCCTAATCTAAAATTTATGAAGGCCAGGTTACCATGAATTGATTTTTAGAACCTACATAATATACTAGCTATAGTATGAGTACAGCTAGGCCAATAGTATTCTAGGAATTATTTATTTTTGTACTGTTTGTTCAAATGCCTTAATAACTCTTCTGTTGGTGTTCTATTTCCACATTTAACACAATTTCAACCTTGCATGCTCCAACGTTCATGAGTATAACTTGATAAACACTGATAAGAAACAATTTGGGGCAAGAACCATGTAAAAAATTATCCCAAACTTGAAACACATTTAACAATTTAATTGTGGCACACACAAAATGAGGTCATTCTCAATCTCACTAGTGAACTGACTTTCAGATAGTGTGCTGTGGCACATGTGCATGATGAGGGTAAATAGAATTTAAAATTCTTATCTATATTTTGTAGCTGCATCCCTTTTCCTTGTTTCATCACCGAGGAAGTTTTCAGGGAAGTTGATTGATTGATTATGTAGTCGTTTTAAAGGTCTTTGCATAAAATTTGTATTCGTTTAAATTCTAGTTATTTTTATTTGAACATACAATAACTCTGGCTCTGCATAACACATAAACTAGCACCTAGCACTCGATGGAATTTTAATCTAATAATTATTGCCTTAGATTTTAAATCTTGATCTAGTCCATCATGACCGAATCTTACTAATCTATTGTTTCGATATGTAGATGATTACGATATGATTTACTATCATTGGGTTTTTGAATAACATCAACAAAAACATAGCATATAGTTTCAAAGGCAACTGACCAAGCACTGGAGAAATGCATACACCTACCATCTCAGACAGAGCATCTCTTGCTCTCACACCGAGACTCGTCTCTAGTCTAAGAGTGTGTGTGTGTCTGTTGACATATTTATCACCATTCTGTTGTGCTAGATCAGTATACCCATAAATAGCATCCTAAAACTTCTTCCCATATTTACATTAGTTACCACAATAATTATTACCTTTTCACAGGTTATCCCTCCACTGGGCAACACTACCTTCAATGTGGTGTTTCTTGGGAGAGAAGAGGGCGAGATCGAGAGCAGTCTGTTTATCCATACATCGGAAGGCAGTTTTAAGTACAGCGTGAAAGGGTCCAGCGTGGGCAGCCCTTATCGGCTCAGGCCTCTAGTCGGTGCCAAAGTACCTCTCAACTCCACATACTCACCACTTATTTATATGCACAATCCACACAACACTCCGATGCAGGTACGTGTGCGTTGAGAAGTGTGACACTGACACTTGCTTTGTTTTTGGAAATGTTTTGGGGAATTATTAAATATTGTGCAGAAATTTTCGATTTAAAAAACTTTTTTTGCTTTGATGACAAAGATAGCATTTTCTCTTTCTATGCTTAATTTTAATTTATCAACATATTTTTAATGTTTTTTGGTTTCATTGATTGAAACTTTAAATTTCTTGAAAGTGTCTAACAATGTCTAATAAAGATAAATGGAAATGATTGAAGATGTGCATTACAATGAAGAAATCTATTGGGTTCCTTGGTACCAAATTTACTGTTTATTTTCATGCCAAATAAATCTATCTAAAACCTTTCTATGTTTCATAACTGGTTAAAGATAAGCTAAGCACTGATCAAGGAAACAATCACAAAACATTGACTCTTGTTAATTCATGTGGCCTACCAAGTGGTTTACTGTCCACTTGGTTACTCCCTTGTGTACCAAGTGGCCAGTAAACTGTATTCTTCAATTTCCCAAACGCTAACCATTTCGATGTTTGCATTGTGCGTCGTGCAGATCGTGGAGATCTACAGCAGCGGAGGGGAGTTCCACCTGGAACTGCCGTCTGGCGAACTCGAGGGACCCAAGCACTTGTGGGAGATCCCACCGTACCACACCAAGCCTGTGATCCGTGTGCGCTTCATGGCGTTCACGGAGAAGAACCACACGGCATACATCAGGTAATCCGGCGATGTGGTTAATGTGGTTATCTTGTAGAAGAGCCTTGTGTTGGTCAATTTGGAGATAAAGTAGTACAATATATAGTTGCTGGACTTATTCTAGTAACTGTATGAATAATAATGTACAGATAGAGTCGGCATGAGTCTAAAAAAACAAAATACTCTAGTTAACATCTTGAGTGCCACAATCTTGCCTCCTAAAGTTCGACACAAGTTGACACAAGGAAAACACAGCACACAAGACTAAAGTTCCGCACAAAGTTACATTTGCCAATGACGGTATTGATACCGGCTTTTTTTTCGGGTATACCATAAGTCTGTGCTTACGTTGGATGTTGAAAAGGTGGATGACAGGAGACTGTTTAACCCTGAAAAATTCCAGTTCATTTGGGCTGAGCTGCAGTGGTTCTTGGGCAGTACGCACCTCTTAGGTTAAATGCACATACAAATCATGCTAACAATCCTAACAGTTTTGTTTTGCCCTCACTTTTGCCAAGGATCAAGGTGAATAACAGCGAGGAGGTGCTGGTGGTTCCACTGGAAGTTGAGGTTGCTCCTCAGCATGGCCTTTACTTTCCCGAAAACGTGCTCGACTTCGGCATGGGCGGAAGCGGAGAAAAGCCCAAGCAGATCAAGCTGTTGCTCTACAACTCGTGGAAGAAGGCGATACGTATACAGAACATTGTCACTACACCCGTTTCGCGAGCCGTCACCATTGAGTTCCAGCCGGTGAAGGTGCCTCCGGATTCTACTGTGGCTGTAGAGGTTGCCACCATCATGTTTGACTGTGAGAAAACTTGACAGCGCCTTGTTTTTTATTTTACCCTTAGATTTATGAGCATTCATTTTCACTAGCTCTTGACATAATTGTCATCAATGACTAGCAGCCAAAATGGTAAAATGTTGATCATAGTTGATCAAACTGAGACAGATCTCTACAGTGCTATGACCCTAGACATAACTATGCTCTAGTTTTCAGTGTCATTTATCATTTTTATTATATATCAAATTTAAACAACAAGCTAATCTCAAATCTCTACAATGCAGATATGAAAGTTGAGAATGCCAAAAACTTTGATAATGTACCCTAACGTGGAATTAAAAAGCTGCATCTTACTGAACTAGAAAGTTACAAGTCGATATATAAAAGAATTAACAAGTTTCTCACTTTTACAGCTGATTTTGGTCCAAAGTTAAACCAAACGTAATTTGTGTCAACAGGGAAAGAAGCTTTCGAGAGCGGTCACGTCAGCGGCAAGCTGATAATCAAGAGCAACCACAGTGCGCACAAGCTGGTGATACCGTACACGGCAGTCGTGCTCGAAGGCAGCCTGCACTTCAACGCGTCTGCCACGCAGTACTGCTCGGACGTTGGGCCGAGCCTAGACGTGCGGAACTTCACAGTCACCAACAACTACCGCGTGCCATTGGCTCTCACTGAGGTCTCAATGCCAAAGCACGCACACGCTCACTTCATGGTGAGAAAGCGGCTTAATATTTAATGTCGTGAGAGGTCGGACATCCTAAAGTTATTATTTGTGTAATAGGTTGCTCAGCACCCATCCTTATTCTCCATTCCGTTTGTTAAGTGGATTCATGACATGGGTGGGTCTTGGGGAATGTTTTAAGATCGCTTACCTTTTTGATGTGGTGGGTATAGGAATGAGTGCCGATTCCATTGAGAAGTAAACATAAGATACCAAATAAGCAAAACAATCCAAAATGTTATATACATTGTCCTTTTAAAGCAGCCAACCTAATTAATAATTATACATGATCTATCTTTGCATATCTCCTAATTTAAAATATCGGGTGTTTCATGAAAAATTGTTCTACCGATGGTACAAGCATACTCGTGTGAAATTTATTTTTGTAAGGTTTTTATTAAGTTGTTTAGCTAATGTCAAAAATAACGCTACACATTTTGAGATCTGCCCGACCTATTGACCAGCGTACTTTTTTTTATGAACATTTTTTTTACATACATTTTACATTACACATCCTGTGCTTTGTTACATGCTTTATTATTTCAAAGATGATCTCTGAGAAGCACCTTTCGTAACAGCCCGCTCCCAGATAACAGACGTGGTTGTCTTTTGTTGCAGGTACAAAACTTCACTGCGCGCGTACTCAAGCCGCGCGAGTCGTGCACGCTTTTTCGCCTGGCATTTAAGCGTGACAGCGTCCAGCTGGAGACGAAGTTGAAGGCACACATGACGTTGCACACCAACATGTCTAAGATTTCCGTGCCACTGCTCTACTACAATGGCAGGCTCATGAAGGTATGCCCCCTCGCGCAGTATGTCTGCCCTGGGATTCGCTAAGTGTTTCTACATTTCAAAGAATGCACATTTACTGCGCAAGGTTTATTCGGGAGATACTCTATTGGTAAGAAATTAGTATTTGGTACCTTTCGATGATTTGACCCTGCGTTGGAATGTTTCAACAGGGGTTAAAGGATCTTGAAAATAGGTATCTTACAAAATTTTTTTTAACTAAATTTTAAAATTAATCTTCAAGTTTTTTTTTCATTTTTCCATCTCAAAATTGGGTATTAGATTTTATTTGGCAAACAGAGCAAGAATGTTAAACACCACCAAACCATACAAAGTGACAAGATAACGTGCAGCGTGCTACAACTTATTTGACAATTTTTACTTGATCGTCCTCAAACGATGATTAAAAAATCTTATGCCAGATATGTCAAAGCGGCATGTGTACTTAACGTGGAAATCACTTCCCGCAGGTATCCCTTCTCTTTTCTTAGCACAGCCCATTGCAAAGCTCAGCGATACTTTTGAGATGTTCTTAGCACGAGTCCATTGTTCCGTAGGAGATCCCTTCGCGATTCAACGAGACTTTCTTGAACTTCGGGCTGGTGGGTAGCGGACGCACCAAGTGGCTTCGCTTTGCGCTCTTCAACAACAACCCAGTGGCGGTGGAGCTACGCGAGTGGCGCACGAACTTGACGAGCGCTTTAGTCGAGCTGGTCGGTTTCAAAGAGGCCAACGCCACGACGCTGTTCGACCTCGACGAGGACACATTCGATTACGTTCACGGCCAGTCTACAGTGAGTGATTTACTTGAACTTACGTTTGAGTGGTCCAGACTATGCTATCGTCTACGCTACAGCTTTCCAGACGGACATTTCTTTAGTAAAATCTATGTCTGGACATAAAAACTAAGAAATTTTGACTTTGGTCCAATTGCTAAGTGGTATGTTATTATTTGTGATCAATGGTAGTAGCTCCAAAAGTTAAATTTGAAAACTGAAAACGTTGAAATTAGTTCAGAGTGTTAAGGATGCAGGTAGGTACTGCAGGTATTTTGCAAAGTTGTGGAACATCAGATGATACTATCTAATTAGTAATTGACCACGGCTTGATAGGTATGATTGTCACTCGATGCTAACTTCATCCGGTTTCTCTTGCAGAAATTCCTTCCTCCGGGCCAGTTTGCGCTGTTCCGCATGGCTGTGATTGCCCCGATGGCGGAGACTTTGGTCTTGGGTGCTGTCTTCATCAAGACACAGTTTGAGCAGATTGTTGTCCCAGCGAGGCTTTCCTCCGCGCCCGGGGAACTGCTGGTGCGTTTAGTGATATCTAAGACTGAACACAGTTTCTATATCTCACACCATTGGCACTTTGACTTCTGAGTTTAACAGTGTTAAATAATTTTGTAGAGGATTGTCATTCAAGTTCTTAAGCACGAAGAGCTTTTCAAATCTTAACTAGTTGAGGTGCACAATGCTGCTGGTTTGCTGGCCTTGCTATTCCAGGCTGGACATTTGTTGTGGTTAAGTGGGAGAGAGGTAGTTCCCTCTTTCTTTCCTTCTTCATCCCAGAAATTATTATTTTATTTTTGACTGTCTTTCAGTTTTCAGTTAATGAAATATGGATTCTGTGTAGTGCCTTCTCTTCAACTGCTAGATTTCTGATCGTCGTGTTGTTCTCAGGTGCTTACGGACAAGCCCGTTGCCGGCGACTGTTTCCCAGGCAAGCTGTGCGTCCAGGAGCTGCACGTGCGGTCGCTGTTCACCCGTCCGATGGAGGTGGTGGGCATCACGGGCGCGCTGGCTCAGTCGGTGGCCGCTGTTGGTTTCAAGATGGTGACTGAGGCTGGCCAGCGGGCACGGATAGAGCCGCTCGCCACCAGCCACATCGGACAAGTCAGCTTCGACCCAGGCGTCGGATGCCGAAACGAGTACTACCTCGGAAACCCCAGCCAGGCGGCCGGTGAGTCGACGACGGACGTGGCATCGAAAATTTGGGATTCAAGAAGAATGTAACAACGAAAAAAATACAGGCTCAGAGTTCTCCAGTATAGACACTCTGATGACTGTGAAATAAATACAGCAAAGCTATCAACAACATTGGGACGAGTGCTGCGGTAGCACACTCAAATTTGAATTTGTTGTAGAGGTAAGGTTTGTAAAATGCTAAATACATCTGGGAAGGTGTAAAGTGAGGAGAAGTTATAATTAACTCGAAGATAGCTGCATATTGCAGTATTACTGATTTAGCCTTTTTGTATTTTTGTATTTGTATGTATCCCATGATATCAAAACCTGTACGAAATTTAACTCAGCTCGGTTGGAATAAGAAACCGTTTCCAACAAGAAAGTCGTGAAAATAATATTTTGGTTGAGTCAGTTTCTTAAAAATCTCTTCAAATTTCGATTGGCTCTACAGATTTGAAATCATGTCTCGGGACTCCAATTCAAAAATGTGTTGATTGGTTGATGAAAAGCGAGTTGATTGGCTTAATTGAAAAATCAGATTATTAAAAACGACATAGTATTATTTTATTTCATGGCTAGAGGTGAAATAACCCACACGACACCAATCTCTTACTTAATGAACATTCAGCAAAGAGTTTAAAGTGCAAAGCACTTGAAATATTTTTTCAGTATGTGATCTTGGTAATGCTGAGAGTGTCTCGGTCAATCATGAAAGGGTCTAATTCCGTCTAAGACACACAGTTTGGAGGAACCCCATTAAAATAAGACCAAAAATAAGATTTTAGACATCTCCTGAAGTCACAACTCACATTCCTTCGTTTGCCAAACTAACACCCATCTGTTTGTTCCTTTCTAGCCACAAGCAAGTGGATCCACTCGCTGTCGCTGCCACCCAACACGTACCGCTCCGACGTGTCGCTCTTCAACATTCTATACGACAAATACGTGTCCCTGACAGCCAGCTCGCCGTGGCAAAACATCACAGTGAAGCTGGACACGACCGAGGTGCGCGATTACTCTTTCGACATCGGCGTGCAGCTCTCCTGGCCCGAGTTGATGCCCGACATCATCAACTCGTCCACCGTGGACTTCCCTCTCACGCAGGTTGGCAACAAAACATACCGTGACCTGCGACTGACCAATCCTAGCTCTCACCCGGTCAGCCTCCAGCTAGTCATGGAGTGGGTCTACCTGAAGGACGGCAAGAAGATGATCGGTGCGCCCGGCCGCTTTGAGAACCTCTTCCGCGACTTCTACAATGTCACACCGTGGGACTTCACAATGGAGAGCATGGACAATGTTGTGAGTCCTCGGCTGCGAGTGCCTGCGCACCACGAGAGCCTGACGTTCCTTATCGACCCGGGCGAAACAGTGACGGCCCGGATTGGCTTCGTGCCACGCAAGGCAGGTATTAGCTCGACGCTGCTCTTCGTACGCAACAACTTAACGGCGCTGGACATCGTTCGGCTCACGGGCAAGGCAGTTGAGGCGCATTTCAAGTTCGGCAACCGCAAACCCGGCTCTGTAACGCCGTTACTCTTCGAGCTCGCCGAGAAACATCTGAAGGACTGTGAGCGCGAGAAGCACCGCAAGTTCCCGGCGCCAAACCTGACTGTGAAGCGTTCGTTCACGGCGCGAAACACAGGCGAGCTGCCGATCAGTGTGGTGCGCTTCAGCGTCAACGACCTGCCGTGCGAAGGCTACGGCTTCCGCGTGCTAAACTGCGAGCCGTTCGATCTGCCACCCAACGGCACACGCAAGGTGGACATTGCATTCACGCCGGACTTCACCCTGGCGCGAATCCAACGCACGCTGGCCATCGAGACGAGTCTCGGCGTGCCGGTCAACTACACGCTGGTGACGACGCTGCCGCCTTTCTTCCTAGCGGCGTGCTCGGGCGTGCTGGGCCGTCCTCCGTGGGAGCCGCTGCTGTACCACGCGGCCGTCGGCTCGATGGTGTTCCTGGCGCTGTGTGTGCTGGCGGCCGCGTTCCTTGAATCTGACCGCATCCTAAAGTGCGCATTGGCGGCCATGTCCAAGGACCGCGACGCGAGGTTGGGCGCTGAGTACCGGCCGGTGTTTGCTGACCTGCACAAGCCGCCCGAGAAGCCCAAGCCAGCAGAGGTGGTTACCGATTGGCCGCGCGGCCCTGACAAGCCCAAGGAGAATGGTGTAGTACACAAGGCCAACTGCTGGGTGCGTGCCGAAGACCGGCGACTTTCGCTTGAGCCAGAGGTCAAGGAACAGGTGGCGATTACGAGGAAGTTCGATGAGCCCGACGCCAGCAGCGTGGTTGTTGTGACGACGACGCTCGCGAAAAACAAGAAGAAGCTCGGCAAACGTAATAGTACAAATAGCGACGCCTCGGAGAACTTACCCGAAGCTCCGACGAAAAAGTCGTGGGGCAACGTTTTTAACCGGGGCAACAATCACACGGCGTGTGGGCCAAAACTTAAAGTACCTGCGACGGTCGCGGAACCGGAAGTGAAGGGCGCCATGCAGGCTAAAGAAACGCCGAAGAAGCCGCAAGAATCACGCAAGGAACTCAAGAGACTCGAGCGAATAAACAAAAGCTTTAACAATAACAATAAGAAGAACAAACCACCGCCACCGGAGCCAGTGGCTTGTTCCGAGGAGGAGTCTTCGTCGACAACCACCGACAGCTCAAACAACGAGGAAATGGAGAAGGAGAGGGAGAGTTCAGGCACAAGTCTTTCGGAACGAACGCACAAATCGACGCCGAAGAAAGCGAAGGGCAAGTCGGTTGACTACCGAGACAACTACGAGGGAGACTGCGATGATGATGATTATGACCGCGAAGCGCACAAGCGACGGTGGAAGCCGGCCAATCACAAGCCGCCTACCCCCGAAGCCACGCCCAAGGTGGAGCCCGTGAGCCCGAAGCCACTTGGGTTGCAGTTGCCGTTCAAACTGAAGGCCAACGGCACGAACCGCGAGCGCAAGGACAAGAATGCACTGAAACGGTAAGTGCCATGCCTTGCCATTTATATTTTAAGTTCTTATGAAAGATTTTTGCTGTAAAAAGAACAGGACAAATCATGATACTTACAATTTTTTTGCATTGGAGTTGTGTCTTTAGCTGAGATCTTTTGCTACTCTTGCCCCATAACTTCTGTATACCAATTCGATAATACTCGGATCTTCAACGTTAATATTTCTTCTCAAACCTCAAGTGCTCAAGTTCAACTTGCCAATCTGGGTTTTCTTACATTGGGTAGACGAGGTTTAGATTTGGAAACTAGTTTTTGTACAGAATCTGGCAAAATATGGCTTTTTTGAGGTAAGCTCCCTTACCCCAAAAAAGCCATATTTTTCGACATAATTTCCCTCGCCTGCAAACCAAAATAGCGTAAGACTTCTTCCGATAAATGGCATTATTTGTAATTTAGTGCTCGCATTGCTGATCATCGAAAAGTGTTTTCTTGCCTTTCTTACAATTTCAATGCTAACGTGCTCAGAAGCAAAATGCAATCTACTTAATATCATTTCTTTGGCTTAACCTTTCGGTCTGTGCTTTCGGTAGTTCATCTGTGTATACTATATTTGCTGTGCATGGTTTAAGTAAAAAGGTTGAAGTCCCCAAATTTTAATTCCCACTTTCCCTCAACAGTGGAGCGGAGAAGAGCAAGCCGCCCGAGGTTTGCCACGTGCTGCCAGTGCGTGCTTCGCCACCGCCACGCAACGTGTGGATGGAGAATCGTGCTTCATTCAGCGACGTGGTAGCTCGAAACGAGAGCCCCTCGTACTCAACTGTGCTTGCCCCGCGTAAGCCCGCTCCTCCGCCACCCGCAGCTCCCTACGAGGTGCCCCCAGTCCCGCAGTACGAGGTGCCCGCTCCGCGCAAGGCTCCGCCGATGATGCCCGCTGGGCTTGGGCCGATCGGGCCCAAGAAGGCCGTCAACAACGCGTGGGTCAACTTCACAGAGGGGAACGAGGCACAGTTGCAGGTTAGAAGTCTGCCTTTGTGGCCTTGGTTTGACAAGACTTTTTTTCCAGTTCTATGGTCCAACTTCTGAAATTGCCATTTTGGCATTTGAGTCTGCAGTGTTAAACCTGCTCCAATCTCATCTGCTGTTCCTCTGGTTTTGGTTTTGATCATTAAAACATTTAGTTTAGGCAAAAGCCTAGCACCAACGTTAAACTGTCTTTGCAAAAATTGGCCGCCAAATGACTACTTTGCCGACAAAAATGGAGGTCAACTAGATTGGAGTCACCTTCGTTACAAGTGCTAAGAAATTCATTTCATTATTTCTCGCACATTAATCGTATTTGAGACTAGTTTCCGCTCAATTTATCTCAACTTACCCTTATCTCAACGATTGACATATATGGATAGATGTTTTGAGTCGTAATTATTAAAAGAGTGGTAAAAAGGACGGCCGCAAGTGCAATCGGGTGGTCACCACCAGTACCGCGTGCTGGAGGACTATTTGCTCAGTTCAGTTTGCTCAGTTTAACATTCACGCCAAGCCTCTGGCGAAGCCTATGAACTTAATTATTGATTTACTTACTTGTTAGTTCTTATTTAAAATTTTAGGCAGCTTTGCCAATTACAAAAGCTTGAATTTAAACAAAATTTCACTGATAACACTCCACTTAAAAATAACTGCTTCTAAAAGTGTGAATATGGCAGTTTTGTGTTTGCCTCAGATTTCAGATTTCAGATTTAGTTATTGCTGCAAACAGGTACATCATATCTGTATGAGCTTAATAATAATAATGGTATGATAGTATATCAAAATTAGTCTTCATTGTGGAGGGGCTAGGGGGCCATGGTGTGTTGTTGTGGTGAGATATTCCTCGAGGGCGCTGCGTTGGGTGGATTCTTTGATGTGGGTAGGGAGTTGGTTTTATATTTTTGAACATAAGTAGGGGGGACTTTGTGTGAAGAGGGAAGTGAGGTGTGGAACGATGTGAATTTCTTTCCTTCTTCTAGTTGCATGAGTGTGGATGGAAGAGTTGAGGAGGAAGAGGGAATATTCAGCCTCTTTGCAAGCTGAATGACAGTTGCAAAGTTTTTTCAAAGAATGATAATTTAATGAGACATCAAGTTAATGTCCTATTACATTTTTTTTTTCTTATCAATTTCTTACTCATAGCCTTTCTCGAATCCTGCCGTAAAAACGTAAACTTACGCCACATCTGGGTGTTCCAGGAGTCTTCGAGTCTGTTTGCGAGCCCATTTGCACACGAGTCGGCACAGCATCTTCCGATGGTTGCTGAGCAATACGATGCTGAGCTCTGGCAGCAACAGGATGCAATGGCACGCATGCAGATGCACCAAGAGCAGATGAAGATACGCGAGCGTGAGGCAGAGGAGTACCGCCAGCAGAACCACAACCAGTTTGCGGCGCAAGGTGAGTAGTGGCAGCCTCTCGAATTTCTGGGGCAACGAGGGTCAGACCAGACCAAGCAAGTGAAGTGAAGCTTACTAGATCTTGGTGGTGTTGATTAACGTATTCCGTATTAACGTATACGTTTGGTTAGATGCACAGGTCGGTGAATTTGTCATTGCGAATTTGTCACTTTAATGTAAATGATGTAACTCTATAAACAGATATAGATTTACCTGGTATAAGGTTGGCTGTTTTTTACTGTCCACTAAGATTTCCTCAAAGTCTAGGATGCTGTACTTGGAAACTCACTTGGAAACTTCTCTGGCCATAATTCACGCAACTTTGCGTGCTGTAGTTTTCTCCAATGTTTCTTAACCTGTGCTAGTTATGAGATCAACTTAATCATAATGATTCATGAGTAAGCCCACATATCCATTTTATTCTAAAATAAACAATGTGCTTTCATGCCACAAAGATCCGATACTTCTTTCGCTTACAACAGTTCATAAAGCCACTCTCCACAGTTTTGAATGATTTTTGAATGAATGATAATGGTGATTCGTATTGATTATGAATGGTGATTTACTTTGCTGACACCATATGTAACCCAAAAAATGCAAACTACAAAGAATGTTCTCCATTGCGCCGCCAGAGCCTGTGATATGGCAGTCGCTGTGGGACCCGCTGTACATCCCTGCGGTTGGTGAGGCACAGTACAGCCCAGTAGAGCCCGCGGCACCTGCGCCTCACGCCGCCGCGCTCTGGTGGAGCTCCGTGGTGGACTCGACGTGGTCAGCACCGTGGGCCGACAATTCGTACCAGCCCGTCGAGGAGGACGTGGAACGCGTACAGGCGTACGACCCGTTCCGCTCACTCAGCAACATCTGGACACCGCAGTCGGCCGACCCTTGGAACTCGAACCCGCGCAACGAGTAGCACCTTCTTCTTTCGACTTTCTTGCGATAACTAGCAGTTCACATTTCCTAGTCTCGACTACCGACTCTTGCTTTGTTGAGGTTTCATTTGGAGTTTTTCGATTCGTACGACTGTCAAATCAACTACTTACAGAACTATCTCTTTTAGGAATTAGGATTTTTTTTAACCAGTACTGCCAATTTAATTTATTTGTTTTTATTTACTAGACAGGTTGGATTGATCCAACAAGAATAATGATCTTTTCTATGAAAATTTGAATGATTGTTTGTAGTTTACTGACAAGACAGTTTTGTTTTTGAGCTAATTTTTTTCATTTCACTTTCATCAAGTGTGTAAAATCATCTGCCATGAATCGCTTCTTTCTTGAGAGTGTTTTTATTTTTTTCGTTTTTTTAGCTTTGGCTACCGTCTAGGCTTACAAAGACCTGACATACACATTCCATCAATGTCTCTCAATCTATTCACCAAGAGAATGCTGCTTCCGACAAAATCTGGACATTTAACGATGTCTTATCATGTAAGGTGGCGTTATTTCCCTCTAACGCCGAACGGTATCCATCCCTACGAAATACCAGACGTGGCGCTCTTATTTTTACTGAGGTCTATGTAAGCTAAAGATACCATGCTAATACCTTCTTTAAGTAATTTTTCTTTTCTTGTTGCGTTTTAATTTTTGATTTTTAAGCAGTCGAATCGATTGTAGTAATGTGCACGAATTTTAATGCCTACTATTATGCGTTGATCTCTTACTCAAATTTGACTGCCGGCGACGAAACGCTCGGAACCAAACAAATTGATTGTTAGAACGGAAGTTTATAGAATTGTTCTTCCTTTGCTGTGGTTAGCCTGTTGACGAGGCTCTTGTCTCTAGCTGTTGGCTGTTGTTTGAACATTGGTGTTACGGTGTATCAATTTAATTAAACCTACCTGAACATGTCATTGTGAATTTCTCTGTCTCAGAATTGAATAAAATTTTGGAAGGGAATCTCAAATAGTTGTCAAAGTTTTGCTAAAGATACCTATAATCTCCTCCAACAGCTCCTGTTTTCCAGGTGGGCCAAACAAACTTAATAGAATTTATTGTTATAAGTTTTGCACAGTAAATAAAGACACATATAATCAAAATGACATTAAAATTATGGGCAACATAAAAATGATAGGGAAAAAAAACTAAATGAGCTTGAATCTAAAATCCAAAATACATCGACTTTCACCGACTCGAACATGATATATTCGATTTGCAGACCTAGCACGCTCACCGCTCGACTACCGATACGACGAGAGACTCATGCAGATTTTACGTTATAAATCAATTGTCAAATAACCAGTTAAACAGCACATACCTTTTTTACATTCTACTCGCCTGATACACGAGCCAGTTTATTTCGAGAATCGAGTTGCGTTTTTCTGTCTCGATGGAGCTGCGTTACGCCTTACGTATAGGCTGGAGGCTGTACGCGAGTGTGCCGCTTGTGACCTAGCTATTCAGGGCTCGGAAAATCTAGCTTAGCTGACAACGACAGAACGGTTATTTAAATTTACTAACCTAAAAAGGTTACTTGTAAGTATAAAAATAAATATAACTCCATAAATAAATATAAATATAACAATAAATATGAAGCTATAAAAAAGTATATAAATTAAGAAAAATTTCATAATAACATTTTTTTTTTGCTTTATTTCCAGATCTTTTCAACAAGATACACACCGCCTTTCTTGGTTTGCCGATTCTATACAATTATAATTTCGATTTTACTCATAATTCTTGAATTTTCTAATGCGTTTGTAGCATATAATAATGAAAAATAGCTTCGGATTAGCATGCATCTATATTATAAAGGGGCAGTTTCACAATGTTTGCTTATAACTGAAAGTTAAGACTCGTCTCCATGGTTACAACCAATCAGATACTTGAGATCTCAATCTCCAGTTATTTTTTAACTCGACATTATGTAACAGGCTATAACAGTGCTCTAAAAATGCGTAAAGATAATTCGTGAACTCAATTTTACTACATATTATTACCTCATTTTAACTCAAACGCCTAGTTTAATATGAAAAACTGCGTTGATTCTTCCTGACATATTTTGCAACCTGTACCGTTACTTGTTCCTGAAACCTCTGCAACCTTGACGACGTCGACGGCGTCATTTTGGAGGCGTCGAAACAGCCCTAGCGCAACTCCCCGTGAACAGGTAAAAATGAAAATGATTGATTTGGTATTTTTTGTATTTTTTTTTTCCTTTTTTTCCTGAAAAAAAAACTGCAATTTGCATGTAACATACAGGTGGCAAAAAAAAACTTTGGGTTCATGTACTCACTGTTTTGACATCTGGTCCTGTGGCACTGGTCTAATGGCGACTGCGAATGTAAGGATGATGATGAACCTAACCTAGCCTAAAAAGGAGGAGGGGAAACCCGGCGGCGGCACGTAGCTTACTCCGGTTGAAGAGCACCAAGGGGACCACCAACTTAACGTCCCTTCCGAAGGACGGTACAACACGAACAACAGAATTCCTCCACGAATCTATGTTGTCAGGTGATTAATAAGCAAGACGAATGACGTTATTGTATTGAATTTCATCCCTCTAACCTCTCTCCCGAACAGACTAATGAAAAGTGTGACAGGTTGTGACGGCTGTGATTGAACGTTGTGTGACGAGACACCGCGACACGAGCAATGTGACGGTATCCCGACCGGAATATTGTCAGATTATTTGTGAATTCCCAGTACTGGATCATCGATACGTCGAGTGTGGCAATAATCCAGTAGGGTTAATCCATGTCACGATATTCCAGGTGACTCAATCATAATTTCAATGTGATTATTTAGCTTTCGAATAAAAAAAAAAAATATATATATATATATATATATATACAAATTTACAAATTACAACTTTTTTTTTAATATACACATATAAATATATATATATATACTTATACCTAAACAACATTAGGAATAAAGAAATATTACGTAATAAAAACAAATTTTTTGTGTTTTTTCCAATCTACTCAACAAGATCCATACCGCTTTTTTGATTTCATTGTTCAAATTATGTAAGCCGATCTTTACAAATATAATTTCGATTCAATTGATTATCATCAAATTTTTTAATGCGGCGCCAGCACGTTATGGTGCTCTTCGACAGAAGAGTGCTATTCTGTCGAAGAGCACCATAAAGAGCACCAGCAGGTTAGAAGCTTGCTGAAATTGAAGGTTTGTCGTGGGGGGATAGTATTCCCGTATCTAGGGGCAATTTTGGGCAAAATTAAATAGTGCGCTTTGATTTTTTATGATTGTCTTTTGAAACTTTTAGCGATGGGTTGGAATTGACGGCTTACAGTAAGTTAATGAGGTCTGGAAGACCGCGGGGTAATTTTGGGCACTTTTTGGGGGTACGTTTGAAACGTTTGGGGATACATGCAAAAAACTTTAGTGTTCGACGCTTTACGTGGCGTGTGCCTTAAAAAGGGGGCGAAGCCCCCTGTCACCGCGCCCGGAGGGCGCCTAGGGCAAAGCACTAGTTTTAAATAAAGCGGATAGAGCAAAGGATCCAGCCAGCTGATCTAAAATAACCTGGATAGAGCATAGAATGCAGCCAGCTGATCTAAAATTACCTTGATAGAGCATAGGATCCAGCCAGCTGATCTCAAATAACCTCGATAGAGCATAGGATCCAGCCAGCTGATCTCAAATAACATGGATAGAGCATAGGATCCAGCCAGCTGATCTCAAATAACCTGGATAGAGCATAGGATCCAGCCACCTGATCTAAAATAACCTGGATAGAGCATAGTATCCAGCCAGCTGATATCAAATAACCTGGATAGAGCATAGTATCCAGCCAGCTGATATCAAATAACCTTGATAGAGCATAGTATCCAGCCAGCTGATATCAAATAACCTGGATAGAGCATAGGATCCAGCCAGCTGATATCAAATAACCTTGATAGAGCATAGTATCCAGCCAGCTGATATCAAATAACCTTGATAGAGCATAGGATCCAGCCAGCTGATCTAAAATAACCTGGATAGAGCATAGGATCCAGCTAGCTGATATCAAATAACCTGGATAGAGCATAGGATCCAGCCAGCTGATCTAAAATGACCTTGATAGAGCATAGGATCCAGCCAGCTGATATCAAATAACCTTGATAGAGCATAGGATCCAGTCAGCTGATCTAAAATAACCTGGATAGAGCATAGAATGCAGCCAGCTGATCTAAAATAACCTGGATAGAGCATAGGATCCAGCTAGCTGATATCAAATAACCTGGATAGAGCATAGGATCCAGCCAGCTGATCTAAAATGACCTTGATAGAGCATAGGATCCAGCCAGCTGATCTAAAATAACCTGGATAGAGCATAGGATCCAGTCAGCTGATCTAAAATAACCTTGATAGAGCATAGGATCCAGCCAGCTGATATCAAATAACCTTGATAGAGCATAGGATCCAGCCAGCTGATATCAAATAACCTGGATAGAGCATAGGATCCAGCCAGCTGATCTAAAATAACCTGGATAGAGCATAGGATCCAGCCAGCTGATCTCAAATAACCTTGATAGAGCATAGGATCCAGCCAGCTGATATCAAATAACCTTGATAGAGCATAGGATCCAGTCAGCTGATATCAAATAACCTGGATAGAGCATAGGATCCAGCCAGCTGATATCAAATAACCTTGATAGAGCATAGGATCCAGCCAGCTGATATCAAATAACCTTGATAGAGCATAGGATCCAGCCAGCTGATCTCAAATAACCTGGATAGAGCATAGGATCCAGCCAGCTGATATCAAATAACCTGGATAGAGCATAGGATCCAGCCAGCTGATATCAAATAACCTGGATAGAGCATAGGATCCAGCCAGCTGATATCAAATAACCTGGATAGCACCAAGTTTTCTCTTTTAAGCCGAGGCGATGATAAAATCAACACACGGTTAATGTCAACACCGGGTTCCACCGTATAGGTGAGGCAATGTTAATGTTAACACCGGGTTCCACCGTATAGGTGAGGCAATGTTAATGTTAACACCGGGTTCCACCGTATAGGTGAGGCAATGTTAATGTCAACACCGGGTTCCACCGTATAGGTGAGGCAATGTTAATGTTAACACCGGGTTCCACCGTTTAGGTGAGGCAATGTTAATGTCAACACCGGGTTCCACCGTATAGGTGAGGCAATGTTAATGTTAACACCGGGTTCCACCGTATAGGTGAGGCAATGTTAATGTCAACACCGGGTTCCACCGTTTAGGTGAGGCAATGTTAATGTCAACACCGGGTTCCACCGTATAGGTGAGGCAATGTTAATGTCAACACCGGGTTCCACCGTATAGGTGAGGCAATGTTAATGTCAACACCGGGTTCCACCGTATAGGTGAGGCAATGTTAATGTCAACACCGGGTTCCACCGTATAGGTGAGGCAATGTTAATGTCAACACCGGGTTCCACCGTATAGGTGAGGCAATGTTAATGTTAGCACTGGGTCAACACCAGGTCTAGAAAAAAAGATGGTTTGATTAATTTTTAGGACGTTACCTTTGTAACTAATAAAGTCTGGCGGCAAAATAAAGTACGACAACAAACCATGTAGCCGAAATATTGAACGATCTAATTTTTTCCAAAGAATAATAACGTTGTATAACTAAAAGGGATGTCAATAGAGACAGAATTACATAAGGGAGGCCAATGCAACCGATGTTTTAAGATTTTCGGATTCAGGTCAATTAAATTAAATTTTTTTTGCTGCATGGTCGTTTAACGGATTGCAATATTTTTTCATTTGTCACAGCAAGTCTTCCCCCCCCCCCCCAAAAAAAAAAAAAAAAAAAACAGCATCCGTCGGGAATTGACCAAGAACATTCTGCGCTGGAGGCAGCCAACTCAGCCGCCCGGCCACTATACGATAACTGACAAGGCCGGTTATTTTGGTGCCTATAAATTGCTACTCGATAATGCAAGCCGAGCGAGTAGTATCCGGTTACCGATCGATGTCCAATATTAATTGATCAAGTTCGTTTGATACCCAACAGGTTGCGCTAGCGGTCATTTTGCTAGTTAACTCGACTGCGGGTTCGGTGATACTTGTTATAAGACCAGAGGACGAGTGATCGTAAAATGGTATCAGCTGGCTCACGACCAGTCGGGCACTGCCGTCTTGCGGATTGATTTCGAATCTTGGAAAGCGATGGAAGCTCTGTTGAGTTGCAGTGGCCGAAAGCTGCTCGTGCCCATTGCTGGAGGCAGGATTCAGCCCAAGTGGGGACTTTCCTCACTCTGTGCATGTAACGCATGAGTTTTGGTAGTCTGCAGGTGGACGCTTTGGGCAAGTGCCCATGTATGTCATTTGCGCGGTCCCTGGGGCTTATCGCCTCAAGTCGTGCATGTGCGGGACCGCCTTGTTGCAGACACTGCCACTTGAGACCATGATATTCACTGAAAATTGTAACATTTTTTTCACCTTTATGGCATGACCTTGGGTAGCAGTGCGACACTGACGCCACCTGGTAGCCAAGCTGGAACTAAATTTTCTTCGAAAATATAATTGAAACAATTTTTTTTGCTCTGAAAAATGATTGGTATGATGGATAACAAAAAAATGTGCACACAACGAGGATCGAACGCAATCCGCTCTGCATACGAATCAATCACTCTATCCAATAGACCCCGTGTTCATCTGAACGAGAATGGTTTTTTGGTAGATATAAACTATTAAACTGAGGTGATGACTTTGGCCAGAAATTCCGATCAAATGCCTACCATTGCATCGATGAATTTCAATCAAAAATTATTTCAACACCATCAATTTTCAGCGGTGATATTTTGCATCTTCGTAGAACATTAAAACTACTTTCCAACAAACTACAATCCAACATAACAATGCGACAAGTAATGTACAGAATTCGCGACAGTATTCGAACTGCTCGACTCCTATGAGTCTAGGCCTGTGACCCGCACCACCCAAGTGATTCGTATCCTGCCGCAAGCGGCGAAGCACATCATAGCACTTCACCACTCAGGCCTCGACTGTATGAAGCATATCGCCGCCGGGCCTTCATGACATCACATAGGAATGTTGGATCGAGTTGAAGTACTTTAGTTTGATATTTTTGTTGCAATCAGCGCTACCTGTTGGCAGAATCTTGCATTCACTCTGGATAGCATCTTAGTTCAATGTTTAGACACCAGAGCAACTCGAGCTTGGCGCTGCCAAAAAGCTACCGGGACGTGATTCGAACGCACGTCCCCTGCTTTGAGAGCCATCACGTACACCACATGACCACCGCGGAAGTGACCACGTACTGTGAAAATAAAACAACTGAAGCTCTAAGTACCGACTGCACAACGTACACTTTCGAAGAATAAACCTGGTGTGCCAATTATGAATCTTTTATCTACAATAGACTCGATTGTTATAAATTTTACCCGAAAGGTAGGGCTATAAAATATATGGAAAATTTTGTATGCTTCCTACATTTTTTTTTATTTAATCTCTCTGAGAATCTCATAGAATCTATCTATGTATAATTAGTCTACTTATCTTAAAGTGCCTGTCCGTAAGTATTCTTTCCACAAAAACCCGGCCCATGATGTCCCACGCTCGAGACGAGCCTAGCCTATGTGACCCAAGGCCGTGCAAACGTTACATTTTCTACCATTTTATAATAACACTAAACTGGTGAAAAGTGCAAGAAAATGTCTGGTGAAAATGCCTGATTTGTATCACCAAACACCCCCAACGCCAAATTAACTAAGGGTATTTAGAGATGGAAGGATTGAGCCCGACTGGAGGAATGCCAGTCGAATAGAAAAAAAACGGGTCTTCCCTTAAATAAAAGTACATATTAGGTGTAGGTCATGTTTGTTTAATTAACATATTATGATCCTACTTAGCTATACAGTGCGTGCCAAAATAACAGTGAGATCACTTTGGAACTGTGTTAATTTTTTTGGATTAACATTGAAAAGCGCAAACAATGTTTAAGCGCACAGACATGCTACTGTCAATTTTAATGTATTTAATGACAATGACGAAATGTTCGAAATGACGAAATGTGGATATCCAATTGTAGGACATGAAACGCAAACATATTTTTACCACTATCAACGGTGTCGACATTCAGAAACAATATGATATAAAATTATTGTGGTCCACAAAGAGTTTAATTTTTATTGTTATTTGATAAGTTAGGTGAACGTCGCACGGTTTGTGGTTACCATAATTTTTCACAATTTTGTAAAGAAATCTCATTTCACTTTCTGTGCGACAGAAATTTTGTCAGGATGCAGTGCTTGAAAGAAAGTCGTGCACAGTGATGAAGTTGTCTCGACGAGTGTCTTCTTCATGTCAAGCTACAAATTAAATTAAAACGAATTTCTTTTCAAGATCTAGATTCATATTAATTTCCATTCCCCGCACAACCCACCTCGACTAGACAAATAGTAAAAATGTGTAAATTATAATGATTGGTAGTAAATTTATTGATAGCCCATACGCTGACATTTGTTAAAAATGGCCTAAGCGCGGTTCAAAGAGACGATCTTCACGGAGAGACGCTCGTAGATCACCGCCAAGCGTCCGTTCGCAAATAAACCAGCGTCGTCGTCGACTAGTGGCCGGCGCCGGCTGTTAGGAGCGGCGTCGGAAATGTGCGCCACTAGTGAAGAACCATTAATAGACCAGTGCGTAGTCGGCAGCAGGCGAAATCTCGCGACGGCGTCGAAATCCCGCTGCATGGGGGCAATAATTATTAGTAGCGAACGCATCTCGAGCCTTGGTTACACCTGCAAGCTCAATTAACGACGGGTCTTTCGTTTTTACGACGTTTTTGCAAGCTTCTTTGCTCGAGTTGCTGATAGCTTTAGCAAGTTGGTGATTGAAATGTGTTGGAAAACGTTGAAAATTGACGACATTTTGGAAGTCGACGTTGTGTGATGTCTTGAGTTGTTTTCGTTCGTTGTTCTGAGCGGAGTTAGTAAGACGCATGTAAGTAGCACTTAATTATCGAGTTAATTACAAAACAAACCCGATAAAAATTCGTTATTTGGTCTGGTTGAAGCGACTGACTATCCGTGTATCAAGTACTATGGTATAAATTGGTTTTTAGGTAACTCTTCCATCACAAAAAGTATGATTTATTGAAAGATTTTCCATTGTTTTGCTTCTCCACGTGGTAATTAACAATTGTGTCTACTTGTTCGCGTTGCAATTAACCTGACAGTTGTTGGTTGTAACTGATAGTTAGAAGGCATTTAGCAAAAATTAACATTCGGGAAGGTTCTTAAAATGGTTCTCATGATGATTCTCGAATCGAGGAAACAGTTTGTCTAAAGAACACAAGTAATTGAATTGGATTTCGCGTTCCGTCAATGGCCAAACCGATAAATAGCGTCGCGAAGCTTTCGTTGAACGCCTGCTGTGGAGTGTGTCACGGGAAATCTTTCTGAACGAGCTCCAAAGGAGGCTGCCAACTCGCGCCAGTAGCGCGCGATGAGGTCAAAAAGCTTGACTGAAAAACCTGGTGCAGCTTGCTCTGACGACACGCTTCGTGGCTGGTGTCCAGCTAAGAGGCTGTACAACAAACACAAGGCACGGGACCAATTTCAGTCACAGATGGCCGTCTGTCAAAGAAATATGTCTGAGTGATTATTTACACAGATATAACTATGTAAACAGAGGATGTCGACAGTTTCCCTTATCTTCTTATCTGTCACAATACAGGGCGACACCCCAAACAAAATGGCCGATATCGTATTCCTGATTTGAAATCTAGTTCGTTAAATTTTGAAGTTTTCTATGCATGTAGTTCGATTGTGCAATTTGCAAGAAGCCAATAAAATGTCTGTGGTAAGTTGTAAAACTAATGGATACTTGTTTTCGGTTAGAGTTTAAAATGGGAAAGTGTTTTGGCAACGATAATGCAAACCACACAATGCGGTGGATGAATGTACGGTACGTGCAAACCATATCCTCCCATATCGTCGCCTTCCGCCCCAGTCATGCCACAAGACAGCAATTGTCTTCTTTTCGAGAATCCTTCTCGAACAGGTTATAAGTGTAATGAGTCGTTTGCCCTCTAGAAATGGACACCGTCTACCCGGAGCCGATGTCCAGGCTTCACCGACGAGCAGGCAGGAAGCAGGAGCAGCGTGCTTGTGCAGGTCGCTACAGGACGCAGCCAATCACCTTCCAGGAGATAAAAGTAAAGAAAGTGTTCGATTTTATTATAATCTAACTCAACTCCAACTTCACTGTCAATGTCGGATGGAAAAATTGCTAAGTTAGGCGACTAATCTATTGGAAATGACAACAAGGTTTCTCATAGCGTCTAAGAGATCCGCTAGGCCAGCCACCGGTGTTATGGTGCTATGGTATTACTCACCAAAAGCTGCATAGAGAAATTAGTGTGTTTCACGAGCGTGGACCAAAACTGCATCCCCATTGGTAGCAAATGTTCGGGTATCTGCTTGGCAGTTTTTTTCGATTTTTGAGCTTTCTTTATTTCGTTAATGTATTCTCACAGACAGATGCTTAACGCTTAAGTTGCCTATCTCTGGACAGAAGTCCCTCAATTGCTCATCTCTCACTTGTGTCATTCGTAGAATACCTGTAACTTTCGGTTCAGCAAAGTGTTCTGGCATCTTTTGCAGGAAGTCGACGAGGAGAACTTGGAGGTGGAACAGCAACTCGTGGAGCCAACGGCAGCAGCGGCCAGCAAATCCGAAATTGATTTGAATTTGAAGTTCGAGGAGTTTTGGCGTCTGGGTCGCGAAAAGGCGAAAGAAAAGAAGAAAAAACGCGAATCCTGTCGAGACGACAGCGGCGTGGAGACTGCTGCACCGACGCCAGTCCCGCGACCGCCGACGCCGGTCACCGACGCCGATGCCTCTGACGTCATGCGCCCCTTGGGTTCCTTGCCGTTGCGATGCAGGACCAATCCAAGGACGTCTATATGAACACGAACGTCCTGAACCAAGAAAAACAAGTAATATATGCTTTTAAATGCCAGTGTTATAAAATATGCTTTTTCTATCAAGTCTGTTTTCCACAAATGCGATCGACGATTGCATGGCATTTTAGAGAGAGAGAATTCGCGCTTAAAAATGGAGGCTGCCTCACAGGTTGGAAATGTAATGCATTTTTTTTTATAATTTGGTAGGAAGCGTTGTTAGCGAATAGCTGAGCGCTATTCACACTTCATATGTCCAATTTTTTGGAGAAATTAAATCGAATTGTTATTGTACGCATAGCACTTGACACTTTTCCTTAACTGATCCCGAGTCCCTCCAATTCAGAAGCTCATGCATGCCGATATTTTGAGAATTCTGGGCCAGTGCATCAATGGGGCATGGGTGAACAGTGACTGTTTTCTGTGTATGTTGTTTCTTTCTATTTTATTGTTCCATAACGGCGCACAACGAACAGCACGAAGTATTTGCATGGCACTACGTATTCGATTAAAATTTACATTCAATAACGCAATAAATGCATCATATAATAGCCAGTCAAAATTCATACACAGACAGTCTTCATTGTATTTATATTAATTGTCATTGCACACACGTCATCAAACGTTTTTTAATGTTTGTTGATTTTTCTGTCCTCCCACAAATATATTTATACAGTTATATAATATTTATATTTTATAAAAAAACACATAAAACAGAGGCACACTTACGTATATATGTAGTACGGATAAAATAGCCGGAGATCTATCAATATAGTAATAAATAGTGTAAGCTAAAGATAGAACATATAACGTGGAGAAATCCAAGTGTTTTCAAGCTGCCTTCCTTGTCTACCAGATGACAGGTAAGGGTGTATCATTTTTTTTAGCTTGAACTCTATCGGAAATGAACCAATATGATACCCCTCGCCCTTGAACTTAGACTCAGGAAGGCGGTTGACTGCTTTTCGGCGTCCTATCCAAATTTGGCGAGTTTGAAAGAATGTGACTAGTCGGACTTAATGGCCGTGAGGACTGCGGGCTGACGACCGCGGTGGTGAGGTTGGGCTGCGACGCACGTCGCGACGCCGTCGTAAAGTACACCTCAGTGGGATGCGACACTCTCCTGGCTGTCGCGGCGGCGTCCTGCGTCGAGTGAGGGCTCGTGTGTATGGTGATGCTGGACGTGGTTGACCCCCCGCATTGCGCCGCGGCGGCCGGGGTGTGCAGAATTGCGTAGTAGGGTGCCCCGTTCGCGCCCAGTGGGCTGCCCTCGTGCTCGGGCGAGTCCTCATCTTGTTGGATGCTGGTCTCGGCCGCGGACGGGATCGTCGTCAGGAAGCGCACGGTGAGGCGCGACGGCGAACCCGGCGGCTCCAGAATGTCATCCTGGATCGCGCTCTGCCGCGTCAATCGCGGCTTGTTCCTGGACGGAGGCCGATCAGGAAGCAAGGACGGACCGCGCATGTCACTGGACGCCGAAGACCGCGACATCCGCCACGTGCTCGTGCTGGCGGTCGTCGCCGAACCCGACGAGTCGTTCCTCGAGCTCGATAGGTTCGAGTCTTGCGATGTCTTTCTGGTGACCAGCCAGGAAGAGTTGCGCCGCTTCGGGTCAAGTAGCCGGAGGGGAATGCCGCAGTGGTGATGGTTCTGGCGCCACGAGTCCGAGCGTGACGAGCTGAAGTTCTCGCTCGAGGACACCGACGACGCGCGCTTGTGGTTCTTCTGCTGAATCTCGGCGATCTGGTAGGCGTACGTGTCGGGGCGTTGGCGGCGGTGTCGGTCGTTGTCGCGGTGAAGGCAGGCCAGGAAGCGTTGGGTCTTGCTCATCAACCACAGGCGAGGCGTGACGCGGATGCGCAAGGGTCGCGTCGGCTCCGTCAGCAGCTTGGTGTTGCAGGCGCACGTCTGGCCGTTGTGCGGTCCGTGCTCCCTCGACGAGCGGTCCACAAGACTGTTGGTGTTGGCAGGCGTCTGACGGTTGCTAAAGTTGGAGCTGTGGCGGCAACGGCCGATTCCACGCGTCACCCGTGACTCCTCAATGGCTTTGCAAATCAGCACGCAGTCCTTCTTGAACTGCTTCGTGAGAATCGCGTAGAGAAACGGGTTGCAGCACGAGTTGAGTGGCAGGATAAAGACGGTGAACACCTTGGCTTGCTCGAGCGTGATCAGCTGGAGTCCGAACGCCGCCGTCAGTGAGAAGAACGCGATCGGCGACCAGCACAAGAAGTCGGTGAACACCAGCAAGGCCATCCGCTTGGCGATGCGCGAATCGTTTGAGTTCCACGCCTGCGAGCCGCGGATGGCGCAGTACATCTTCAAGTAGCAGCCCATCAGCGTGAGGAAGGCCACGCCGTTGATGAACATGAGGAAGACGACGTAGGCGAGGCTGCCGGTGCCTCGGGTCGTCTCGAAGGGCAGACAGATAGCGAACTTCCGATAGTCGGACACGCCGACGAGAGGCAGGATGGCCATCACGAGGGCGAAGCTCCAGCCGCACACCATGATGTACCTGAAGAGGTGCGACTAGAGTTCAGATGATCTTTGATGAAAACTTAAAAAAGAAGACATTTATGTTTCCCCTTAGAGCCTGGTCTTTAGGTTTTGGACGTACCCCGCGTGCTTGAGGGAGAGCCGCTTGTTGAGGTGCATGGCGTGGGTGATGGCGTAGTTCCGCTCGAGAGTGATGACGGCGAGCGTGTAGACGGACAGCTCCGAGCTGAGCACGCCCAGGAAGCCGGCCAGTTGGCAGCCGACCGACATCTGCCACGGAATCGCGTACTTGCGGAATTCACCGAGAGTGGAAGCGTCGACCACCGCCAAGAGTCCTGCACAAGGGTATGGGAAAGATAAGTCGTCACTCCTGACCAGGCATGGGAGACATGGTCGAATGCAAATGCAGAGGCTCTCGGTGGGTATGTGATTATGCTGCCATTTGATTCAATCGTAACTCTCACTGTCAAGATACTTTTTGCTTGCACAAGGCTTGGGAAAAATACAGTTTAACCTCCGAAAATAATGAGGTTTCAGTTTTTTTAATACATTTATGAAATTCCAGTGCCTGGCAGAGGAAATACCAATAAACGCGACTAACGTGTTTTTATTTTGTTATTAATAGTTGTGATACCTAGATATACGCCCATGAAGAAGTCCGCCGCGGCTAGGTTGCAGACCAGAAAGCGCGGTACGTCCATCTTGCTCCTGGAAAACACCAGGACGAACACGACGGTGCCGTTTCCCAGCATGGCCAGCAGAAAGACGATCCAGACGCCGCATCGGAG
The DNA here is from genome assembly GCA_947568835.1 of Protonemura montana. Classification (NCBI taxonomy): domain Eukaryota; kingdom Metazoa; phylum Arthropoda; class Insecta; order Plecoptera; family Nemouridae; genus Protonemura; species Protonemura montana. The sequence continues at coordinate 17,671,826 of OX387606.1, read as the reverse complement.
GGTCCACCAGTCGAACAGGTCGTGGCAAGGGAGGAACGGTCCTGGAATACATGTACTTCACAGGTCAAGGTCTGCTCAAGGCCGCTATATGGTTGGCTAACGAAGATACAGGGGATCAGTTTCTTACCTGGCAAGGGAAGGCACTGTTGTACTCCTGCTGGAGGGCTGTCACTGCCCATCAGCCCTTTGTTCTCCTGCTCCTTGAAATAATCCTCGGCGTACTCGGGTAGGTTTGCGGGGTAGTTGATATCGGAGCCGAATGTCTCCAAGAAGTCGCTGATCTGCGTTCCGAATTTCTTGCTACGGTTTTCTGCGAGAAAGGATCGTATATAGCTGAGTCTTCAAAAGCACACTAGAATGCAAAGTTTAGCTTTTTTCTGATGACTGTATTGCATACATGCATGTAGAATATATGACTAAATAAATTGCAGTTGTTATTCTACGTTTTATGTGTAAATTATTCCTATTTGGTAAGCATTCTCATGTAATCTGTTTCGAACGCCCTGACATCTGCATACAATGGCGTCCACTTTTCGGCTCCTCGGGTGCATTATTTAATTCTTAACAGTCGGATGCCAAACATTCAGAAGCAGAGGTACTATTTACCTGACAGGGGCTTTACCTATGTGATTTCTACCTTCTTTCCTACGTCGTCATATTATGATATATATGCAACAGATAGAGGCAGAGCCGTATCTAAAAACATCGTTCCCGTTGCAACGGAACACGCGAGCGGAAGATTTGCTATTTAGGACAAAATAAGAATAGTGTTCTACTTCTGGAACACCCATGTCGCTCCCTTATGCGATCCCAGTGCAAGGAAGTTGTTCCCGTATTTGCATACAAGATGTGGTGATTCAGTGCCCGTGATGTTTTCTTTATTATTCTGGCATATCTACTGGTCCGTTAGATGATAACCCGATCATATTTTATCAGTTGTAAAATATGTCCGTGGAAGTCGACAAAAACAAACATTTTAATTACAAAATTTGACGGTCTTATAATAAGTTGAACATTTGGTTTAGAAGTTGAAACATTTTTTTCTAGACTAGAAAAAAAATGCATTCCTCAAACATCACAACGAGATCGAATATCTTGGATGGAATGTTTAAATCAATAGTGAAAACTGTTGGGTATCTTTGATTTCTGGCAGCTGTAGGTTTCAAAGCGTCCGACAGCGCTAGCTTTCAGTGGGAACACTCACGCAGTTGCGGCCAGATCTCTGTGAAGGTCGAGTTCCAGAGGCTTTTGTCAATATCAGAGCCGATGGGGAAGATCACTGTATCTCTGGGCAACTGCTCGACCCTCATCAGTGGCAGGAACGAGCAGCAGTGGTAGGCGTAAGACAGAATCAGCGTTTGTATTCGGGGGAACTGCTCCGGCTGCGGGAACTCCCTCAGGAACGGGTTGTTGAACGTTTTTAAATGTAGCAGTTTCTCCAGACCAAAGGACGGCAGTTCCGGGAAAATATTGTTTCCCAAGTTCCTACAGAAATAAGAAATGAAACGCGATGATTTAATTTCAAAATGTAAAGTACCAACCAGAGTATCATGCCCTTTAAAAAAAACGTACAGATAAATCTATATGTTTCGGCAGATTCTCGAATGGAATGGTCAACTTACAGATCTTCCAAACGCGTGACTGGTAAGAAAGCTTCCGGCTCGATCACGGTGATGACGTTGCTCTCGAGGTCGCTGTGAATGAAACGTAGAGTCATGAGGACGTAGCTAGCGTACACCTCACCGACACAGATCTCCGCGTATTCAGTCGATATCCGTGGCAGCATTCATTCATAAATCAGGCGTTTGCGCCAGGTGTGTAAATGCACACGGCACGCGATGTACAAGACAGGAAGGTCACGACAAAATGATTATATGATCACGCGTGTTTAGATTTGGGCGTTAACCTGTTCGTTTTTCGATGAAATGGGTGCGTAGATCATCGTTACAGCTTGATAATACTCACAGGACTTGAAGACTAGTTAGTCCTTGCAGGGCACCATTGTTAAGTTCACTGATGAGATTGTGTGCTAGCAGCAAATCGTGTAGCACGGCCAGCCCTTCGAATGGATTACCCTCCAAAGTTGATATTTTGTTTCTCGCCAAATCACTGAAAAATAAATTTAATCAATCAAATTGGAGACAACCGATGTTAAGTTCTTCGAAGATGTTTCAAATGCTTGTGGGCAATACACTTTTAAGTTAAGTTCTGTGCGAAAGGTCGTGCGGTGTATCCAGATGCAATAATACACTGTGACCCAGATGTGTCTCTTTCATAAACCTCTGGGAAAACAACTGTGCATGCAGAAAATGCATGCATAACGTCAGCAAAGGTTATTATTATGACAAGATTTAATTAAATTGAAGTAATCTAATTGCTTTCCTACAAACTAGTTTCTCATTAAAACGATCCTGTCTCTGTCTAGAAAGGATCTCGCAAAAAAAATGCATCAATCAAGTATCGTTAACAGTATAACTTCAAAGGCAGCGCGAATCGAATGAATTCGCGACTACCGTGTCCCATAAAACACGGTAACAACTAGCACACGTTCCAGCTGGAAACGAACTGTTTATCAAGCATTTTGCACTCAAATCTCCTGAATGAATGATACACTTTCCTTCCGTGTATAATACTTAAAAATAGCAACGCCATGCAGTATTTGTCTACTTGAGTGTTGCGAAAATAGATGTTAGAGATGTGTCAATTCAATCTAAAAAATATCGCAACGTACAGCAATTTCAGGTCTTTGCAGCCTCCCAAATCCGGAACTCGGGTGAGTTTATTTGATTTCATGTCCCTGGAACAAGCAAACACGTCTCCTTAGCCAAAAAAGTTGTTCGAAGAGTCGGCCACGTCCCCGCGTGTACTGGAGCAAACAAATTCAATTATTTCTGATAGCCTAGTGCCAAGAAAACATGAATACACCAGAACATCTAATAATAGAAACATCTAAATTCTACGGAGATTGCAATCATTGCCCAGATGACACAGTGCAATTTGCAAAACTTCAGTAGGAAAGAAACAGAATTGCTGCAAATATAAGACTGAAATCATTCTAATGGTACATGCTCAAATCCATATCATTGCGTTCCCAGTGACGTTAATCTCCCTTTTATTTGCCGCTATTACGGGGTAGACCCGCGCCATTAGGAAAGCAAACTGAATCCGGTCCACTCACAAGCTTTTCAGTTTTGGGCAAGTCTTGCACAAAGTCGCCGGGACGTTCTCCAGACTAGCCCGATCGAGCCGCAATATCTCCAGGGCGCTCGTCCCATTCAGGCTCGGGAACACTGTCAACTCCCGGGCATCGGACAAAATCCTTGAATGGAGGTAAATAAATTATATGTCAGCAATAAATATATGATAGTGGTCTCTCAATTCTCTAGGGAAGGGTACAGCTATTAAGTGAGTCGGCCAGGAGAGTGATTTTGCCGATAAAGCTACGAAATGTTGCCTACGTCTGAGGCTGAGATCTTTGAGTCGACGCCGACGCCGACGCCGACATCGTAAATAGGACAATAACTGGGATGCATCAAAAGCCGCGAGATTGCAAGTCAGACGCATGAATTCGCATAAATGTCTGAGTTTCCTCTGTTCGGAAATATTTAGAATCGGCTTCTCTACAAATTGCAGCATTCCTACTGTCGGCAACGGACCATCAACGGCATCAAGTTTCACGTTCTCGCGTTTCTGTCTGGCGCGAACCAAAGGGTTAAATTTACCAATTACTCGCACAATCATTTTGAAAATGTAAAAGAAGCACACAAGGGAAATGAGTGAAATGGGCTAGCAAACGGTCACTCGGTTTTGGTGGAATTGAAAGGCGAACAAGCTTGCTCTCTGCTGAGCAGCATGCAACGGTCCGTCTTTAATGATTTCGCATAATATTAGCAACGTGGACATTGCATCGAGCTGCATTTGCATACGCCGTGCTGTCCGGTGCTACGCCGTGCTGACGGAAACATTGTTACCGCATCTGTCAAGAAGGTTTAATTGAGTGACACACTTGACGACTGTGATAGCAGCAGAAATGTCAGCGCTCGTCAGCAGCGAGTCAGCGAGGAGGAAGTGACATGACGCGGTCATCCCGTCATCAACCGACGCTGGTTTAATTATAGACTCGATGAAAAATCTATTGTTGGAAAGTTATTGCATCGAAATGGAAAAGCGGCGGCAGGGGATTTTCTGAGGGAAACGCGCGTTTTTTTTCTATGGCGTGATACGTTTGAAGTACAGCAACCCTGAGTTAAGGCGACAATATAATGAAGACAGAATTATGAGAGTTTTAAAAACGGCGGCTGAGCACGAGACATTTTGTTAGGTGCTCGCCTTGCACGACCTCGATGATTTTGCAAAAGAAAGAAGCGCTTTCCGTGTTGCTAAATAGATAAATTTGAATACGATATCGCGGTGAGACTTGGCGTGCTTCGAGTGATAGTGCGAGGGCAGCGGACTTGGGAAAGGGCAGGTAGGGTCACAGGGCGATAGGGCGATAGGTGCATATTCATGGAGGTGAGTTACTGGGGACAGAGACGTACGGTGATTTTCCGTCATTGGATTACACGATATAATTTTGCAAACACATCAGGAAAAAATAATGATGACAAAATACAGGGAATTAATTTAAGGTAGTTTCTGTCTTTTATTATCTTCGAATATGGAGCAGTGAAATTGAAAACTTCAAGTTTCATTGCTTTTTTTTGTAAATTGAAATATGCGATCCATGTTGAATATATGGATACATCCATGCTTAATAGCTCGCATGTACACTCAAAATAAAGCACCTGTAGACAAAGGGCCATCATAACGTTGTCAGAAAATTGGGAAGCTGGACAGTCGGGACAATAGAACTAAGGGGCATAAGAATATAGGGCCATAGGGCGATAGTACACTCACAGTTTTCGCAGCTTCGGCAGAAACGAGAAAGCGTGCGGATCGACGCCGACCAGGGGGTTGCCCTTTAGCTCGAGAAGAGCTAAGCCCGCCGAGTGCTGCAGGACTCCACCAGGGATGTACTTGATCCGATTGCCGGACACGGACCTGGAGCGCCCAAAACGTGGGCACGCATGAAATGTGGGCCGTTGGGAACAAAACCCCAGCCCCCTCCCCCCCCCAGGCCAACCGCCGTGCTAATCACTAGCGGGGCACAGCAACGTGTTCATCCTGGAATCTGATTGGCAGGCACGGGCCAGCTTGGGCGGATGCGTGGTGCGGGAACCGAACCGGTTATCTCGCGAGGAAAATTAAAAACAGATTTGTTTGGTGCACGATCATTTTAGTAATCTGATTCAATGTTCGTCAGCTCGTGAATTGATTGTTGACAAGAACACGTGAATATAAAATAAGTAATTTGAAAGTGCAAGTGGGTAACGCGATTTATTTGCGATATTATAAAAGCTTCCTTCGTTGAAATCGCGCAAAGCTCTATGGGCTATGGACTGGAATCTATGAATATTCACTGCAAATTGGTTACAGATGTTTCAATTGAATAATATTTGCATTCGCTTGAAAACTGAACGCGCTCAAGTCGTCCCAAGTCCGTTTCCTATTTCGAGAGGAAATGGATAACAGATGAGCATAGAACATTCAACGGTGCCAATTTTTTTCACTGTCGTACTTGAATTAAAGGCTCGACTGGCAGCCAACAGTCAATGAAGTACAGTATGGAACATTTTGCCCTCCCAACCGTAGATGCAATGCAAAGCAAGACCCACTTTTTGCGTAAAGCGCCGGCGAAAATGAAACGATCTTTTTGCCTCGTCGCATTTTGCAAATGCGAAATGTTTGCCATGCACACGCAGACTTTTTTTTCGGCTCTCCCGGAATAGTACTCCAGCAAATAATCAGAGGATCGATCACTATTATATATAGTACACAGAAACGTTGTCAAATAATATACTCGGTTTCTGGGGGGTCGATGGCTTGTTGAAAACACTTCACACTTACAGTTCTTGCAGCGCTGTCAACTTCGTCAACGCCGTTGGCACGCTCGTAAGAAGATTGTCGTCCAGCTCCCTTCGTAAAGCAGAAAAACACAATCATTGGTGCGATGCCTCGTTGAACAAAGTGCAAGTGATGGATGGAAAGTGAGCCCGACGATCAATCGCAAGAAATTAGTTATAAAACACAGTTTGACGTCGTCTTTATCCTCTATACGCGCGCAGGCTTCGGCGCTCAAGATATTTATGGATGAAAAACGGAAGGCATTCTTCAATTTGTCTTCCAAAGTTCCCCTTTAGTTTTATCATGTGATCGAGCCTGGCGCCTTTCATATTACAGGGCTTTTGTTATTCCTCTTCGCCTTAGAAACGCACGTCAAACGGCAGTCTGCTATCACTCATGAGCTAAAGTTATTAGACTTTATTATATTACTTGTACAAAAACGTAAGTAGAAATAATTCAATTCCAGAAGTTTACCATGAATAAAATGATTGCCACTGAAAGTTTTGAACTATTCATCAAAAGCCAGTAGTTATTCGAGCTTTCTACGCACGATGGCACCAGGAAAATGAGATGATTCCATACGCTGTTCTGAACACCAGATCTGCTGAGATCTGGTGAGCTCTCAGAGCTTGCAAGCGAAACACACTCGTGCCGTATAACTTGGTCGTCCTCGTTCTACTCACAGGACTCGGAGAGTGGTGAGGTTGGCAAACGCATCGTCGTCGATCGTCGAAATCTGATTCCTCTTAAGCAATCTGAAATCATCCGCTCGTTAGTAAAAAGGATGCTGGCACGTCCGGTCTGGGCAAACCATTATCTTGTTTATGATCAGACCTGCTTTGAGCCTTCTCAATGGGTACCACACTTCATAAGACTTTGCATTGAGCGCATGAGATGCCAGAACTCAGTGATCATATGTGAAAAAGAGATGCAAACAAAGATGTATTGACCCGTTAGGATGTATTGACCCGGTTCTATTTTACGATTGTCTGTCAGTGGCAGTCATTCTCGAAGGAGTTTGATAGGACCGGTAATCTGTCTCCATCTCCAAGAAGTACATTACGATGGCCTTGAGCGAGGATTGGTCCAACGGCAGCAGCGCTCGACCAATCGCAGCTCAAGGCCGGCTTTCAAATTTAATGTTCACCATGTTATATCTTAGCAGAAGAATGAAAAAAAAAATTGTTCCTCCAAGAGATTGTGCAAAGCACAAGCATGCGGTAGCGACGATCTAAAACACGCCAAGTAGGCAAGAAATACAGGGTTGAAAATTATGCGGTATGCCTTGATACGAATCATTTCTAGTGGGGATAGTTTTTGTCAGAAAGTGAGGCGATCTAGAGCAAGACTTGTTTCCAAAGTACACGACACATTTCCCAGAGACAAGCACGCGCTTGTTATCTACGAGCCGACTGGCCTTAATTACACGCTATCTTTGCAAGTGTGTGTGAGCCCATAGAGCATGTAGTGTGTGCGGTCAAGCGACAGGTCTAACTATCCCGCTGTGAGAGCCCTTTGTTGACCCGAGCGCGGCGCGCGCACGAGATAATATTAATTGAATAGTTGGCAAAGATAAGCTCCACGCACTAACTTCGTTTGGAAAGTTGGAACTCTCGCGGAAGTTTCGCACGAAATACCAAACTACTGTGTCAAACGGGCGGTACAGTGGAAAACAAGAAAAAGGATCGCGTGGAAATGATTGTTTTCTGTTAGCTTGCGACGCGGTAGGTTGCATGTTCTGGCAGATTGTTGCGAACGCCCTTTGATATTAATGCACGCCGATGAGGACTGGGGACTGGAACTAATCACCGGTCGGGCTAATGAAGACGCAACGCCTTGCCGCCTCATTTTCGGATTCTCAAAGGAATACGAGTAATTAGATTACGGGACATGTAGTACGTCATCACTGAAAGTCCGTAAACTATTACAATGGATGCATAGTAACTCACAATCTCAACTTTATTAGATTAATTATTATCGCTCTCCGGGGAGAAAATCTGTCTGCCTTTAGAGAGATCTATACCCTAGACACGTTTGAGAGGGAAATATAAAATATTGGTCAAAAACAGGCGAGGAAAACTGTGCGGTTAGTTGTAGAACGAAGTTGAGCGTGAAGGTAAATTGCACGTTGATCCCATAAAGTTCCACATCAAGGGAAGTAAGTGACATGTGAGAATCGTATCGCTGGAGATGAGTAAGAAAGATACGTCAGTTGAAGACGCGGAGACAGTGATAGTGAAGTTGATACTTACAGTATCATTAGACTGTGCAGTGTAGGAAAACCATCAGCGGGGACAGTTGAAATATGATTACTTGCTAAGTTTCTGAAAGCGAAGGAAAATAAGATATGAAAGTGAAGAACATTTCGGCAAAACGGGGTCGAGGATGCTCATGCGATGGGTATAATTGACTGTCTCGGGACTTGAGAGTGGAGGTGCCGCATTACAATTAGTTGAGTGTTGTTATGTTCAGTGGAAAGTGGGAGGGAGAGCAATGCAGACAGATAGACAGCCAGCTAGACGCAGAGAGAGAACGAATAATTACTAGAGCTCAGCAACAAATGAATGGTTATTTTAAAATTTCAAATGCTTGTTTACAATTGTGCAATAATTACATGACAATTTTTAAATGTTTGTACTTATTTTGGCATTCTATTTGATTTAGTATTTTCGGTTATAATCACTTTGATGCGAGCAAAACTCTAGCTGTAGTCAGCGGAGTTAAAATTTTTACTCTTTACTTTAAGGATAAAAAAAAAACAGCCGGTTTACAACTTCATTAGCGAACAAACCAACACCGATGCAACTATTACGCTCTTTGTTGTTTTCATGGTTAGTAGACGACAGCAAAGAGGCAATTGTTGAAGAGAAAAAGAGTGCACGCTTTGAAACAGCGCACAATTTAGAATAGCTGAGAGCAAGTACCGAGTAGATTCTCGGGAAGAAGAATGTACATTTGCGCTTGTACATCACGGCGCGTTGGAAGCGACGGCGGTCGGAGAAGTGTCCTGGAAAACTTACAGCGCTTCGAGGGCAACAAGAGGTAGCAATGCCTCCGACGGAATGTGGCGAAGACGGTTCTTCTCCAGGCGCAAGTTTCGCAGCTGAGATAGTTCTTGGAAACTGTCAGCTTCGAGTTTCCAGATCTCGTTCAGATCCAGTTGTCTGTTGGAAAACAAAGGAAACTTGTTAAACAACGGCGATATGGCTGCTTCTAATTCCAAGTTTTCTTTGCGACTTAATGGTTGAACGTTGAACTACAGAAAAATTCTATTGAAATTTGAGACGAAGTACGTATTAAAGAAAGGGAAGGATTTTTGAATCAGCTCTTGAGGTGCAAATAAACTGGACATTTACGATTCCTTTTCGCTATCTGTTTGTAAATCACATCGATTTTGCCGTTTTTTAACGGATTCCACCTCAATGTGATAAAAGTATAAATAGGTGGATCTTTCAACCGGACGAGAAGTATGGCACAAAACGTAAAAAGTTAAAACATACTAATCCTTTGAAGTCGTTCGGAATGGGATTTTCTGAAATGGGTCCACCATCCGAAATACATACATTGTCGTTTGACATGAATTGACTGGGTTACATCTGATAAGGGATGGTTAGACTATGCACATGATAGAGAATGGAACGTAGGGGTAACGGAAGGAAGAAGCGAAAGAGGCGGCTGATGTTACTATTTGTCTTGGTCTGTACTCGATCTAGTTCTAGAGGAAGGCGAGGGACGGAACTAGTATTGTAAATCAGGAACAAGATCCTCCTGTTTCGCAGCGACAAAGTGCAGCGCTTTTCATCTAAGAAAAGAAAAGCTTTCTCGTAACCAGATGAGTCTCTTCCAGTTCGAAGAACTTGTTGTTTGAATTCAAACGTTGCTCAAAGCAGTTTGACATAAACTTTTACCCTCAGAACGATTCCCGCTATCCAATTACGTTTAATAACTGCACCTTAATGGTGGAGGTGCCGAGTTGATAAAAGTTTCGAAAGAAAGTTGAGTTTTCCCATAATGTCTTGCCTTTCATGTTTGCTTCGTTTCCTTCTTCCGTTCGCAACTAAAGCAACAAGAAAAGTCGTAATAATGGTTAAGAATGCACCTACTATACCCACGCCGTGTGTAATGGTAGCCGGTGCAATGGAGTGAAACGTTGTACGCGATCTACCACTAAAGGAAGACGAGTGTCGGTTTCTTGTGGTGTCTCGCGGTGACATAGCCAGGTCTGCGTATAGCGCGGTGGTCGACCTCGTTGAAACTTTTGCCGCAACTAGCAACACCATCTCATTAGACGGATAACGAAGACGTTCACTTTTATGATTCGCCAACGTTTGGCAGAACATCCTGAATGTGGTCGACAGTTTCCGAGAAGCGTTCTTGACGCTCGGCGTAGCAGAGCGTTTTTCTTCTATCGTTTTTCTATTATTCGTTTTTATTTGCGCTGTGTTTTAAAATTGCTGGCGTTTTTACAAAAATGCGTATTGTTAGCTTCTGATAAAACGAGAAGAAAAAGAATCTTTCATACATCTGTTACCACAACTGTTTTGAATCGTCTTGAAGAGAAGCCAAAACTGATTACAATATTTTCAGTTTCTTTTACTGTATCGCGTATATGGAATGATTTGTTGCCCGATCCCGTTTGCAACGTGATATTGAGTTTCTGGGAAAACTTTTTGGAAACTTTCGCATGGCATTGTCAATAGATCAATGTTATTTCAAATACAGCCATCCTCATCCTATTGTGTGCACCACCGGGAGGGCGGGAAAGACGCTTGCGAGGCCCGAATTATTCAGCGATATGAAACAGTTTATGGAGGAGACAGTTTATAAGGAAACTTTTCCAGAAATATAGGAATTGCTGACTTCTCCCTACAACGACTTGCCGCTTATTTCGTCGGTACAAAAAAAGCCCAGAGATTTTCTGTGACAGCCCTCTTAACTTAAAAGGGTTAAAAAACAACGTTTGGGGAAACTTTGTTGGCTGGGGACTCGAAATAGAAAGGTGATATTATTGTGAACAACATTGCTCCGTGTAGCGATCGTTTGAACAGTTTTTTTCCACTGCTATCTCTGTGATTATTCCCTGTACTAGTTAAAAAGAACAACAAAAATAGTCAAGCAATATGAATGCAACTAACAAAACCAGACAAATCAAACCAACATTGATTTTACATGAAATAGACTGATTAATTTTGTTTGAAGCGGAAAGCTCATTATTTGCAATCACACATTAAGTGCACTAAAAAAAAAAAAAAAAAAAAAAAATTAGCCGATGCTATAAACAGAAAAATCGCGCTGAAAAACACCGTTATAAACAGCAATATTTTCCAAAAAGTTTTTCTATGAGGAAAGTAGCTTCTTGTATAATTCCCTTCCGACTTTCAGCGTATCTCTACTTTTTACCCGCGACTGCATTACATAAATGTATTTGAGCCCGACTGGGATGTTATATATTTCCTTGTTTTCGTGCGTCGGGGGGCGGCTAGGGGCGACAGGGGCGGTCGCAAGGGGGAGTACTTACCCTGTTCAGTGTGCAACCCCGTCCGACGCACAAAATCTCAGTCCCCACACACGAATAACATCACGCGACCAAAAGAGAGACGAGGGCCTCTGGTCGGCTTTATGTCATGCCTCAGCATGTCGCCGAGACGAAAATTTGAAAATCTTTTGTCTGGTTTTTTTGACTGCGTTTCATCTCCAATGTCGTTTGTTGTCTCAAAATGCAAATACAACGCGACACAAAAGGAATGACACGAAACATAAAAGTAAACAAACTTGTTGGTTTTAGGAGGTTGGGAAACAAAAGAAACAGGTAGCAAACACGCGTGTTGTTTAGAAAGTACAGAACTACATGTGTCCAACGAGTTTGGTGAAAAATGTAAAAATTAAAACATCAACATTTTACGCTGAGATACACATTAATGCAAAGTATCATTGTTAGTCTAACCAAAATACTATAACATTTCAGGTCGCTAATTTTAACTTATAACTGTAAATACATATGGCGATATACTTACAATGAGGTGAGACGGTTTAGTTGAAACAAAGCTTCTTTGGGCAAAACTACCAGCCCACAGTTCTGCAATGATCTGAAACCAAAATAAACAATTAATACACTTGCTTCTTTGGGCCTAAAGTTCTGTACTGATCAATATACTCATGCTTCAAGCTCAAGTTTTCTGTAACATTTCAATATATTTACTCTTAATTCTAGGAGAGAAACATGGCCCTTTTTTCTAGGCATGGACTCTATAAACAACCCACTGATAATGTATTGCAATTTCAACTAGCAAAGAAAGTAATTAGATTTGAAATAACCCCAATTGATTGGAAAAATGCTGAAGTAATGAATCGATCCATCTACTATGAGATCAGCGTACTAAAATACTGCCCACCGCTGAGTACAAGTCTTTTCGGGTGCAGCCAGTGTGTCGTCGACGATTGGGGGAGGTTTTCCCCGTTTAATATATATCTTTTTTATGGAGACATACCGAAGGCTCGCACAATCTATCAAAACAGCTAGAATTATTCCAGCCCATTACTTGGAGAGCTGGCACTTGAGCTTAGCTACGATTTATTGGTTTGGATATTCGGTCGAAACGTTTCGCCAGGCGACTCGATGGAAATGAATACACAAAGCATTTAAATGCACCCTCTGGTGGAAATGGAATTCAGCAAAAATAAAACTAAGTGGTACAAGTTTCAAATTGCCATAAATCTTCGAGTAGCAAAAGATAAGAAATGTTGTTTTTTTATTGTGAAAACTTATTTCGGGTTTCTAGAAAATATAAATCCAAGCGTTATGGAAGATTATGCTCGATAGTAAATGAGAGCTGGATCTTTGAACATAATAAAGTATGGAGGTAAGTGGGAGGTATGAAGTACGATGCTTTTACAGTTTGTTTTAGCGGAAAGACGTATAAGAAGTTTCAATTTTCCTCGAAGCTATTTTCCAAAACTGCTTGGTGCATACGAGCTCCGAACCCACACTATAGTTTTTGTTGGAAATTGATGAAGTTGAGCTATTTCGTAGACTGCAGACTAAAATGTAATTGACCTTTAGATAACCGTCATTCTGTAAGGAAGGCGTGCAGTTGACTTACAGTTTCTTGAGCTGGCCAATGCCGGAAAATGCTTGCGGATGGATTTGCTTCAGGGGGTTGCTACCGAGGATCCTGCAAATCAGAAGAAAATAGTAAGTGATTTAATCAGGTTATAATTTTTTATATCCAGTGTCAAAGTTAATGTGCAGGGTTAACTGCAAAGGTTATCATTTTTATTGATTGTTTATTTGTTGTTAGTTAAAAGTTTTGGTGGAGATAAATCGAACCTTCTGGGTTTCAAGGCGATTTCAAAACCATTTTGTAAGATTTCGAATGAGGATGGACATTTTATTTTTATGAACACTACTACCGTCTCAATTTTTTTTTTGACTAACGTCAAATTGGAGTTACTCGAGATTGAATAGTTGTGAAGTGGTATAGCGTCACTAGAATCAGAGTGATAGTGAGTACTTTCTCCTTTGAGATCCTCAAAGGATCTCACCTTCCAGCCTCTCCTGTGGGATCCTTCATTCTCATCAAATACACTAAAATCGTCTCAAAAACCATGTGTCCAAGTAGCTCAATGGGTTAGAGCAACACCCGCGATAGGTGGAGATCGGAGTTCGAGTCCCCGTTTGGGCCCACTACTTAAGACGGTAGTAGTGTTCATATTAATAAAATACAATTACAATTGCATTGCAAGGGTTTGCAATTTAAAGAAGATTAAAACAAAGAGGTTGGACATCTTCAGAATTTTCGGGAGAAGGATGGGATAAAACTGAAAACTGAGTTCCCTTTACTTTGTGTCTTGTTTAATTGCAAATAAGAAATTTATTGATCAGTTGAACAAAAAAATGAAAGTAAACAGTTTTTTTTTTAGACATTTAAATTCACGAGTGTGCTGCTACCTAACGGCTGATTCACAAGGTCGAACTTTTGGCACAGCCATTGCCAGTCTTTGTGGAAACCCTAGCGCGGAAACTTCGTTGTCAACAATTTCCATGCGCACAGCATAATTTGGGTTTGTCACAACTCACAAGGGTATGGCGCAGAGGTTTTGAAAAAATGTCCATGTACACCACGCAGACGTTAAAAGCACAAAACATTCGTATTCTCGATTAAATCTTCATTCCACTTTGAACAATTTTTATTGACGAAACAGTACTCTTCATGATCATTAATTCTCTTCTGCGTACTCCGTTGATTGATTTTGGGGCCAAACGCCACGATGAATTTGCAGTGGTACATGACATTCTCAATGTCATTTCGACAACAGTAAAGCGACGTGTCTTCTGAAACGACCCTACCAATATCCGTGAGATTGATGTTTGCTTTGGCAGCGACCATTCCAGTGATGTAGATGTCTTCCATTCTAAACAGGTTCACCTCCCTCGACGTCTTCGCCAGCGTTCCGGCTGTCTTTGGCGACGTGGCGTACAGCATACCACTTAGATACGGCGGGTAAAAGTCATCAGAGTACTCTTCGTGCGTCATAAAATACTTTTCATACAATTTTGAGGAAGTTCCGTCATCCCTCAAAACAGGCATACTGAAATCTTTGTACATATTACCGATAAGCGAGTCTTTGGCTTCATCTTTGATCGACGTTAAAGCCGCAAGAACTCCGTAGTAACTGACCAGTAGATCATCGTCCATTTTCATAGCAAACGTTGCACTTTGACAATTCTTCGATGCCCAATACAACGCCAAAACACTCTTGACACCCAGCCGCTCGTAGGACTCGATCACGTTAAACTGGACAATGTCATTGTTGATCTCGTTTTCTTTTTCTATGTCAGACTGTGGCACAGAAGGGTACTGACTGTCAAGTTCCGTTGCGTTTTTCAGAGAGCCCAACATGAACACGCGACGGATTCCCAGTTTTCTCATCTTCTCAGCGGAATAGACGCTCCTGATTTCATTCCTGGACTTCCGGTTTCCAACATGTGAGATGATCATAAACACAACGGTTATAGGCTCGTCGTTTTCGTTCATTTGGCAAATGTCGTTCTTTATTATGTACCTCGCTTGTGATATGTCTGGCGGCGACCATGTTGATGTTGATGGTAATGCAGGGATTTTAGTGGTTGGTGTCTTTAGAGACAATTTCTGTTCCAGTAAGGATGGTTTGTATGCGGATGTACCAATAGCACAGAGCAAAGACGTGAAGATCAAAGTCTTGAGGATGACGTCCATTTTGACCGGATACTTGGACTGCGCTCGGATCGCTTCTCTCGATGGCGTTGTCTTGTCGGAGGAGGCTAGTGGTATGCCAAACAAGTCCTAGTGTTCACATTGAGAAGCATTGCCATGAACCCGGTAATTGTACTTTTGTACGTAAACAACGAATTGCATTTACGTTAAGCAAATATTTTTGCTAACAAAAAGAGAACTCTGTCATTATTATAACACAAATATTGAAGAAGGAAAGGAAAATGAAATTTTGTTGTATTTATTTTGCCTGCGACAAATGATAAATAAAGAAGTTGATTGAACTTTTAACAAAACATCAATTAGTTTGGACAATTTATTACGCGGATTGCAGTCCTCTAAAAAGCAAATACTAGCTACCGTAAACGTACCCGTAAATGTGATTAATTTCACTTGCGCTTCTCGTTATAAATACTTCATAAAAAGACTTCTTATTTTATCAAAACTGTCAAGTAAAGAGCAATACGGATCGATAACCCTCCTCGGTATTTGACAACGCCGTACGCCACTGAGACTCAACTACACTATACCTACAAACCTCAGTCAGTTCTGACGATATTCTTGTGGTTAGCTAACTTCTTGTTATTAACCCTCTAAGAGTTGCCCTTAAAGATGACGTTTCTTTGACTATCATACCAGTGCAAGTTACCAATAAAAGCCAATCGCCCCATTGTTATGACTCAAAAAATATTACATTAATTTTGAACATTGGGAAACATTGAGAAACATATATATTTTTGGAAGGCAAGCTAGACTGGAAAAACGTGCAATCAGATCGGGATACGAACGCCGGACCACCCTATCACCGGTCGGGTGCTATCTGGTCACATACATTCCGTTTTCGCAGGTACAAGGGATCCCTAGGTGGAGTACTTTGCTTCCTAGCCATTCATCATTTGCTGATTTCATCAGAAAAACAAAAATTCTACATAAATATAGCAAGTTTACTTCTTTTTATTTGGTACATAGCTCAAAAGCACTTTAAGCTTTCCGACTTCTTTGCCTCGTCATCAAGCGTCAAGCAAGACTTATTCTTGTAGCAGAACTGTTCGTGATTTTTTACACGAGCCTGAAGGTCATCTTTACCTTGATAGTAGTGATTAACAAGAAACTCACAAGAATAAACCTCTTTCTTAACGTCGTCGCGGCAACAATTTAGAGACATCCCTCTGTTCGACCAGAAATTCTCAATCTAAGTCCTTTTAACACCCACAACGTCTGCCACGAGGCCCGTCATGTAAAAGTCTTCCATTCTGAAGAAATTTACCTCGCTGGACTTTTTAACTAACGCTCTAGCCGTGGCTGGTGATGTGCCGTAAAGAACGCCGGACACATATTGTGAATACCGGTCGCTAGACCATTCATTTTTACTTACATAGTATTTTGACTCTTCATTGCGAATTACTTCGCTATTGTCCCAAAAAGATCCGTAAACATTATCCTCATTTTTAA
The DNA here is from genome assembly GCA_947568835.1 of Protonemura montana. NCBI lineage: Eukaryota > Metazoa > Arthropoda > Insecta > Plecoptera > Nemouridae > Protonemura > Protonemura montana. Next base: position 17,655,180 of record OX387606.1, on the reverse strand, counting down.
CGTCAACAGAAATAATTTCCTTCAGAAGCTTGAAATAGCTCAATAGTAGATCATCGTCCATTTTGAATACAAACCGAGATGTATTGCAGACTTTAGCAGCATAGTTAAAAGTTAACAAGCTCTTGATTGTTAAGCTGTCATATGATTCAAGAGAATCAAACTGGACAATATCATCAAACTTCCTGCTCTCTTTGGCAATGTCTGCTTGCTTTACTGAATGGTAACGTGTGTTCGGTTCCGTGTCGTTGTCGAGTGATGCAAGAACGAACACTCTCCGTATACCCAGAGGTCTTATCATTTCGGCGGGGTAGGCCTCCCTGATATTCTTCCTTCTTTGCAGGTTGCCAACATGCGAGACTACAAACATGGCGATTTGTATCGGTACGTCATCGTCCTTCATCTTGCAGGCATCTTCATTCTTGATGACCAAATGAACTTTCGAAATGTCTGGTGGCAAAGTTGATTTTTTGGATGTAGTTTCTGAAGACTCTGTGGTCACTTCAGTCACTTCGTGATGTTTCTTTTGTTTTCTCTCATTTTCTGGAGCGTCGTGTTTCAATGTAGATGTCAGCACTATTAAGCTGATAATGCCGGCAGCAATCTTGAAGGAGTTGTCGGTGCCTCGAAATATCATATTTTTAACATATCAGCAATATGCAGAGTTCTGAAAGTTTTTAGAATGAGTAACAGTAATAATCATAGATAATAAATCTGTAATGCGTTTTTTTTTTGTCTCAAGCTGATGCGTACTCACAATAATTTGTTCGATTTCTGGTCACGTTACGCGCTCTAAACGACAAACGCAGCAACTAAACAATGGCTATGTTATCTTTGGCTGGGAATTTCTGACGAGGTTTGCAATTGGGTTTCATTGTACGCAAACACCGCGTGTTGCTACTCGATTGCCGAACGCGAGCAGACAAAAGCATCATAATTGCCGGAAGAAAAGTAAATCAAGGGACATGATAATTCTTAGTTGACGTTTGCGTTGAAGAATCATGATGTAGCTACGATGTCACGTAGTCACGAAGTCAAGTATTCCAATATTGTTTAGTCTAAACCTGTAAAGTTACCATAAGCATTAGCAAAAACCTTCAAGACTTTGTATTTAAGTGATTGAGCTTTTTAGCAGTCCGTTAACTAACCGTTAAGTCGCTTTCTGCTTGATTACGGCCTGCAGACAAACTTCTGGGAACCCAGCATTAAAGCCGAGTTTAATTTTAAAGTCGTGGTTTTAATATGATCAGCCATTAACAGACGCTTTCCGGATTTTCAGGGGTTGTAACCACAGTGATTACAAATTTATCTCCAGATTTATGGGGGTTGTGCTCATCTATGTTTTGTGAATCAGGCTAACGAATAGTTAATGTTATAGTTGTCAATGCAATCTCGTACAGGGTGATGTATTGAATAGAAAATTAGGAGGTATTTTGTAATTAAAGGGTAGAGACATACCAGAGGTTTTATTATTTGATATAAATACATATTTTATACTATTAATACCGCCTCAAAAACACTTTAAGCTTTTTGACTTCTTCGCCTCGTCATCAAGCGTCAGACATGTCTTATTCTCGTAGCAGAACTCCCCGTGACTTTTGACGCGGGCCAGCAGATCATCTTCCCCGCGGTATTGCAGAGCGACGACGAATTCGCAAAGATAAACCACGTTCTTCTCGTCGTCGTGGCAACAATTCAGAGACAGTCCCTCGCTAGACAACATTTTCTCAATCGACGACCTCTTAGCGCCCACCGCGTCTGCCAAGAGGCCTGTCATGTAAAAGTCTTCCATTTTGCAGAAATTAACTTCTGCAGACTTTTTAACTAACGCTCTAGCCGTGGCAGGGGATGTGCCGTAAAGAACGCCGGACACATACTGTGAATACAAGTCGCTGGACCATTCGTATTTACTCACATAGTATTTTGAATTTTTGCGGCGAATTACTTGCATATTGTTCCAAATCTTTCCGTGAATATCGTCCACGTTTTTATCTTTAACAGACATCATCTCCAGAAGCTTGAAGTAGTTCACGAGAAGATCATCGTCAATTTTAAATACAAATCGAGCGTTACTGCAGACGCTAGAAGAATAGTTAAAAGTTAACAAGCTCTTAAATGTTAAACCGTCAAATGATTCAAGAGAATCAAACTGGACTATATCACCAAACTTCTTGCTCTCTTCGGCAATGTCTTCGTGTTTCACTGATGGGTAATTTTTGTTTGGTTCTATTTCATTTTCGAGAGATGCAAGAACGAACACTCTCCGTATACCCAAAGGTCTTATCATTTCGGCCGGGTAGGCCTCCCTGATATTCTTCCTTCTTTGCAGATTGCCGACATGAGAGACTACGAACAAGGCCACTTGAATGGGTACGTCTCCGTCCTTCATCGTGCAAACGTCTTCATTCGTGATGACAAGCTCAACTTCCGAAATGTCTGGCGGGAAGTATGTTTCTTTTGGTGTATATATGGAAGGCACTGTGGTCACTTCTCGCACTTTGCGATTTCTTTCACTTCCAGGCGCGTAGTGTTCAAGAGCAGATGTCATGAGAGTCAGGCAGTAAAAGCAGGCTACGATCTTCAATAGGTGAATGATGCCTAATAATTTCCCCATATTTTTTAAACTTGAAACAATATGTATATTTCTGAAATTTCTTTAAATAGTGTCACTTTTATCATATGATACAGTATTTTTACAATCTAAAATACGTCAAAATCTGTTTTATTGCGTTTTGTATGGGTGTCAACCTGACGCGTACTCACAGAAATCGGTTCGATTTGGTTCTGACCGCAGTTACGCACTTCAGAAGTCAAAAGCTTCTGACCAATGGAAATATTGTCTTTAGCTGAGGTTGTTATTTAACGCTAATGATATCCAAAATATTTCTTGATTTACGAATGCATGCATAACAAAAGTTGAAGCGTCAGCAACACGGTACTACATAATAATGCTGTGTGTTTATTTACGTTCGAAACTATCGTAGTAACGACCAGAGAATCGCCGCCAGTATTAGTTTCGGTTTCCTTGTTTTCTGGTTGCAACTACCGTAGTAGATACTACAACCTCACAATGACCTCAATGCACAATGCGCAATGCACGTAGCATGTTTGATTTTACAAGTATTTTTTTTTTAAGTCTCATTGTAAACGAAAAAGTGTAGTTTCGAACATGACAAAAACTAGTTGAACTGGGAGGACGTTTCGTAACTTGTACCTGTTACTTTATCAAGGGTGAAAGCAGTCCTGATAATTTTCCGGTGACAAAAGAACCACGAATTACCTAGTTCAAGCATCCTAAATGCATCTGACTAAAATAATCAGGGTCAATAATTAAACAAATAACATCTGTTGTATTTTAAAAAAAATGACCCCGGGCAAATTGGCGTTTTTTTAATAACTAACCAATTATGTGTGTGGAAAAAATGCCAATTTTAACCCTTGATAACGTAACAGGTACAAGAAACGAAACGTTGCGAAATTTACTTGTTCTTCACTTACCATTCAAAACCCAGTTCAAATAGTTTTTGTCAATACTAGTGCTAAGGTTAGATAAAGTAGACATGAGTCTAAAAACCATCATAATTTCGAACATTATTTACCAGCGCAACTAATATTATAACATTAAAAGAAAACCACCTGTATGATAACTCATATCCAGGCAGATTTTTTATAAAAGAAAGCATCAAATAAAAAATAAACATTGTTGACTAAAGTTAGATAGCAAAAAGTTTGGATGATTTGCGAGCTTGGTTCTGAAGTGAAATATGCCTTCGTTGGGGTGCGGTGCTAGCGCAGGCATATACCGCCTGGTAATGGATTGTTAAAGACGGTCTCTGGGGTTAAATCAAATCGCGGAACATAATTGTGAGCCTCACGGAGCGCGTTTCTCAGCGCCAGAAGGAGAAAGAATACTAATTTATAATCGTGTCAACAGCCTTGCGGGGAGCGCGCCTGGAATTAGAACCCGTTGCAGATGGAAGATTAATTTGCGAAAATTTGAACAGTTTCTCTTGGGGTTCGCTATTATCACGAATACTTTCATGGGACTCACGGAATGGTGTGAACTTATCGCCAGAGAAAAGACACTGGAGCAGACGGGATGAAATCTCGGCGACCATCTCGGAAAAGCATCTCTCGGCTAGAATTACGAATATGACTTCTCTTTTATAAGAAATTAACTAGTCCTATAAAGTTGAATTGCCATCTTGCAAATGGTATTCAACAAAATTGATGTAATTTAGTAGACGAAGCCTATTTAACGAATCCGATCTGTATTCATATATTCCAATCGAATAAACGATTTTCGTTTGATTTTCTTTCTTCATTCTCAGTTCGAGCTTTTGTCAATTTCTACGCTTTTTTCGATTAAGTGAAATCTTGCTAACGAACTATTTACCGGAAATATTATATCGAAAACAAGTAATTTTGGAATGAAAAGCAATCTTCAGATTTCATTTGTCTCCCCTGTAGCGTTTAGAAGGGAAGAGGTTTTCCTTTCGGTCTTAAAAGAATGCAGGTCACTGACGAGAAAAGTGAGCCAAAGACTCGGATACTATACACAGCGACAAAGAAAATGCATGTCCCATGCAAAAATAGGCAACGTGAGTCATGACGAATGTCCTGTTTCGCGGGCGAACGCGAGAAACGGAAGCGGAAACCATGTTCAACACGCTTTCCTCGTCGACTTTCGGGAGTTGTAAGACGGTTTAGTGTCCCCACAAATCACCCCCGACGGAAATAAACGCCCCTTCTCCACCCCCTCCTCCCGCACTGGTGGCGTCGAGGTAGTGGTACTGGTGGTGTGCATAAACGTGGTAATACTTATGCCAAACGCCGACTTGTATATCCGTCGGTTAAATCTGTGGTCAGCCATTTTGCTCGTGGCTTGGCGTGTAGTCATCGCATTGGGGTCCGGCTCCGCTAAATTGTTTGTGCCAGCCTAGAGACCATTTCGGGCCTCCCAAAACTTAAAGTGCTTTCAAGTATCCAGTAGGAAATCATTCCACAATTCCCGCAATACAAAAGACGTGGTAGTAAACATGCAATGCTCCAAGATCCACCATGCTATTTAAGACATGGCACGAACACTAATAGAGCCGGTGGAGGTGCCGAGTTCGCGAAAGTCCTCACGTTTCTCAATCATTTCCACGTACATAGGAAACCGGAAATCACAAATGATCACGCGACAGCGTTCACAGCTGCTTGCATGGTCCGTCTGGTTAAACTAAATATAATCACATCATTAATTAACATGATTAAAGGCGACCTATGGCACCCCTTGACCAACCCTGGAAGGGGATTATATAGGTATTTACCGTGTAGGGCAGCTGTCTGGTCTAGCACATCACTCGCTCAATGTAATGACCCCAGTCGTGTGCAGATGGGATCGCTGTTATCCATCAACAATTTGCACAAATCATGACAATGCCTTTGTGGCACGCATTTGCGTTTAAACTTTCAATACAATAATGTGTCGCGCGTGATACTCGCGAGAGAAGACTGTCGGCACACGCTCCGTGCAAACAAAGTGTGGTGATTCCGTTATAACCGACTACTATCAATTATCACTCAAAGTCTCGGTTCGTGACTGGATTACTCCACGATGCCGTGGCAGGAAATTAGTGAGTGTATGTGAGAAAAAACTGCCCGTGTAACGAATCGATAGAAGCAACAGAAAAAAAAAAACTTGGCACTTGCACTTAAACTGAATTGCATTGAACGAGAAATGACCGGGAAATACCTACAATTTGAGCGAGTAACGCCTCCAGTTAAGTGCTTTACATTTATAGCTGAATTAATTTAAAGTGGTCTCAAGATAGGTTGATGAAACGCGACCATTTGTTGCAGGCGAATTTTAATTTAGAATTTCTACTTCTGCTCGCCGAAGCAGCCAGTGCAATTCCAATTGAAGATCAGAATTTTCCTCTGGCATTTCGATATCTCATGTGTCAGGAGTGGCCGTACTGTGCTAAATGAATAGGCACCGTGCCAAATGCTCAAATTGAAAAGAAACTGAAGAAAAATGCTTTCCCGTTGAACCTGTCTAGAAAATTAATCAATTAATTAAGTGAATTAGACGATTTTAAAACTGTTTAGATCGCGTTTAGGATGTTTAAACCCGCAAAATGAAACAGATATTGACAAACATAGCTTCAGCACTCTCGCGACAGAGAAACTTTTAAAGCAGTGTCCACAATTTCTTTTGAGGTTGGAACCCTACGCCTGGATTTCTGAAGAAACCTACCTCTATGAAACTAGCGTTGCCACCAATTCAAGTCCAATAAAATGACCTCATGAGAGCGACCATACCGTAAGTGTTTTCTAATTAATAAATAGCGTGGTCTTTAGAACTCTTTCAATGGAAGATTTCTTGCCTAACAGCCGATCTCCTCACCTTGCTTCGCACGCCGTTCTAATGGCCCTACAGGAATTAATATACTGCCAACCATTAGCCTATTATAGTTTATAATAATATCAGTGTGCTCTTCGTTCTCTTCGCACGGGTGTGTAAATCACGTGAACTGAATGGCAGTGCCGTGAAACCATCCCGTTTGCCGCGTTTATCGTATAATCTTTTGAGCATTACACGTTCATATACATTCACCTTATATGGTGAGCAATGATAAATTAGCCTAATACTCCAGCATGCGCTATTTCGAATGCGCTCTGTGGATGGTGGTGCTCTAGCGGCTACGTGGCTGTAACACCTTGTCAATGTAATGGAACTTGTAATTACCGAGCGTTAATATTCAGCGCACATTCGACCAGATGGAGCTTGCAATTTAAGTTCGGCTCTTAGGTGCAGGGTTGGACAAAATGTTGTTTTGTTAACAAACAGCCGTGCTGCGCACCGTTGTATTCTCGAGACGAGATAATTTGCAGGGAAGTTTAACATTTTTAAGGAAAATCACAATTTAAATCAAAATTTGACACGCTGGGCTAGGTGTTATTAGCCAATAACACTAGGTGTTAATAGGTGTCATTAGGTACAATATTATTATTACAATAAAAGGTGTTATTAGTGCTAGTTGTATAGTGACTTTTAGTTTTTGGATTTAAATTTGACCGACCAAAGTCAGTTTTTCAGATACCGATTCGATCCCGATTCGATCCCGATTTTGCAACGTGCTTACCGCAGGTCCAAAAATGCAAGCACAATTTCTTAAAGGATACTCGATTTCAACAGCCTTAACTTCAACGGAACGATCAGGAACTGCATACAGATATTTTTTCGTCACGATTTTTCGCGGTAATTTTGCAATTTTGGCCCTATACAAATTTTCTTTCAATGTGATTTGTAATCAATGTATGCTGGCCAAATATATCCACGTTTGTGAGCGGCTGAACGTGTTTGAACCACCAGTTCTCGTGAGATCATCAAAGTTGAGCAACACTGCTCTAGGTCAGGTAATGGATGGGTTACCAGTTCGGGAGAGAGGGATGAGAGGGATGAGAGGGATGAGAGGGAGAGCGGGACAGCTTCGTTCGCCTTGCTTATCGACCTTTCGACAGTATAGATCTGTGAATAAATCCTGTTGTTTGAGTTGCACAGTTTTTCGGAGGGAACGCTCTTCGACATTAGACAGAATTATAAGGCAACGTGCCGGCACCAGGGTTCTCATCCTCCCATCGATTCTCGACTAGTTTTAATATCATTCTGATCATCAAGCCACAGGGGCAGTTATCAAAACTGTACTCACGTAAAACACTATAAATCAATAAAATCAAGTTTTCGTGAATTGCCGAGTGTATTGTACAAAATCAAGTTCAAATCAAAAGAAATTTTTAATAAAGCGTGGAACAATTTTTGTCCCATTATAAAAACGTAAAGTTTCAAAGTTTAAAAGGAATGCAATTATGATGATCTCCAAATGTGTTTCATTATCGAGTGGTGGACGTGCCGGTTTACTTACAATTCCTCGAGTTCCGGAAGACCAGCGAAGGAATCTTCTTTCAGCTCTGTTATGTTGTTGTTGCTCAAGTCCCTGGAACAGAAGATGAGAGAAAAGGGGTGGTTAGAAGTAGAACGTCGTAGAAATAAGAAAAGAAAACACTAAAGATTAGTAGTTTGGAACTTTAATGGAATAACACAACTAAAGTAGTTATCGCTTGATCGTTCGGTGTAAGCTATTCTCGATTGTTCGTGCAATGGAACTGTCATTTCAGGGAGGTAATGGAAACGACGCTTAATATTCGAAGCAAAGTTAAAGCTTTTATCTAGAAAATCAACCACTAAAACTTGGTTCGACAAGTGTTCGAAACTTCACGCTTTACAAATTCACAGAGCGCGCCAAGACTGGCGAACCTTTCCGATCGAGAGATGATAAATCGCCGCGACCTAAAACGCAGATACACAATCAAACAGTGTAAAATCGCTGTTAATTGCGTTTCATAAACAACGCACTGCGCACGCAAAGTTAATTAGTCTGTGATTTCGCAGGATGGATTCGCGGTCTGTCGAATGGAGTAGCGGTCGAAATTCGAGCCGATCCTCCCTCTCTCTTTGCCAGCTCGAATGTAATTTTAGTTAACTCGATTGATTTTTGGGGGACTTAAAAGTAGTTGGCCCGCCGGAGTTGATTGTTTGCGAATCGCGCCGCGCTGTGCAGATGTACATCAGCGGCAGCGGGACACAGTTGTACGAAATTAATTAAACCAGCTTTGTTCCAATTATAGGCTTTTTATTGCTTTTTCATTGACTCGACAAGCCCACACCTATGCAACCCCAGCGAGCGGCAAGGGGTGACAGCGGAAACGACAATAGTCAGGAGAATACTTTTGTCGAGGACGCCTTTGTAAGCAGTGAGACATAAAGTTGAGGACTCTTTTCTGGTGTTTGTCTTCAATAAAACAATTGATTGTGTTGTTAAGAAAAGCATGGCACAGATCTCCAAGGATCCCCCGGGCAATGAGAGCAATAAAATAAGAAGCACACGGCTATATGTACGGGTGACAAGCGAGGGGCGTTGTGTCTAATTGAATTTAATACAACGTCTCGTTTAAAAAAGTGAAACAGTAAAGCACAGAGGATCTTGTGCTGCGTTTTCTTTATGACATCGATTTGGCCAAAGTAAGAGTAATTTTTTATACGTGTTTCTGACACTGCTGGGATTTCGTAAATCTAATCCAAGTGTGCGAAAAATACGCCACGTGACTTGGAAAGACTTGAACGAGGCGCGACTCCAACAAAAAAAACGGGGATGAGGGACAGAAAAAATGGCGTCACCCGTTCTTCTGGCATCCCCGTATGACAAGCCTGCTGCAGTTGAACGATATGACGCAATTTCTCATCCCGAATATTAGACATCCTGGCATGGGTATCGATAACCGATTAATCATACACTGGCTGAAGTGAGGCAGCTTACGCGTCAAGAGAGTGGGAGGCTGGGCTCCAAGTGCGCTGCAGATTCGACGCTGGCGTCTTGTCAGGCGGGGCGATTTGTTTCATAAACAGTGCCAAAATTCTATGCAGGAAAAGAAAATATATCGTTGCTTTGTTCGTCAAATCGCTCAAGAGTTATCTCGAATAGGTGCCTGCCAAAATAACGCGCGAGCACATCTTTCAGTTGCAATTGTTTAAATCTTCATCCAGATCCTGAACTGTGGCGACACCGAAAGATTTACAAAGAGAGTGTCGCGAACATTTTAAGCATTCCCGAAATCTTCCCTCGGTGATTCTTTAGCATAGCAATGCTCTTATATTTTGTGATTTGTGTTACTTCCTATTCATATCCCTGCGTGATGCATTGCCGGTCTCTCATTTCCCTATATAATATTGGTACTTGGTAGTCCGCCAGCCTGCTAGAATCACCAAGTCTTTTCCAAGAACGACCGCAGTTTGTTACTTCTACGAGACCGGGGGATTGGCGAGATGTTTGCCCCTGATGAGAAAATGATATGTGTAATTTTGAGTAAAGATAAGAGACAAGTTTTAGTAAAGATAGAAGATACGGGTCGTGGTAAAGTTAGCTGTACAAACCGACCACCAAGATTTAGGTGGCCTGTGGAACAGTATACCAGTGTCGTGAAATTTGTGAACTTTATTTTAGACCGTCAAGCCATGCATCAAAGAAATTATTGCTTATATAAGTGCTGCAAGTTTAGCTACAAAGCGTGTAAGCTCGTAGATCCTCGCCGGATAATATGTTATCGGCGAGCTAATAAGCAGCCAGAGTGTGGCACCCCGCTGAATCGAATGATATGGCCTCCTTTATGACGTCTCCCGCTGATCAATTCGCTGGCAATCCGAGGCAGCAGCCACATTACAGCCAGGCAATACGATCAGTTGCCAACTCACACTTTCTTTCACTCAACTTTACATAAATTACGATGCACAATTGCGCGCGCTGCTTTTCGTTACCGAATGTATATATCAATGGTAAGTGCAATTACTCCTACGCTCCTGCTGGCGCCCCGCTGCGCTCTGCGCTTAAATACTACAACCCAGCCCCGGAAAGCGAACAGGTCTAGTACACGCGCGAACACGTGCGCAGCCTGTGATCGCGTTCTGGGCCCGTCGGGCGTCAAGACGTCCCGCTGCGCACGAATTACTTAGGAGCAAAATGCGTAGGAGATAAATCCTCTTCCTTACATCACATCCTTCGCGCATCTCCTTTCGACTTAGTGGTAAGCTTCAGGTCCATTTCGCCAGCTCGTTTTACATCGCCACGTGCTTTATTTTTTGCCCCGTAAAGTAATTTAATTAAGATATTAATAGGCGTAAAAAAGAAACCCTTTCCTGATTGGATGTGGGTCACACTGACATGGCATTAGCCTCCGTGGCTAGACGGCTATGCAAATGTAATGTGACGTTTGTAACGCCAGGCTCCGTCGCGGCTTCGGAACGACGTGGTTCTATAGCGCCGATGAAATGTGGAAAGAAATTGTAATTAAAAGTTATGACCACCGTAATGCGTGGTGTTTGTTCTGCACCTGTGTTCAGAGCAGCTGTTCTCGCGAAGAGAGCTGCACAATGTTTTCCATGCACGTTTTCCGAGCGCTGCAGGCTTTTCAATTTGAGTAAGAAAAGAAAAGTTGGTTTTCCGGTAAACAAAATGTGTAGTTTAGTGATTAATTGTTATTATCTTTGTTTATTTAAGGAATTTTGTAATACATTACTGCCTACACTTCTTATGCACTTCTCTATGCAACATTGGAAAATCGATTTTAGTTTGTTGTCAATAGAAAAAAAAGGCAGCTAAAAATTAATTAAAACCGTGCATATTAAAGATTCAAGAAGCTAATGTTTCGTCCGAGAAGTTGATGTTAAATTTTTATTCACCCTTGTCAGAGAACTGTGTTGGTACCTATTTCAAGCAGTTCTGTAAATTACAGCCCTCGCATGAGCCCATTCATTATCGTGGCGTCCTTAATTATATCTGTAAGTGACTTCACTAATGACTGAAACATCACAATAGGCTTTGTTGAAATGAATAATCGCGTTCGGTTAATCTTCAGCTATAAATTATTGCAGTTCGTCGCTTTATCACTCTCTGATGTTTTGTTTCGAGTTCTGATATCAATTCACTTGGCACGATTTGGCTTCATTATTCCCAGACGATGTAAGATACTTATTTGAGCGAAAGTGAACGAGCACCCTAGAAGAACATACAGATATAGCCGCAATGGCTACGCGAATTTTGCAATGCAATATATCTCCAGAAGAGCGGCTATATCTTCAAGCGCAGAGTTCATTTTATGCCTAAGCGACAGCTAGCCCGGAAAATGTGGTTATCTTTCTCTCAACACAAACTTATGTCTTACATTATCTTCAGCTGCTACTATCGTCCTTTTTTCCTTCGCCTATGTTTGTAATAATGCTCATCCAGTTTCATTTTCTTTCGTATTTTCCTCGAGTGTCGGTAAACTTGATATTCCGTCAAAAAGTCTAGCTGGACACTTCTGTGCACTTTAACAATATGGGTCTATCGAGCTACGGAACTGGGGTGTAGCGGCATCAGATTCAATACCTTCTTGTAGGTCTCGTCTGAAAATGAATGCTCGTATTTCCAATACCGCAGCCGGCGCCTCTGTGATGCAATTACATCCCCGCAGCCGGGGCGGTACGAAAATTGTAAGTACCCTATGTACAACGGCTGTTGCAAGCGTTTGCAGACATGGGATTATGAGAGAGAAGCATTAACTACTTTAAGTCAGTTGGAAAGGTACAGCAAGATTTCCTTGCGTTTTATATCGTTATAGAATATAATCTCACGATTTCTGATATTTTTATGGAGGTGGATGCATTTTTACAGAAGACACAAGAAGAGCGGTTAAAGGCACGTGGGGCGAAGTACACCAACCGGCCTTATAGTGAAGATCAACTACTCCTTTATACAGACAGGTTGACTCTAATTGCGAGCTCGCCACAAAATGGGCGTCGATAATTGTTTTATAACGCCAACAAAATGCGAAATAATTGAACTATTTTTCAGTAATCGCAGGTGTATTCAGGTCAGAACCCTGCGATGTTCAATGTCTTCGTGTTTATTAGCCTAGTTCGAATGGCAAGCACAAGCGGTTCAACACCAACGTTAGGCATTCGTTTTTAGTCACATGCTAATATCAATAGTTTCTGGAGGTTGCTAAGGTATGGTTAATTTCATCTTCTTTTGTCTTGCCCACAAGATCACGTCATTGTTGCGTTCGTGGAGAGCAAGAAACTGTTGTAGCAATTATAATTATTAGACTTGCCAAAAAAAACTTGTTCCAAAGCGCTTGAGGCCAAGCAATTATGAGTTATTCTGTAGATGATCGGCTTATTAGGAGAGTCGTGCAAGATTCCGATGTTATATTCCGATACTTTGGAACATGATTTAATAACTTGGGCTTTCTGAGAGGTCCTTAGATCAGAATCGAGTCGTACATATGGAAATGTATAATTTGTGTTTCGTACCATGATTGCAAATGGTTTATGACTTCTAATGTTATATCCAGTCTGGGGTTGTCTTGCATGCACTGCACTGCACCCAACGGTTTAGTATGCACAAGTGAAATTCGAAAGCGTACGCCTCTGACCATCTTGCATTGAAACATGAAACATGAAATATTAAAATTTTATTTTCTCGTGTTCCATTCTTTCGTAGCCGCGATGCATCAACTAAGAAGAATCTTGTCCGGTCACATAAGCCCGATATTGATTTCCCTGAAGAGACAGAGAAGCCACGACGGAGACTAGTTTCGTAAACAGCATCGGTAACATCTCTTCTGACTTCTTATCTTATGGCTCGCCAACTCAACTGGAGCTTCTGGGGGAAAATAATGGTGTGCGTCCCTCCCTTTATCCATGTTAGTATCAGGCGACACTGCTTTCGCTCTCAGTTATTGAGACAAGTTAGAAAAACGTACGGCAGACCAGTCACATTTTTATGAATAAGTAGTTGAACTATGGATTGAAAACCGTCGTTTAAAACTATTGACCTTTGGTGGAGATTTTGAAATGCGATTTAAAGACCAGGCGAATCGAAATACAACTCTTAGTTTAGGAATAGCATGAGGAAAAGTGCGAGACATTTTCCGGCTCGTGCCGCGTATTATTTCGCCTGTCATCGACCCCTCCGCAGTTGTTTTCCCGAGCGGAGAGCGGAAAGTGAGTTTTCGGGGACAGAAGTTTGCTGGTGCCTCCAGAGACTACTTTTCGGGTTATGAGTGGTCCTGACCTCTTGCGTCAGGCAAAGTTCAGAGACAATTGCAATTGCAAGGCGTGCACGCATTCTGGGTCAGGTTCCGCGCGAGCCATGGACCCACCTTGCCCGACAACGAGCCCGACTCATGCGAAGGCTCGCTGCTCTTGTGGGCAACTGGGAATTACCATCGAGGTGCAAGGCAAAACGAACACCGAGAACCAGGGTGCACAGTTCTTAAGTATTTCATGATATGTTTGGTGTTTTGTTTTCTGTTAAGGTTGATGCTTTAAATTTACTCTACGCACAGTGAAAATATATTTTGTGACCTGCAGTGTTTTTGATTTATTTATTGTTTGCGTAATAATTCATAGAATCGTTCGATAGTGATTGATCGAGCCGTTCAATCATTTCGATGAAAACTCAAGTCGATCCGCAAAGCTTCCTGTAGTAGTGACACACGCACACATATTTATTTTCAAGTTGAAAAAAAAAGCAATATTTAATGCGTATTTAACCAATCATCCTTAGATTTCTGTCAGACTACAAACCAAACAAGCAGCTATACTTTCACTGTGTTACAGGCTCGGCTTCTGTCAATTCAAGAGTAAGCCACGGCAATGGCCTAGATATCGGCGTATCGGTACAAGAGTATACAAGTCTACCAGACCAACTAGCATTGCCATATACCATATACTAACAGCCTATTACTCGATGCCATTTCGGTTCAACAAGGTAAATGTGGATGCTTTATTAACTGTTCACTTTTGTTTACAGCGCGATTCGTAAACATTAATCCTTTTCTACTCTTTATGGTGCGTGAAAATGTGTAGCTAAAATGTTTGGTTCGTTGGATATGTTAGCTCTCTCCACTTAGAGGATCGGAAGTGGAGGAGCTGAAACAAATAGCTGCTACACAACCCCTCGTCGACGGGCTGCTCTCAAGGGTAGTTGAGTTGAGTTGAGTTTCCAGCCTGCGAACTTCTCCCTGACGCGCGGCTCACTTAGCAGCAGAATGGCAAACAGCACGCAACAATAGCCAAGTGTGTGGCATGCCGCTGTGACCAAGAGCTGTGTCTCGATGGGACTTTTTTGTGTCAAATTTTGAACCCGCTGCGTAACCTATAGTTTTTGCAACCGGCAATGGATCTAGGGACTTTTTAAAACTTGTTTCTTGTTCATGTCTACTCTTTATCTCACACAACTCTTTGATTTCTATTCGGATTATTCTATGTCCTAATAACTAGTGCATCTAATATCCGTAATATCGGGACATATCACATACTGCAACGTCGCGATGTTAGGTGTGATTCAATTCAAGCAAAACTTTGAATCGAGCCGCAAACGAGACGTGCAATCCAGATATTTATTTTCGAGATACGACAGAAAAGGTTGATTTTTCACATCTGGGTCAAACTAATAATATTTCATATCGTAATAAAATCTAGCCAAGCAAAAATGTACTAAAATCTAAGAATTATGATCGCACGCCGTAATGCACGCAACAATTTTCTAAAATATTTTGCGACAATGCTCATGAATTTTTAATGTTTTTATCTGATCGCTGTAGACTGCGCGAAAAATGGTTAAACCATAAGAGAGGGCGGTGGAAACATAGAATTGTTTGGAGAACATCTGAATTATGATACGCCATTTAATTTTGAAAAGCTTTTGTTAGCTTACGATTACTATTCTGAAATAGTTTCAAACTTTCTTTGAAGTTTCGGTTATAAGAAGAGAAATCCTCTGCCGCATAATATGACTCCCATAATCCACTATTCTTGCCGTGTTCTTCGCGATTCCAGTTGTGAAGGGATGACAGGGCTGCAAGAAAGTTTCGTCCATTGCTCCCGGACCGGAAGAGGAAACTATTTTGTCGGCGGCGATATGCGCCGTTGTTTTACACATGTAGCACTTTCATGGGATTACCCAATCCAAATAGGCGCTTGTATTTGTACACTCAATCCAATTTCTAGTAGCAGTTAAATCCGATCGGAATTAGATTGTTGCAAAGAGCTGAATGCAAATTGCAGATCTATTTCTTAGCGAATCTTCGGATGAGCATTCGATGACAAAAAAAAAGTCCTTTTTTATTCATCGTTTACAGGCAGTGTAGTTCCCCTCGAATCTAGATCCAATGTAAAACATCACATCCCTCTAATGGGTTTTGATAACTCCAGAGCACTCGTCTCGTCCAGACTTTCCCTGTCTCGTCCAGCGGAGTGCTCTTTCGTTGCCGAATGAATTGTACGATAAAGATTAAAGATTAACCTGGATTCAGGAGACATTTTAAGCTGACTTTTAATGCATATAACAACGTGTTTGGCAAATAATCCGGCGTTTTTAGTGTTGTATGAAAATAATATTTTTGTTGCAAAACAAGAAATTAACCCGTGTTTTTGTTGGAAAGAGACTGAGTGCCATAAAATGAGAGCGCGTAAAAACTGATCAATTATCCTGAGTGGGTAGGTTAAGGTTGTTATAGTTACACATAGGTTTAACGAAGAAGTAGAAATAAAACAGAGTATCACAGTCTGGTGTAGGGAAATGGAGGAAAGAAGCCAAATGTTTCTGTCCTCATGAAAAACGGCGATAAAGTTAAAAAGAAAAACTCACAAAATGATGCTGAACGTATTTTGCCGTCAATTTAATTCAATCAAAGTCTGTTTGCGCTTGTGCACTTATTTTATAAATACCCAGGGTAACTGACGCGATAAATCAGAATTCTTTCAGTGTGTCAAAACGTGAAGGGTAGAAAAGCGAAGCGGTATCAGCATAGTTAATAAAGAAAAATACCTTGATTAATTCAAGAAACAAACATTGATTTATGTAAATGGCATACAAACTGAACATCGTACTCATTGCACTTGCGATGTTTAGTTTTAGCTGCAATATGCTGCCTGATTTGACTCCAATAACGTTTCCCACTTTGAGGGTAAGGAGCGAAACTTCCGTGAAGATTGTGCACCAGGAACGTGAATATTAGAGCCGGAGAGTCATCTCGAGATGCACGTTATTATCTTAATGCAGTAGAGAAGAGGACAATTCCAAGGATCATCATGCGCTAATGAACGAAGTAACACGGCGAGGGCGTAATTAAAGTGGTGTTGCCGTAGCGAGGTTTGTTAACTTTCCCACAGTACGACGCCGAGACGAGTTTTCTTTGAGAAACTCGAAGAAAAGTGCTCGAGAAAATTATAATTTCTTACGAAATAATTCAGATTAATTGCTTCGTCCTCAACTATCGCTCTATTTTAACACCTCGCGATGGTTAAAATTGCAAAGAACTCGAGAATAAGACGTATAATTTAAACCCCACTTGTAATTGGAATGTGAAACGATGCAGTTTTTTAATTATTTTCACCGTCGCATGCAATTTCTTATAGCCTTATATAGTGGGAAAACCAGCGTTTGAATTTTTTTTAACATTTTCAAAGTTACCATGGGTCGCAACCAATCGGTTTTTGCCACAAAGAGGCGAGATCCACAGAGTAGAGTTTTAGAGTAGAGTTACAGAGTAGTGTTTTCCAAATTTTCAGAGGTTGTTACCATGGTGATAACAACTTTACCCCCAAAGTTATGGGGCTACGCTTAAACTCTGCTTTTTGGTTCGGCATAAAGGTTAAACAAAAAATGCACCAAAAAAAAATTAGATACCGAATCCGCACCTTCTTGCTGAAAGAGTGGGCAGACAAATCTGTGCGCCTACTGTATTGAAAAAAAAGTCTCATAGAAATGTATTTAATTTAGTCTAAAATTTCATGAGCTACACCAAAGTCCCATCAACTTTGCAACCCTCTTCTGCAACACAAGCTTCTGCGAGTTGAAGTAATGCAGTATACTGTAGGTACCGTGTAAGTGTAGTACACGTTTACAGTGGGGACCGCAAACAGCGTGGGATTGGTTTACAGAGTCGCTCATTTGCATATTATTATTTGCACAGCAATCAGCTTGAACGCACTCGATCAACTGCGGTTATAAAGTCATATCGCGCGAGAAACCTAAGCAGGACATTTTTTTCCAACATGCGTCAACTAGCTGATTCAATCTCCCGTTAAAAGGGTCGCTTTGCCTCTAAAAATAAAATGGTATCACTTATTTCATTTACGTTCTCTAATTATAGATTTCGATTGAAAAAATTACTGAAAAAATATCATGTTACCACAGCCCAGAGCAAAACTTGCAAAATATATTTTCCGGCTTGGGAACATAGAAATATCAATGCCCAGAAGAAAATCACAGACAATTTTCGACCTCTAGCACCTAGATCATTGGGCTGCCTAAAAAAAATGTTCATTATCAGTAAGACATTCGTTGATCACGCGATATTGCGACAAAAATAAAATTAGGAGTTTCGATCAAAGCCTCGATCAAAGCCGGTCAAGTACCTTGACCGTAGCAATGTAGTACATCCGGTCATGAGCTTATTTCCAACGCTATATTTGTGTAGATGGAGGTGCCGTATGATCCGGCTGAGATCTTGAATATTGTTTGATTATTTCAGTGCCTGGTGGACACATTCCTGTAAGCAGACTTGGACTTAATTACTAATTAGTGTATTTGGTGAGTTTAGTACACAAAAAAGCAGGAGCTTCAAGAGTATTTTAAGTATTGAGTAAAGGGCTTTCAGCGAATCGGATTTAACAAAGGTATTTTAACACAGTTGCTGAACTGACCTGTAAAAAAAAAAAACGAAAAATACATTTCAAGCGGGTAGCACAGCATACATGCCCCTTTTTAGAAGAAAATTAGCCTTGCATAATTCAATGACGACTTTTCTCTAGGCCTATAAATATTTTAGACAGATTGTGAAGAGCACTAAAGCTTCCCCACAGGCTAGATTTGATCAAAAAAAAAAATGCAAAGTTTGGTTAAGACTGAATCGAGACAGGAATGAAAAAGAACGAATTAAAAATTTAGTCTCTGAATTTTCTATTCGTGCTTAATTTAAAATTGGTTTACTTAACGGTAACGCGGTGAAAAATTAGACAGGCAATATAAATAACAAATGGCTTACTTTATAAAGCGAGCGCCGTGTTCTCATGACATAGAACGCTTCGTGTAAACCATTTGCCAATTACCATGACCACGGGTAACAAGGATTCGCTTTGAAGAAACGCGCAAGTGCTTCAAAATTGCGAACACTTCATTTTGCGCACTTCTCCACAAGAAGGAACACTTTACGTACAGTCTCAGCTTAATTAAGTACAAGGGTGCCTCAGGACCTTAAAGGCGAGCTCGAAAAGTGACGTCTAACTTTATACATATTATAATAATGTATATTGGTCAACTTTGAATACATTATTTATATCTTTCACCAAGGATAATATCATTAAAATGTTGTTTTGATTTGCCTTTGGTTTTACCGCTATCATGATCTTGATGTGATCATGATACTGTTATTACTTGGAAGTAATGTACGCAACACGATATACGATGTACTGAAATCATTTTGTTATTTACTCAACTACGACTGAAATCTCTCATTTAAGGACATTTGTAACACATGGCGTTGCTGAAATACCGGAAGCATACGAATAGCAACGACTTTGATCGATACAGAAAAGCGAAAACAAGGAGTTGTTTTTATATGGCACGACCGCGACTGTGACACGCATTTGAGTTAATTGCAGGGTGTAACAATATTGAGCACAGGTGATGAGAATCGTAGTCAGTCGAGAAGAAGTCGTGCTTGCCCTAAGAAATAGTCGTTGTCACAGTACGGTGTCCACCTCTGGCAGAAACTTATCAAGCGATTCGCATTTAAACGCGTGATAATGGTGGCATTTAAACGCTCACAGCTATATACGCAGACGTGGATCGAATTTAACTGGCATCGGTTGAAAATCAGAATGCAGAAAGCCGAAACGGCGATTGTTCGAATATACCGTTAAAAAAAAGATGTAGACATTTTCTCTCGTTTTTTTTTGTCGGAGCTTTATGAAAAAGTTTAAAAGCCAGAGGCTCGAAGCTTTTAAGACGCACCCGCCTATCGAGTGTGAACGCTGAGCGGTCGGGTCGACCCGTTTCGCGATGCAGATTTCAAAAGCTAACTTTTCTGTTATCTTTTCAGTTGGAAGTCGGACCTTTTTTTTCGCTCGTAGAGTTGGACTCTGTGGACTGTTGAGTTGCTTCGCTTGACCGAACTTTTTTCTGTCAAGAGTCTGTCTGACATGAATTGTTATTCTTGTATTTTCAAGATGCGCTGGGCGGCGCCGCGTTTCAAGTCTTTGGCGCGATGACAGCGGGCCAGCGCACGAGGACAATGTGTTCATTTGAAAATGACAGGGCGTTTTACAACTTCACGCAGATATATTCGATAATTTCTTGGAAAATTCGTGCAATGACTGTCAATATAGAATCACATAGCTGCGAAGTTCATCAAATATAGCTCAATGCCTTCTTTACCTTTCAAGTCGCCTATCCTATTTTTTTTCCACTTTTTTGCGTTTTGTAAAAAGCAGCAGAGTAGTAATGTTTAGCCATTTCTTACGCGAGCATACACTGGTTGGGCATTCTTTCTTGGCACAAGCCACAAATTTATGTCGTCTCCCAGTTACGCCTAACTGCTGTAAAACTACCCAAGCTAGACGTTATTACTTATTGTCTCGTTCAGAAAATACAAACCGTACACCATAAATAAAAAAGAACTACATTTAATTGCTGAAATTAGCTAAAATCTCGTTCTATAAATTGTAAGAAAGTTTTGTGGAAGAGTTCTGGAAGAGTTCCTTTTAAAAGAGAGGAGGAAATGGTTGAAAATGATTGGTGCGCAAAATACGGGGGTTAATAAATAAGATATTATATAGGTTACAATTGTCAGTACTGTACGAGACTGCAGCAAAACGAAATGCAAAAGACTCTTGATATCTGATATTCGATAAGTTTTCTGATTGTACAGTTCTGACTTCGGGAGATCGATTTTGTAAGCTGTTCATTATCTGTAAAAATGTGTAAAAATGTCTGTATGTTCGTAAGAATTATAAGACAATAAACAACAGCAAAATATTAAGTTCAGCAACCGTTTTTTGGAGAAACGGAACAAAATAAAGTTTGGACCTATCTTCGAGGGAAAAACAATCATGAGAAAACTCAGTTATGGTGATGTCTTAACACAGTAATTCTGAAGCATGCACGTGCAGTATGTGAGGACATGTGCCAGAATGCATAGGAGAAATTGAAATGTAAAAGTGCATAACATGGTTTCCGCGAAAATCACAATGGAGAATTTCGAAAACGTGCATAATAAAATCATAACAATCAAAATTGTCATGTTGTTAGAGATTAAATTTGCTTCTTCTATCCAGTGCCTCGGACCACGGAGCACAAAAGTTGAAATTCTGTTCAACTTGGCATGAGGAAAACGAAAAAATAATGCTTTTCATACAGAATGCAAATTTTTGAGTTGAACTTAAATTAAATGCAAAGTTTACTCTCTGCAAGTCGGGGTTGGTTTTTTGCGGTTGTCGCACGGGAATTTTTGAATACATGCTTATGGCTCACTGACTACTGTGGAGTGCCCAACATTTTCTTTGTTCAATGACTTCGGTTATTTGGGCTGCAAATAATTTAACATGTTTAAAGACTTAAGTTTACGGGCTTAATTATTTTGGCTAGAAACAAGCGCATTTTTTAAGTTCTTCTCCAATCAACAACGTGATTTTGAAAGAAAATATTTATTTTATGTTTCTGTTGTGCGTGAAGTAAGATTGGAGTGGATTTTTAAGTGTTAAACTAATTGTGTTCAAGAATTCTTCTCCAAAAATGTTCACATTCGGTTTTTGATAGTAATTTATAATGGTATGAGCGATAGTTAAGCGTTCCTTTCTCAGTGAAAATTAATTCACTTAAATTCTTAGAAACTTTCATTTCCAAATTTTAAGGACCCTTCCCGGAAAGACGTTCATATTTCCGAGAACCGGGCAAAACTCTTTCAAAAACTTTCCGCTTTCTAGCAAGCAAAAAAGAAACGTGATTTCTCAAGAAACACTCAAGGCCAATGGACGCACTTTCGTCGTCGCCAGGGATGTGTATAATAACTTAATAGTCAAATGCAGCAAAGCTGACGCCAAAAATTGTTACAAGTTACTAACTTTTGAAATGCCAGGCTATTATTGTTTTGAATAACTTTCATCTCCCGATTGAATCAGAACCAGACAGACATAAAATACAACAGCGGGAACCTATTTCGAGACCACAGCACATAACACGGGTCAATTGTTACACACAAAAAAAAAAAACGTTATCAGTAAGAAACAGGAACAACTTTGTGCGTTCCATTTCCAGTGGTCAATCTCAAAAAACTTTGCTTTCTTATCTGAAAGTCCACAACATAACCAACCAGTAGTCACCGCGAGACCCGCGAACACGGACGCAAAATCCGATTTGGCAAGTTTATTTGGTAGTCAATAGGATAATAGATGATATTTCAGTGGGAAACTAGAACACGGTCATTGCTTGCTGTTATCAATGAGCAACTTGGGGCGTGATATTATTTTGAAAATATCACATAAACGCATTAGTTTATCATGTAGAATATAATGCCACTAACTATGCAATTAACTTGGAATTAAAATAAGCAATTTAAACTCGCTGTGGAGCGCATTCACAGACTAACCGCAGGAAATTGTTTCAAAGGGTTTTGTCACCCGACAACCGGAGACGAACATAAGAAGATGGCTTCGAATATGTCTTTGTCGCCAAACCGTTCGAAAACAGCTCCGCTCTTAATCTCATAAGAAGGAATTATAATCTAGCCTCTTAGACGAAGACACTGGGGAAACGGAATGAAAACTAACTTGATTAGTGGGCAATTATTTCTTGCTTGCGATGAAAATAAGTTTAGTAATTTTCCACTTTATGGTTCATTTCTTGTAAGACGAATCGAGTGTGTACAGACGAATGGTCTTTGGTAAGGAGAAGACGCGCTTTCATTTCTTTCTTTCAGTAGCTTTAAGGGATTAATAACTCAACTGCGTGCAATATCAAGATAAACGAAGATAGACACGCGAGAAAAAGAAAGAAAAACTCTATTTCTGTGCTCAATTAAATCCTCCCCTAACTCCTTGATACATCTGCGCTTTTCTTCCGTGAAAAACAAAGACTCGAGCTTTGTAGTCAAGAAAATCCCGAACCTTTCTTAGTTCGTGAATAATCCGTAACATCTGTTACATTATCCGGACTGAAGTTTATAAGAGAAGTAATGTACAATATCGAGACAGGTTTCCACGGTAATTGGGTGATAAGAAACAGTTATGCCCTGTAGTAAAACCAACGCACACGCTGTTTATCTCAGGATTTTTGCTGTCGCCGCGACGCTACCGCGACGCCTACGTGTAGGCGCCGCGCTACACGCGCCCACAAAGCAGCGTCAGGTTAGTACGGGAGTTGGGCCCGGGTATGTGGTCATATTTGAATCTCACGGAACTCTTACAAGGTCACCAAACTCTGTTTGGAAATAGCAAGCGGGTTAGCATTGTTGTGCAATGAGATGTTAACTTCAAAATATTATTCGAGAGTCTAGACGAGTTAATTAAGTATACAACCAGGGAATATGTATGTATACGTTGCATTTCATGTATATTTAAAGATGGAGATACAAAAACCACATAATAAATGCATAAAATGGGAAATTGTTATGCCATTGGGAGGAAGGAAAGAAAATATTTGGCTACAAGTGTGAATTTTCCGTACAAATCCGTTCTGTCTCACGTGCAACGGCGAAAATATATTTTTAGGCGCCCAAATTAAGTTGATTTTGGCCTCAAATACACCAATAGTTGTAAGAATTGCTCACATTTTTCGAGGGTGCTAAATATATATATTTTTTTTCAATGGAGGGTCCCTTTTTCACTTTTGGCCCGGGGCTTGAGCCTCCGCGGTGCGGGCAGGCACGGCGGTGAAACGACGCCTTACGGAACGCCGCGGCGTCGTTGTTCGGATTAAGTTTACCGTGGCTAAGTTGGCCCTCAAGGAGCCGCCGTCCCGTCGGGGCTGAAGCTATCGATTTGGCGCCCCCTCCCCCCCCCCCCCTGACGCGCCGAGAGCCCATGTGGGGTGGGAATAATAATATTAGATGAGAGGTAGTATAGGAAAAGTAAGTGGATGGCAATGTAAACCAATCCGTTACGGAGGTTTACTCTCCGTAAGAATTTGTGACGGCCCATACGGTGACTTTGTGTGGTCTCGATTTTGAGGATGTAGCTACTCGGAAGCGCCGACGGTGACACTATAGAGAAGGGGACGCAGTGCAAGTTTTGGACGTCGCCGAAGGCAATGCCATTTGCTTTTGAGTGACGGATAGTGACGGATACTCTAGGTAAGCATGGTGGTCTAAGGTATTATGAACTCGGCGCGGGAACGCTAGCTTGCGTGGAACGTGACTCTCGTGAGAATTTTCTAATTTTACCCGGGAGCACTTTGGTTCGTGGCTTCAGAAACACAACACATCATTCAATCTTTCAACAAACAAAAAAATTTGGGTCTATACACACTGACGATATAGAGATCCATTTCATAACGTGTAAAAAGTCGTATCGAAAGAATATTTGTGAAGAAGTAAGTGTTTAACACACCTTTTATTTATTATGTAATAAAATAGTTTTTGATCAATTGTCTTCCAGCCTGTATAAGTGCTTTCTTCCATTAAATTTACAATTTTTTAGCTTTGACAATGTTATATGTCAATGGTTTCGAAAGCCATGCAGATCAGTTTATTTCCACTGGCACGTAAATGTAAGTTTAAGGAACAAAAGATAAAGTGCATCCAGTAGGGGATGCTTCCTTCCTCTCTAACCTCGTGCATCCTGCACGCCTTCCTGAAGTTTCTTTTATCCCCCTGAATCCTTCTGATTTTATTTGCGATGTTCCTTTTGGCAGACCACCGCACAGCTTATTCTCTCATAAAGCTTTCGTCCACAAGTCAAATACGTTTACCAACGAGCTCACCTATCCTGCCCCATCAACTATACATCGAGGGTTGGATTGGGAATCCAGCGGTGAATTTTTAAAACTCTCCTCACATGCTCACGCTTGTTTACAGCCCACGCTCACACCCACCGAATGTGATATACTCTATAACAAGTTTTCCGATACGGGAATGCTGTGGCTGGATTTTTTAGTCGGAAGCTAGAACCAACAGGGGAACCACATGAAAAGAAAAATTAGTTTGTCAAAGAAAAGCGGCGAATAATATTATGAAGCGGCTGCAGCTTTGATAAAGATAATAATTAATGCAACTCCAAAAAGTCACAGTATTTTGAATTACTGCAAAACAGAAAGCCGTAGAGGACTCACTAGTGATACCATTATGGGATGTAAATAAATCTAATGGTATGCTTCCGCACTTTTTTTTTTATCTAACTGAAAAGGCTTGTTTTCATTGAGCAACGGTAGCGTTCAAATGCTATCATACTTTTTTTTTTCAGTAATACTGAGGTTTGCAATGAAATGCGTATACTGGTGCAAAGCTAGCCATTGCGAACCCAGTCAATAAAGTGTGTTATTTATTTGACTTGTTATACGCGTCAGGCAGTAGATCAGTTTAATTCGAAGTGCAGCAGGACTTATACCAGGATGCGTATATAATAATATGATTACACAGAAAACAAAGAAAGTGGGTTGAAAATTCAATAAGGAAATGAAAGAAGAAGATGGTTATCATGCCGATTGCGAATTGTACCAAAAAATGGTCTAGTGTACCAAAGTTAAATTGTCTTTCGTGTAATTTTATATTTAAATGTGTGGATGATCAAGGGATGAACACGTTCTTAGGAGCGCTTGTGATTATACCTGCCAAGGTTGAAAAAGAAAAAGAAAAATATATAATTTTTAAAAAGCAACCACAAGTTTATTTAAAAAAATTTTAATTTTCAGTAAAATCTATGCGATTTAGGTACGCAAAGTTAAGTTCAAAAAGAATACTCGTTGAAATTGCTTAAGAGGACAAACAGTATCATGTTTTTGGTAACGATTCAGGACCGCATGAGCCTTAATCAGTTCACGAGTCGCGATCTTCTTAATTAAAACTGGGTCCCGATGTTTGACGAGATTAGCACGGAAAACCAATAACGAGTGAATTATCAGTACGGGGTACAGAAACAAGATTACGTGCGCCTAGCTACCCACATTTCAATTTACTCGATTAACTTGAAATCCACTCGATCTGATCTCGAATCTATTTGAATACATTTCGACGGCCACCCGGCGAGCGGAATAATTGTTGAATGTTGAGCGTCGACCAGCCTGACTCCATCCATACACCGTTTCCAGCCCGGTCCGATTTAATTGCATTGAATCGTGATCGTAATTCGTCGCTGTGGAAGTGATACCATACCATTGTCTGTCTGTGACCAGCGAAAATCAGAAGCTTGGGGCAGGACTTGTGATTTACACGGGTAAAGTTTTCAAACTATGTTATATACACTTGTTCTATGATATTGATATGTATTTTAACTTACGATTAATAAACTAATATTAAGCATATTATTAACTAATTTCCATAGGCTCTAGATTATTTAGAATCAAAGCCTGTGTGACCCTAACTCTGGATGGAAATGGACTTTGAATCTTACTTTGGTGTGCCTTCGCATGCCAAATTTAGTTATTTAATACAGGTATTATTGCCCAGTGTCGTTTCCGGATTTCAAAAATTTAAATGCGAACTGTGAGGGTAACTAAAGCCCGTTTTATGAAGTGAACAAACAATAAGCCAGCTTCAGTTATGAAAAGATATAACTATAGTTTTATTTAGCTTCATCCGATATTTTTTTCACTGACCGCATGCATCTCGTTTTCTCATCCTACCACCATTTTCTTATGCGTGAAAACGCACGCAACGCCTTCTCCACACAAAAAAAGACGCTGAACCTCACACTTATACTTGCACATCGATTAGTTTATAAGAGTTCTGCACCCGACAGATCTCAATCCAGTTCGCGCTTATCGAAGACTTTAATACTTAATAGACCAAGTTTTCCAATTCGGGTTTCACCGCTTCTCGCGCGCCTTGCGATTGGTAGTGCGTTGATTGGCCGAATTTGCATTGTCTCGGCAGTCTACGGCAGTTCGGCACGCTCTAAGAGTCTATGGAGACTGCCTTTATCTCTCGTTTGAAGCGTCGCTAGTGTGAATTATTACCCATTTAAAGACGAGCTCCCCGGGAATCGATCTGGAGCATATAACTTTATAGCTTGCGCTAGCAAATAGTGCGATTTATCTTAATATTCATAACTTCGGCATTATAGAAGTAGGAAGGACCATATAGATATCGGGAAAAATTGAAATTCTTATGCCTATTACGCGAGAAAAGACATAAAAAGAGCTCATATCTGTTTACTTTTAGTGCGCCTTTTGCATGGGTTTTTCTGTGAAAGGAATTATGAGAGGTGATGAGGTTAGATGGAGGTACTATATAGTATCCCATTAAGAGCAGACAAGACGATTGTACTCTGGTGGCGCGGCGGCATGGCGTTATATTGCACCGATTGCACTTCTGGGGTTTCTTGGGCTGCCCCGGGCTCATCACGAGAAACTCTATCCACCCTTCGCACAAGCATTTTGGAGGCTGCGTAATTGATTGTTTCATTTTACGGTTACTTTGGCAGAGGAATTCCTAGAGATACGTCGTATGCTTTCCTTCCTCTAGCTCCATTGCTAACAGAATTAAGTTTTCATGGCATTTTCTTTATCTTCTGACGATGGTCGTGGGCATTTCAAAATTGCATTTACATTTTGGGAACCTAAAATGATGCCAAGGCACGCAATCGCGAGGGTTTATTTGTCGGTAGAATATTTCCTTGCCACCAAACAAGATGCATTACTGCACATTGAAGTTTACCAGTTCAATTCAAACATGATTTTCCGACACCACAAGTGTATTTACAACACACTCGGAAGAGCAACTGTGAATCGCATCCTATTATGTTCAGGTTTCCCGGTTTTCTCGTTTTTCCTCTACCCCCCACCGACGAATGCACACGTGAAAATACACCACCATGTGACGAGTCATTCCTCCCGTTCCCCGGGAAAGTCGCGACTCGCGGGTCCCTCAGCACGCGGACTGCGGTCGGAAATCTGGGCAACTCGGTATTACAGAAGTTATGTATGTCGAGATCGCGGCCAACAAAGTGGTTTTATATCAGAAAAGTAATTTATTTTTATGAAAGAATATCTCCATAGAGAATATCGGCTACGTGTTTGTGCGGTCCTCTCGTTTAGAGGTACGAGAAAATGAATTCTCCCCAACGGCAATAAAGACACACACGACGGAGTGGGGGGGGGGGGGGGGAGAAAACGTTGTCCCGACCCTACCGACGCTTAAAACTTAAGGATACAATTTGTTTTCATTTCACGCGCCGAGGTAAATCTTTGGGAATAAAAAAAAGCACACGCCAGTGTTGAAGCTAATAAATAACGGTTAAACCATGTAAGCTTGCTAATATAAAAATCATTTAGTCAAAACATTCTTTTTGGCAAGAAAAATATCGTGACCCACCGCTCGTGGCTTTTTGGTATTATCATAATATGACAGCCGGCAAAATAAATGGCAAATTTTCCACGCTAACTTATTTATGCAGTAACCCGGAGCCAACCAACGAAGCAAGTAGCGCCCGTGCATTCCCGGGGAAGCATTCCGGGAATGCTAGAAATTAGCATGAAGGAAGCAAAGTTGTAAGATTCCGAAAGCCGTTAGTCAAAGAGGCATCCACCTCCTTAGAGTAACATATCATTGAAAATCCATCTTTATAAATCCTAGTTTACACGGATCAAGACCTGCACTTCAAGGAGTTGGTCAACTGCATTGAAGAAACTTTGTGCGAGTATTTCAAAATGGGCAAGATCAAAAGATCGGAAAGATTGCTGTCAAAAAAATCTTACAAACTTACGTTTATCACAAAATTGAAATTAATCTTACGAAAAACACAGGAGACAGACATCAAGAGACTGGACACCGAGTTGCTTTGTTTTGACAAATTAAATTCTGTGATCCCGTTTGTAAAGTGTTAAAATGACACCTTGCTAGTCAATTTTAGATAAAATTCTCCATTAAAATCCAATTTAATTACTATAAGAAATCACCTTAGGTCAATCTCACAAATAATTTAAATATTAAAACCATTTCCAGCCGTTTTTAAGCAATTTTTACCATTTCGAGAAATGTGCCAATTTCCAAGTGGAAGAGTGAAAGATTTGCTGGTTCGCGCAGACAGCCTCTGGTTAGCTCGTTTCATTCAAGATTGAATGAAAAAAAAGGATTTGTTCTAATTGAAAAAAAATTGAGCTCAATTATCTTGATCAATTTTTTGCAGTTTTTTGCTCAATTTTACCTGTTTACACGAGACAATTCCTTGATGTGTACAATTGAGCTCAAGGAATTAATCAAAGGCTTGATCCGTGTAAACTAGGCTTAAGTCATCGCCCACATTTAGAGTTAAATAAAATACAACTATGGTTTTTAGACTTATGTCTTACTTTTTCGTGTTATTGACCTTGATTATTTTAGTTAAATGCATTTAGGATGCCTAAACTAGGTAATTGTTTTAATGTGTTGTGGTTATTTTGTTATCGGAAAATTGTCAGAACTGCTTTAACCCTTGATAAAGTAACAGGCACAAGCTACGAAACGTTGAGAAATTTATTAGTTCTTCACTTAGCATTCAAAACACAGTTCAAATAGTTTTTGCCCAAATAAAACACAGTTTTGTCTACAAAGAGCGACCAGCTTAGTGCAAACAATTTTTTCGCACGCTCATACGCAGTTCATATCTATAATTAATTTTGCTTAAAACTAGAAAACAATGGTTGTGTGTGCATTGCAGTGCAATCAGTCGACGAGTGCGGCTAATTACTCAATTATTTCGGTCTTGTTGCTTTTCCCGGTGCAGCGCGCGCGGCGAACGGCAGACTGCAGAAAAGCGCCGCTCGAGCTGCCTCGGAATCTTGTTATAATTAATCGCTTCGTCGCATTCCCGCGTAATGTAACGTTGAATACTTCACTTATTATGACATGTAATTAGCGCGAGAAGCGCCTCGTAAATTGCAGCAATGTGTGTGACATTTAGTTACACTTCCACCGAGAACCAGTAGGTATATTCCCAGCATGGCGGCGGTATATAGCTGCGTTATCTATAGGCCTAGCTTACCGATATGCAAAACCGCATTGCTGTTCAGTTTGCTTTTCGTGTGTACACCCTTATAGATGTTGCTAAATTACACCTTAAGGGGTAATTCATACGGCGAGATATCGACGGATTACGCGCCGAGAATTATGAGTCTATTAGCGATTATATGTGAAACCACTTGCTAGTTAGTGGTTTAAAAAAAATGGTAATTGCCTCAAAATATATGCAATGAATAATTTAATGTGTACCTGGTGAAAATGTGTGATGGTGAAATTTATAATGCACCGATATCGGGTCACCATTTTGAAAGTCATTGTCAGCGTTATCCACGCTAAACGATGATGCCGTGTCAGGAAGTGGATGTACGCGTTTGTTTGGGGAACAAATCAATACAATTAACGACGTAAGAGTGCATAACCCGTTCATTAACACACGTTGTTAATGAACGGGTTGGTTTAGTCAATGACATGTTCAAAGCAAAATTAATTGGTTGGCAAATATTGAAGTAACTAGTTGTGCCACCGCTGCACTCGCATCGCTCCAAACCTTTTCAGGATCGGGCTACTCTTGTACCGGTCTTTGCTTGTACCTATACCAATTTTATTTTTATTTTTTATTTCATTTTTCTCTTCGTTTAATGTATATAGTTTGATAATAATTCACAGATTTCCTATTTTCGCAGAACTGAGATGTTTTTTCTAGGTAAATTAGGCAGTTGGATTGTGACTGAGATAATTCTTGAAAATATAGCAATGACACTTTGGTCGTATTTGGTTTTTTTTTTTTAAACCAGGAGCGATAATTAAGATTGATTTTATTTTCACATTTCGATTCCTCGTTCGATTTCGTATAAGAATTAATCATGAGAAAATCGCCATTAACCGTGGGTAGATCTCCAAATTCCCAGAAATGCCAAACAATATATTTTTTGCAATTTTGCACGGGCATCTGTATACCTTTGGCTACATATTTATTTAAATAAATGGAGCGATAACGATAACATCCATTTAAATTGCATGTTGTTACTCTAAAATACCTGTTGCGAATTCACGGTATGGTCAAAAATTAAAGAAGTTTCACAGCTCCAAGCGCCGACGCAGAATAACTGTCAATTGTCTTTTCTATCTGTCACTCATAATATCAACGTTTAAATTTAGTTTTGAAGAAATTATCTATAAGAAACTAATTTAGCGTGTCCTGTTCGTTGTAAAGAAACAGAGTTTCATGCCTGGGAAGCTTACAAAAGAAGTTTTAATCATTAGTGATTTGCATAAAAGTCACAATTAACTTTGTTGCTAGGAATCATCTACATGACCTTGTCTTGCCTGGCAATGTTGAAAAACGCGTAATATTTTGACCAATTCTTTATCTATTGAGCATTAAATCGACATAGTTTTGATACCTACAATGATAGTTACACCCCTTCATGTTCATGGTATTTAAATGTCGGGTTTAAATCGAAAAAGCCCAAAAAATCTAAAAATAGTGTTTTTTACTTAGTTGAAATCTTATTTAAATTGCAAACGCTTGCAATGCGCGGGGTATTTTATTATTATGAACACTATAACCGTCTTAAAAATTAATGCATCAATTCTGCCATAGAAGTATGGCATAATCCGTCGATATTGTGTAATTCAATGGGTTAGAGGAACACCCGCGATAGGTGGAGATCGGGGTTCGAGTCCCCGTTTAAGCATCAATTTTTGAAATGATTTTAGTGTTCATTACAATAAAATACCCCACGCATTGCAAGCGTTTGAAATTTAAATAATGCAACTAAATACAACGCATCCAACGTCAAATTGGACTTACTCGAGATTCTTTGCTCGAGATTGAATGGTTGTGACGTGGTATAGCGTCACTAGAATCAGAGTGACTGTGAGTATTCACAGCCTCTTGGCTCTACTCCTTGGAGATCTGTCATTCTCATCAAATACACTAAAATCGTCTCAAAAAGCCAGTGTCCAGATAGCTCAATGGGTTAGAGCAACACCCGCGATAGGTGGAGATCGAAGTTCGAGTCCCTGTTTGGGCATCAATTTTTGCTACGGTTATAGTGTTCATAATAATAAAAAGGTGTTTTTTACTGTTTTAGCTAGTGTTTTTTTTGCATTTTTCACCCACAAATATTTGTGAAAGCAAATGTGACTTTCCACTGATAGCAAAAAAAAAATATCTAGCGACCAATAATTGAAAAAGCGAACATATTTAACATTTTTTTCGAACTGACCCCAAATTATGTGCGTTTTTTACTAACCGAACAAAGTATTCGAGTTCTTGTTGAATAGCGGGCTACTGCTGTGAAATAATCTGATAAACTGATCGCGTGTGATTGGATGATCTGACCCAGTTATGTGTTCATGCAACTTAAAAAGATAACAAAATTTATCGGAAAGAAAAGAGCTATCAATAATGTGAAAGTTTTCTTTTGTAATGTCGAATTTTCTGACAGGAACTTATGTGTTTTCAATAAGTCGTTACGCTTCGTCTTTCAAGAAATCCAATCTTTTGCATTACTTACATTATTCATGCAATTTACCCAGCAGAAAACTGACTGGAATATCAAGTTATTTTCATATTAGCTGGAGAGGAAAAAGCTGGCGTGCACTTTTTGATACCGAATTATAGCGCTCCAGTGATCTCTGCAGACTTTTGGGGGAGGCACAGGCGTTGGCTTCTTGCTTGTCTTTTTAGCGGTCTCATTAGCGAAACCTTCTGGACCCGCTGGCAAATAAAAACACAAACGCAATCTAGAATGATTGCACCGCGTCCAACAGGTTACATGTACCATTCTTTATAAGCATATAATTATCCATGATTCTATCGCCACTTATTTACGGAAATTTAACTACATTTTAGTTGGAAATTAGTCCGGTTCAGCGCCAGGCGTTCCTCATTACCATATCCCCATTCTTTGAGGCAGGCCCATGAGTAAAACGGATTTAGTAATAACGTGACTACCTCTTTATCGTGACACCGTACTCGACAATCACCGGCTCACGAGCACATTGTTTGCCTTTTGAAATTTTTGGATGCCCAGCATTTTTCAGCGTCGTCTTCAAGCAGAGAGTGGCTAGAGCGACCATCTCTGAGCTTTACTAATCCAAGACTTTAATGGGCAGTCAAAATATTTTAATGTCTGCTTAAAATTACGATCGCTGGGGGTCGAATAAGCACATATGGAATGCAACTCAAGGCAGAATCGCTGATATTCCATCTGCAATTTGAACGATTACAGAAATAAACACATTTTTATGGAATTGGCTTCGAATCTAAAGTTGTTCAAAGATGAATCGTATCTTTCGAAACGTCAAAGGCACCCAAACATGACTAAAAGTATACTCAGAGAGGAGGAGCAGACGATTTGGATTGCGATACAGTGATGATCAGATGCTTTTTGACTTGCTCGTGTCGGTCTAGCCCGCGAGATGGACACGTTTTGCAGCCGCGATTGTTGACTCTCCGTTCTTGGTCTCTTTCTTAGGGCGCGAGTTGTGCTGCCCGCGCCAACCTTGTTTGTTTGGTCGACGACGTCGCGGAGATTCCGCACCTGGGTCTATCGCGGACTTCAGCGGACAAAGTCGACGCCCCTGGCCAGCCGAAAGGGAGACCAGACTCATAAACAACACGTCGTAAATAACGCCAGCTGATAATCATTATACTTTCGCATGGAAATTTAGCAATTTTATTTTTGTTCGTCTGGATCATCGCACATATCGCAGATAAATCTGGCAGACTGTTATTGGTGTGACGGGTAATTTAAACAATCGCCAATTTCTATCACGTAAAAGAGATGTTTTCATGTTTCCAATTTTTTATGTTGCTTTTTGTATTTATTCGCCATTGTACACTTTTGGCTCCCCGTGGTTTTGGGGGCATCCGCTCTCATTGCACAGCGCATATACATGACCACTTCCGATCACGAACGTAACGCATCGGGCACGCACTGGGGCTCATTAATCCGATCATCTTTTCCATTAGACGCGCGATCGCAGTGCGTTGACAAAAAAAAACATAATAAGAGAACAAACTTTTGCGAAACGTGTCCCGATATTGTAAAAGAACAATTCGTCGTCTGGATCCACACATGACAATAATATCACACATTTCTGAACAATAAAAACTGCGCCGACACAATAAAAAGTAAGAGCCGTGCTTCACATTTAATGCGTTTCCAGCGTCCTTATAGAAGGTTATTGTTCCTTTAAGCCGTTTCCCTGATGCCATACATAAGCTGTAATGACAAGGCAGCTGACATCCCAAAGGGATGCTGCCGTGCTGTTGACTCCGCGAGCCGATGCTATCGAGAAGCTACGGGGCTCGCCGTGGACACAGTACCCGGCGTATTGCATCTGACGGTCATTACTCAAGAAAATAACCAGTTCACATGAGAAAGAAAACAAGATCGCCGGTATTCCCCCTATAAAGTCTAGTCGCATAGGAAACTTAGTCGCGAGGCGCACTATTTATCAAAGGATAAGCACCGAGACGGCGAGAAAATGGAATCAAGGCGGAATTGAAAATAAGATTTTAATGACGGTAAATGCCGCATTTTTAAGGAAACTGCATTCGATAAGCTTCGATTGGAAGAGGAAAATATAATTTCCGTGAGCTTGAAGCACATGCATTGTAAGAATAAGTAAAGTACCGACAAGAGGACATAATTGGTACTCCTATTTGATTTGAACGACTTCTCTGCAAGACGTGCTGGAAAACCTACGTACCCAGCAGCATGTAATGCGTATCGATTGGGATCGAATAGATTATTACCTCCCTGAACAAAGCAGCGAGTATGTCTGAGCCTATAGGCGTCTCATTAGAAGCAGCGAAGCACTAGACATGGAATAGTCGAGTTTTGCGGATGAGTTGAATTCGTTTGATTATGCATTCGGTCGGTGAATGCACGTAGTGCATCAGACAAAAGGCCACCAACGAGATAGACTTTGCCGCTTCTGTGCGACGACAACGCCGGCGACGACAATGTCCTCCAAGACGCTCACGAGGTCGCAGATGGTGCGAACACCCAACAACAAACTAACTAAACACGGTATCTCAGACTATCACTTAACTACAAGACTCAGTTGGTGCACGTTGCAAACATGTCACCGGCACGGTTTGCTTTATATGCAGGTGTACCTTCCATTTCCCCCTGAGATGGAGATTGGGTGTGCATCTTCTTAAGACACTTACCAGTCGTACATCCCATGACTTGACAATAGACAAAAGGCTCGAAGAATCAGCCTCTTAAAAGATGAAAACATGGATAGAGGTTTTATTATTAGGAACACTACTACCCTATCAAAAATTGATGCACAAACCCCGATCTTCACCTATCTCGTGTGTTCTAACCTATTTAGCTACTTGGACACATAATTTTTGAGAGTATTTTAGCTTATTTGATGAGAATGACGGATCTCCAAGGAGTAGAACCATGAGTCTGTGAGGACTCACAGTCACTCTGATTCTAGTGACGCTATACCACGTCACGACTATTCAATCTCTAGTACCTCCAATATGACGTTGGATGCGTTTAAATTTGGATGCGTTTAAACGGAGATTCATCAGTTTTCTGCGAAGAGAGCACTGGGCTACGTATCCCAACGCAATCCTATATTCTGTCAATGTTTTCGGGATCGGGATTTGAGATGCAAGTCTCGTGAATCGCTCCTTTGGTCATATGAAATGTATAGGAAATAGTTTAAAAAGTCTGACATGTTTTAATCTATTCTACGTAGACCTAGAATCTATGTCAAGGCTCCGTAATGAATATGTGTCGATACGATAGGATAATTTCATCTCGGTTACCATATCCTCCGCGCCTAGATTTACTGCCTATCGAAACCAATGTGAAGTCATTTCGTAATTTCGTTGACTTCGTTTCCTGGCATGTCAATATCAGGAGGAGGATATCTAAGCCCACTCGAGGTTTATCGAATGCATCTAATCAATAAGTGGTTGGATTAAAAGGATTAGAAGATATTGCTAGTGATCTCAATAAGTAATTACAAAAACAAACAAGCAATAAAGACAATGGATGTACTCACTTGGTGGAGAAAAAAGGTGAAATGTTAATTATTTCTTACGCTCATTACCTATCGCTGTACGTGCAATGATAATCAATTGCCAATTCTCGGCTTCTATGCTTACGCGTCTCTCTTGTTCTTTTTTTTGTTTTTTTATTGGAAGAGCGATGGGGAAAAAGCGGCTAGACTAGAGGAATATTATCTGTCTGCTCTTTAAAACTAGTTATTACTACTGAACAAAAAAAAATCACAGCGAACGAAAAAATAACTTCAATAGAATCTAGTTAGATGGAATCATAACTTCAATCAAAAGCTCGTATTACTCGTAATAAAGGCGAAATACAAGTCTCAGGCGAGCAATATATAGATAGTTTTTCTGTTATTTTAATGGTGGTGACACTGACAGAAACAAGGAGGTGTATTATTCAGCTCTAGCCTTCTAGGAATAACACTCGAGTGCATTTTTAGCATAACAAGATGGAGATAATAGTAGCCATCTTGACATCGTGAAACGAAGAGATTTCAAAAATACGGTAGGATTATGTCCATTACCGTGAAATGTACTCATATCAACCGACACAAAGAACTAAAAAGCCTCAAGCCTTTTATACAAAGTGTCCGTTCGTGCGTTTTATTTCGTGGAAACCAATGTTAGGAAGTTGATAATAAGAACTGTTAGTTAGTGTAACCTAGATTCTCAATATCTTGACGGCGAGACGTCTTTTTTTTTAAAGAAAATTTCGAAAATATTTCTAATAATGGTTCGTTTGTATACGCGTATTAAAAACTCGACTTTGGCTTCTGCTTTGATGGATAAAAAGTTTTCATCTTCAACAAAAAATTAATTTCCGTGTTCTTTTTGCAAGGTATCGTAGTGAAAATACTAGTTTCTAATGCAAATTTGATAGTGACTTCAAAATTGGGAGCTCATTTCATAGAAGTTTTTTTAATCACAAAGTTGACACGATGCATAACTCCGATGCCATGCCAACTTTCAAGCGTCTCACGCAATTGAGAACGAAGTTGGATCCGCAAGTCGCGATTGCATAAATTGATGTGAAAACCATAACAAAATCGGATAGGCACATTATAATAATGACTTTATCTGAAGTTGGCACATAGAGTTATTGGCATTACTTCAATAAGTCGTGTTATATACCACCAGACTTGACCAACAATCCTGCGGTCTGCACAGGAACTTTGTGGCCACCAAAGAGAAGATATCGTTGGCGTGCAAAAAAAACCCGCGGGAGACAAACGAGCAGTGTGTTTTTGAACGCGAAACAGTTTTTTGCGATTTATAGGACTGGACATAAATGGTGGGATAACGCTACTGTCATCTTGTAAAAAATATCGGGAAGTAGTTTATGAGTCACCTAAAATGTGTTCATGTGCCCTTTTTATTTTTTTTACATACCTGAATTCGAATCACGCAAATCGCAAATTTAAATACCGATCCTGAAACAAAATGGTGTAATCTGATTTATTGATGAGAGTTCGATGGTTGCTCAAAAAAATAATAAAAATGATTCGAGACTTTATGGAAAAAAACTGGTTGAAAAGCGCCAGTAATGCTGCTGAAAGTAAAAGAACGTACCGATATCGCTGACCAGCATTTTCACCTCACATTTCAAGCGCATTCAATAATTGGCAATGGCTGTACATGCTCAAGAAAAAGGAGTCAGGACTATTCTCTTACATCCACTCGAATGAAAATATCTTTGCGGGTAACCACCCAAAACTTATACCATTTCCACCAAACCAACCTCGAACAGTTAACCTTAACCGCACCCCCCCCCCCCCCCCCCCCCCTTACCCACATGAACAGTCCCCGAGTTCCAAAACCAATCGCCACTAGCCAAACGCACACTCGGCTTTAGATTTTTTTTGCGAATAAAGCTTTCCCGTTTCCCCGAACAAGCTTTAGATTCTATGACCCTGTAACAACCCTTGGCATGTCGATCGCCCGGCAACTTTATAAGCTTGAATTCAAGCTTTATAGAGAACGTGTGCCTGCAGTAGACGCTAGACTTCACGTTACTTTAGTACTCGAGGTGTAAAATTGCTTTTATTACCCGATCAACGTCCGCACACATATCGGGCTGAAGATAGCATGCACTGCACAAGCTTTTATCGATGCATTTCACATGCAGCTCTGCAATGGAAACCACAAACATGCATGTACATTTCGCACGTTATACCAGTAATAGTGGATCGTTGTTGACGTTTTGTTATATTGGAATAAATATATGGTGTACAGGGTAGGTAACTGATTTGTGAGCTGGTTTAGTCGTCTAAGGAGATCTAGAGATATCGCTATGTAATTAATTTTCACTCTGGTGAAAATACAGAGGTGATACAGAGATGAAATACAAAATCTACACAGGTGTTTATGTACGGTAAATGGACGATTTGGTACTTACATATAGGTATATCAATGAGCACATGCAATACAAATTAAATAAATGTCTTAATATATGCAAACATTGTTCTGGATAATTTAACAAGACAATAAGTTTTTACTTAACCAAACACATAAATGTTTAGTTGAAAAACTAAAAAGAACATGAACTGAAACAGCGAGTCCTTGCTATTGTCTTGTTCCGACTCCAATGGGCACAAACCTGCAGCCTGTCGCGAGTATCCATAACATAAACGCTTCCGACAACGGTTATCAAATAATAACAAGCTAATGCTTTGCGATTGTAGCAGCCATAGATACCGGAAGCTCTAATTATCGGCTGGCAAAGTGCAGACGGAGGAATGCAGTCGAATGCATGCCACTGCGCTTTGGTCCAGAATGCACGGATGCATAGTAGGTCTAGCCTATATCTAGCTTCTATATCGATTCAA
The DNA here is from genome assembly GCA_947568835.1 of Protonemura montana. Taxonomy (NCBI): domain Eukaryota; kingdom Metazoa; phylum Arthropoda; class Insecta; order Plecoptera; family Nemouridae; genus Protonemura; species Protonemura montana. The sequence continues at coordinate 17,616,564 of OX387606.1, read as the reverse complement.
CATTAGCGCGACTTCTGTGACCCAAACACTATGATCGTGAGGGGGGGGGGTGGGGGAGCTATGTGACGGGCCCTCAAATGGGCTGTTTTCCATTTGCCTCGGCTCTTTAAACGACACGTTTACGGGAGAATCGACCCCTGATGGCTGAGTAGCTTACGCGGGGCCATCAAAAACATGCTCACGCACTTCCGAGGTAATTTATAGGGGATGGGTCAGGTTGGGAGAGACAAAAACCAAACAAATTATCGTTTTATTTGGCCACTAATAATCCGTTGCTAAGTGAGGTTCGTCAAATAAATGACCTCACGTATTCGCATGGTTTTGAGCATCGAAATTGAATTGTAAATTGGATTTTTAGCATCAGGCATTTTACACGATTACTTTTTTTTTATTTCTTTTTGAAACTACATCTGAGTCTTTCAGCAGGTGAAAGCACATTTTCAGGCACTTAGAAGCCGTTCAGTCTGTAGCTAGAGGGAAAGGTAACATAAAGATAACATCGTTTGGTCGATAAGATAATGATCGGCCAGACTCCACGCTTACTGCATCACGGGTTTTCCGGGGCGATTTTCATGGGACGTCACGTCGCAGCCAGGGCGTTCGACGTATGAATTTTCACGCTCCACTTGTGGATAATGTTTTCATCGTGTTTACGGGGTGCATGCCATGGTGGGGTTATGGATGTTTTTGATCTAATCGCAAACAATTTTCACCGCGACCTTCTGATACCACTTCAACAACTTCCAGCCGCCCGTGGGCTATATTTAGAGGGTATAACTTTGTCGAAATACTCTTTCCTATTTTGCCGGTACTGTGTAGGATGTAGTTGCTTTTTAGACGGAACATGTCTGGGTATTACAGTGAATTAATGGGCATGCAAATGTGTTAAGTAAAAAAAGTGGTAGAACATAAAGTGCACAGCCATTAGGAAAAAATTTGATTTCAAGGTCACTTTAGAAAGAAATTAAAAACATCTGTAAATGTTGACCGTTTTTTTAATATACCCTTGGGATAGTAACATTATTTAGCCCTCATTAAAAGGGAATTTGAGAGGTAAACGGTCACCTACCCCATTCGGTTTTCCTTGTCAGTGCAGTTTCCTTGTAGCAGCTAAATTAGCAATCTATCAGTCGATCTTTGTTTTCTCCCAAAAAGAGACAAGCAACAACATATCAACACGTAAATTTGCTTTTGTTTATCTGATACACTCTAATGATAGCGTGGGCCGGTGCCTGTTGCTTACATCATCAACCACCCCATCAAAGCACAGCACGTAGATATCGGCATCACGGGTTGATTACCACGGGGACGGTCTAAGCCAGACGCGCGTCATCTTCGTAGCTCATCAGCACACTCTTGCACGCACGTAGGCAAAGACTGGCGCGTCATAATGTGGAATGAGTGATGAGATTCTAACTTGCGATGATCGATGAGCGGCGTTATCGATTCACGTGATAATGGCACACGAATAAACCAAGTAACGCTCCGATATTCTTCTTGCGAACGCCCACGCATCGGGCCGCCCGTCATACGCACGCATTGGACGAGCGTAATCTACTCGTTTCATTCATCTTCGTGCTCGCGGTGAATAGGATCAACGACTCACTCATTCACAAGCGTCGACGACCGTCGCGACGTCTTTCATGCATGCATTGACGACGCTTGTGCCGACATGCGCGAGACGAGCTCGTGAACGATTGCCGCTAATTTTCGGCGGTATCTGGGAGATTTGAAGTTTTTATGTCTGCGATTGCTTGGTGTTGTTGAAAAAATGTAGGCATGGTGCTGTGCCATTTTATGTTTTCGAGTAAATACCTCTGATCGTGTGCGATAGGGAAATGGTGTTTCCACGAGATTCCTCTCGCTTCAGCTCCGACTTTACTTTGGTTGAATATTTTCGACGTTATTTACGATAGTTTTCCGGAGAGTAAGTATATCTTTCAGATGTTCCGCGCGTACTATTTTGAATTTGAGAACATAAATCACTAAAGTTGTGCAAATCCGCATATAATATATTTAAAATTTCGATTAAGTTTCCCGTGAGCATATCTATCGTGAGCAACCCAGTACCGCACTGTAAATATACTAAATCTGTGGTTATACCGCCGAATGCTGTAAAAGTTTAGAGTGCGCATCGGGGTCATTAATGCCTCCGTCGTATCCTATTACAATGTTGGGGCAACTCTCATCAAGGACTGTTAGGAAATGGCATCAGTTTTAGGGTGGGACAGGGAGGCCAGGGGAGGCGAGTTAAGTCCTCTGCTTATTGTGTAGTCTCCTCAGTCCCGTTATCTTGTACGTACGTTGGGGGTGCTGATGTCGGTCGGGCAAAGGGTTGGCGGGGTTTTTTGGGGGGGCTAGAGGGCGCCCAGGCCGTGCGCAGGAGCGCGTTGTTTGACGACGCTTGAAGCGCCGCGACGCCAGAGGCATCCCCCCTCCCCCGACCCTTGTGCACCCTCCGGGGAGGAGGTCAGTGCCCATCGAACCCCCACCTTCACGTCAACTGTGGGCGAGTGTGAGTGTATGTGTGTGTACGGTCTCTGAAGGCGCAAAGCAACGCAGAACGAATCGATGTCGATTGACATCAATGTACAGCCTTAACTTCGTGGAACAACCCTTTAAAGGTATACATAATCTATTGTTGCAGTGTTTCAAACAGATCGGTCTTTCATTAATCATTTGGTGCACCAAAAAACACCCTTGTTTCCTTGACTCTCACGCCCTTACGTTGTTAAATAGCTTCCATTTTCTGAGGGTAGATCAGTTGGCCGGAAAAGCTTACACTAAGCGAAATGACAAAATTAACAGAGCTTGAACGCGAACATAGGAAAAGCTGCTCCTCAACTAATCTGTGTGTTTCCAAAGCTTCGGGGCTTTTCTCTGCGATTATAATTAACTTATTATGATTCCTCGTTTGTACGCCAGATAAGAGCTCTTTATAACACAAGTAGGTATATAATAATACCATGGTGCCACCCTCTACGCGTGAGGAGGTTACTTTATATGGAGGGCTGTACAGTCGTATAATACCATGTATACGCATACTGTGATAATATTTTATACTCTATTATATACCACATGCGTTATTTGCATTGCGAACCAAGTCAGGGCGCCGCCACGCATTCGCATCGCACGCATTCGCGCGACGCATTCGGGGCGTCGCGACGCACGTTGATTCATTCTTTATGGCGTCGGTTTATGATCTCAAAGTCACGCGTAAAACCGGGTAGCGCTAGTGCTGGTGATAAAATCGCGTGGTGCTGTGTTCTCGTCGAGCAGAGCTAGGCTGTGAGCACCGTGCCGTGCACCAATTTGTAGCCGAAATCTGAGTATTTATTACAATGGTTGATGGTTATAAATCTCGTAGCGCAGTCGATACTTGACGCGCTGGTATTATGGCTTTTCAATATCGCGAGTAGGTCGATATAAATATAAAATATCATCAATTTCTATGCGTTATTGGGCTTGACTATAGTGGATTTCGCTTAGAGCTGTCTGTTTATTTTACTACTCGCTGGTATAGGCATGGCTTCGATATTGCTGGTCGCATGCAATTGAAAGTTTTAACACTTTTGATCTTTCATAAAAGAATAATTTCAATTTAGCGACGCCGTGAAAGTCTGGTAATGCTGTTTGAACTATTCATAAAGCTATAAATCCGACATTTAGGAACCCTAATTTCATTGCCCCGAATCTTTTTACCATTGTGTTTAAACGCAAACATTATCTTTTATAGTCAGCTTATCTTAGCGGCATTTTTAGGTCTTGGTCATAATTCTACTTTGTATTTTTAATACGTCCTTAAATAATATGTAATCTTATTAAAACATTTGTTCAGTCTATAATATCTCCTTCGAGATTGAAGCTTAAAACTGCTGGATGAATAAAGTTACACAATATTTTGGCAGGACATCTGTCAATGGTTCGGCGTTTGAAAAACGATCCTGAAGACATCCGGGAACGCCTGAGTCTCACCCATGAACTCGCATCGCTTTTCTCAAAGATTTTTCCACTTTTCTGCGACAAGAATCAAGTTGTAGCGATTCAATCTTTCAATGTCAATAAGAAAAATACAATTTTAAGAAACTCTGAGAAAAACAATAGTTGTGTTCCCTCTTAAATCAGACTTTCTTATTAAATATTCGCTCTGTTTAAACACGGTTAGTGAATATTACATTTCGTGCTAACGATTTTTATGTTCTCATTTCAAAATTCGAAATAAAAGAGGAGACAGAAAAATGAATTGTAATTTGTCTCAGTTGTCTAGAAATATTTTACATTTTATTCAAACATTTGAAAGTGGATCGTGCGCGCCATTAGGTACACAATGCGAAACTAGTTCATGGGATGCACTGAGTTCGTGGAACGGCGCAGTTAAAATAGTGCATGAGCAAGCTGTGTGCACAGTTTTAGCGAAATGCGTCGCTCGCTTTTTGCGCGCTCTGCAACCTGCTTTCAGTACTAAAAATTTCGAAATGAGGACAATCCGTCAAAACTAAACTTCATCTCAAAGGTGGCGACGAAGTCAATCTCGGGACTGCACATCAACTTTCGACTATCTTTTGAAAGGAAAATCTAGAATCCTGTAACTCAAACAAATTTCCGAAGTGACTCGCTTCATCTTGACATAAATAAATAGCGCCTCAGTTCGTTTCAGAAAATTTCGCGAAAAAAATAATCACGAATCATGTTTACGCAATTGGTTTATATGCAGAAAAACATGTCACGGTTTCAGGAAATGCACTATATCTGTGACGAAGCGTAAACATAACAACAAATATAATGCACTTTGACGCATCGACGCCGACTGCAGTTTTACGACCAACTATACCAAGAAACAATTGTCTCTGGTTAGTCTCGCTTGTACCGATGCATGTTTCAGCTTCTTGACGAGCACTATGTGAGTGTGTAATTGTAAATAAGAGTATACTCTTATCTTGGGAGGTCGTCGTGTAAGTGTGGTGCCGTGTGTAATGCACACTGACTTATTTATCGCCGGCATCCGTCTTGCAGTCCCAGTTAATTGGCTCGCTGTTCACCCAGGTCATGGATCAGAAGTTTATGGAAGCGAAGATTTACACATCGAGTCAATTAAACGAAGTCTGTTTTATTAGAAAGTTTCGACGTTGGGAAAGGTTAGGGGAAATTTGGTTGGCAGAGACATGGACCAAATACAGAATAAAAACTTTGAACTGTGTATAAAGTGTAACAAAAAATTTGATTAACTGAATGTAGTTTAATTTAAATTAAACTTCCCTGTGGAACCAGCAAACTATAGTCTCAACTGCAAGCGAGAATTTTTAATTAGCGTTTTTCGAAACTCTATTGGCATTCTTTCGTTTTGAATAAGCCAGTGCGTGTAAACAAAATAACAATAAAGTACTCTCGACACACTGTTGACTACATGTTCGCGCAGCGGATAAAAATTATGACTTGAGGGGATTGAATGTACCGTACAAATGAACCGCAAACATTTTCCCTGCTGCACTTTTCTGATGAAAATGTTCACAACTTCGTTTTGTACCGGGCACAATGTCAGTGGCATCAACTATATACGGCCCTATGCACGTTTACATACTGCTACGACCTCTCCATTCGCGAATGCACAGTGCATACAAATGCTGCCTGTGCATTGATCCAACGTCCACAGTGTGAACCACTTGATGAGAACACTTTCTTTTATGCGCCGTCCCATTCAATCCTTGATATTTACGGTAATTTTCCAACAGCTTGATTTCCCGCTTTAATTTTCACCAGCGAGGACTTTCTGGTTAACGTTAAAAAGCAGTCGTTGAATCTAGTCGTTGAATAGGACGTGCACTTCGTCAAGAATAAGCGCATAAAGAGAGTCAGTAAATTCGCAAGGGGAGTACAACATTCTCTTTTTGAATCCCAAGCTCATTTGCATAGATTGTAACACATTTCCGCCTAATATTTCATGCACTACAGCTTACATTAAACCAAAAGTTGCTACATTTGAATCTCGACATCAATCAGTGGCATTTGAGATTTAAGTTTGTGACAAGCTAGACAGATATTTCAATGTCTCATGTGAACAAAAAAATACTTCTTTCACCCTATGGATATCATTGGAGCGACAAAAAATTGTAGCAAAGCAAGGACAAGACGTTGGAAAAACGGCATGGAGAAGCTTTGCAACTTCCCGCACGCCCACTCCATGCTAACTTAACTAACTCGCAACTTTTTACTACGGCCAGCAATTTTTAGATCGTATATTTCCTGCGACGATAAAAATAGATAACAGATAATTGAGCGAGGAGTATAAAGAGTTCGAAAATAAGAATACCATCGCAGAGTCGCGGGTTTCGAGGCCACACGACATTTTATTTCCTCGTTTTGTCTCCGCCGACGCTCTCTATATAAATATGACGTCGCCCTATGAAGGAATTGTTGAAGCTGCGAAGCGTGTTCCCGACTTCCGACGCGACGTCGGCGTCGTCCGAACCACGTCTCAAATTCGGACGATCGACCGAAAAACAACTTGACTGCATAATACGAGATCAACAAAAGGCGATCGGACCGACGGACAGGCGTCGGAACCACGGATGGACCAAGTTTTCTGATCGCGTCTTGCCGACGTCATTGTTAGCCGGCGTCGCGACGGCGATGTGACGTCGAGTTTGGTTGTGTACCTGATTGCTCGTATTCCACCGAGGAAAGAATAGCGAACGCCAATACATGATGCACTTAATAAGCATGGGCGTCGATGTTGGTTTTGAGATTGCGAACACGTTTTACCTCATATTTTTAAATTGCCAGACAATGCATTTGTACACCTTCGTTCTATCACAATCTCTACACGACCACCGTGCTAGTACTTCACACTGCATACCGTGTCAGTACACGAGTACTGTTCTGTATTCTTGTACTGTATATGTGTGTGTGTGTGTGTGTGTGTGTGATATGAGTGTGATAGGTACATAAATTATCTATAGAACACGAGTTCATAGTACATAGCGCCGAAAAATAATGACCAGGAAGTGAAGAAAAGTTTGGAATTGATTCGGACATCAATGCTATGTAGCTGTGGTGCTGTGGTGCCGGGTGTGAATATTTTAAATAATTAATGTGTTTATTGAACTAGGTAATATCTACAGTTCAGTAGATTCACTTTGAGGAGTCTCTGTTTTGTTGCCAGTGACCCTTTCAGCAATCGATGACTCAAATGATGCAATGATTGGATTGATGCAAATGCATCGAGCCACAATTATCTTGCTTTAAACACTAATCAATCAATGAATATTAGATGTGGGCGAATCGATGTGGAAGGGGTTCATTTGCGATTGCGTTGGTTGGGAGGCAAGTTTCCCACTTGAGCCAAGCGAGAGTTTCCCGGCAGTCGTGTTGTCTAATTGACACGGAAACTCGGGGAAACTCGAGGTGAAAAACTAGACGTGGAAAACTTAAGTACCGGGAGGCCAAAAAATCGGAGGGATTACACGTGTATTGTAATATTAAAGAAAAAGAGGAACTACACGAAAAATCTCGTATAAAAATGTTAAATAGATGCCAGAAACATTGTCCAAATGCAACGATTCTGTTAAATTCTCAACGACTTGTCCCCAGCCGATTATAAAAATTGGCCGCCAAATGATTTTAAAGTCGCAATCGAAAGCGAACGGAAAACGTTTGAAACTTCGTGAAACTTCGGTGACAATAAACATGCGTGAGAAGAAGTGAAACTTGCAATATCAGTTTTATGACAAGTGAAGTTTCCGGCAGTTTTTTTCTGTTTCTAGCTCCTCGACAAGACCGCGACGGTTCGTTTTGGTTTTACAAGAGTGGTGATATATACCCATTCATCCAGTTAATTGCGGTATTTTTCGCAAACACAACCAATGGGCATTGAATGAAAAGAAACTTTTTTACATTACACGCCAGCTACGCGAACGCTGGCTATACGACCATCAAAACTATTTATGGGGGTAACTCTCATAAAGACATAACCCCCACTAGTTAAATTGCTTTAGAAGAGCTGCTCTAAATCTTTGGGCCTGGTCTGTGCGTCGACAGAGTCACGAGCACAGTTTCCAACGGCGGTGAAGCACATTTTTCATGGTGCGTTTTGTACTAGCAGTCTCCGATCTCGATTACGCTTTTCCAGCCATAAATATCGGTGGTGAAAACGGTCTGAAAGAAAGCAGTCGGAAGGCGCACTTGATGTATCACTTATCTGGAAAAAAATATACAAATGCGCGCGACCGCTTAAAAAAGCATACAAATACTTTGTTCAGATAGAGAACTTACTTTTCCGGCAGAGGCGCCAACGGTCGTTTTGCGGTGACATGCTGGCCAACTGTCATTTAAAAAAAACACTGCAAATCATCTCCGCTGATTTCCGCCATTTTTATTTTGCTCTAAGACTTTTATCGTGCTCAGACCTTAGTTTTTTGAGCTATTATAACTTTTTTTCTACCAATTTTAACAATCTTACAAATATAAAAGTATTTTGAAATCTCGACACTAAAATCATAACTGAAATGTCATTCATGAGTTGGTTAGCAATGCTGGGGTAAGCCTAGTGCTGGTATCTTCACTCACGGGCTGGACTGTAGCAATGCAGGAGACAGTCCTTGCTCCTTGGGCTGGTATCTTCTCTCGTGGGCTAGACTGTATGCAGTTCATTGTAAAACACTAAAAAGATGCCAGTCAAAAACTGTAGCAAAAAGTCATTTGGTGCTAAAGACCTGGAAGCCGTTCTTTCTTTTGTATGTGTAGACATTAGGTAGCATAATAATCTACACAAATGAGTCGCTGGCGAAATGTGTGTACAACGCAAAGCATGGCAAAAAGGGGGATGATGACACTGGCGAAGAGAGTGTTGCGTGAGGAGTCAGCCGTCACGGCAGCTGTCAGTCAAAGGTGACATGAAAACATTACTAGCTTGAAATCGAAAGTGTTTTCGTTATAACATCTTAGTTTTGGCTGCGTAGACGCGGACGTCTCTAATTTAATTAGCGCCACCTGCTGTCTGTCTTGTACACTTAAACGCAACGTGGGCCTCTTTTTAAGTTACACGCGATTTAAGTAAGATTTTGTGAATTAAATTATTTAAATGTTTAGAAATGTTTTGTTTTTATATGAAAAGAAACTTAGTCAAAAAGACACATTAATCTGGATCTAGTTCCTATAGCTGATTACAAATTCACTTTACTGGAGAAAGAAGAAGCAATTTTTCTTCTATTCCCTTAATGTGTTGCTTAATTAGTTTCTATTTGCCACTACGTGCTTGCTTCACTATTGCAGAGCGAGTACATACTGCCAAATTAAAACGAAAAAAGAAATAAAGAAAAAAGAACGGAAAACAAATTGAAGTCTTTTGACGTTCACTTCTCCAGGAAAACGCTGGTAATTGAAATTGACAGACAAATTATATTCTATTTCTTTCTTGGATAAACTAGTGTGTTCGTGCTCGTTCTATTTGTGTAGTAAACATCAATCGCCTGACAATAACCTCGTGCATTTGATAAGAGAATGCAGGCATTCGCAATGCAACGAATAAACGCGACTGCAGTGTATAGAATGCACGGCTATTGACTCAACTCGACTAGCAAAAAGTATTTGAAAAGTCTCTTTGAGAAGCGCGGAATGCATCCCTATTGACTTTCAAACTAATTTCAACATGCCCCATTGACTTCGTACATATATTTACCGAGCTGCTTCCGTATTGGATAAATTATTTTCATTTTTTTCTTCTTCTTTAGAAAATGTAAATTTTTCGTCTACAAACTTGTCTGGAAAAGAATCTATGTAAACAAAATGTCGCGGCCAAATAAATCAGAATGGTCTAAAAATAAATTAACGTATACCTACAGTGAGTACAACATTGGGACCGCCATACTTTAAAGCTTTAGCCCCTGGCCACAGCAAATAATATATAACTATAATTAGATTGCACTTGGTACGCATTCAGGATTGTCAAGTCATTAAATTGCAACTTAAATTAATGCCAAAGTATAATTATCTCAACAAGCTTGTAATTTCTTCAAAATTATATCCTATCTCTTGCTACTCGTTTGGGGGAGCGTAGAAAAGCATGGGCAGCCTAGTCCAGCTACGCATGCAAACTGTTAATCGCTCGTCCTCTGGCATTTTGCATAAAATCAGTATGAACAGCAAACTAATTCATGGTTGGTGTGGTTAATGTCTCTAGCTAGAGTCGTACCACCCATGCAGAATATCTTCTATATACACTTACAAAGCAATAACTTTGGGTGCCAGCGAATTTGCCTGCACCCATGCAACCGTACAGGCAGAGGCACCCGATGTCGTGTGCATAGCCACCGCCGGTACACATATAGTATTAAACCGATTGCAATTTATGTTATTAGCTTGACCTGCATTAGAGACGATGATATTTGGCAAGTATATCGCGTCCTGTTACCAGAGCATCGGACAGATAAACTCGCTCGTTTTATCGGTCTCGGAAATACAAAATACATATGAGCGTAGCACGAACGGAATCTAGTTAGATTCTATGATGTTACAATTGGTGGAATTCGTAGCGATTTCTGTAGAAATTTCGTGTTAAATAGATTGTACACTCTGGGTAAAGAAAGTGACAATGGATGAGCTTTAATTTTTGGTTGCCATATGGTCTCAAGTGTTCAATGCGGCACGTTTAACTCAATCAGCAGCCTAATTTCCAATTCAAATTTGCTCGTTGCGTTATTATATAAACCGCCTAGCAATTTCATTAGAATAAAACAATTTAGTTTTTAAGTAAGTCAAAAACTCTCGAGCCGCGAACAGAACATGTTAGGTTTGGTTGTTGTAAGATGATTTAAAACTTGAATATATTTTATCAAGCCGTCAGATGGGACTAAACAAAATTGAAGATACTGTCACGTGGTTATGGGTGGCATAGAGCTACCTATAGGCAGTGCACACTTTCCATTCTGCCGGTGCTAGCGTAGGGAACGCCAAATTGCATTATGCAAATTTTCGTTACTAAATCATTTTACAGAATAAATTATAAAGTGTAACTTACAAACGCGATGGAATTGAGTACTGCAAAAAGATACACTCCACTAAATGCTTCTCTTCGTGTCAAATAGATCATCTTCGTTATGCAGCAAATATCTCCCATCAAGCACACGTTGCAGCGTAATTATTAGTTGTTCCAATTTATACATTGCATTCTAGTATATGTACAGTACGTTACTAAATTACTAAATTAGAGCAGAAACTGGACTGAATGTGTGTACGCTTCGTCGGTGACTCATGCAAGCGGTCTGTTTATCTTGATTGGTTTCCGACCGAGGGATTGATATTGGCGCAGGTACCTGGAATTCCTGTGTATGTTACGTGTACTCTTCTGTCAAATTACCGACGAGATCGCAATGAATGCACACGATTACAGTATATTATCAAATAATGTGCGCAAGTTTCAAGTTTACCATAATAACTTTTCGTATCGAACTGTTTAACTGTGAACAGGCAAATTATTGGTTTATTATGCTACATAGTTTAGTTTTATCTGTTTTTTAGCCCACGTGTAGAATTGGCGTACCTGTGCAAATCTCCTTTATTTCGGGACACACGTGTAGGGCCGATGAACTGAAAGTCACGAACTCTCAAATAAACTTTGAACAATGTAATGATTGCTAGAAGATTACTGCTCTGTGGTTTTTAACAACGTATCAACAATGAAAACTGTAACACGTTGCGCATCAAAACGAAACAACTTCGTGATGCGTACTGTAATGGGAAATCTGTCCGAGACCTCTCCTCCCATGAGCAAGGGTTGGTCTCAAGCGATTGTTCAGGCAAATCTATTTGCAGAAACTTAATAGTAAATATGGCATGATTAACTTGTATCGATACGCGTACACGGTCATTAAAAACTCCAATCAAAATCGTTAGAATGCTGTTTTATTTACAATCAAACCAATTTGAGGTCATTTCTAGCTTAATGTTCCGCGATCGAGGCTTTCGTCCAACTTGAAGGTCACTTAAGCCCAATTATTAAAAAAAAAATGTTATGTCAACTTTGTATATATACCACAACAAGGTATTAAAATGTTAAACGTGTATTTTTCTTTTTGATTAGCAATCGAGAGACATATGCGACAACACCTGAGAGGACTAAGTGGTGGCCAGTCCAGAACATATCGCGGACAAGATAAGAAACTTGTAATGTAAGTCGTAAGTCGAAACCTAGCAGTAAGTCAGAGTGATTTTACGGCATAGCAAAGCGCCTTAATGTTGGCAACCACCATTGACAATGCAAATTGAGTTCATTAGTAATTGTTTCCTTTGTATACCATGGCTGGTTGTCGAAGTTTGCCCCGTTCCCTTGTCGCTGATACGCATGTTTCTCGAAGCACATTTTTAATCACAGCAATTAATTTCCCACTGCCAAGTGTGTGCATTTTTCAAATTTTTCTAGTATTGTTTTACAAGCATTTATGTCCATATCAATTAAGACAAAAGAAAACTTTACGACGGCTGCGAAATAAAAATAAAGCCAATCCATCAGTCGCTTTCTTGTTTAAGGAAATTACATCTTCATGGATTTGGCCTTGAGCGGAAATTATTTCCCTTCAATACCCGTTTTCTTGCTTTTTTCTACTTTTTTTCTGTCACTCTTCGCCTACTCACGAGTCACGACTCACATACTTTTTCAAGTCATTTCTCCCTCAACCACTTTTACCTTTCCAATCTACAAAAAATTCCTTCCCGATTTGATTTTGATTAGAGTGTGGCGTTTCCTCCATTTACCTGGGGCCGAATTCCGATCATAAGATCAAAGCAGAAAGGAACTATGAAAGACTTTTTAAAGAGGAAGCGCTAGGCAATACAATAGAAAGCTCTCTAAATCTGGGCAACCAGCCATTTTATGACCGTAATTTGTATACGTACACAGAAACAACAAACACCTGTCCTGATCGCCAGCACAAATTCTATTTAACAACCATGTCCATCAAATTAGCATCGTCATAAGTTCAGTATAATCAAATTTTACATGTCGAGCGAAGGAAAGGGTGTTTGTGGTAGTCATGAATATCAGCCAGGAAATCGCAGCACGAATTACACAATAGGAGTCGAATCAAGCTACCAGCGTTCCATTGCTACTGACGTGGAAATAATTATTACTATATGCGTCCACGATGGTCCACAAACGAAGTTATTTTAGGAGCCAAGTGTGTCAACGGCAAGTGTGCATAGGGGGAGGCGTTGAACACGAATGAACATAATCGAGTTGAATCAACGACAACCTCGCGTAGGGGTGTCCCTATCGAACGATTGTCATGCGTTGCCGCAACGATGAGTCTATGGATTTGGCGGCAAACATATCATTGCTGACGGCGAGCGATGACGAGTGCGACCGACGTAGCGACGCTCCCCAATGGTGGGCGTCGAAATAAAGTGCAGTGGTTATTGACGGATAATTGGCAATCTCAACAGGTTTGTCTTCAGAATGTAAAAAGCAAACCACGTCTTTTTTTATTTAAGCCAACTCAACTAACCAAGAAATCAAGTTTTCCAGGATTCCGCCGAGAGAAAATCTCGTCATTGGTCGTCATTGGTATTCCGAGCGAAGTCTATAGGATTTCGAAAAACTCCCCAGAAATATTGGCTATTGTATAGAAATGAGAGCGAATTCTTTGCCGAAAATCCCGACCGCGCTATACCCGAAAAAAATCGTAAAATCGTTTTCTAAAAAGAGAATTCCTTAATTCCCACACATCAGTCGCTTGCCGCTTTCATAACTCTATGCGTTCCCCCTTGGTGCTCGCTGACACTCATATAGAGTGTGTGTTGAGAGGATATAGCAGATTACTACAATGTTGATATATCGGTTGATCATATCTTAACTCTGACAATATCATTTCGACACGGGTCTCTACCGTATCGAACTATATACCGTCCATATATATCAGGCGCCACGAACCCAGCGCAGTTTTTTGTTCCCTCTGGATTTCGGGGACTTAAATCGCGGCACGCAACATCAGAGGCAGTCCTAATAAATCGAATCGGGAACATTATGCACGTGGCTTGGCACAAAAATCGTCGGAGAATTCGTGGAAAAAAATCGGTCAGTTGATTCGTCCAATTAATTATCGATGCCATGCGTCTCGACAGATTTTTTCCTTGGTTTCTGCTCGGATGGGCGCGTTGACACCTTACAGCGGCGTCGGCGTCGGCGTCGGCGGCGTCGTGATATCCCTTGCCAGTTGCCGCACATGTGCGTGATAACTCAAAGGCGACGGAGGCTGCGCGAGATTGGATTCTGAGACTACGGGACACTACACATTATGTGTGTCGACGTCGGCGATATCGCGCGTGTAGGCTCTCTTGTACAAATTATAACCTCCCGAAATAGGTGGTGGACGTTGTACGAATTGTCTCATAAACCACAAAGCATGTGGCAAATTTTTTCAAAAACAAGTCCGTAATAATGATGTCCACACACGAGAGAACGAAGCTATGGATGTGAATTTAGAAATATTTCTTTGCATACAATTTATTATTGAGACGGTAATTTTCATTTATATAAGTTAGTTAGACTTCTTCTGTTGGACGAAGACGCTAATGGACAACCTATTTGCACCGGCGCTGACAAAGTTGCCCCGAGTGTCAAAGTAGCTGCAAGAGAGCATGTGAAATGTTTGCTCGTACCGACGAATTGCCACTCGACGGGCTAAATACATCGGCTCTCGCGAAGCAACGATCAACATTTTACTAGCGCTTTGCAGGGCGGAAACCGTAAATAACTGACAAAACTTGAAAATAAAAAGTCGTCTTGGATCTGATATTACTTGAGACAGCTCAAGCTCGCAGCGCAGCTGAAGGCGGGAGTTTAACTAGTTTATATAATTAGTAGAACTAATTATCGAATCTGAATCATCCAATAAACTAATGAGACCATTGAGACTAATGTGAGGTTACGACGGTGCATGCTGGAGATATTATTCAGTTTAATTCCATACCTGAAATAGGTATTAAAAGGGAATCATTCAAATTCGACGAAGAGTATCAAAGCGCCCGGTAACAGAGAACGCTTTGAGCGTCATGGAAAATTTTGATGATGTCGCGCACAATGTGCTAGACTGAAATTCATCCCTTAAAAGCGTAAATGCACGTTCGCTCATTTTGTGAATGAGTCAAAGTGTAATATGCATGCCGCAGTCGACGAGAGGGATGATTAATACCATCAGATTTAATCCGCATTCTTAATGCATCCAATAAAAAGCCGAGCTCGGCATTATGATACGCTCTGCTAATACTGCATTATTGGTCCATTAATTTAAATTTGTAGTTATTAAAATTTCAAGCGCGCCATGTTGTAATAGGGTGCCCCCCGTTTTATTGCGCCCACCGCTGACGCCTAAATGTAATGGTACTATTTTCTAGAATAATAAATATGAAATAGCATTTAGCGTTAAATTAAAAGTCTAGTCGCTTTAATGTGCAAACACGATACAGCGTAAATTTATTTAAATATTTATATTATAATATTTGCTCAGTCTGGCGCAAAAGCAGCTGAAAATCTCGAGCCGTATGGCGCTGTGAGCTCTCGTCTCTTTAACAACTCTTCCTTGGAGGCAGTAAACTCTGCACAGATTCGCGAATATAAAAAAGATGAGAGCTCGCGTTGTATAGAGAAGATTTTACAACATCACAAAGGCTCTACCAAAACAACTTAAATATTTTTTGAGGGTTTTAAGGCTAAATCTTTTCTTTTTTTTGCCGATAATGTCATGATGATGAACAGTATACAGGGAGCTACGCGGAAGTTATAAAATATGCTTATTTCGAGATTGTTTTAATTATTTCTGGCATGCACAAGGAAGTGACTAGCATAGTCCAGGGGAAGTTTAAATGTCAGAGTATCCCAAAAACATGCCCCGCAAGGAAAACTTCACGCAATTTCCTGCAATTATGAATTCATCATCCGAGCTTATGGGCATAGGACGTAAAGAAATCTTACTTTGTCAGCACGCATGAATTATTTTAGGACGACGGTGGCCAGGTACGATGATGCTACCTGCATAATTATCACATTTTCGAACATGATAAACTTATATCGCGCGTAATTGCCACTCTTCATTGAAAGCGTGCGTTCGATTTTGATCAACGACAGGCTGCGGGTAGGTTTTGCTCTGCGAGGGCGTTACAGAAACGTCTTTAAGAAATGATAAATGCTGCTGATTCAAAAGGCGTGAAAGAAGAAAAATAAGTGGCTTCGCCATTGTATGAATGATATATCATTATATGGGTAGATATGTCTACAACAGGTCACGAAAGTTGAAAATCTAATTATAGAAGCTTTAGAGTCTAAAAAGTGATTGCTAATTAGTATGTACTGACGAAGAAACTACACACAAAAAAACTTCGTTTCATTTATGCACCAGTTTTTACAGCATTTTAGCTCCATAATAAGACGATGCTAGCTACAAAATAAAATGCACAGCTTGAGATATGAACGTCTGTGTCCTACAAAATAATATTTCTCATCATTCATAACTTAATTAAACTCTACAATAAGGGCTGCAAGATATAAATCTCTTTTCTCGCTGCACGAGAGGGACACGTCATGCATGAAAATCTACTCATTAGTTTCCATTCAGTGCTAGATGGATGCAATCGCATGGATATTGTTTTTGTAACACATTTTTAGCGACAATTCCCTCCCGATCGGTCGAAAGTCTACGGGCAAGAAGGCAAAGCGATCGTATCCCGGTTCTATTTGGCACACCAAGCATATCTAAAGCATCGTCCAGCGTCCAATCATGTCTCGGGGCTGGCTGTTTCTGCAGCATGTCAAATTCTTGCCGCTATGGGACCAGCATTTGACTTGGAGAATGTCAAGACTGGCGGCTATGTGACCATTCGGTTTCACGAGGCGTGCCAAGACTATGCCACGAAGAAACCTTACTCTGCTAAAGATATGCACTTGTCGAAGGAAAACTAGGAGGGGACTTTTCGCAAGTTATTGCTTTCTTTTATGTTTCAGGGTTCGACCCTTCGCTGTCACAATGCTTCCAATATCGCAATAAACCCGATTTCCCTATGAGATATATCGGGAATTGGCCGAGCCACATATACCTTATAGTGATAACAAATTTATCAAGAATAAAGACAGTAAATATCTATAGCGGAAAAGTGATTTCGGATATTTAATGACTTTAAGTTAAACATTTCTTAGAAACAAACTGCAGGAATATTAATGTAGTCGAAAGCAAGTCGAAAGTGCAGTTTTATGGATACCTACCGAAATCAGAATCTTCTCCAGAGATCATGTACCGCAATGTACAAGCTAATGTCAGTTTGTTCCTCAAGAAATTAACAAGGTTTAATTGCTGTGGAAAATGTTTAAGAGCAATAATTCCAGAGGGTAAACTCTGGATAAGAGTTATCCTGCACGCTCAAAGATTCAGGAAGCAAACGAGCACGGTTTTATTGACGAGAGTGTCGCCTCCGGCTTTGCGTTGATGAGGTTTCCACAATGCAATAAAGTCAATCGACCATTGGGTCTGGGAGGAAAGGCCAGAATAGAAGAGAGCACAGGGAGGTGGTGGAGCAGGAAATGGGGGGAAAGGGAAGGGTTAATCCGCGACGGGACAAGAGGTTATCATGCAATCTTGTCAGCGGTTCAAAGCCCGGGAGATGACATCTTCGCCGGCACCAGGAGCAATGCAATCTTCGGCAAAACTTCCATTGATCAAGAGTTGTTAATGATCGGCACGACTCTTCGGGGAGGACGATCAATCACACGTCTCACACTTCTCAGTCCGTTCAATGGATGGGCGCCACTCCGTATAATAAACTGATGATCACAACCCTTTTTTCGCTAAAAATTGGGAACATTTCTTGGAAGTTCGCTGTAGTTTTATGGTGTAGTCAACCCTTTGCTCTAGAGTTAAGATATAACAACCCATGCACGTCGCCGAAAAGAAACTAACTAAAAACGAATGTTTGTTTTTTTCAGTAATAAAAGAAAATGATCTTTATTTTTCCTTCCATTTCAATGATCTTGCATTTTCTTCAGCGCTATAGCAAATGATCACGAGCTCAATGGGCATCCTGTAGATTTCGCCTTACAAGTTACAAATTGCAACTTTATGGTCTAAGTCGTGCTTAACGACGCATCGCCAGATAACTGTCGAACAAGGAAACCATCTTTACATACGCGGATAGAATCGAATTGATAAGATTCTTGCGATTCATTTCATGGGCTGGCTGGCTGGCTGGCTGGCTGGCGTGCTCAAGTCCTCAACTCTAAGTTGCCATGCGTGTGTTTTCTTTGCACAGAATGTTTTCGCCGTCTTCTTGCCGGGGCTCAAATAGATATAAAACTTAATGGGCGACATAAAAAGCCTCTAAAAGGTTTTTTCGGTGGCTTTGTTTACTTCTTCTTTATGGAAGTGTCCACTTTCCGAAATATGCCAGAAGTGGATTTAAATGAACGACCAATTAACTGAAAATAATTGTTATTTTTATTTTATGTTTTTTTAGGCATCTATTGAAATTCTTAGGATAGTTGGAAAAATCAACCGTTAAGGCGTAATTTTCGAGGAAATTAAAAAAAATATATATATACTATTTTCTACTAACCACATCTTTTTTAAATATTACATTGCGGTGGCTTGTGTAACCCTATGCTAGCATAGATGACTGCCATAACTACCGTTTGCTTAGCCTTACATCTGGCACCCGCCCCTTCTGACAGCTATCTGACAAAGTCCGGTCAGCGCCGGGGATTGAACCTGGACCCTGTTCTGTCCACATAGCAAAAACGCATGATTGGTGAGCACATGACCTCCATGCTCAGGCACAAGGCAGGTAGGTCG
Source organism: Protonemura montana (assembly GCA_947568835.1). Taxonomy (NCBI): domain Eukaryota; kingdom Metazoa; phylum Arthropoda; class Insecta; order Plecoptera; family Nemouridae; genus Protonemura; species Protonemura montana. The sequence goes on along the minus strand of OX387606.1, from coordinate 17,597,743 downwards.
TGATCTGAAGCAGTCTGCTCGTTGCATTCTCGTGCCTATGCAGACAGCGCAAAGTATAACCACAGTAGAACGTAACGGAGCCTGTAACACGGCGAAGGGCCCTCAGGCAAAAGTTTTCAAGGAAAAAAATCGTGTCGAAATTCTCTACACACACTGGCAAGGAGTGTTTGATACACATAGACGTTTGGGTCTGAAACAGCGGCGATCGAACCAGACGCGATTCACAAGTATTTTCGGGGGGCCGCGAACACTAAACGGGGAGGAACATGCCGAGGCATAAAGTTCCTAAATCGTAAAGACGGGAAGAAGATTTCGTGTTGAACCTCCTTCTCGTGCAATCTGATCACAAGAATATCTCCTCCTTCTTGATCAACGATTTCGTCTCGCTTTATTGTCCTCTAAAAAGTCGAACCAGTTTTTTTTTTGTTCCAATATCTTGTTTCACTTGCTGAGTGGAGAGTGGTAACTAACTAATATGCCCCATTTTGATCGCAAACCTGATTCGGTAACGTGTGCTTCTATAACACCAGTTTCGAGTATTAAATCAATTACCAGCGTCAGACGAATTTATTGTCGCGTTAAAGTCTCTCGGACAAGTCGTAATTCTTGCACGTATTATTTTTAACCTAATCATTTGTAAAGCTCATCCGGAGCACGGGGGTTCGCATCCCGAAGCCGCGCCCGACCGGTTTCCCTTAGATGCGATCTGTTCAGGTGTACGCTTGATACATACTCAGAGTGATCTATTATAGCAACACGAAATAAATCCTATTCACAATGGAAATCAATATACAATGTACTTGTCAAAGTAGAAGGTATATCTGACCAATCAATGGGCGCTATAAACTGCGATTAAAGAGAAGACCCTGACCTATCAGAGGATCTGAGATATTTTAAAATATGCAATATCATCGATGTCCAATGCCAAAAGATATACCTTCTAGATAATACAGATTGTAAACTGTGCATGCACTGATCTATTTCAAATAAAGTCCTTGCTTAATTTTTTTCTTGATTCAACATATGCTAAAAGCACATGCCATGCATGTAAACGGTTGAAAATACAGCATGGTCCAATATCTTGTGGATTCTGTTACCTCTGCATAGTTGGTAAAGCCCCTGCTGTTCGACGTGGGCCTGCCTAGCTAATGGTATGCCTCTAGCCGCACTGACAATGGTATGTTTTTTCTGCCCACGCCGAATAACAGTGTGTCTACCAATACTCATACTCTAAGTTTCTCAAAGATGAGCCGAGAGGCAAGGTGTTACGAAACATGTTTCGATCTCTCGCTTGGCGTAGTTTCGTTGTCATCTCAACTCGTGTGCAAACGGCTGCATTCCTCTGACATGCCTGCACAACGCAAGCACGTGGTCGGTGGTGTTCGACGCTGGCAAACTTGACATGACACATTATCGCAACGACTGTCATCGACGACCGCGTCGAACACCGTGAATACATAATCCCAATCAAACACTCATTTCACGTAGACTCACTTTGGATATCACGCTAGCGTCGTGTTGTAATAGAGTAACAATATAAAAGTACCAATGTAAACCACCTGGTCATTGAAGGTGCAATTATACCAACAAGAAACCATGTAGATTTCTTTGGTGAGATTTCAGTAGGACACCCATTGTCCCATTTTAAAAAATCGACACGCATATAAAACGATAAAAAAATGTATCGCCGATTATTTTGAAAGTATCGACAATCCACATTGCACATGCCAGCATGCAGAGTTCGATCGTATGGCGTAGAGCGTCGCTGCTCTGTCCTCGAGGCCAGTTAAATCTGTGCCATGTCCTATTTAACAATAATGGTACTTACAACTTGGTTAGTGTAGGAGGCAGCGGCGATGGCACTTCTTCTAGACCAGCCGCCTTGCACGTCAGGTTGCGAAAGTCCAAACTGCATTGACACTTGGGTTGTGTGCAAAATTTCAAACTCGGTTCGCTGTATTTAAATTCACTGCTGCCCAGTGTCGTGGTGGTTGATTCGCCGGCGACAACCGCTAGAAGACATGATGTTAGTATGACAGCTGCTGGTGCCGCAAGATGCAGCCTCATGCTGTCCTGTCAGACGGGGCCGCTATCGGATGGGTCAACCTCTCGCGATGACCGATGAACATAAACTCGCGAGCGATCGCGCGCGGCGGCGTCGACGGTGTGAAAGGCGCACGTTGCGTCGACAACGGTGGCAACTGACTTGCGCTCTCTTTCGGCCGTCGTCGACGGCGACGGCGGCGGCGGTGGCGACGGGGCGGGCGAACCTACCTCACCTTTATGGATAGTACACCCGACGTCGAAACGCGTGGTCGGGATGGGCTGGAGGGGTCGACGACGTCGGCTTTTGAAACCGGGAGTGCAAATGCCATAGGTGGTGACTGCTAGCTCATTCTGAACGGGCAACATCGGAACCCTTGGTTTATACTTTACAAATCGCTCGGCAATCACATGTCCGCTAATGTGTGTATGAATTGAATTGGTTCAGAAAATGATGATGAGAAAATGATGATGGGGTATTATGAATTATGGTGATGTAGGTGATTTAGGTGCACAGTGCATTTGAAAACAAAATACAAGCTGGTTAACAGAAGTGTACTTACTGAGTCCCGTTGATTTGAAAGTTCTATTGAAACTTTTCATTTCATCCTTGGACCTTCCCCGTTAAAGGAATTTAAAAGACCTTACACGCTGCTCAGAACATTATTGGTGAACTATTTAGTTGCTTTCGACTTCGATAGTCGTTTCAATTGAATTGATTCAGTTGTTATAACGTTCTACCTTTGGCTCTACATAACCATACATATTTTCCGCTCAAATCTAATATCGACCACGTGATAAACTACGTCATCACTGCCTTCTTTCGATTCGATCGAAAAGGAACAGGCCGTGGGCGTCGGCAGAGGCACATAGGCCTAACTGACACAAATTTGCTAGAACGGCGAGGTGACTGTCACACTGACAGCTCGATGTAGAGATCCACATCATCAGCAATTTGCCTCTATTTCTCAAATATGGTAAAAGGTTAGTGACATTTTTGTGATTCCTCGTTATCTGTGTAAAACTTTGTTGCCGATTTTCTTATTTGACTCAAGTATTTGTCGAGTTTATGACGTTATCGAAGGAATGTGTAACGTTGCCTACCCCACTTAACCCAATCCGTAATTCTCATCATTTTCCTGATCCTCCAAATAGTGACATGTTTTCTTGCTTTTATAGGACAATAATTAAAGTCAGAGAGGAGATCATATCAGAGCTTTCGTTTAGGGGAAAGCTGGGTTATTAATCTTAAAATAAAATGGCTAGCCCAAGAACCCGGCGAGTCCTTCAGGAGTTGAAGCCAAATAACAATAATACAGTGAGTAGAACCAGAGACCTGTTGATTTCTCTACAAATAGTCCACCAAACTCGTCTATAAATCAAGCACTTATTAATTCTTCATTTTTCCACTAACAGAAGTGCTTTGAATGTGGGACGCATAACCCACAGTGGGCGTCAGTAACATATGGAATATGGATTTGCCTCGAGTGTTCGGGGAAACACCGGGGCCTCGGTGTTCATCTTTCTTTTGTTCGCTCGGTTAGCATGGACAAGTGGAAGGATTTAGAATTAGAGAAAATGAAGGTAAGGAGAAATGACCGCAAATTTTCTTTTCTCTTGCTGTACTGTCCAACAACAGTTAACCTAATTGAAAACATTTTTTTTCCGACAGGTAGGAGGAAATGGGAATGCTCGTGAGTTCTTTGAGTCACAGCCAGATTGGGATGATACAATGTCCATTCAGCAGCGTTACAATACCAAGGCTGCTGCTCTTTATCGTGATAAGGTGAGTGTCACAATTCACCAATAATCTGAAATTTACCTGTACTCATGAATTAACTAATTTTAGCCAACCAATTACCAAGTTTTAATGCAAGTTTGTTCTGATTTGATTCAGATTTCCACTTTGGCTCAAGGGCGCTCATGGGATGCCGCTTCGTCCCCGGCACAAAATTACACGAGTAGCCTTATTGGCCAGTCCAGTGGCAACTCTAACTCGACTAGCGGCTATAGTGCTATGGGAGGCTACCAAGGATCTCAGGGCAACAATTCAGGGGGTGGTTACCAATCTGGTGGCGGAAACTACCAGGACGGCGACCAGTCGCAGAGCTACCAAGATCCAAAGGCAGCGTTCTTTGCAAGGAAACAAAACGAAAATGCTCAAAAGCCAGGGTGAGTTGTGATCGATTTCTGCCATACTCTTCAGTCTCTTTTGTGTCGTACTAATGTGTTGTCTGTTTATATGAAGCAATTTATAAATCGATGTGACGTGATGATTTCAGAGATGTTCCTCCTAATCAAGGAGGTCGGTATGCAGGATTTGGTTACACGATGGAACAGCCTCCAAGGAGCTCTTCACAAGAGTTCTTCGACACAGCAGTTTCTTCTCTTGCAAGTGTAAGATCTCATAATCAGCAACAGAATTTGTGCCGAGACAAATCAAATTCAAGTGTGAATGTATTCTTTGCAGGGATGGTCTATGTTTTCTGTGTCAGCGACTAAAATGGCCAGCAAAGCAACAGAAGGAGCAATCAAGATCGGGGGAATTGCAACTCAGAAGGTAGCTGAAATAAGTGTAACAGTTGGTGAAAAGGTACGTGTAGTGCTGTAGAAAATTAAGGTTTGCACTCAATTTATTTATTTTGACCCGAAATTATTTTTGATAGTATAGTTTGAAGGTTACTTTGTTTTTAAAAATCTAAGTGTTAGGTACTTGTATTTATTGTTTGTTCATTTCCGAATCTGTTTTTTATTATTTTTTTTATTTGTCCCGCATGTTTTTTACGACACGCTAGGTGAAAGAAGGCAAGTTGATGGAAGAAGTCGGAGCCCAAGTAACAGGCATGGCGACCAAGGTTGGTAAAATACGAAGCTTACCGAGTTAGTTATTTAGTATTGCCAAAGGATTAACCTTGTCCAATTGGTTATTGACGTCTGGATTATGTTCCAGGTGGGAGACTTGAGTAAGAAGGGCTGGCGTGATCTGTCTGGTTCCGGAGGTTCCCAGCCGATCGAAGGCAGTAACACTCCCGTCCGCGAAAACTCGTCTCTGCTTATCGACGGCCGCACTCCAACCAGGTTAGTATTGAACAACTGCTGTTTGTCACAAATTTTTCTACTTTTAAACAATGTTTGGCTTGGTGCATCCAGGTATGAGATGGTTCCCGAAAAGAATTATCAAAATTTACCTGGAAAATGATTATCACTAGGGTTTGCTAGCAAAAAGAAAGAATCTACAAACCCAAGGAAAATTTTGTAGTTTAGTTGGGGACCTTGCTCCATATAGGTCAACAATTACTATCTATCAATAATCTATTTAAAATCGTATTCCATGACCAAATGAGTGAATTAGAAGCATACCATTATTACTGTTGACCTGCAATGTATAAGCCATGACGTTCCTGTGCAGAGGTCAGTCCATCGGATCGCTCAGCAGCCCGCAAGAGAGTGATGAATGGGATACGTGGTCGGCAGAACAGGCAAATAATTCCAAGTAAGAAATCAATTACAATCTAGCTCATCGAGCTCACATATCGCAACTAACCCCTAAGTATTTCACGTTCTTGCCAATCTTTTTTCATACTTAGCAAAATAGTAGATAGCAAATATTAAGGTGAAAGACATAATATTTCTTCATTACTTCCTTTTTCAATTGATTTGACCATTTTTTAAATCCTAACACTGTAGTCGAGGCTAATCAAAATTTGAAAACTTTGCTGGATATGCCCCACGCTGATTAAAGCAGCAAGTTTAGTTTGTAGACTGACAAGTTGGAATTTCCAGGGCGGCTAAGGCTTCGGGTGACTGGGGCGAATGGGGTTCGACACCCAACCACTCAGCTGTCGCCACAGCGGCTGCCAAGAAGACGAAAAAGAAGGAACAGAAGAGTGGGGACGGGGCGCTCGTCGACTTCACAGAAACGAAAGGAAACGACTTTTCTAACTGGGATAATGATGCTTGGGATATACTGAACAAATAAGACAATAGAGATGTTAATTTTGTTGGAAATTATTTAAGCTTAACATCTATTTAAGATGCACAAATGTGCACAACACTTTGGATATATTATATTATTTAATTATTAGGCCTATAGTTAAATATTTTTTTAATCAAGTTTAATCTACAGGATAAAATTGCATTTTATATTCTATGTTGCAGTTCCTTCAGTGTTTTACGATAGTTTTTAGTTTACTTTTGTCACTATGAATATTATATGTACGTAAAACTCCAGAAAGAGAAAGGGGTGCATGCCGATACGATACAGAGTGTAAGGAATAAATGTACACGAAATAACAATATTCGCAGCCCGGCACAAGTCCATTGCGTTATAAATGTTATACAATGCTAAATGCCCAGCCTTTGATTCAATAACCTCCTACACCTATTCCTTCAACTAAGAACTTGTTTACAGGCAATTAAGAATGCATTACATATTTACATTTTTGTACATATTACGAGAAACGCAGAAACAAATCATCCGGTAAGTTGGGAGTTTGGCTTTTTTTTTTAAATAGACGCTCACCATTTCACTGTAAGACTGTAAATTATCATGAGAGAGGGTAGACCCATTCATGAGCTCAATTTCAAAATGTGAAACCAACGAATTGAGCAGAACAACAAAGTATTGGGTTCTTAGTTGTTAGGAATAAAACTTTCCACAGTCCTCATTTGTTTTCTTATTTTAGATGAAATGATCGAGTTGATTATAATAAATGACTGTAAAACCCAGTCAACAGAAAGCCCTATGACAACCAGAATTAGCAAGCATAAGTACATTTCTCAGCTTTTGCTCTGCAAGACTTTGTCAGCTTCGTTAAATGCCATGAAATCTGTTATGGCGAACCGATGACGATACAATCCAATGTAATTGTTAGTAATTTCAATAACAGAGAGAATCTTTGATCAAAATATTTAAAGGCAAACAAATCAGTACCAAGTTTGCCTCCAAACAGCCCAGTAAACTAGCTACTTTGTCCTATTGAGTGTCTTGTCTCTTGTATTGCTAGTTGCTACTTATATCAATATCACACGTAAGCTGCTATTCATTATTTGGAAGTGAACGACGGACGTCAACATTTATACTGCGAAGTGCAATGAGGCTCGAGATTGCAAATGGATGTTTATAACTTTAACATGCTACATTCAGTTTCCAGTTCTAAATGCATTACGACGTCATGCCATGGACAAGTAGGGTCCATGGTCATACCAACCAACATCGGTAGGTATGTAATAGTTTCAAATTTTTTTCTTAGTTTCTATTATTCTACAAAATATCAACAAATAAAAGCACATATTTTCCAAAACTATTATATTAACACAGAATATAGCAAATGGAACTTTTTGATTATGATAGAATGAATAAACGATAATTACATGTACATATTTTCATATCTTAATTAGGATAAAATTTAAGAAACAACAATAAGAGCAAATAGGAGTTTGTCTATTACAATCAAAAACTCAAAATCTCCAAGCACAATTTAGGACCGTGTACAAGGAAAATGTTTGATTTCAATGACTTCATTTCTGCATTACAACTACAGGAATGTATTGCACGAGGTTTACATCTAATTAGCGATTTTAACGGATTTATAAGATTAAATCTTCGCCGATGGAAACCATATCGTTTGGCGACTCCAATGGATAAAGCGCGCCATAGACAAGCCGATTGTAACGTGATATTCGGGAGATAACTTAACTTACTTACATAAGGTGATAAGGTTTCAGCAGCACAGTTTTGTGAAGCTATTATTCAACAGAGTCCACCACCAAATTCATCGTCGCTGCCTGCTTCTCCTGGTTTGTCGTCCTGCAAAAAAGGAGATACAAAAATTAATCTTACTGAGCTTACCGGTAATGTACATATACCTAAAAAATAATGAGAAATTCTCATAATTATTCCCTTTCTTTTTACAATCTTAGTTAAAAGGGAGTGATGAACAAACATGTTCACTTCTTTGATTTAACTAAACAAAACATAAGAATAAAGCCACAAGGTATATCCAACTTTAAGCAATTTTTCATGTCGTCATAACAATCTTGCCCGTAGTATCAATAACATAGTACTTCTAAACGTGGTACTACGGTCCTTTTCTACAGCGCAATCCCTTACCTCTCCTGCGTTGGGCGAGACGTAGTATGGAGCGGCCCCCTCGCGCACAACTGCAGGTTTGGGGGCGTTGCCGATTCCTTGCGGGATCGGCAGGTCTCGTGCTAGTCGAGCATATTCCACGTCCATGTGCTTGATGAACGGGCTGCTCAGTGCAGAGCGGATTGTGTCGGGGTCCTCGTCGTCGAAACCTTGCAGTAGCATCTCTAGTGTCTGGACCTAAACATCCACCAATGACCAATGCAGAAATTAGCAAATAAAGCAATAAAAGTAAAAGCAAATAAAAGTTTTGTGGGTCGGGTATTGAAGTGCCAGTAGGTTTTAAGATGATTGGAAACAGGCCTGCCTTCTGTACTTTGTCATAACGTCTTAAAAGGGGGATCATGACAACCTTGAGTTTCTTTACTGAGATTTCAATGCATTGCATTAAGTTTGCTGCTTTTTGAAGGCTTAATCTTTTAGGTGTGTAAAATGAAGTCCAGCTCACTTCTGGGGCGTCACAGTAGTTGCCCCACTCCTTGAACGCCTTCTCTCCCGCCACATAATCCCCCCGCGCCAGTTGTACCAACACGAGCGCTACAGCCAGGCGGCCAACCGCCTGCAGGTGCTCTGAGTCTTGGTGGAGGCCGATCTCGCGGCGTAACGCATCCGCAGCCTGGTCGTACCTACGCAGAAGACGTTTGGTTAGTATTCAATGGAAAGAACAATTAAAAATTGTTTTCATTTTGTCGTCACTTACATCTGCAGTTTGACCATGATGCGCGCTACTTTCGACATGAACTCTGCAGCTTGTCTTGGGCTGTCTTCCAGCTGGACAGAAATAATAAAAAATTACATTTCCAACAGGCTCTGGCAGAGAGGAAAAATTTTTAAGAGCATTTACTTGTTTCTTAGCACAATGGAGAGATTTTTGAAAATATTTATTTCATGAAACTTGGGAAAAATATTTATTTTTGGCACGTGGGATGTGCTGGAAATTTGCAGAATTTGCAAAGAAACCAATTTGTGAACATTGTCAATTATCATTTTACTGGAGATACTTTACACCGAGCGTCTTAAAAGGAAACTGGTACCTCAACAAAATAAATCAGGATTCAAAATTCCAAGCAATCAGGTCCAATTTATCTATGCAGATGTAATTTCTCGATATGTACCATGACTACGTCAGCCGCCCTCTGGTATAGGCGCAACGCGTGCTCGGGGTACTCTTTCTCGAGGAGCTTGGCAGCCTTGTCTAGGGACGCGGCTCCCGAGTCAGGTGAACCGTGCTGCTGGTATAAGTTGCATGCTCGCTCTGCCAGCTGGGCTACGTCCCGTAAGTCTCCCAGGTCCTTGCAAAGAAGCACTGCCTGGTCGATGCTCCTGAGGAACCAAAGCAGATGTTAAGACGCTGCTCGAAAGGGTAATCGACAAGGAAAAAATTTGTTTTGTATGGAGAATAAACTTACTTGGCTGCATGGAACAATCTGTAATTGATACAGTCAAGGAATAATAAATTGAGGAATATTATACAAATATTAATACACAATAAATGGTTCTGAAAGTACGTCTGGTGTAGGGTACAGTATGACTCGGACTATTCAAATATAAATCAACATAGTTAAACGCTGAGTGTATTAGAGTTTTCTGGCAAATTTTCTGACAGTTCTCTGCAACCGCAATGCGTCATCATTTTTTCATTTTGAGATCAGTTGTTGGGTGGACCTGTTATTGTTAAATGGGTTTTTGACAGGGACGGCCAGCTGCCTAACAACTTTCTTGAAGGATACGCTCTATTCTGTTTGTGGCAGTCTGCAGCCCTCATCAAACATTCTCTGCTTTGTTCAAATGATTTTCCGTTTTTGAATGCAGTTGCTAAAAATAAGAAAAATACAAATTTCCTAGTTAGGTATGTGAGAAATATTTTGAATGGTTTTTGTGATGGAAAGTAGTTTACCTGCTTTGGTGTATTCATCGGCAGCAGAATCGTAGTCAGGTCGCCATTTCAGCAGCGACGTCTTTAGACTGTTGGTTAGAAATTTGCTGTGCGTTACTTAAAAGTTTGTTTAAGCCGAGAACCAAAATAGAGTTTATGTGGGTAGATGTCTGTCTGAATGGGATGCTACAGTACCAATACTTACTAAAAGGAAGCAATGGCCCTTAGCAGCTGTCATTGATTTAAATTCTTAAAATATAGGGTACTTGCCTTTTTTCTGCTGCCTTGATATAATCCATGCCCTCTTCTATTTTCTTATTGAGTGCCATTGAAACTGGGTATTGTAGGGCCACACTCTTGCCAGTAAGTTGCCAAATATAACAGAAACGATTTGACAGATCAGTATGATGAATGAAAACGACGTCTAGAGTGGGCGTCGTAGTTGTGACGTCACGACGTCGTTTTGAGAAAGAATCAACAGACCAATGGAAGGGAAAAATAAATGCACCAAATTTAAATTGTATGGCTAGAGACTCTATTTTATCTTTTTGTTTTAGCATGCAAATATTTAGAAGGTTATCAATTTGAAACGCTGTGCAATTAAAATATTGTATCATTTAGATTTTAATCATGGAAGAAAATATATTTCCTTCTCTACCCAACTTTTCAATGTTCAGTCTTAACCCTACTTTTAAGTACCATGCATGGCCAAGTGACGATTTTCTGAATTCTTTTAAGAATGAAAACTCATAGAATTATTATGTCTCCTTGGTTCATCATGTGTAGACAAAATATAAAGTTAAGCTCTCCCTGCTTAACACATCAAATAATACGGCTTACACAAATGAGGACGATGCATCATTGGATTTCAAAGCGAGCGCTACATTCATCGCAGTGTGCTTTGTATCAAATACCAATAACTAACCAAAAAGAAGCAGCTGTCACTACAAAACCTATCTTAAAGTGTCGGTTTCACAACGATTGTGAGAGTGGAAGTGATTCAGAATCAGAAGAGGTATTAGCAAGTGCCATCGACCTGTGCTCCGAACCTGAGAAACAAGGTCCTACGGCATTCAGAGAACTTCTACACCCTGGATCTGAAGATCCAATTATTGTCAAACTCAATGCTTGTGAAACTGTCCAAAGCGTTTTTCAAATCTTAGCAGAGCTAGGAGATGAAATGACTACTGAGCAAATAAGCCAAGCAGTCATAGTGTTGTGGGATCTTCAAAAGTTTTATTACCAAGTGCAATCGGTGGGCTTTTCAAACAATGAATCTGGCTGCCCGCAATCTATTCTCAAGCATTATGTTAGTGAGCTAAATAAAAATGATGAATTTTTACGACTTGTTCGTCTCGTTAGTAGAAACGCAGACTCTCTAGGGCCTAATGAAGCAACCTGTATGCTGTTATATTTGAATAAAATGGGTGTGAATATGAAACAATCTGCTATGCAAAACATTCTGCACCGTTGTGAACAACTTATCGAAGAATTTGGAGTGGAATTTCCATTGACTGCCCTGTCAAGATTTACGGTCGCAATCAATAGCAGGAAAGGCATTTGGCCTTTTTTCATGTGGAAAGCTGCATTACCGACAGTTTTAAATAGATTAGGTATGTACCAATTCTTTTTCGTTTTCAAACATGTCCTCCCAAAGTTCAGTTATTTAAAGGACTTTTTCAAATTGGAATTTAGCAAGTTAAGCGAGCCAGTATCTAGTAATGTACGATATCAGAAATAATATAGCCTTCATAAGAAGTCTTAAATCACTTTATTGGCCAAAGGGGAGCTTGAGCTGCTAGAGTAACGTAGAGCGAAAGAGGTTGTCTACAAGGCTCACCTTGTCTATGCTGTTGCACTTGCTGCTATCAAATCAGGGAAAAAATACCCAGGTTTTTTACAATTTAGAGCTGAAATTCACTCAGGCGGCATTGAATGCTGGATTTGTACAGTATTCTCCCCAGATATAGCACAGCATGCCATAGGAGTGTGCATCACTATACCTACCTCTAAATCGCAGGCGGCATACATTATGTGGGATGCAATCAAAATTTTAATCATATTTTGTCATCCATTTTTTTATAGTTTAATATTTATTGGCATTTCTTTTACATATCAAGCTTGTTTTTTTTTTTAATTAAAAAATGAAATCAGACCCACAGATTTTTAAGCCATGTGATAATTTTCTGTTACAAGCAATTTATAAAATGTTGAACATTTTCACAGAAACGTGTGACAACGCAGAAGACTTTCGTCTGATAACAATTTGCCTAAATAATATTCATCAAATGATTGGAATGTCAACTCTATCCACCTACAAGAAAAAGGCCGCTGAGTTAATTTGCAAAAATAAAATTACGTCATCGAATATTAGAGTGATTGTAAAAGCAATAAATTTCTTGAATTACCCGCACTGGTCGCAGATGAATGTTGATGCCATCAGAAATCTTATTTTAGTATTACAGGGCCAGATACATAAAATGGAAATTCGAGATCTAGTATACCTAAACAAGGTAATTCCGAGTTATTATTTCAGTAATACATCTAAGGTGATCTAAGCTCAATACAACCGACAGAAACTTCTATATAGTGTATTTTAGAGTGTAATTTTTTCCCTTGGTTTTAAAATAGGTGTTCCAAAGTCAGCTCGAACCTGCTGACATACTTGAAGAGTTACAGGACTGTGCCAGAAACATATTGTCTCGTGCCGAAGATGAAGACGATGTGGCTGTCGATCTCATTACGAGATGCGATCTCCTATCGTGTATCGTTTCCTTCTCATCGCCGTCACAGAAAAATATTTTTGAAGATCTAGCCAAACGCCAAATCGACCTTGCAAACTTTACCAAGTCAATGCCAGCTTTGTTTATGATATTGCGGCACTTGAAAACTGCAAACATTGATTTGTGCAACACATTTTGGTCAAGGACTCTGAAAAATTTGGATCAAAATCAACACTCTGAAAGAGAGGATTTTAAATTGTTGAGGATAAGTCACAGGTATATTTCACCAACTTATTCAGAAGTAAAATAGCTAAAACAAAGTTCACTCAAATAATTCAATTCATTTCAAATGCTTTTATAATTATAACTAATTTTTATTTCTTCTAGATACATGCATTTCAACAACAATCTTGGAGGAACGTACAGACATTATGAGTTTGAAAAGCAAATGAAAAAATGGCTGACGGAAGAAGTGGAAAATGGCATCTGCGGAATGATTCCCCATAAATTCTCTCGGATCGCGGCTTTCATGATAGCCTATGGTCCCAAACGCATGCATGATTATGGAACAGAAAGTGATTTCATGGAAGAAATAACGGAAAAACTCTGTAATATGGTAATTTATTATTTCACTCACATTCCACGAAGCCTTGTCAGCCGTGTTTTAATAGTGAACATTTTCGTTGTAATGCATTTTTTTGCCGTTTTACTTAAGGACCCCTGTCACCCGTTAGGTGCAGGAACAGGTGTGACTTAGCCGCTTGCTTAAACTGTACTTATTTTCTTCTGCTTTCTGAAAGAATTTTAAATCGACACTTATTAAGCTAATATTCCAGTTCTTGAACATTCCATTTTCAGGAGCAGCAGTTCAATGTGATGGACTGCTTAAACATATCCCGAGGCATTCAGATTTCGATGGATCTGAGAAACTCGCGGTACATGACTCCACCGTTTTTTCATTATGTTACCGCTATCAACACTTACATGAACTCGTGTGCAAGGCGTCAGCTAGAAAGCAATCGGATTTCATTGTCCGAATTGAACATGATCATGCGCTCGTACATTAATCGGAAGGGCTCAAAGGACGCCGATTTGTTTGGAACTTTGCTTGAAAGGTAAATGAGGTTGACCAAAAGGTGTATATGCTATCTACCACAGCTGTATATGCTTGTCGTGTTTGTAAGCGAAGAAAGGTTCGAGCTTGGATTTTTAAAAGCAAACTCTAAGACAGTTAAGGATTCCAAGTCCTTTTTAGGACTAAAAATCTCTTAGAAAAGAGCAGACACCAATAAATCACAAACGTCATCTTTTAAAACCTCAGGAAAATCAATTGTTTATCAATTCTACGATTCTTCAGTTTTTACTTCTTATCTCCTACTTCTCTTTGGTTGCAGGCTGGCAATTAACAAAGATCCGCTCTCATCTCGGCTAATTCGAGACGTAGTTTTCAACCTTCAAGCAACTGGCTGTTTGGTACCAGAAATCATCGACAGAATGGTGGACTACGTCATTGAAACCAATGAACACTTGCTTGGAGATACCGTAGAGAAGCTACTGTATCTTTGTTACACTCTTGGATATCTCCCACAGAAAGCTGAAATGTTTCTTCCCATTGCTGCAAACCTCATTATCAGGTACTTGTTAAAATATTACAAAGTTTCAAAGCCAAATGACAAAACATGTTTCTAAAATTTTTGAGTGACTGCTGGTCAATTTTAGCTTCATATTTTTTTGAATTAAATTGATGATAAAATGTTTGTATTTATTTGATAGAGATAAGGAGCGGATGAGCGGGCTTGCCCTACTCCACGCTGCATTGTCTCTCTGTTACTTCCAAACGCTTCCAGAAACTTTTATCCATCTGCTGTTCACCGTTGAGTTTTTGGAAAGACTAGACGATGAAATCTCAAGGTGTTATTCCAAGGTTAGAATAACAATAAATGAAAATGTATTGGCCTGTGCATTTTCTACAAACAGTGCTTTGATCAACAGAGTGCCTTGTTTTGCAGGCCACGTACCCAATACGAATGCGGCATCATCTTATGCAGTTAAACAGAGCAGTTTGCTTGGATTACCCAGACGCCGACATACCGTGGTTTCATAAGAAATATTGTGAAGACTTCGTGGCGATGGGTATGTTGTAAATAAGGAGTTAGCTGGATATTGATTGTGGGGAAGAAAAAAAGTGAGGAGGAGCGTAACTTACCGGAAATGAAGATTGGCGTCGCGTGGTGCACTTGTAAAGAAATTTGTTAGAGGAAATTGAACCACCACAGAACTGATCTTATTTCAAACCGAGACTCCCAGTGAATGTCTCAGTCTCCCTGTGTTAATAAATCACGTTTTAATCTTGTCTTATTATGATTATGATTACATGACAGTTGACAATAGAGTCCCCGATGATGAGAGCCTTCACTCCAAACACCTCGATGCGTCACGAGTTGCGTTCTTAACCTTACATAACCAATCTGAAATATCAATGCAAATCAACGCTGAAAAATGTTTGCCTTTTGCGACAGAAATATCGAGCGTTCTAAACTAACAACAACAAAGGCAAACATGCCAAAACGTCTAAATTCTCACAAATTTCTACAAATTTCTCGTCAAGTGCACCACGCGACGCCGATTTTCTTTTCCAGTAAGTTGCGCTCCTTCTCTCTTTCCTTTTTTACCGCAATCAGTGGTGGAATGAATTAGTAATAATATGTAGTATTTGTTATTTTTTTCACTTGAAACCCAGAAAACCACACGCACTAAACTGAACATCAAATAGCGAGAAGTGTAAAATGTTTCATGCTTTTTAGAGCTGATTTGAGATACCCCTATCTCCTAGCTAATACTTAATGCCATGCTTAGTAATGACCACATGTTTCATATCTATTTATTGCTCGTTAATTTTTGTCTGTAAGAAGAAATTCCAACTTGTTTACAGATGGAGCACAAAAAAATGCTCTTCACTTTGATGTGTTGAAATCGATAGTGAATCTTGTAGGATCAAGAGAGCTTGTCCAAACAGATGTTTACTCGCCGTATTCTTATAAAATTGGTAATTAAATTCTTGTTTGTGTTGTTTTAGCAATTGCAAGATTTGTTAACAGTGACTCATTCTTTGAGAGCTAATTTCGTCAGACATTTCTTAATTGTGTTTGTGTTTTGCAGACTTCCAAATAATTTTGAACGAGAAAAGCAACCCTGTTCATGTAAGACACCAAACTGACTCCAAAACTTCAAAGTATGTATTGTCTAATCTATTTTATAACCAGCAATTAAGCTGCCAATAATTCAGACTTTAAATAGTGGGGTGAGAATATCGCAAAAAAAGTGCCAGGAGGAAAACAAATGCAATGTTTTTTTTGCAAGGGGGGGGGGGGGGAGATTGTATGCATGTACATGTGTATGTTTGCTTTCTTAAAGCCAAACAAGTTTTATATTTTTTCAGCCAAATCAAATTTTCAGGAAACCTTTAAAATCTATATTACAATAAATGAAATAGATTGTTTTCAAAATTTGCAACCTTGACCAATTCCAGTGTAATTTTTCCAAATTTTGCAATTTCAATCTTATTGAGACATACCAAGCCTGAAAATCATAGATATGCAAGTTGTCACCGTCCCGTTTTATTCTATTTTGTTGCTTTTTAGCCTTTTTTATATCAAACACAATGGGGAACTGATCACAATTACATTTCTTTACCACCTTTTAAAAATAGCAATTTGTTTATGTCTGTCTCTTTCACAAAAAAGGGGTGAGATGTTGAGAATGTCTCTCGAAATGATCATTCTTCAAGGCAACACTGTTAATCCATAGCATTACTTGTTAATGTCCCACCCCTATTTTAAAGTCCCTCTAGTATTGGTTTCTTTTCCAGAATTGCGATACTTCTCATCAAGGGCGACGACCTTTGCACTAATGTAGCCAATTTGAAAGGACAAAAGCAGTTGCAGCAACGTCACCTGGAAATGCTAGGCTACCGAGTGATTATCGTGAACTCAAAGATATGGAACTCTATGTACATGATGGAGCCGCAAGCAAAGGATAATTATTTGCATGACAGGATATGGCCGGGAACGATAACCATTGCTAATGCTGTTTAATGATTGTTAGAATTGTAAGTAGTCGGAAATAAATACATTTTTTTACTATATGTCTACTTATTCAATTATTTCATGGTTTCAGCTAGAAGGTAGTTACGTAATTCTATGCATGTAGGTACTTTTGAATAAAATTGCAACGCTTTGTTTTGTATTTTAATAAAAAAGTGCTGGAGTAGTTGCCGATAATGATTTGACCTTCAATAATGTGATCGTAAAACTAACAGCTTTATATCAGAGATTCACTTGATAAGACCGAAAAATCACAGAAGGAATCAAGCGAGACCGGCACGGCTTAATATAATATTCTATGTGCGTAATACATAGCCCTGAAATAGCAAAACAAGCAAACGTATTATTTATAGATCAACAGACATTGTAACGTAGATAAAATATCCGTTAGATTCTCAAATCTTTTTAGCTTCCAATGAATTTTTGATACATATCTTATCAAATTGGGTCTGTGGGTTAACGTCATAGTCGGAGGACACATCTTTGTTGCAGACTTAAAGAAACGAGAAGTGCGTAATTCTGTTGTGGCAAAACTTATCGACCATGCAAGCAAATGCTATCACGATTGGGAAACTGAATTGATTTTTTGCTATTGATATCTTTGACGTCAGAACATCCTTCAGTGAGGCTTCAAATTGGGTCTTCTTTTATCGGTGCATTATGGCTCATTGTAAGGGGAATTTTTAAAACTATTACCTAACGCTCTAAATAATTGTGCTGTCAACTCTTTTTATGGGTTATGACAGTTCATGTCTCCAATCAATTTCTACTTTTACATGAAGGCCAAGGGCAACCAGTTGCACAGCTTCATTTTTTTTTTTCTTTTATTTTTTTTTCAAGTTTTAATCACAAAATAATGTGATATTTTCCTGGGTAAGTATAACTGAATCATTCATATGCAATATCAACCAGCCCTACCCATAATTCGACAAAGGAAGAAGCAAATATTAGCAAACCAATTAAAAATAACCAATAGACTATGATCGATGATAGTGAATGAGTCATTCAACTCACTCAACTAACTACCTACATGATTCTCTACTTCATTTGCAATGTATGATAACAGTAACGACCATATTTATTACAATGCAATGACTTCTTCCAATCTGTTAATTATTAAATGAGTAGGTATACATAATTGGCACTCAATCTAGTTCAAAGTCAATGTTACATCAGAAGGCCAAGGTTGATTGCAAATGATTGGGGTTCGAGTACAGTGATCAGTATTGAGATAATACAAATATTTTTTTAGCTGTTATTTTTCGTTCCACATTACACTTGTCATTTTATTTTGATAGCAATGAGCGTCAGTACTAACTAGCAAATTTCACTGCAGTCAATTTAGATTAATTATCTCGGGGCCACTTTGACAGTGTCAAGAACCGGAAGCAAAGATGAAAATATGAAGATACTTATAAGTATCTGATTCTGACCAGGCAGATGAGTCTGTAACTGGTAGTTAGTAGTTGAAAAACATTAGCCAGACATTGAAAAACTGGCCCAACCTGCGTCCATTTTCAGTCTTTATTTTGTACCTACCGTCTCTACGACGGCCATAGCTTAAAAAATATATAATAACATGGACTTGTGACATAAGTGATTTCTTTCGCACCACAAGAAGTTGAGGAAATGCTTGTGGACTTCCCGAATATTCCACCCCGAGCAGAAATACTAAAATACGATGTTCTAAAAAAATTGTTCGTTTTGAAGTAACCAATTTTATGTAATGCAATACAGAATTGTTTGCGTAGGTACACCTAATCATTGAAGCAATCGTGATAACAATTTAATAGTAGTCGGAAAACCGTGTCGGCGTTTCCCTTACAAACGACAGCTTCTACTTTTCAATAATCTTTCTGCACGTGTCGTGTTTGATAACTGTGCACAATAACAAATTATTTATCAAAACAAATTGAACAGTTGAAGGATTTGTACCAGATAAAAACTGTTGTACACACAATAATATTTGCGCGTTATCCATTGTATAATTAGGCGTGATTACAGCTACGAACTTAGCAAGTAAAATATAGGTGTAATGAATGCAAAGTATATATAATTTAGCACTGATAGTATGGTAGGTTAGATATAAAAATGCATATCAAATGAGCATAAAAATGCTTATCAAATTGCCGGGGAAATTCTACGCAGCTGTATAGACATTTGTCATGGGAATTTTATCACATTGATTTTGTACGCAATTCTTTTCAGCTATAGGCGTTAGCACTTAGCTGTGTACTCAATGTGTGAATTAACTTTTTAAGAAACCAATTATACATTCCGTCAGATATTGTATTGAATATTGACATAAACGGGCACCATCCGACGACTTATTTGAAGGTTTGGGATAAGCTCTAGGTGTTTTTATGGCCGATTTCACTAACGCCAAATAAAGGATTTAATTTGAATGGGCGATGACATGTATTTCTCAGCCGCCACTATTTTTTTTCTGCCTGTCGTATAACATTTGAGTACGGAAAGGTGAGGGCTTAACTTTTAAACCGTGTTTTTGGGTCAGTGTATAAGTAGCCCCATACATATTTTTTCCCACTTCTATGTCACCAAATAAAGTCACTTTCAAATTAAGTCCAGTGCTCAACACTACGTTTCTTGTTCTTCGCGTGTAAAAATGTGTTTTTTTTTTTCAAAATTAATTTCCTGAAGGAAGTTACTGCGCCGGCTTTTCCCATACCCAATCGCCGTTGCAATGGTGCTGGTGAAATCGCCCACTAGAAGTTTAGATGGCCGTGCCAAACCGCGATGGCACTAACAACAATTATTTATTCGCACAGATTTTATAGTTTTATCACAGGTTTTATGACAGATTACCACCCTGCCCGTGAGGGAATATGCCATTTCAAAGTGACATAGAGGGTTTGGTATTTTCTGTGAACGTTTAAAACTACATAACATTGCTCCAAAAGCATTTTATTTTATTTATTTATTTATTTTTATTTATTACGGTTATTCAGCTTAGGCATGAAGACATTGTCCGGTAGCTGAAGCAATACAAGTTAAGTTAATACAACTGTTAAGATTGTTTCGGAGGCTGTTATGAATACGCATACCCATACGCATCATTCCTATTTTTTATTTTTGTATGTCGCAGAGTTTTATATGGCAATTTAAGAATTGTGTCTTAAGGTAGGAAATCCCCATAACATAAGTTGATAAAGAATAAAGAGAATCTATTAAAAGACGACACCTGCCTCAGTAGGCGTAGGAGTCAGAAAAAAGCTCTCACTTGCTTGGACTGCGGGACCCAGGCCCAAAGATAATCAATTGGCACGGAATAAAAATTTGATCGATAAGCACATATTATGATATTACTCATGCCGAATCATTTCTTTACAGAGCAATGAGTTCACACCAAGTTCTGAGATATTGTGTACTTTGACACGAGCAGCTAGACTTTCAGTATCGGATTTTTTTTTCTATTAAATGGGTCTTTTGAATATCACTATTATCTCAAATCGAGACAATGTCCAATAATTGTTAAGTTTATCGACCTGACTACAAGAAGTACACGTGTTTCGAGCAGTTGAAGCAACGACAATAGCAATAACGACCGACAGCTGAAACAAAGTAAGTAACAGACAACCAGAAATGTTTAGAACAAAATTTCATATCATTGTCGGCCTTCGCCGTTAGTTTCTGTGATTGAATGTCGCCCTTTTTCAATTTCAGCTCCTTCAGAGCTAAAACTATCAAAAACCGAAGCAATTTTTAATGATTGCAAACAATGGAAAATAAACATTCGAAGAATGAGAAGCTGATCCTTCACAAACACTATTAAGTGCTGGAATTAATCGAAAACAATCCCATCGCGATACGCAAACGATGTATATTAATTATTAATAAAAAAATACTTGTTTGTTATTTAGTGCTGAAAGCTGGAATATAAAATCATATGAGTGAGTAGGCGGAGCTATACACAACATCTCATTATACAGAAACCAATCGAACCCGTAATCATTCGATCACAGTAATAGGGAATTCATTTTCAAGTTCAACTCGGCATCACACTGTTCTTAGTCTTACACAACCCGCATTGTACTAGCGTACGAGAGTGGTATCGTATTACGTCTTTGCAGTTAACCCATGTGCTACGTATAGGTTAAACAAAACAGGCGTTTTGATATCGAAATTAAAAATCCGTGCTACATTTGCGCAAGATCGCGCATCTACACAGAGATAACGGTTGAAATTGTTGATCTTATCTCTGTCTTATCGCCCTCTTCAAGGTTTCGCCAGTCGAAATAATGAACTTATCGTTCGCTGGGTGCGGATTTTTGGGTATCTACCATGTCGGAGTGGCTTCTGCTTTCAAAGAATATGCGCCCAGCCTGTTGCTCAATAAGACTTCTGGGGCTTCGGCAGGAGCCATGGCCGCTAGCTGCCTTTTGTGTCAGGTGCCATTCGGTAAGTACGCGTCAATGGAGTGGTACATGGCCCTCAAGCCCAAAACTAGGTCACAATGAAAACAAAATCTCCACGCCCTGTATCTGTGAAACCCTATGCCTCTGGGTCTTTACGTTTTCATAAGGAAATGGCTTGAAATAATAGTTTTTATATCCATTTCAACGATCTTAGATACAGGGGCTAAAAAAATAATGTACCCTGGATTCGTCAGAATTCGGTGTGGAATATGAATGGCATTCTATCTTGGCTCAAAGCGCTGATTTTCACTGTCATTTTATTTGTAGAATATCTGCGGATTAACTCTGTGATTGTAACCCCTGATAACCCATCGGCGATAACGATTTAATCTTGTAAAGAGTGGATAGGGGTTACTGTATGGCAATTTGAAAAGTATACACACAAGATGATTACGCCGATTATCTCCTTTATAAGATGTTTTTGTTTTAAAAAATAACGATAGAAATAAATGCATATTCACCGACTGATTATCCAATAAAATACACCGAGGTTTTTTTTTTGTCCAGAGATCACAGTCGAAGCCTCGGTGGAAAAATTACCGTTTTTAACCATTTTCTACAGGCATTTTCCACGGGCGCTGGCGTGGGTAGACGGGAAGGGAAATTTTAACTTCCCCCCTGGCTCTTGGATTTTGTGGGAGTAAACATGAATGAATCACTTTCGAGTTTTCACTTTTATCTCAATTTGGCTAAAAAAGCAGCTATTTTGGTCAGGATAGATAGATATACCTACTCTTCAACATCAGAAATCTCTACCAGTTCTACCATGTCCAATTAAAATATGGATGTACGATGATTTTTATAAATTGTCATATTCTATGAATTGTTGATTAATATCTTAAATATAATTTAATAAATACTTTACAAGTGATAAGATCGCTATCGCCTTACATTTCACATAGAATTCAGAGTATCGAATTCAAATCAACCATTTATCGAATCTTGTATCTACACTCGATCTTATCTCATCTCCGATAACTATTTCAGAAAATGCGCTTAACTGCATTTGAATTTGCCACTTTGCGTTTTGTTTATCTCAAGCTCAAAGTGACGACATCGGGGGAGGGGCTTATGTGACCACACCACCTATATTAGTGCCTCTTGTCATAATCACATAGCAGTATCTAGTTGGTGCCCCTAGAGAGTGGTTGGTAACAAAAGACGGTGTGAATTGTTAAGTTTTCAACAAAATTTTAAATAAAAACAAACTCGTTGTGTGGACAATTTCTAGTGCGTTTGTGCGAACGTGATTATAACAGACGTTTAAAAAAAACATTGCCATTTGCTGCGTAAATACAAATCACAATAACCTTGCAGACAACAATTGCATAACAATGATGAACTTGTCATTCGCGGGCTGCGGTTTTTTGGGCATCTACCACGTGGGTGTGGCAGTTTGTTTCAAAAAATACGCACCTCATATACTGCTCGAGAAAATATCGGGTGCGTCGTTCGGCGCCATCGCAGCTGCATCAATTTTGTGCGACTTGCCCCTTGGTTAGTACATTACATGTTTGTTATTGTGCGTCATCTTTCACAATACCTATCAGTCATTGGCAGAGTTAACCGATTTGAGAACAAAGCAAAGATCACAGCGCGACACTCGATTGTTTCGCACTTGAAAATTGTTACAGATCATTACAAAAGTTAAAGATCTAAGAAAGATTCGAGAACAATCTATTAGGGAATAGCTCAAAATCCACTTGCATATCTTATCGTTTGGTCATATCGTTGGCATCTTTACCGCAATTGAATTCAAGAGCAAGAATAGGTGTTGTATTGTGGGCAGAAATTAAGGTCGGAATGCCGGTGGCGGCAATTGACTGCATAAACGAACGTAAATTGCCTGCATTCATTCATTCATTGCAAAAGTAGGTCAAAAGTGCGTGTAGTGAGTGGCGCGATGCGTTACTAGCTTCGGCTGAAACAACCACGTGGGGCAGTACACGTGCTCTGCGGGATTATGTTAGCCTTGCAAAGGGATTACCGTAATTACCATTAAAACATCGAGTAAGGTCTGCGATAGATGATACTATATAGCAAATGCGCAATTATTTCTGCTTCGGCAACTTTAAAAATGCGTTCTTAGTTCCAAGTTCGTGCTAATTGTAGTAATTTAAAAGATACCTTAGCAAAAAAGCGAAGTTGAGGGCCTCGACGGATTAGTGGCCGTGGGCCGCAACGCGCAATTTTTCGTACCTCTAAGGGTCTCACACCTGAAAGGGTCTCCCGGAATGTGGCCACTCGGGAATGGACCAATGAAAAGAGCACGAGCGTGGTCATACGATGTTACGGTACTGTCGGTGTGCTGAGTTGGTTTATTTTCGACTGTCTCAGATCAAGAGCCAAATGACTCTTGCCTGTAATAACGTAATAGTGCATTCTTATGGCTAAACCATTTGTAAAAATCATTATATTATAGAGTGTTTTTCACTCCTTAGCCTTTCTAATGCAATTTATATTTAATTTGCAAATAATACTTACTATTTCTCTTACTTTGTGTGAATTGTATCATAGTTTCAGTTCATTGTTGAAATTGGTATGTTTCCAAATTTAAATTTCAGGAACTTGCATCACATGAAAATAAAATCCAATATATATATATTTAATTTTCTCATCCAAAATAACCCAATGCCAAACCATGCGGTGATGGTCCGAAGTGTCCTAACATGATGCAGCTCTCTTTGTAAATAACAATCGAGTTCTTTTCCCTCTAGTCTCACAAAGACACAACTACTTTACACGATCAGAAAATAAAATATTTTTACCTACTACGAACCTTAGTTTTTCCGAAAAAAACCCTAAATACATGTGTTCTTTAATTTTTAATAAACCATCTGAATGTACGCCAAGGGGGCCAACTTCAAATAACTTTAAAAGTATTGTTAAGTCATACTTAATCACCCATTTTATACCATTAGAGAATTTCTTGAGCTCTAAATTTATAATTTATATTTGATTTACATATATTTTATACCTTACTATTTTATACTTTTTTGACATGTTCCATACTATATTGTATAGTGTTACGGAATAAAGAATATGAATATGAATATGAATATGGAAATTGCTTATCACATTGTATTTGATTGCAAGTGTATCTGAATTCTCAGAAACACAGGTACTATACGTGCACATTGTTTTCCTACTAAACATGACAGAAAACATTTTGATTCCATGTTAATAAACATGTTTTGCAAAGGGTCGATAGCCTTCTACTTTTTCTTGACACACCGCGCAGTTTCTGCAAGATACATAACTGGCGTGTATTCAGACCGACCAAATAAACAACATTTCACCAATACGCTTTTCTATCTCGGTGGGGTCAAGATGCCTCGTAAATTGCCTTATTTTCTTCAAATTTCTAGTGACGTTTAGCATTTTATTGACCTGATTAAAATGGCTGACGTCAATGAATGGATACAAGTGTTGCTGTGCTCACAGCTTCGTTGGTAATTGCTGAATTTAATTGGTCCGCAAAGATCACTACCGGAAATCAGCACTGAATAATAGAAAGATCTTTCGATACATTTGTCTTGTTTGTTTGGTTTTTTACGAAATAGTCTTTTGTTGACGCATGAACCGAGAAAAATGTGTTTGTATTCAACAATACATTGTCGTCCTCGTTTGAACGCACAACTCTCCATTTGTCATCGACTACGAGGGAGGTCATTAATCGGCAGTGTGAGAAATGTCAACACGTTCCCTCTACAACCGATATTTTCTATTTAATTGCTCGTATAAATTAATATCTAAACAGTTGCTCAAGTTGTGTAAATATGCTATCGATGTATTTTCGGATAACGGTGATGATGAGTCAATACGAATCAGTGATTGACAAAGCATTTTCACCGAGATTTAGACGATAGGTTTGAATCGAAGATATTTTTCTCAGCGCTCATGAAAAAGTAGAGGTCGACTTTTTGACCCTTGATATATATATAACATGACAATTGAATTCCAAAACATACGGAAGACTGTGAACAATAGGTGGCCAGCTATCAGAACAATGTAACAGGGCATTCACTCGAATTTTTAATAAAGAAGGATAATAACTTTTTAAGGTTCAAACTTCATCTGAAAATAATTTCATATCAAATCGACACATTCGGCAGTTGTTCTGACGTAAAAAAATAACGAAGATGACGTGCACAAGTGCACACATTCTGACGTTGACGTATACACAGGGGTGACCCCGACCCCCGTGCCATAGCCACATCTGGAAACGAGCGATTTTACTTTGAACTGTCAATTCGGGCGACTCAATGGTTTGCGATGTTCAAACCTTGAAAGCGTGAGAACTGATTCACTCGGCGTAGCTATCTACAACGGATGTGACACCCCCAATTATTGGCAATAGGCACCCCAATCTATTCCTCTTATCTCCGTTCCCTCTTCAAAGATATAGCGCAATACTTCATTTTCATTAGATCTAATAATTCTTCGAAGTAGAACATCTGAATGAAACTGTTGGCTTGGCTACTATCGAGATCTTATTCTGCTCACTTTAGAGTTACCACCAAATATTATTCATCCTGCGATAATCTTGTGTCAATTAACATAGACCACGTTGTTATCTCTCAGCCATGACGTCGTAGGTATTTGTCTCCTGCGCTCGTATGGACACAACGTCTGGCTCGGGTAAAACTTGTTCGACATTAATTGAGAGCAAAACTATAAAAACAAAATGGGTCAGTATTTTTCTGTCATCTTTTGCAAATGACAGCAGACAAAACATGAAATTCCACCTTTCGTTCTAAAGTCTAAACTAAACTGCAACTGCCTTGGGTTGGAAATATTTCTGAATTGTTTACAATCAATCACAAAAAATTCAATTAAAATACTAATTAAACTAAACGAAATAACGATTTAATTACCAAAATATTTCCCTGACCTAAGACAAGTTGCATCTGTACCTATCTCAAAGTTATCTTTTTTAATTGGGATTATCTAATCAATGTAGAATGCACTTTTATGTGTTACACTATGTACCAGTGCACTTGACACTTTGATAGGACCTTGATGGGAGTAATTATTTATTAATTAACTTCTGTAAATAGGGGTTAATTAACAGATAAACAGCACATAATGGCAGCATGGCATTTCTCAGTTAATGAGGACCTTGACCAGGCCAAAGTTAAATGCATAATATGGAGAAAAAAAATCCCTAGCTTAAAACTAAAACTACGTTTATTTTTCAGGTGAAATCACCAGTGACGTGCTGAGGGTGGTGTCGGAGGCCCGTCGAAGCACCCTTGGCCCGTTCAGCCCGTCCTTCAACATACAAAACATCCTCTTGGAAGGACTCGAGAAGGTGAGACTTTCCAGCGTCCTGTCAAACTGCCAAACCCAACACTGTAATCAAGAAAATGTGCTAAACATTTAATTTGATTTCAGTTCCTGCCCGAAGATGCTCACCTCCGAGTGAATGGAAAGTTGCACATCTCTCTCACGAGGGTCTACGACGGAAAGAACGTCATTGTCTCTCAGTTCAACAGCAAAGAAGATCTGCTGCAGGTAAACTTGCAACATTTGCAATCCTAATCAAAAGAATGTGTCAAGAGGTTGGATGAAAAATAAACCAAATGCGCTGGGAGAATGGCATTGTTCATTCTTTTCTATTAAGTAATTGTGTGAGCAAATTAACCTAGCTTCGATTCCTTGACTAGCTGTACTCGGCCTGGATATTGCTGACAAAGCAAGCAACCCATGCTGCATAAAATATCCTGAAAATGCAAGTGTCTAATATGCACTAAACTCTAATAAGCAACTGCAAGAAAAATGTTTATTTTTAATTGTTCCAGGCATTGATGGCAAGTGCTTTCATCCCAGTATTCTCTGGACTCCTACCTCCCAAGTTCCATGGTGTCCGATACATGGATGGCGGATTCAGCGACAATCTGCCAACTCTCGACGAGAACACCATTACAGTCAGCCCTTTCTGCGGCGAAAGCGATATCTGTCCGCGTGACTTATCCTCTCAACTCTTCCATGTAAGTGGGTTTAATAAGAATCTCTAAAAATGTATTTCCATGAGAGTGGTCAAATTTGAACACACAAACTCTTTTTCAGGTCAACGTGGCTAATACTAGCATCGAACTGTCTAGACAGAACATCTACCGATTCGCAAGGATTCTTTTCCCGCCCAAGCCAGAGATTCTGGCGAAGATGTGCAAGCAAGGATTCGACGATGCATTGAGATTTTTACATCGAAACAATCTTCTTAACTGCACTCGGTGTTTGGCTGTGCAGTCCACGTTTACTGTTTCCGAGAAATTGGACGAGAGTTTCGAGTACGATCCTCAGTGCGTGGAATGTAAAGTACATAGACAAGTGAGTTTAACTTCAATCTAACTCAGTTACCTCGTTGTGTTTAAAATATTCCCTCAACAGAGATCTGGTGAATTTGAGAAATTAAAAGCAAATTCTAATCAAAGATATCTCTTTGCAATCTATAGGAAGCTCTCGTAGCCAATCTACCAGACACAGTATTGTCAATATTCCAAGATGCAATTGATACGGCTAATAAGGGTCTTGTCAACTGGATCTTTAAGCATCGAGGCATGAAACTGCTCTCTGTGCTCAGCCTCCCCTACACTCTACCGGCTGATATCGTATTCGCTACAATTACCAAGTAAGTATCTGCGACGTCACATAGCCTTTGGGACTCGGACAACCATTGATTCACAACATTTTTAAAACCAATATTGAAATATTTGGTGCAATTGTTTCCCGGCCATGAAAAGTTGCGTACTAAGTCTTAATTGACATAACACAACAGCAATTGTTGTCTGATTTCCAAGTGACCGAATCTGTCAAATCTGAATAGTCTGAAGCTCGTTAGAATTAGTTGGTGACATGATGCATGTTTTAGCGTAGTTGGTCCTAAGATGGAGTCATATGAAATTGAAGCTACAATGAGAAGTCATCCGTTAGTAGCTGGCCTTTGCCTTTCGCATGTTCGATTACGGTTTTTAGGCATTGAACAAAAGAAGAGGTAAGCCTAGCAGCAGAGTGTGCATTTGCACTCTCTTAAAGTTGCCTATGGCTTTCTGTTCAGCAGCTAATGATAATTGTTTGCTTTCAGATGTATGGCTCTTACCCCGAAGCTTAGCAACCGAGTCTGGGAAGTGAGCAAGGTGTTCATGGACCAACTGACCCGTGTGCTTTACAACGTTAATATGAAGCGTCAACAGATCAGCGCACACATCAACTGTAACCTTGCTTTCACGGAATACGGAGGTAAGAAAATTGCATTAAATAATGCAATTTTCAAAATATTTCCTTGCAGTCGACAGTATTTTGTGTTAAAATCAAAATTTTATTTTACTTTAATTATAAAAACTTGAATCTAACAGTTTTCTGTTACTCTTCTAGGCCAGTATGATATTGAATCCATCAGCCAAATTCCATTGGCACTCAAAAGAGGAAAGAGCCAGATGAATTTCAACTTTACGTTGAACCTTGATGAAAGGTGAGTCTAAAACAAATAATTTTGAAATGGAAGAAGTTTAAAAATATATAACTTTTTAATTTTATATTTTGGTACCTAGGAGGTCTTTTTTCTGCTAACAGAGGTTCTAAATCACCTGCAAAAGGTTACATTTTGACATGCTTTGAAATAAAACCCCCTAACATTTGCCGAAAGACTTCCCAAAAAGTATTGACCCATTATGTGTGTTGCAGGGAGATGTCGGGTCTGGACCAGACGACTGCGCGGAACTACCCACGCACTCTCTCACGCCGCTGCTCTAGCCTAGCATTGAATCGTGGTGACGGCGACGACACCTTCGAGCACATCCTGCAAGTGACTGCACAACACGAGGCCATCATGGCTTTCTACTACATGGACGAGAACAACAAGGTGCGAACGGATGCAAGGATTTATTTTAAAAGAGGATCTAATAGTCGATCAGCATGGCACCTTGCTGGTCTGTGAATTGAATCAGTTGCTCTGAAATGCGCACAGAGGATCGCCAATCCCTGTGTGACCCAGGTGGCTGATCCAATTCATGGGTCGGCAAAGCATTGTGAGCAGATGTTTAGAAACATTATTTATCTATCTTTGCAATGTAGAATGCAGATATGAAAGTCTGGACCATGACTACCACATAGTGAAGTTCTGGGAACATTTTAGAACGTTGAAATTTCTATAAAGCCTTCATGGGAGTGTTTTGAGTTATTCTGGTATTGCAATTCTTCAAGGCTTCATTACATTAGCTCCAGGCAAACACCGAATGGTATTTCCTTGCAAGGAATTGAAGGAGCTCTTCAAATATAGTCAATTCAAGTTAATGTTTGTGTTTGCAGGTAAAGGTTACAGAGATCTTTGATGTGACCGACACTGACTCGAGTGCTATGCTGACACCAGAAGAGAAAGAGAACAACGTCCAGCTGGAGTTTGATCAAGATTGGAATGACCCGTTGAATGACTCGATGTGGCGTTCTCAGCACACTCTTGTTGGAGAAGGTAATACATCAAAATTGATATAAGATACCAGGATTTAAATTATTTAATTGCAGTTCTTTATCATTTTAAGGATCTGAGCAGCTGAAAATGCAAATTTACTGGCAAAGTTGACCAAAGTTGTAACTTTTTTGCAGACGAGTTTGACCAAAACAGTCAGTTTGACCTATCAGACGGGTCATGGGATGAAGATAATCTAACAAACGGCGACTCAAACATTTTCTCTGACCCGGAGAGTGAGTGGGTATCCGAAGACACGACTGTGCAATCAAAATTGCCAAAACCGGACTCGATGGCGTTCAAAACGCCTGACTCACTACCCGAATCGGACCAACAAAGTACGACATTGACCCGAAAGCCATCGTATGCCATTATGGACCACATTGACGAGTGTTAGGAGCCGAGTGAAAGAAGAACAATCGGTGTAGCTTTTAAGTTCGAACTATGTATCGTTTACAATGTTCAGGGATGACACAAAATACTTGACGTATCAGATTGTGATTCCAAAGATAGCTGTGATTTAAAAATTGTAATTTCTGTAAACAGACTTATATAATTTGAAAAAAAATTACACTTACAATAATATTAGGTTAAGAAGAGGCACTATTAATTATAAACTCGGACATAAAAGTAGCTATTATTCGTAACTAAAATAATTTATCGTTGTACATAAATCGATAGTAAGTTATTCGTAGTGGCTTATTCATGACAATATCGTGTTATTTATTTTATAAGTGATTGTCTGACAGAAATAAAGCACCTACCCTGCCATAGCATTTGATGTGGGCTGGTAGGTTCATCTGAATAATGTATTTTATTTTGGAAATAGGTGGCCATAAAAATTACTGATACTTGCTTTTAATTAATGCTGCACACAATTGCAACATTGTACGCTGAAAGCTCGGAATTGGATGAAAAAAAGTTAAATAAATGTTGGTTACATGCATTTTCCGGTTTGGTTAAATGTTCTTCAAGGTTTGGTATTAGATTTGATTCCAAGATATTACCAAAAATAACTGTGTTCATGGCACACTGTCCTCATCCCAGCCATACCTAAGTGTATACCAATCCTGTATACTAACGACCTGAAGCATAGATGTACCTACAAACGTAACAATAAACTACTATTTAATGAACGACACAATTAATTGGGTAGGAATGTTACTGGAATGTCTTCACTAGTCGGTACCGGAGAAGGTGGCAATAATGCAAGATTAACAGAGACAGTTATATTTTTTCACTTCCTTGACTTTTTAAAGAATTAGAAGCAATTATATTGTACCTTCAATTCAATTGAACCCAATGTTTGTTATAATTCTAAAAAACATAATTTTTGACACATTTACTTATAAAACCTAGTACTTCTTTCTCAACTCCTTAACAAAACGATACAATAATCCCACTTTCAATATATGTTAAAAAACATTTGGTCGGTACCAAGTACAGGCGGAGGCCAGTACAATCTTATTGAAAAATATAGGTAACATTACTTCACCATGGAATCAATTTTCTTACCAATGTTTTAAGTTCCACAACCGATTATTCCACATTTTAGTCACCACACTTCTTGTTTACCAGTCATTCTTTACCCATTACCTTATTGCTGGTTGTTTTTTAAGAGAAACATCTTAGAAGTCAAACAATTTCTTCAAAACGCACAAAACAGTCGCACAGTCATTGACATGCAAGGAAAACTTAATTCCTAACTTAATTTTTACTATTGTAGATATCGTGACAGAGTGGGCTACAACAACCGCTATAATTTTCAAGTGTTTGGCATTGCAGGTAATATAACCATATGCAGAATATGGCATACACATTCATTATTATTTTGCACATTCATTTTATCTCCAAAAGGTCAACCATCGTGGGGAACGAACCCCGTTCATCTGGCTGTTAAATTATGTCATATCACAGTCATGCTGCTGATTGGAAAAGATATTTACTTGTCATTATTTGATCCTGCCAAAATAAAATATCCCTAGAGATATTGATTTGGAACTAACATTATATTGTAAAATTGAAATGATGTTTTACCAGTATGTCAAAAATGTGTTACTGTGATTTAAGTGGACCACATGTAAAAGTATGTATCTTGCCACTGCGGAATGTATTGTGCAATCGGTGTACAAATCAACCTAGCCAACGGCAAGTTATTCGCCAACGATTTAAGCAAAGCTTGAACTTTATCAGCACTCTGAGCCTCGTAAAAGGGAGATCGCAAAGCGTACAATAGCAGCGCAACGGTTCGCCGTGACAATTCCAAATTTTGAGTCTTGGATAGAGTTTGTCCTTTCCGTTTGTAAAGATGCAAGCTGAAATAGACATTAAATTTATTTAAAAATGAATAAAAGCTAATTGAAAGGTTTGATTGGACTACCTACAGGTTATTTCAAGTTTTTCCTCAGAAGGGATTAAGAGATCACTAAGGTAGAAAAGTGAAATGTCTATATGGCAATTAATGTTTGTCTTTCCAATAGACACTTTCAACTTGATTGGTAAACAGAAAAACTACACCTCTCAACAACATCAAACAGTTTGGCGAGTTGGAAGTGCCAGTCCTGGTGAGATCACCGAAGTTAAGCAATACTGCGCTTGGTCAGGTATTGGATGGGTGACAATATAATATAAATGGCCAGTTCTGTTTGATAGAGAGATTAGAAGGAAGAAAGTCAGAACAACTTCATTTTCCTAGCTTATCAATCTCTCAACAGCATGGATTGATGGAGGAATCCTGATGTTCGAGCTTCGCAAGGGACGTAACCCCGGTGGTCCCCTCGAAGCTCTCCAACAGGTGTAACAATAATAATAATAATGTTTACTGTCACATAGTACCATAAAAACAAACAATGATGCTGGTTTGCAAACATTCATTTTCATACATTTCAAAATAATACATAAAATAATATAATACCTATGAAATAGTGCATTCATAGGTTAGGTGCCAGCTCTAGGTTTTTCTTCCTCCCTTCTAAATGTGGTTAGGTTCATAAAAACCCGTTCATTCACTGATGTCATCGGTGCCTTAGGTCCAATTGTCAAAAAAAGTGCGTCATTTAACACCAAAAATGAATCAATAAATTCTCAACTGCCTTCAAGCTAGATCAGATATGTATTTGGTGGAAACCTGTATTCTTACGACCAATTGGTGCCTGGATTACCTTTTAAGTATATTACAAATAGACCTTCAGAGCAGTTAATCTACTGCACATCCAAAGGGGGCAACAGGGTGAAATTGTTGCATGATATGTCGAGCAATACCATAGCCCAGCCGTTAAAATAAAGGGGCAAGTAACAAAATAATGTGCAATAACTTATTTGCCAACATTATAAAAATTGCACCAAAGAATATAATTGGAATTGTAGGTGACCGTGAGCAAAAGTAGTCTGTGAGTGAGAGTTGAATTCAATCCCGCTTACTGATAACATGCAATCACCTAAGGTCCAAAGACGATTCCACTTACTTTGCTGTCAATGGAGAAGTTAAAGTACATACTTAGTACCTACATACTTTCTATTATCAGTTGGAGCCATGTAAGCCTGGCTCGCCCCACAATAGTTCAAAAATCTAATTCTAGCTTAGTATTTCTTGCAAGCAACATGCAGGTTTGCACAATGCAAACATTGTGCAACTTTAAAATCTTGTGCTTACCAACTTTAAGGTCTTGTTAAATCCTTACCTTGCAATATCGATTCCGAGAGCCATTAGGTATGGTCGCCACGCTTTCAGCCCGAAATAGTACATCGAGCCCAGATGCATTACTGGCTTAAACGCATACATTGTTTCTGCTAACAGAAGTTTCCCTGCCAAGGGCCTTTCCACTTCTGAGCCTGGCTCGACTGGCCTGACTGGCGGTTTCCACGACCGGCAGTTTATTGGAGGTGCTATGAAACAACCGAGTAATGTTGACAGTTATAAAGAGATGAGTCGCATTATATCCCCAGTCAACATAACAACCGGAGTTGAAAAAATCTGTCTAGCAATCTCAGCATTGCCATAGTTACCACAAGTTGACACTACAGTTTAAAATCTTATTTGCTTAATAGTCTATTTTGTTTTCAAAGTCAGTAACAAAAAAGACTACTTTAAAAAAAAAAATGAAAATTTCAGTATGCACAATACGTCTGTTACGTTACAATACGTCCAACGTTCTGTTTTCTTCCACATACCTGCATGAACTGTTCGAATTACCCTTCCTGACCGTTGCAAAGTAAAGGTAGCCGAGTTGAAATGTGCTCCAGCAGAAGTGGTCGCTTCATTCGAGTCCGACACTCCCTTTACTTGATCCCGTTTTAAAGGAGCCACTGGAGGGCTTTTTATGATGCTTACTTTGTGGTGGAATATGAGAATTAGTCTTGCCATGCATCTAAAAGAAAAACAAACATAATTTAAATCAACTTGGCCAGTGAAAAAACAAATAGCTGCTAATTTGTATGATAAACATCTCAATTACTTGAATGTTTGAATGACTCCAGCTATTGCCCATCTTCCTCTCTCGCCCCAAAACTTCCGCACAGTGACTTCAATAAACACTTCCGAATAGTCTAAAACGGTGAGCCACGTTTTTAACGATTCACCAGAAG
This sequence comes from Protonemura montana, assembly GCA_947568835.1. NCBI lineage: Eukaryota > Metazoa > Arthropoda > Insecta > Plecoptera > Nemouridae > Protonemura > Protonemura montana. The sequence goes on along the minus strand of OX387606.1, from coordinate 17,563,363 downwards.
CCACAACACGACCCAATTGTCTTGAATTGTGAATAATACGGTCATTGAATAATACCAGTAGATTAGACAATGAATACACTAGTTCAGAAATGACATTTGAACTATTGATGCGACCTGCAAAACACAAAAATTGCATTGAATGCACTCAGGGCATACTACAAGTATGTGGTTGAAATCTTCTAACAAACAAATAAGTCCAATATAAAGCCGAAGTGTGATCACCTCCAACAATTCCATGATCGTATTATGTACTTTGTTATCATAACATAAATTAAATATCCCACCTGCTATGAAGTATGACATCCACTTCACAGTTGATTCCACATCGCCAGCAATTTGGGGATTTGAACTGACCCATTCTTTATATGAAGAAAACAATTGTGGAAGAGACATATTATTCAGAAACGACATTCTCCTGGAACTACTAATGAACCATTAATAGTGGAATCAAAGGTCTAATCAGAGGTCTAATGCAAAGACAATCTAATGGTAGCACGGTAGCACCGAGACGTCAACCTCAAAATCGGTCACAGACTAGCGGCATATTCATATTGAACATGGCGGATATACATGTGCCCCTGAAGAGGCTAGGTGAATTATTTGATGATTTTTCAAAAAACCAAATTTGTTAACGGATCCTACTGAATAATGGCTCAATGGTTAATGCTAGCAAGTCTGTGCCCTATATTCAAGTTTTATGCTAATGTTCGTATATTTGTGTGTACGACCAAGGAAAAGGCAATTTTTTACATGTTACATCAAGGAAAGAAAAATGTAACATTGAGGTTTGGGGTGCAGCGACAAAAATAAATTAAACTATTTTCTTAACAAATGCTTGTGTTTTGGGGGAAAACATACGTATTTTGTAAGTTTTTTTTAATTTTCATTTGCCAAAACTTGTCTCCTTGAAACTTTTTCTTTAACACATACGTAAATACACTCATGTTTATAGTTACACTTATTTTTGTGTTTAAGTTCCGGCGCTTTGAAGGATGGCACGTGATGCTCTGCCATTACCTTCGCAGCCTCTACGAGGGTACTAGTAAATCTACAATGCTCAGTCTGAATATGCCGCTGGTTGGTGTTCGTTTTTGAAAACTTCTATCTGGACACCGCCATGACACCACATGTAACAGCCAGCGATTATCGCGAGCTAAGCTCGTACTTCTGCTGTCAAACACCGAGTTCAAGTGTTCTGGCGATAGGTATCGTGCGTTGCAGCAAATAGCATTCCACTACGAATGTCGAATAACATATATTCGCAAAATGTAATGCGCTGGACTTCGGTGTTATCGACCGGACCAGCATGACCGCGAAACGAACACCTTGTCGCAAGTAGTATCTGAATGCCAATGCACGCGATTGCGCTTAAACAAGCAGTCTCAGGTCTGACTGAGTAGCTGACCAACGTAGAATAAAACTGCTAGACTATTGTGGCGAATTAAAGAGTTCATTAAACACGTTAGATTAAAAAATTGTATTCAAGGACATATTATTCTCGCGAGTTTATAAAGTGGCTATCTCAGTATTCTTCCTTTCATCTCGGGCGCTACTACATTCTGCATGTGATTTATTATACTTTTGTGCGCACTTACTAACGTGACATTAATTCATTGACACAGTCATGACATCGCCGAGTCCCGCACAGGTGGTGAGTTATTTGTGATATTATCAGTTTAAAGTTGGTGGAACGCAATTGCTTTGTGTTGAGTACATTTAAAGCTTAAAGCACTTCTTTGAAAATTAGAAGTCCTAGCGAACTGATTTCAGAAATGTTTTCGGTCTCTGAAATACTTTCATTATTTCCCAATCATATGTCATAACTTTTGGGCCTTTTAATTTGAGATTTGATAAATGTTTAGAACAAAAATAAGAGTAAACACCTCAGCCAGTTTCTACACTTAAAAACGATGGCACATCAGCAGGGTGTTTATTTGCACGAAGGAACTGAAGTATGTATGAGAGATGTGCATTTAAATGCAGGTAATGCATAATCGATGGTGATTCAATTTCATCGTACAATCCCCTAATGGAGTTATCATCATTTTTATATACGGGGTTGGGGGACATATTATTACGGGCAATTTCTGTTGTTGAAGATTGTAACATTACTTGAAACCAGGGACCCGAACCGGAACCGGAACCGGAACCGGAACCCAAAAAAACCCGTATTTTCTTGGAACCGAAACCGGAACCAGAACCGTTATTATTAATTTTCAAGAACCGGAACCGGAACCGGAACCCTTATTAAATCATGGGTTCTTTTCGGTTCCTTAAAGGTTCCATAAAGGTTCCGAAGTTATATTGAGATTTCAGAAATTCAGATTAAAATTATTTGCTTATTATGTTTACAACTTTTTTGTTTTTAATTTTTCCACACGAAAAAAAAATGTTTCACTGGTTTGTTCCGAAAACATTTATTGACTCATCTTGTATCCACGATTTTGTTTGGGGAAAACACAAGGCATTTTAAACAACATATACGTCTTATGTATCTATAGCAACATTTTTAGGTACTAAAATATTTACATTTTCACTACAATTTTTCATTGTCTCTACCTTATACAATAAAAAATATTTTACAGTAGAAAAACATTTTTCAAATAGAAAATTCTTGAGCACAATTTTGAATTTCTTGTCTTTTTTGATTTGAAGATCCGCCGGCAATGCCCTATAAAGCTCACAACCCGCATAGGTGGGCCCCCTTTTATAATTTTGAAAAGCTGGTTTATCCAGTTTATAGTTAATTTTATGTCTAGTGTTAAATAACCCTTTGCCTGTCCCCATCAGAGTGTAACCGTAAATCCATTTCTTTACATTTTTTACTTGAAAGCCTCAAACAAACTAACCCCTTGTCGTGCATGCTTTGTCTTATAGAGATGGACTAGCCTGCCTTTTTTACTCCGTACATAGTAGTACTCTGAAACTCTACTGGAGCAGAGAAATTGAATCAAAAAAATTATTACGACTTCGTTACACCCCCATCTTTTAAGCAACTGGCTTCGTGTGCTTTGAAACCCAATGTGAGGAAAAAAAACCTGTCCCTGGCAGATGGAAAAACAAAACTAAGTGTCACTAAAAACCACTAAAACTTGAACCTGTACAACAGCAAAATTTAAAAAAATAACGCTTTATTTATCAAGTGGAACCGGAACCTTTTTAAACTTAAAGCCGGAATCAGAACCCTTATTTGAGAAAATTAGGAACCGGAACCAGAACCGGAACCCCTCTTCACAATATGGAACCGGAACCGAAACCGGAACCTTTAAAAACGTAAAACCGGAACCAGAACCAGAACCCTAATTTGAAAAAATTAGGAACCGGAACCGGAACCAGAACCTTTAATCATTTCGGTTCGGGTCCCTGCTTGAAACTTCCATGCCGTTTTGGTATTCTAGGAAATTGTCCAAAATTCGATTAAAAATCAGAGAGAGGATGAAGTTCTTTTGAATCAAATCCAAAAGTCGGCGGACAGCTTCCAATCGTTCCCTCTTCAAACTTTATCTCGAAGTTATTCGATTATTTTCATTAACTATTCAATTATAATAGTTTTCAGGGATTCCAGTTTTTGGTACCTGTAAGTAAAAGCGGTTATATGTTCGGAAATGTACGGTAGGTGCATACGCTAATCAAGTAATTGCGGTAAATTGCAATGAAACATATAACCACATGACCATGTATGTAGAAGTAACTGTATATGTAATTGGACCCTTGCGAATGCGAGTACATCTAATAGCATCGCGTGTTTCCGGTGCGTCCAGCATGATGAATTAAACTTCAAGACTCTAGAAGCTAAGATTCTCCAAGTAAGTAGCCAAGGTTGCCACCAGATTTGCTTTGCGCCGCAATAGACTTCTTTTTTTATAGAGTAAACAAGACACCAAAGAAAAACAAGCTAGTTGTTTGAGTCATCTACTCAATCCGCGAAACAGGGGTAGGCAAAATTCCATCAGCCAGTTAAAAATGTTTTAATCTAATATTTATCTTTGAGTATTTCTTATGATATAAGTGAATGACCTAAGGATGAAGCTATTTATCGCAGATTCGCAGATTTCAGAGCTAATGACATAATTTTTACATTAATTAGCGATTGCGAATGATAACATAAGACAAGAGGACATTTATTTTTCTTCAATTGTGTGCAATCGTTCCAAGAATCTTTGTTCAATAGGCAACTAGAGATGATTCGATCGTTTCGAACTTTCAAATCAAAACCGAAAACATTTGTGATAACGAAACTGAAGAGTTTGCTGAAATTATGCTTAAAATACATTTTCATTTTCCGCCCCAAAATCGGCCAATATCTATCGAGAGATTTTGAACTCGATATGAAATTGTTCGAGTCAATCTTCAGCTGTTCAAACGTATTTTAGCTTGGTGAATATGTAACGTCGTGTCTTTTACATGTTTTCCGAGGAAATGTACACCAGAAGTAGCAGAAAGCAGATGGAGCAGCAGCACCCAGAAACAGTGGCGATTGCCAGATGTGTGGGTTGAAAATGACACATAGTTTCGGTGTATTGCAGAATTCAGTGCGCTGCCACTGGCGAAATCACGAAATAAAGTGTCACAATCTAATTAAATTATAAAAGAACGATAAGCAGCTTTATTGACTTTTAGACTGTAGGTAACAACTTTTAAACGAAAGGCAAAATTCTTATTTTGCTCAGAGAATTGGCAGATTTTTTTTGCTGATCCATTCAAGAACTTTGTTTGGACCGTTTTATCATTATCAATAATCTTTCCTCCTTTCAACCATTTCAATCTCTCTAGCCCATATGCTCTGACCTTTTTGGCATAAAAATAACATTATTAAAATAAATAGCAATAAATGCATACCAAATACCAGTGCAAGTTCCAGTGGTCTGAAAATCTTATGCACACGGCGAAAGAGAACGTTTCCACGGTGTTTCGATTAGTTTAGGATTCACGGTGCGTCGGAGGGGTCGGAGGGTGATCTGGGACATTGGGGTCGTTGTTTGTTCTAGTTCTGTGTGATGGATCTAGACAAATAGTATGGAAATCATAGGGAATCCCAATGACATATGTCGCGCTTCTGTCTTATTTTGGCTGCATTTGTTTGCAAAAACACAAGGTTTTCCATGGGTCATTATCTCCATGGGCAATTTTTATCTGAATCGCATGAATTTGTATTAAAAAAAAAATCGTTTCTTCTATCGCGACATTTCTTATCAGAAAGCGTAATTATGTAGCTGTGATCGCCTTGACCTGCGACTCATTCAACGGAATTGGTCACATGGATGTGAGAACGATCGATGTAGCTTAGGATGGCACGGTTGTGGCAACCTGACAAACGATGCTGTCTTACCAATTCATTCATTGCGGTCACCCTTCCCATTCCTGACCAGCCTGACTAAGCCATGGTTTCCAGCCAGTGTTATAGTCGTTACTTGGTAGTGGTCAAAGTACGCGGGTGTGCGCTGTCCGCCTACTATTTATTTACATTATATCCGTTCTCCACTTCCACGAGGTAAGGGATCGCCTGGGAACTCGGGTTTCTAATGGAATTGGACCAATTTAACTAATTTAACTTGATCTGTTGATGATACCCGCATAAGGATGTTACAACACCCTGAGAAAAGAGGCACCGTCAACAATGTGGAGAATACGAGTATTCAGTTTCGCTAAGTGTTTGGAATTATATGAATTCCGAATCTCACCCTCCCAATCAAAGATACTAGTGAAACCAACCACCCCCCTCACCCTCGTTCAGATGAAACAATTGCCAAATCTCCGTTTCCCAGCTGAAGAGCGTGGGACCCAAACTGGTGCCGTTCTTCAAGACCGTCGCCATCTACTTTGTGCTGTTCATCCCCGTTTCGCAGCCGTCGGTATTCTCCATGGTGGTAAAATGTCTGCCCATCATCAGCCTCATTATCTTCGTGCTGCTACACGGAATGAGTCTGGCAGATGAGTAAGTTTACCGGACACCGTCAAGAGGATTTCCTCTGAGATTACATTTCTTGCTCGATGCCACATTTGTCAATTGTTTATCTTTTAAACAAATTTGTTAACGGCGTTCTGTGATAATGCGTCGTTGCGTTAGATTACTTTTTTTTCTCGTACCTTGAGGAAAGTGATGGGCGCTGATTTCTGACCTTTATTGAAATAGAGTCCCATATATTATTAGCACTAATCCCCGACCAGGTATGAAGATTTATTTTCAAGCAATTTTTGCACCAACACGTTGAAATCATTATCTCATCTAGATGAAATATTTTGAACATGTCATTGGCAAATGGCAATATACCTACCTACCTACTTTCATATCATTAATTAAACTGTGATATTTTTTTAAGATTACGAAAACAATGCTAGATAAACATCTCCGAGTTTGTTAGCGCCTGCTTTGTACAACATCAGAATTTTCTGATGAAGAAGATAAGATGATAATCTCGACATTTGGAGTCTGTAGTCGAGTCGAGCCCACTGCTATGTTATCAGATGCGAATTGCACACCCACTTTTATATTATAGTTCCTAATCTCCATTTAATTTGAAATGTAGATGATTGTGTTGCACTCGAAGATCTTCAATTGGTGCTAGTCCAAAGCCTACAGCGTAAAAACTTGCAGGTTGCAACTCTTGCATTTTGTTTCACGACTGGTGGAAAGTTTTGGAATGTGCTTAATTCATGTAATATCATTTGATATTTTGACCCCTTGTTTCTCAAACTGAAATGCAAAGTAGCTTTGTACATCAACTTCAAATCTGATATTTTTTTAGTAACTCTATTCGATTAAATTTGATGAACTACGAAAATATTTGCATTTTATTTTTTTCTAATGCAACTTTGACTTTTTAACAGATATGCATTTTCCCGGCGAATTCTTGTCGGACTAGTCTTCTCAGTCATTGGTGATGCTTTTCTCATATGGCGCGAGTACTTCATCTACGGCATGATATCATTTGCGTTCGCGCAAATCATGTACATTTCTGCCTTCGGCTTCAAACCGTTGAACCTCAAGCTGGGCGCTGTCGTTTATAGCGTTTGTGCATTGGGTAAGTCTGGAAGTTAGCCCAATATGATGGTCTTGAAATGTGCCCAACTGGCGAAATAAGTAAATGCAGTTCCTATGAATTATGATAGCACCTATGAATGGCTATTGCTCCCCCTGATGGAGGAATGCCAGCGTCTCTTGACTACAAATTACAGCTTGATAGCTTTGTGGGATTATATAAAAAAGTATGAAACTATGCAAATCCTATTTCTGACAATATTTTTGACACGAAACTTTGACCTTTTTAGCGGTTATTTGTATATCTATGAACACCGGGATATTTTTTAATTGTAAGGTTTGTCAACCACAATTGGATCTTGTGAAAATGCAGTGGATAAATTCCTAAAATTAAAGTGTTAATGAATAAAGATGACAATCGATTTACTAGTGTAACCTTACTGGGGGTAATAGGAGTGTAATTTCTATACTATTTACTTCGTGACTGGATTTCTGGGTATCTGATTTGTGCGTGGCTCTGCAATTTATAATTTAAGAAATGTTTTTTCAATTTATTGCAGCATATTTTGCTAACAAATAAATCTTGTTGTGAAGGATCATAAAGATATTTCTGACACATATCTCGATAATCTGCTCTCTTACAGCGACCATATGACTATAATTCATATCAAAACACGCCATCTTAATGCCGTTGTTCACATCAAAACTTGTGACTTTGTACGTGCACTCTATTATTTGTATGATAACTCGTGGTTGTGCACATGCACTTTATCGAGTGTGTTAATATTTTCTCTGCCTTCCAGCACTGTACCACCTAATGCCCGTGCTTCATGGAGTGCTTCTGGTCGGAGTGCCTGCATACAGCGTGCTGGTGCTAGCGATGGCCTGGCGGGCAATGGCTAGAGTGCAGTTCTTTGAGGTAAGTCTTTTCCCCACATATTACGTTATAAGTAAAACGGTCAGGCAAAGTGTGGAATACGAAACTTTTTTTTTATTATGTAAATTTGGAAAGAATTGGTAGTTTACCTGGCAAAGGCCTCTACTGGGTTTGTTCATTAGTGATGTTATTTAAACATTACAAAATTTCTGTTCAAGGTAACTTCTGTTTAGAAGTGATTTGATGAGTAGCAAAGTTAAGTTTTGTTGCTTAAAATTGTACTCACATAGTCATAGTCAAATACTTGGTAAGTCAAATAGATAAATAATTGCCCCACATATTTATTTGTACTACATGTATGACAGTTTCAATTTTTTGTATTTCTAATCTCTCTGCTCTAGTCTTCCAAAATAAGGTTGACTCCTTGATTTAGCCCATCTTTATCCTTCTTTTCAAATAACTTTATCACTTGTAAAACATTAGATATTTTGTGTTGTTTTCTAAACGTTAAAAATATAAAAAAATACACAATTCACAAAGACACAAACATTACTCATTAAGCTGTAGTCAAGGTACACTCATTTGTAATTATCTACTTTTGATAACCATTGTTATGTATGCCAACTAGCAAGCAGCACAGAACAACTTTTTATGAAACTGGACTACATTTTAAAGGTGTTCATTTATACAACGCACTACCAAAGGAGCTACAGGAAATAAAAAATGTCCACACTTTTAAATTTCATGTAATAAATTATTGTCCGGAGAAAGAGTTTTGCCATATTGACGAATTCCATAGAAAATTTATCTAGATTGTAATTTACTTTTAACTGTACATGACGAAACAAAATTTTATTTAAATGTATACTGTTAATAAACATTATTATTATTATTATACTGGATAAAACTAAGAACAAACAAAACTTAGAACAAAAAATGTGCTTTGCATCAATTTACAGGAGCTGTGGACATGGACCAAACTCTGCTCCTGCGCTGGTGGCATCCTTTTTGCTATTTCCGATGCCCTGATTGCGTTCCATCAATTCCACACTCCTATTCCCAACTCGCAAGCCTTGATAATGATTACGTACTACGCCGCGCAACTGGGTATCGTACTCAGCATCGTCGACTCAAAAGCAAGCTTCAATCGGCAGCAAGAAGATGCGAAGAGGCAACTTCAAAATGCTCCTGTTCACACCAACTGAACTAAATTGTTTTTAGTATGAAACATAGCACTGGACAAAGTATTTGAGCACAGATAGGGTTGGTCATGCTTAGAAATGACAGGGTAGGCACAGTTTTCTAATGTCAGAAAATTGTGTAAAGTTGAGCTGTATGTCTGCAGGAATATGAAACTATAATTTGGTGAAGTACCTAACTTCCCTCGTTGTCAGTGTCAGAACACGACAGGTTTGAGACCTGTTAGTAGATAGTTGCTACTTTATAAGAATGAGTACCATGCCAAACATAGAGAAGGCAGTTTGTAGTATTGGAAAAAAGGTGGGTAAACTGTGGATTTTCACCAATCAAGAGGAGAGGAGAGGATTTATAGAATTTGCAAAATTTTTGCAGGGTTGAATTTTTGTTAAAATACAATTCCAAATTTTTGACTTCTTTGCGTCATTTTTTTGAGGTGGTGTAATTTTCTTTTATGAGTTTCATCAATAGAGCGAAAAGATTGTTTAAACGTTCACTTAAGTCCTATTATAGCACTCGTCTAAGATGCCGAAGTAGGGGTATGGCCAAAATTACAAGTAAATTAATGGGGGAGAGTGAGTTAATCTTATCTCCATTTTTAATAAATTATGGATAAACCAGCGATAGTGATAAGCGGAAAGCAAATGCCCTGGATCTGCATTGTATCTTGAGCTCAATTTTAATGACATTTTCTTGTATCTTCCACAATGCAATAGATTGTCTTTGCATTTTACTCTATGTTAATCAAAAAATCTTTTTCAACAAACACATAAAAATGTTCAATAGTACAGATAATAATATTCTTTTAGATTTAAGTGTTTGCTTCATGTGGGATACTTTGCCACATGAGTTATGTATAAAAGGTATTTATTTAAAACAATTTGTTTTGTGCAGGCTATTAATTTATTTGAATTTCAATGTTGTGTGGCCATTAGAAATGGTAAGACAAAGATAAGTGCAGCTCAATTCTACAGAAGAAATGTAATGCAGGTGTAAGTTAAGGCAACTGGCCTCTAAAATCTCAGTAATTGGGCTGGATTGCAACTAGTACCTAAAGCCTATTAAAAATGACTTGATAGGCTAATGAGGGTCAATATGTCTACTTTTACTATTTTCAATCCAGCCTTAACAGTAAAATCTTATGTAAAGATGTGGCATTGCTTTGATAATGAAAGACGTACATTCTACGTACATACTACGCATGAAGTGGCGTACCTATATTGTGCCGTACAGAATTCATATTGACAAACAACTCAATCTTCTTGCAATTTCAACATGAGTTGTTGTGTTTTTAAAAACACAACTTAAATACTTTTACCTGTGCTTTTACTTAACAATTTTTTTTATCTACTAGTCTTCCAATTCGGGAAACTCTTCTTGTATACATATCTCTCTGCAGAAATCTAGGGCCAATTAGGAGAGGGGCTATTTTATAATCACTATCTGGGAAGTGTGGCCATTGGCACACAAAGAAAGAACTTGCAAGAAACCCAAAAAAGAGAGAACAAAGAACTAGTTTGCCAATTTGTCATGGGAAATTTTTATCTTTGCCAACGATGTTAATTAATTACCAATCATTTTCAGCAGAATTACTTACAGTTACATTAGTCCATGACAAAGATTATCTGGCATCAAGCCGCAATCTGAAATGTAACGAGCTGACGAAACAAGGCGAGAGAGCGTGGACATTTTATTTTTTCATTTTAGAGACGGCCCTCATGAAAATCGGGTGGGTACTAGGTAGGGTGCTAGTTAGTCATAAACTGAATGTACCTTCATAAATCCGAGGAGTGTAATAACTGTGATGATGGAAAAGGCAGGAAATGGTGATAATTTTGCTGTGAAAGGCACATTAAAATGTACAATAAATGTGTGGACGATAGAATTACATTTTTTATAGACATATTTCTCTGATGATTGGGACAGATTCCAAACATGTAGGTATTTAATTGTCGAAATTTTCATCGCATAATGGTGGACACCTAAAGCACTGTGAATAGTCTGCTGCTGCAAGAAACTGTTCAAGTGTGGCATTTCATATATTTCATTTACTTATTACTGATGTCGGTCTTCTCTGACTACTGCTACTAGCAATAGTCCAATAGGTACTTTTGAGAAATTTGTACGGTTATTTATTTATGCATTGTTGAATAGCAGAGCTGGTAATGTAATGTACCTAATGGTAAGTTAAAGATTTCGAATAAAATAAAATAAAATATACAAAGTACAAACCAAAATAAATATTTAATGCCTTAGGGATCCTTGACATCCTTGACAAAGTATTGAAGTGCAAATAATTATGTATCTTTTATATACACATTAGTCAAAAAGAATTTCCTATTATTGACTAACAAAATATTTTAGTATAATTTTTAAGGGTCTGAAGCAGCCCATTCAGTAAATTAACAACTAGCAATTAGAAACAGACTATACCATTTAAAAAATTACTGGCTAGAATAGATAGATAAGTTCATCTAAGAGTACTCTCAGTCAGATTAAGCTAAATGATGTATAGAACTTCATTTCATACAAAGTTTTGAGGGTAACTTTTATGAGGTGTATTTCTCAAATAGAAATTAATATAATTCATTATTAATATACCTAATTGCAATCATTATACAGATTGAGTTGTTTGTGAGATGAGAAATCAGTCCCCAGAGCCAGCTGACAGACTACAGTAGCATGATGTTTCAAGGTTTTCCCGTGGCGTCATTCTTATTAACTTCACTCTGTGAAATTCTATAAAAGAGATCTATATGCAAGCAATTAGTTACCAACTAGACACGATCAACCACGCTTCCATGTCACACGAAAAGGCTAATTTAGTTAATAAAAGTCAATAAATCTAAAAATGTGCACCGCCCGTCTGAATGATGGTACGGCATAACAACTTTGGTAATACATCCCTTGTGGGACATGTCACGGTTCAACAAATTTAACGCTATGTCGACAGGTTTCAAGATTAAAAAGTTCTGTCGTATCTTCTTGCTTTGCAATGAAAGTTGAGAAGGCAAGCACACTTATTTACAAGTGTAGGTGCTACTTGTGAGAAAGATGATAAATTGATAAGAATGAAATTAATACTAGAGTGTGGTCTCTTATGCACTATGCACAGAAAGTCAGGTATGTTGTTGTATCGTTGGCAAGACAGTCTTACTTGAAACGGCACTTCGGCTAGTCTGTGTGTATCATAATAAATGCACGGCCAAGTATTTCCGTTGCTGATAGGAATTTCTAGTAACTGTGACCAACAGTCAGAAATAAAGACTAAGAGCCATGATATTAAATTGAGTCTGAATGCTAATACTTCCAAAACATTTCCCGATGCTAATGTCTGTACCTTTATTGATAAAAATTCTAAAAGTAGGTACTTTAAGAAATGGCCTCGCAACATTTTCCAATAAAAAAACCACGTCTAAAAAAATTTGTAAAAACCGCAACGAAAGAACCATATTCCAGTTCCCCCGCTTCCCACATAACACTCGATCGAGTGACACTCCTTCGGCTCCCCGAGCTCTCGTCGAGCCACTCGAAAAGTCTTCACTGATAAATTCTGCCTAATGATTCCGTCTCTCGTCGCTGCCCGAGATTCTTGCCCGGCTGGCCGGTGTCTCACTGAACGGCGAGCGGCGAGCGTTGTCCCCATTGTCAGACGCACGACGGCGGGCGCGTCTTAGGCGTGGGCGGACATGAGCCGTTGGCGGTGACCACAATGGGCGCAGATGTCACGCCCAGCAGGTGACCGCTCTCCATTTCAGAGAGTTCTGGCGCATGTGTGTGGCCAGCCGTGTTACGTTGCCGGCACAGGTAGGGAGTATCGCCGGGTGACGGAGTTTCGCGTCCCTGAGGGCAAGAAGCAGCGGGTTGTTACTTTTCCAAAGTCATAGCGTTCATTAACTTGGCTGTGAACATTATTGTTTGGTCGACGAAAACAACTCAAAATGCATTTTATTTGCTAGCTAAATTTTACCCTAACGGTAGGTAATTGAACAACAATCCATGTAAAGTGGGTGAATCATCAAGAATAAATACCATTACCTCTGCTTATTTCTTGTGAGATATTAAATCCATTAGTCTTGCTTTTACAGTTTTATCTTTTTGCTTCACAGCTTATCTCTAGCACACAAGTCGCAACTTTAGGATAGGTCATCAAACTAATTGTTTGCAACACTCCAAAACATTTATCAGTAACTATAGTGACAGCCAATGTCTTCATTGTTGAAGGACACAAGTTTCTTGTGGAATTTAAAATTCTTATTGCAGAAAAAATATATCGCAAAACCAAATCATTGGCAAATGACGCTGACGAACCAGGCAAATGCACGCGACCATACTTTTAAAGCCAACGAGTCGTAATTATTTGTTTACTTGTGCAAGGCAGGCAAGGTCACATTGCAGGTAGGAAGTGGGATAGCCAGGGAGTGAACGTTTGGATTTTCCACTCATTGGTTCAGGTTTTGTTCTTGGCATACTATCCTTCGTAATCGACTTCGGTTACGCCTTTGTTCTTTCTGAAAAATATCATTCGACACTTGAACGGAGCTTTCGGTTTCCACTGACACAATTAAAATGTGACACTTAAACCAAGCTAAAGTTAACTGTGATTCGGCTGCACTGTGATTCAATTTTAAAAAATGTATTGGATTGCCGATTGGATCTAAGGATTGGAACACAAATAATCAAGAACTGTCCTATAAAGCCCTACCCCTGTCGGATACAAGCTTGTTCTCAAAATCTGGTTCTACTTATAGAAAGAAGTTGTTCCCTCCATGACACGATTACTTTTTCTGACATAATACAATGCAAATTCTCTCAACACCATACCTTTGACCTTAATGAATGTTGCCTTCCCTCTTCTCTTTACTTTGTTACTAATTCAAAAAGATCACATTAGCAGTGTAAGATGAAGCCAACCGTTTCTGTTGAGTCTCACCTGCTTTACAGGCCCGCAGCAGGTGGAGAGATTGCACGGCTTGTCAGTCTTAGGGCAGTCCAATACGCAGTCTTCGCTGGGCGCAGGTTGCTCTCCAATGTTGTCTTCAGGGAATGGGTTTATCTCCACAAACTCTGGCTGGATCGTCGTTGAGTGGATGCCCTCGTTGTGGAAGAACTCTTTCACTTTCTCAGCAATCTTCATATACTCGGACAGGTTTCTACATCTGATAGCAAACAACATGTGTGAGAATTGGAGTGGATGATAAAAAGCAACATTCACTCAATCGTAGAACTTGTAGATTTTAGAATTGTAACTTTTTTGTCACCCAATTTTGTTTCCTGTTAAACATGACGACACTGGCAGGAAGTAAGTATGTGTGTATTTGTAGTCATTAACGAACTTAGAAGGCTATACAAATAAAATCAGGTTGGCAGAAAGAGCAAGTGTGAATAGGGAATCTTCCTAATCAAACATTATACCATACGCATGTTTTTGCTTGCTATATTTCAACAATCAATAACTTGTCAATCCTTTGTTTGGTTCAATTCAATTAATTTGGAATATGTTGTCAATATCCAGAGACATCAGACTGTATTATCAGAATTTTATTGAGTATCAATGGTTTTCTCCTATCAGTTTTTTTTAATTAATTTGGCTTTTTCAGGCTTAAGTCACAAATAGCAAAGCAACTTACCTAATATGAGCAGAAGCGATGATCCTGTCGCCTGCCAGCTGCCACACGTGGAACTCGTGCACGGCCAGAACGCCGTCGACTTCGCTCAAAAGCTTGTGCTGAATTGCATCCACCTGGATATGTGTTGGCACCGTTTGTAACAGAATCAGAGCCGATTCCTGCAGCAGCGGCCACACAGAGTTCAAGATCAGAGCGACGAGAACCAGACTCAGAGCCGGGTCGATGTAGTCGTTGTATTCCCAGTCGGTGAAGTACGCTATCGACGCCGAACAGATGACGATCACGGAGCCGAGGGCGTCAGCAAGCACGTGCAGGAAGACGCCGCGCATGTTCATCTGAGATGAGCCGCCGCCGTTGGCCTCCTTCTCTTTTTTGGTGATCGGCGGCGGCGGCCGGAAAGTCTCGTCATTTTCGTTGTCGTCGGTGGCAACCAGTTGGAGTTGGGTGAGCCGTGTGTGGCTGCGAGAGATTCCGCCGTGCGAGTGGCCGTGGGCACTACCATGCTCTGAAATGCGATCGTAACATTAGTTATGTTTGCGATTCAAGATACTTCGCTAATCAAGTTTGTGTAACACTGTGATAACATAGCAAAATAAAAACAGCCTACCACTGGTTGCCGCTCTGTTAATTAGGTACCTTTTGTTCTTTGGTTCACAACTAGCAAAAATAGCATTAAAACATGATATTTACTAATTTGTATGTAAAAAATGAGAAACAAATTACACTTGGTACTCAGTAAAAGTAAAAGCTTTACAAGTAAACAAACTTCTACCAAAACAATGACTCAAACTTTGTCAAAAGCCACAATTGGTCTAAGAAATTGGTTATTACAGGTTTTGGACTCGTGTCTACTTTATCTAACTTTAGCACTAGTTTTGAAAGAGAAAAGTTTTTAAAGAATTTTTTTAATCACACCCTTCCAAAGTTTCTAGAGCTTGGTTTCTAGAAAACCATCCAACAAAAACTGCATAATAAAGGGACATCCAATTTACTAGAAACATTTGCAGATTGTAGTAGGAATCCAGACATACCGTGGAACAAAAAGAGTCCGATGATGTTGACCAAGAGCCCAAGCACACCGACTGTGATGATGAGGATGTGATTGTGGATCTTCTCGACTTCTATGAATCGTTTGACGGCCTCGACTGTGATTGAGAAACACAGCGCGACGAGGAATACTGCGTTAACCAGCGCGCCCAACACTTCGGCCCGCGCCCAGCCAAATGTGTTCTTGGACCACTTCTTAGGTGACATCTAAACAACACCAAAATTAGGTTAGAGCAAGTTCTTACTCGGGCTTAGATGCAGGTAGAGCAGATTTTGTAACCTGCTAGAAGACCGAATGGAATGGAATCTACAGAATGGAATCTGGTTGGCAAGCTCCTTAACTTTTACTCTGCATTTTTTATAAGAAATTTACGACGTCAACGATATTACATCCAATTATAATTTAATACAATAAAGTTTATAACATAAAATTATGTTTTATTCCAGGTAATTACACATTTACAATCACAGTACCTACAATGTTAATTTAGCCCTGAAGAGTGATTATAAAGTAGCCAACCAGGTGAACCAGATGCACATCCTTGGCCATCTGGGTGTTATGTGGATGGGTCTCACTATTTAGGGGTATGGGAAATTGAGGAAAACGACTAAAATAGCTAAGAGAATTTACAAACTAAAATTTTAAGATATCAGGGATTTTAAAATAATCTTTGCTGTGTAGTTTGGAGAAATCCTTATTTCGGTAGGCATGACCACACAAGACCTATGGGTTTTTTAAAGCATAAATAAAGAGTTGCTTTCTGTTTTTTATTATTAACAACACTATAACCGTCTCAAAAATTGATGCCCAAAGGCGGACTCGGACCCCGATCTCCACCTTTCGCGGGTGTTGCTCTGAACCATTGAGCTATTTGGACACTGGCTTTGTGAGACGATTTTAGTGTATTTGATGAGAATGACAGTTCCCCGAGGACGGTTAGAGTGTTGTTAATAATAAAATACCCCGCACATTGCAAGCGTTTGCAGTTTAAATAACGTTTCATCCTAGTTGCTTTCTGTGTTTACATTGTACCCAGAAGTCAACATGGTATCTTAGGAGGGATTCAAAATTTGCATGATTTACTTGTTTTGCTGTAGGTGTGTAGGTGTCTAGCCTAGGCAAAGATCAAGGCAGTACAAAATCTTATGGGAATGGAGTGTGTCAGTGCTTGTGAGGGATGGGGACAAAACAAAACGCATGCCTACCTATATATGAGAGGGGAAATTTGCTCAGTTACCTTCCCGACATGTGGGTAGCTCATCAATCAACATGGATCAAGAGATGACTTGACATGGATCATATCATATATCTAGTGAGACAACAGCAACAATATTGTCTAGAGGTGATTTTTTTGACAAAAAACAGATTATATCCTATGGATTTAATGGAGAGGTCATAGTTTTCTAAAGTAATGTGTGGAAAATGATAATAGCTAATCAGACTAGAATTACTTAGTCAATTAAAAATATTAACGAGGAGTGTAATGAGTATTTATGAACTATTGATATGTTGAGCATGAAACCTATTTCAACACTTATCTTACATTTATCCTATATTCCTCGTTTATGTAAGCGCAAGCCTTGCCTAGGTACAGGTGCCTGTGTATAGTATTTCATAACCCCGTTGAAATCCGAAACTGGTATCAAAGTGTAAATTGATATGGATGAGTCTAAGAAGTCATTAGTAATAAAAGTCATTAGTATTACAAATTAAGCATATCTCATCTGGAGTTAGCTTACTCACAACTCTTGTACCAGATTATACTCTGGTTACAGAAGAATAGTTGATCACAGTTAGCTGGTAGATTATGATATAATAGCAGACAATGAAAGTCTATCTTCCAAAAATATAATTACCTTGGCTAATTGTTTTCGCCAGTCTCAACAATAAATACAGTTTGTTTTTTTATTATTAACAACACTATAACCGTCTCAAAAATTAATGCCCAAACGCTGACTCGAACCCTGATCTCCACCTTTCGCGGGTGTTGCTCTGAACCATTGAGCTATCTGGACACTGGCTTTTTAAAAAGATTACGATACGATTACGATACGATTACGATTATTATTATATACGATTATTACGATAATCAATTACGATTACGAGACGATACAGCAACGAATCCAACGTCAAATTGGAGTTATTCAAGTTTGACAGGTTGTGACGTGATATAGCGTCACTGGAATCAGAGTGACTGTGAATATTTACAGCCTCATGGTTCTTCTCCTTGAAGAACTGTCATTCTCATCAAATACACTAAAATCGTCTCATTGCAAGCTTTTGCAATTTAAATAAGATTTCATCCTAATACAGTTTGTTTTTCTTCCAGCCGCATTTTTTTTTTTATTAAGAATATTATTTTTCAGTTTAATATTAGTAATGTCAAACAATCAAGAGGATTATTTTTTATCCACTTCAGAAATAGATACACTAAAAATGACTGACATTATTTTTGGATCTCCTGTTTGGATCTCCTTGTGGGTCTCCCCTACCCCACTCTTGACAAGCTGGAATCTGGCTTGGATAGCTTAGTTGGTAGAGCACCCAACCAGCAATTGGAAGGCCCGGGATTCGTATCCCGGTTTGGTCGCACATTTTTCCAGTCTAGCTCCATTTCCAAAATAAGATATGCTTTCCACTTACTATTAATCAACGAGTTAATTTTTACAGCGTTCAGCTCTGTCAAGAGTTTTAAGTTTCGACACCATTTTGCTGCACCATCAGAGCCGGTGTAAGTTAGCGCAGGAACTTTGGAAATTCAGGAGACTAGTAACGCAACAGGTGTATGCAATGCAACAACTGCAAGGTTTTTTAAGTAGCTCCGCGACTTTGCCGGATCAACGCTACTCACCTTAACGGAAAGGAAGGCCACCACGAGGGCGGCCACATCGCTTAACATGTGAAAACTGTCGGCGACTAGCGACATCGAGTTGGTCACGTAGCCGACGACAATCTCCACCATGAAGAAGAACGCCGTCAGCCAGAACATTGAGATCAGGCGACATTTCCGGCCGGTGTAGCGTCCCATTGTGCGAGTCTGCGGGGAAAGAAAAACGCAATGGCGGTCAGTGGGTTACAACTTTAAACAATGGGCTTCATTTGGAGGTCCTGCAACAAGAAATTATTATTTGTGGTTCTATGCTTGGTTAATTCACAATTAAAAAATGTTAAATTAAAGGGTTGAATAATTGAGTTTATAGTCACAGGATTAATATTAACCTTTTTGTTGAACAAATGAGCCGGCAATAAGAGGTAATGCCAACAGAGGATGACACCCGATGGTCTTTTTAACAAACCTCTACAATCAAACAATTACACTCCAAATATCGATACGTGTACATAAATCGTCGAGGTTAGCATAAATAACGAATAATTGCATGCAAACCAGTCTAAAATGTGAGTAATCTGCAAGAAACAACTAAATGAGATTTCTGAATACTCCAAAGATGGCGACTCCACCTAGCAGCATTCTCAATTTCTACCGGTAACCCATTTGGTGGCCATATTTTGCAAATTCAGTTAAGATTAACTCTATGGAAGTATGGCCCAATTGTGCAGAGTGAAAACATTGCCAGAGGGCACACTCTTTCATTTAAATTCTCACTCTTTTTCATTATTTTGGCGATGCAGGTAAAAAATTTGCTTTTGCCTACTTTGTCTCCTAGGTCATGGTTTTGTATGGATAACAGACCATTATTCAGTTGCCCTGAAACACGTAATATTATTTTCAACAAGCCTGCCTTCATTACCCCTGAGAGTGCAGTAAAGAGATAACAGACAGCTTGGAGGAAACATTTTTCTTACGCCCCAGGGATTATTACGATAAATTACCACAGATAAATATATTAATATATTTACAAACTATATCTGAGATATTACTGTTACTATATACTTTTAGCATTGGTGTTATCTTGGTGTCATGACAATACTTTAGTCACGCCCAACAATAAATTTATCCCTTCCTCTTTCTTAATTTTTTTCGACTTTTTCATGATTACTACTAAGACTACCACCTGAAATCCATTATTTCAATTAAAACCAACAGACGTAGTTAATTGATAGAATTCTAGTCTTTTAATTTCACTACATAACTGTAGTATGTAGGTATAGTATCTGTATAATTCATTGTTTATGTTTACGCAATGACATGTTCTATTGGCAGTCTTTGTCATAGCCAGCTAGGAATAGCCA
Organism: Protonemura montana; assembly: GCA_947568835.1. NCBI lineage: Eukaryota > Metazoa > Arthropoda > Insecta > Plecoptera > Nemouridae > Protonemura > Protonemura montana. The sequence goes on along the minus strand of OX387606.1, from coordinate 17,543,441 downwards.
TGGCATGCAAGTGACATATTCAGTGTATTTTGTGACATAATTGATGGCGCAGAGATCTAATCGATCAGAATTCAACACTGTGCATTGCTCAAATTGATTAATTAGAATTGATCAATCAAATATTACAATGGAATGTAAAATGTAAGAAGTAAGAGCCACGATTGTCTATACAAAGTCAAAGCCATCTGATTCCTTTAATGAAAACAATCGGAAACAAATGCGAACAGGGATTTGATAAAGTATCTTTCTTCACAGGCGAAGCTATAAGTAGCTAAAATCCGTATGTAACGCATTTTCTGTCTGCTGTGCAGTTCTAAACTTCAAGTTAGAAGTGCCTTATCTGATGCTTTCTTCGTAAAGAAAGTCCAAAATGCGCGATTTGATTTGATAAGATTGCATTTGCTTTACGATGCTTACCTAGATTTATAGCCCTGAAAATCTAATGGATCCCACGTGAGTGTCTTGATTACGAATCCGGCAGCACTTACGTCGTGCGACGATGTACAAAATTAAAACACGAACGAATTGTGGTAAACTGGGCAACAGAGCTGTTGCCGTTGTATCTGCTTTCGGTAAACGAGTAAACAGACAACTTGAGAGCTCAAGACGACTGGTTTGTTTCTGCTCCAATGTCCAATACAAGAGGCGAGCTCAAGAGATAGTACAGGAAGGATGTGAATTTCAATAACACATACAGGATACTCATCATGGAAAATCTTTACATATATATAACCTGGGGCTGGATATGAACACAACTAGCGAGAATTCTGGTGATTGAATTCCTAAGAATTCAGTTGTATAATCCTGGATGATTGAAATTCCACGAAATTCACCGTCTGACTCAAACTTTCAAGGAAGTTATAACAGGTGATGTTACAGGAATGCTGGGCGAGTGAGGCCGAAGAAAGAAACCGAAGGCTGATGAGTTTTAAAGGCACTGAGAGAATATATTGCCAATTTAAAATTATTTCCTCACTCTTTAAGCGAAATTGATTTCAGTTGCCTTTTCTTGAAGTGATTTGCTAATAATAGCCTTGAAGAATTATTAATTCGCTAGCAGTTGTCACCGATAGTATAGGCAACAAAGAACACAAACATGGTGTGCATGCTTAAAATGCATGTTACATGCTCAAAATACAATTAAGTAATCTATTAAAACACTTTCGTTAGACATCATAAACTGCATGAACTTAGTGATGGAAAGAGATCTTCTGGTTGTTTACATGTACCAGGAAAATCGCAAGAGTAATATAACCTACACTCAACGGTAATATTATACAGGCATGGGAGCCCCCTATGTGACGCATCGTTTCATATCATCAGCACCTATGCGTAACAAACGAAAGTGTTCGTACTGTGCGTACCTACTCCTAAACACGCAAAATGATTAAAACGCATCGATTTTCTACTGGAGTTAAACTTCAATGTCTCTAACTTTTGTACGTTTTATTACGAACCTGATTACTATAAGTACGCCTAAATGCTCGACTATACACGCGCGGAAATGTTATAAATGGAGTAGCACAAATAGCTAATCTTCCTATTGTGTTTTTATCACTTGAACAGATTGTTATCAATGAATCTAGCCATTACCTAGATGTAATCTTGCGAGCGGCAAGAATCTAGGGTGAAACCGCGAGTGGTTATGGAGGCACATAGAAATATTGTGATGGATGATGGATGATCCGATTCAGGTCTACTGGAAAAATTTGCAATGCTGGTTTGTACGTACTGTACGTGGACTCATTTTCTGTATAATTCCATTTTTGAATCCATTGCCAAGTAGAAACTAGCAAGTACCCATGTTAGAAGTTGAAATTAAATCATTAAATTGTGCAAGGTAAGACCCATGGTACCCACATGTAGGTACACATGTTTCAAAACGGGTTTTTGGATCGTAGCAAATTTGTAAATCGTGTCATGCTCATCGACGTGTACATAAAAAAGATAGTGATCATATTCATAGGTACTAAATATTTCGGAACTATTACGAAAGGAAGTCTACGAAAAAAAAAATTAAAACCCGTGATAAAGAGCAAATTGTAAAATTGACATCACCGTCACTTCTGGAAAGATCTAAAATGAGACAAAGGAATTAAATAAGACGTGCAAATTGATTTTGTGCAACGGCACCTCAATGGGAAGAGTAGGTTACGGTAATTAGGAAAAGACGTTACGAAAAAGACGAAACTTAAAAGTTAAATGTACCAAAACAACTGAAATATGATTTACATTAATGTAAAAGTTTGATAGTACATAGTACACGGCACATTTTTTAGGTCTTCTACCCTGAAATTCGCAGCGAAGTTATCGTTGTGATAGTCGTAAACCCATAAAACGTAAACCTGAGATATTATTGGTCTGCAGATGTTTCTTTACCTTGTGAAATTAATCAGTGATGAATATGATGCAAAAGTCGCCGAGTCTCGAGTACACGCCGAAAAGTCACCGTTCTTTGGTAGGAACTTTGGTACTATTGGATTCTTCCAGTGATGGCCTAGCTAGATGACGGAAGGGGTTGGTCTATTACGTTGCTTAAATTTCATGATCCAAACCCGTGGAGACGAAACAATCTTCGTAACACTGAACACGGTAAAGAATAAACTTCTCTTATAAAAACAATTTGCATAGTCTCAGAGGCGATATTGACGAGTTACCCATGAAATGTTCCGTTTCTTCTGACTGACGTTTGCCTAGGATCAAATGCCTCACCGATGGGAGGGGGAATCGAGCTAGACTGCACCACCGCCATCTATAAGCAAAGCAATAAGCTAACGTATTACAGCGCTCGCCTGCACTCGTGCCAGTGGCCGGTAGTAAGGTCTACGGTGAGACATGGTCAACCCCTGCGATTTATTTTGCTACAAAATGACGTAAGTTCAAGTAGTCTGACCAAAGATACCATGAGTCTGACTATGGAGTTATAGGTTCAGAATATAAAGATACTTATTTTTATAGATTGTACAACATTAAAAAAAAGGAATGCCATAGAGGAAAATCGAAAGAGTTTGATTTCCCCCAAAATCTACGCAGTTTGGATTTACAGGGTAACTTACATTTTTTGTTGATGGGACTTTTCGTTGAGCATAGCAAAAAAGGCATCTGTGATGAATGGCACACTCGGATCGCTCACTCAAAAATAGGTGAACCAATTGTTGCATGCAACTGCAACCAATGCAACCATCAAACTACGTAATTGACCCCACGGAGTGCATTTTCTGGTACCATTTTTGTTTCTATAGAATTTCCCCAACAGTTTTCCTCTGGGAGAGTGAATGTCAGATTATTTCTGTCTGAACTCTAAACCTTTCTGCGCCCGTTGCTGAACATTTTTTTTTTCATTGTTGATTCGATCTTACTCTATTTAAATGTTTTATTATTTAGGTTCTATGCTCGGCATAGACATATTTCGTTTGATCATTTGATCAACATCTTTGATCTATACCACAGATGCAGCCATTGCCATCCATATCCGTGCATTCTTATATAATTCATATCTTTTAATCAATTTTATAATTAGCCGCACACATGTAAGTATTAGTCTTTTCAACGCCGGCTTCTTTTTCTAAACTTATCTTATCAGTTGCCACAATTTTTAGTATTTTGCCATAATACAATGTTATCGTGGGTAGAGCAGCGTAAGGCACAAATAGCTTAATAGCTGACATGCCGCTAAACCCCACAATAATAATAATAGAGCAGCATAGATAGTCTTAATGGATTAGTAGGTATCAATTGCTAGTAACCTCTTACAGGTACGCTAACACGTTATTACGTTAAATCGGGTTCGGGTATGCGCATTACTACTACCTTGTTTTCCCCAACAGCCACTGTTGCGTGATTGAGGATTAAGTTAGCTCACCAGTACTTTTTCACGGTTTATTCAAAATCTCCACCCATGCACTGGACGAAATTATATACATTTCCCAACAATTAAAAATAACATGACGCACATAAGGCGCCGTAAAAATACTACCCCCACCCCCACCGCTCCATCCTCGGGAAAAATTTCGGACGAACCAAATTTCTCTACCCATTCGTTTTAGAAGCATTCACGCAATTAAATTAATAACGCTTATCTTAACCTTTCCTTTCAGGGTTATATGGGATGTTTTTATTATCTTGTTATCAGGAGAGAAAATCGAAAGAAGCATAGTTCGGTAATCAGGCCAGATTACCATGTAATTACAAAAAAATAAAAACATATACTTGGATAATAAATTGCTAGCCTGTCACTTGGCTAGCTAGCCACTCGTGGTCTAATTCGGGGAATCCCACTCATTTGTGGAATGCATTGTTAGCCTTACACTTACAGTCTTGGTGCTATTGCGTTGTCAGCAGTCGCTTTAGCAGTGAGGGATTGGCCACAGCGCGATTAGGACAGGCGACATGTAAAAAAGACTTCGTCATCAAAGTTGTATTTAATTTAATTACAAAATAAGTGAAATAGCAATAAATAATATTAGTTGGAAAAATAGACGGAAAATGGAATCTAAAATGGAAACGACATGGGTGAAACAAGCAAGAGATATGCAACAAGAGTTCTACGACAACTTGGGTGATCGCGACTGGGATTGTTTCAAGCCCAGTGAACAAGTTTATCTACTAAAGAACATCGGTTTCGCATTGCATGGTCCTCCGGAAGAAGAGGCTAGTCCAACAAACAAGGAGACGGGATATAACACAAAGCAGTTGAAAGAAATGGAACTGTTATGTAAAAAAATCATGGAAAATGATTGTCATACAGCTATGAAAAAAGATGTAAAAAAAAGTATCATCACATTATTGGAAAGTAAGTGCATAAATAAAGCAACAACGACAGAATATCTCATCCGTGAGTTTCACATTTCTGAAATATGTAATGTAATTGATATATACAATGAAAACAATACCAAAATGATGAAGAAGCTACATTGTGATATCGCTGGCGCTCTTTACTGCATTACAGTGTCAGAAGATACTCTCTTTCATAATTCCTATTCACAAAAAATTCTAGAAGAAGTAAAACCAATATTTGAAGAAATTTCTCAAATTGTTAATCAGTACCATGGCACATTGATGTCAGTGATATTTGTTGTAACACAAGTGGAGCAAAAAAAAACTTTCTACGCCTTGCCCGAGGCAGTCTTCCGTGTACCAAACGACGAGGATGGCGTTGATAAAGTGAGATTCATCGACAGAAACCAGCGCGTTTACCGAGGATGGGATCAGTACCTTGAAGGTAACAAACTCCAGAAAGGACCATACTGCTATCCAGCATCAGGGATATACAACGGGAACGAGAACTACGAAGTCCAAGTTGAGTTTGGTGAGACGCCTGCCAGCAAAGGTATCAACAAAGCATTGACCGCTGGTGATATGGTCAGTACCTTGGTTGGGGTTGGAGCCGGTGTCGTTGGAATTGCAGCGCTTATTCCTGCCATCACTGTTGCTGCACCCATCATGGTAGGCGCAATAATAGGGGGTGCCGTGACTGGAGTGTATGGTGTGGGTCGTGGTATTGAAAACATAGTGGACCGAAGCAAACACGACGAGGACATAGGATTGGACAATGCCGAGGCCCGAAACACATACATCACTATAGCAGGAAGTTCCCTCGGGATTTTTGCAATGGGAGCAACGAGTGCAACGGCCATGCTGGCAAGAGAAGGTCAGGTCTTAGGTGCGGTCGGTCAGTTTGTCGTAAACGCACTACAGATTTCTTCCCTGGGTGTAAACGGGATCGGGATTGGAACAGCAGCATATAATATGCGCCAAAAGTATGTGGAAGGAAATTTGACAACGCTAGATGTCTTGCAATTTTCATCAAATGTTCTTTTCTTCAGTATGTCCGCTGTTAACTTCCGAACGGCCCACACAATTATCACAGAAACACAGCAGGCCACACTGAACGACTTTCGTTCAAATTTGAGGAGTAATCGCCATAGAAAGGGATATGACAAACTAGCACGTAATACGCGCCAAGGCCTTGATACCGTAGAGGCTAATGCTAAGGTCATCAAGAGTATAAATAAAATAAACAACCCAGATGATTTTTTTTCAGGGGTAGTGAGGATTAATAAACATCACAGTCATGGTACCACAAAAATGCGCTTTGGTGATAACGCTGGAAGTGTTTTAATCAACGACGCAGTAAAGGTGGAGCCCACCTCATTTGCAAATATGAACAAAGCAGATCGAATTATTGTTATAGAAGCCACTAGGGATCTTGGTAGAGGCTCTTTGAACAGGCTAGGGTTTGACAACTTTATGATAAAAATTGCAACAAAAAATGGTATAACATTCGACAACAATTTAGTAATAGCCGAATCAAAAGTGTGCCTTGCGTTCGGTGCTAGCTCATTGCAGGAGATTGATGCCAACGAGAAAGGAATGTGTTTCTCTTCTTTGTCGAAAAATGGATTGCTGATTGTCGAGAAGATCATAAGTAACCCTAATGTTACTCGGGAAATTATCAGAGTATCCGTTAAGATATTTGGCAAGATCTGGGAGGGTTCTCTACCTGAAGATTTTGACATTAAAATGGAATTCACTTTAATTTTTATTGTGAAGCAAGTTAAGCTAATGGATGATGCGTATCAGTTGGCACTTAAGGCAGGCATGAACCTACCAAACTTTGATCAAGCAACGTTTGATATCAATTATGGAATCTTGGGAGATAGAATGAAGTACTTCACTCAATGTGTAGAGGTTCTGTACTCGATTACGAAAAACATTTGCGAGGCTAGACAGGAATATGAGACTTTTAAAGCAAGAAGAAAGATGTGAATTGTTTGGAAAAGCATCCAAAAGACTCACAAAATAATTGATGTGAAAAATTTTTTACAAAGAAGCAACCAACACTTTCGTAGCTTTGATTTCTTAAGCACTTCTGAGTTCTGAACTTAGTGCTTTCTTACTTCTGAAAGTAAGCATATCTTACTTTCCAAGTTATGTTAATTATATAATTACTTCTAATCTTTTGAAGCTGTAGTACAGAGCATGGTTTGATGTATAAAGATGATTACTTTATGTCTTAATAAAAACATAAGAAAGAAGCCAATTTTCATTTACCTGCATGCTTATGAATCTACTCCAATGAACAATCTTTGCAGCTGTCTGTATTTATATGATTGAAGTATTTATCATGTAGGCAGTCCATGCCAGTTTTTTACTCGATCGTCAAACAACCGATGCCCAGAACCCACAACAAAGCACCCAGTCAGACAGTCAAACGATCAATTCAAACCAAAAACCTATCTGTCTGTTTCGTGGAAGGAATTTTCAAATCACTTGTTACTACAGTAGAAAATAGGATGGAAATCAATAAAATACACTTATTTTCGTTAGGAAATATCTTTGTTCGAACAAAAAGTAATAACCGGACAATGAACCAACAGGAATGCGATCACATACATGGCGGTTTAACTTCACCGCAGAGAAATTGTTAACAGCATTAAGGCAAATTTGACGTGTAATTAGACAGTGAAAAGCAAAGGTGGGTGCAAATTAAAGACAGTAGCGCACGAATTTCGAAATTCATCTGCTCACATAAATAGACCTTAGCGAAATCTGAGCTACACAAAAAAAAGGACCGCTACCCGTGAGATAAATGGGCAAGCCAGAGTGAAAATAATGAATAAGCTCGACAATCTTCGTTCCCTTGCGATGTCCCGCATATACAAAATGTCTAGCGCATATCAACCCTTTGTTGCCAGCGGCCCGGGCATCTTTGCCTATCCCTCCATGGCACCCTCGGCTGGCTGAGCCCTGCCCTCGCCGTCGCGGTCCTTCTTCTTCGAGCCAGACACGATGTCGTCGATACGCAGCAACAAGATGGCAGTCTCCACAGCTGTCTTGTAAGTCTGCAGCTTGACGGTGAGCGGCTCCCACACACCCAGCTGCTTCATGTCGGCAAGCTCTCCTGTCTCCCCATTGATGCCCCATGTGCTGCCCCCTGGTGGTAGGACAGACATCGATGATGTTACAATCTTTGAGGTCTGTGAGTGGCAAGCTAAGATGTCAAGAGGCTGAATCGACTAGAGGAAAAATCAAGAAAGGATACCTATGCTGGGGAACATGAACATAGATTATATTTTTGAGACACCACACTCTTTAACTCGATTAAAACTCGGGGACTTTGAAGCCCAGAAGTTTTTAGGTCATATTTCTTAAGAACTGATCCCAAATATTTTTTAAATACAATCCCTGATTGTATGACACTTTATTAGAAAATCGATTTTGAAAGTTTAACATGACATTGTCGAGGGAATATAAAAGACAAATCGAAGTTTGACTGACCGGTGGCGTGCTTTGCACGCAGAGCAGTGAGAGTGCGGATTGTGTTGGCACCACAGTTCTGCGCTAGTGTGCGCGGGATGATCTCAAGAGCAGAAGCGACGGCGCGGTACGGCCACTGGGCTACACCCGTCACTGACTTGCCCTTCTCGGCTAGTGCTAGGGAGACCGCCATCTCGGTCGCGCCACCGCCGGGAACCAGACGAGGCTCCAGCAGCACGTTGCGAGCGACATGAAGTGCATCCTGCGGTGGAAAACAGACCGGGGTTGGCGGAAATACAATCGGGCATGACGAGAGGGTTGCCAACGGCCATCAATCGCACTTTTTTGGAGTCGTGTGCCAGTTTTTCAAAGGTGCCTTGCCAGATTTGGTGGCGTGTTTTTGTGGGATGTTTTCAAGTGGAACACTCTTGAGATAGATGTTGAGAAATTCAATCAAGCATCGAAACTTTGAAAAATAAGTGGAAATGTTATGAAATTGCTTAAAACTGCAAAAGGACAATGAGCAGAATGTGAGACAGAAATGTGGAAGTATATTGTAAATGACAGTAGCTTCATTTTTCCTCATTTTTGCCGGTCACAGAATGATGTCTATGCATTTAAAAAGTCAAATAATTAAATGAAAAAAACCAGTATTAGTACCACACAATTGCTTGGTGATTTATATCCACTTAACATCTCTCTTTAAAGCACAACTAAATGTGAGAAAATATCTCCAGTACAGAGCCAAGTGATTCCCTCAGTCTTCAGTCACTAAAGTAATTGGTTCGCCATCACTTCCAAATGAGTAAGTTTGACCTACGCAAACTGCCTCCCTCTAAATCACCCCATGTCTCAACCAACCTGCAGGTTGCGCTCGGTTTCGTTGAGCACGTCCTTGCTGGCGCCACGGAGCAGGATGGTGCACGCCTTGGGGTCCTTACACTCGGTGATGAAGCAGAAGTACTCATCGCCGAGCTTCTTGATCTCAAACAGACCAGCACCGGTGCCGACGTCTTCCTCCTTTAGCTCCTCCGTGCGGTTGACAATGGTTGCACCGCAAGCGCGAGCGATGCGGTTGTTGTCCGACTTGCGCACACGTCGCAGTGCAGTTACGCCTGGGCAGGGGAAACGGGAGGCGTGAGTTTGGCTATCGTCAAATATAAAATATCAATGTCGAAGAACTTTGAAGTATCCAACTGTATACAAACATAAAATCAAACAAGGAGAGATGAGGATGTACTACTTTACTTATGTATGTCATCGTTAACTTTGAAACGAAGGGAAAAACTGGTGAGCTTAAGCTGTAAGCCTGTAAGGACAAATCATTTTCCACTTTTGACACACTTGGTACAAACAAAACTAAGCCGGGGATAAGATCACATATTGATCGTTTCTACTGACCAGCCTTGATCAGGAAATGCTGGGCAAGATCGGAGACACCCTTCTCAGTGAAGACAATGTCAGGCTTGACGGCGATCACCTCTGCACACACTTTCTCGATGTTCTCCTCTTCAAGCTGCAGGATTCGAGTGAAATCAGCTTCTTTCATGATCTCCACGTTTGTCTGGCTCTCTCCTAAAAAACAAAACAAACATTGGGAATTGGTTAATAACCTTTCATAGCCTAAAAAGTTTCAAAAAATACAAACGATGAAGAGCCTGAAGGTAAAACCACAGGTAAAACCATTATACTCTGAACAGCGAGACAAAATACTTTTCTGGCTGAGGCGTCACCTGTTCTAGGGTTATATGCAGCCCAACTGTTGTCAATAATTACTTAACAAATCGTTTCTGGCGCTATCAAGCAATTTCAAACAAACTGTCTTGCCAGGACGGTTTTTTTTAAAGCTATTAAAATAATTGTTCTACATATTTTAGCAATCTTAGGAATTTTGCAAATTTTCAATTTTCAAATCCCACCACTACGATGAAGATTAAATTTTCATTCAATAGTTGGTAGCAATAATGAGGGGGGGGGGGGGGGGGGGGGGGCAGGGCAGTCTTCGGGCTGGTACATTCTCTCACAGACATTGACTGTAAAAGAAAAACTGACCTGCATTCTGCTTCGAGTGGGATACATAATTTGAAGAAAGAAAAAGACAATTTTGGTGAATTTTGGCTCTTGAAGTTGCAGCCTAATTGACTAAGGCTGTCTGCTCCTTCACATGAGGAAATATGGGAAAGAAGGGGTGAAAAAAAAGACTCATGGCAATTAAAGATTAACTGATCCGGAAGGGGTGAGCTTATTATTTACTCCCTGCTATAATACATGAATGTGATGCAATAGTCTCTTAAAAGAGATAGAATGGACATGGTAATATTTAAAACACTTACCTTTCTTGTATTCAAGCGGGCAATCGAGCAGGACAATACGTGGGTTCTTAATGTAGCGCCGCATTTTCGGGTGGGTAACGTCCTTGTTGACCATTACACCGCGGAGCACCTGCGAATCTTCGATGCTACCCCCAGGGATCTGCAGGCACCCAATGAACAGATTAAAAAATATTCACTTTTGACCCGGATAATGGAATTTGTCTGCGCCGACAAACGTGACTAACCTTCTCGACTTTAGCGTAGCGCTTGATGTCAATTTCTCTACGACCGTTTTCCTCCAGCATGACCGTCTCGACAGCCTCCAGGGCAATTTTGCAAGCCAGCTCGGACCAACGGCCAATGAATTTTGTGCCCACGCACGACTTGACGACCTAAATGATGAAAGAGTATTAATTCAAAGGATGTTTCATCCAAAAATCTGGTAGTCGCATGGCCGTTGAGGAATGGTGACAATCTTTGGTAACATTGGATTCTCTTTAGAGTAGTTGTCTAACCTCTTTGTGGCCAAGGGGAATTAAGTTACCATAAAAGACCATCTCATATCATATGGGCCCAGGGTCGACTGTGAGTAACAGAACAGTGAAGCAAACTACAAATAGGTAAATTCTCAAAATTGGGATGTAGTAAATAATCTCTGCCCAACATACCTCTAGAACTTTCGAGCGATCGTTACGGTCTAATGAGATGCTGACTTTGTCTTGCAGGATTGTAACTGCATCTTCCAAGGCTTGTCGATAGGCTTGAATGATTAGAGTGGGGTGCATCTGTTGTTCGAGGAACTGCTCTGCAATCCCCAACATTTCACCCGCCAGAACGATGACAGAGGTGGTACCTAGCAAATTAAAACAAAGGTGAAAAATGGAACAAAACATGAAATCTCCATACTAATTTGTGTGTCCGTTGCAAATCAATTGATATCTTAAAAAAAAATGGTCTGTGAAAAGATGGTATTTTTCAAGTGCATCTAATTCATTATAAGTATCAAGTTAAAAAGTGTCAATTACAATCTAGATTTATTTTGATAATGTATTACCATCTCCAACCTCCTCATCTTGGGTTCGGGCAATTTCGATCATTGATTTTCCAGCTGGATGCTGAACTGTGATCTCTCGGAGGATTGCATTTCCATCATTGGTCATAACGATTCCGCCCATAGGGTCCATCAACATCTTCAACATCGCCTGTGGTCCAAGGCATGTTCGAATAACATCAGCAATGGCCTGAAATTGATTAAAAAAGATAAATAATCTTTTGTTGTTCGATCACTATGAAGCCTTATATGGGAACAATACTCCCACACCCTCAATCGAAAGAGCCTGTTATTTCAAGGCTGCACAAAGAAAGAATATAGGTTAGGGTATTTAGTTTGCTGTTTAAAGGCAGATAATGTAGCAACGGGCTGTTTTCACTGAACATGCTATATATATAATCAAATATAACGAGCTCCAGCCTACCAATTTTCAAAGCCTAAACTACTATATATGGTCAAAGAAGAAACCTCGTGGTGTTAGGCATACCTTTCCTGCGTTGATGTTCTCCAGCTGCACTTTTCGGCCCGACTCCCGCTTGGTGTTCTGGCCTAGGAACAAAGATATCAGTCAAAAAAAATGCCTCAACTCATTTGCCAGCGATTTTGAACGAAAATTATTCTATTTAAGACATACTTAGCACTAAAATCGGGGCTGATCCTCCTCCGTACATCGTGATCGGTTTTGTTGAACAAGATGTGGGTAGACTGACTCAACTCAACGCCTAGAATGACGACACAGCTCCGTTCTGATTGGTGGAAGGGGTGAAGCCATTTTGAAATTCTAAATACAAAGTTTCGGTGCCAAACGTTCAAATATTAACGTCAGTTAAACTTACACCAGTGCAATCATGTCATTAGAGAGCACAAGTGCAACAATTGCGTTATTTGACTCGTTTGATTAAATAAGTGATTAGGTTGGTTGATTGATTGAAGTGGATATGCAGAGATTTGTTTTGGCTTAAATGTCAATAAAATAGTTCAACAGATTTGACAACAGAAAATAAGGTAAGCCGATGCAATATTATTTGACCCTTATTCACGTTACCCTATAGTCAAGAGAACCACATTGTTTCATCTTTCACCACAGAGTTATTTAAAAATCTGTTTCCTAACTGTAAGCTCTTCAAATTCAGTGATTTCATAACTATATGCAATCTTTTGCAACTTTCCTTTTAAACATGTTCATGTTCTTGGGGTCCAAATTGATCGAAAGATTTGTGGTGTTCAACGACGCACTTTTTTTCCGACGGTTTCTGCCTGGCACTGATCTAACTGCGGTGGTGAATGAGTGGGTGATGATGAGGATGACGACGATGAATCTATAACAGTAGCCTAGTAAGGTGGAAGAAAAACCCGGTGCCGGCATGCAGACTGAAGAGCAACTAAGGGATCACGAAGTAACCCAATGGCAGTATATGGCAACTCGAACCATAGTATTTCTCAACTTCGCGGCGCCATGCCGCGAAGTTGAGAAGCTGTTTTACTGACGTCATAATTTCCAAACAGAACTTGTCATGAGCATGATGGTCACTCAGTACCTAATACCTAACCCCGCGCATTGTTGCTTAACTTCTCGAGCTTAAAATTTGTATCTTTCTCGTCGGAGCAGCTTTGAAATCTTGAGGACCGGGGTTCAATGCCCACAGCCCTGTCCCCCAAAAGGACAAAAAACATTTTGAAGAAAAATGTTGCAAGATATTAAATAATGCCGCCGACATCGAGTGAAATTAATCAGCGTAAACGCTTAGATTTTGCATTATTATTTTAATTAATAAAAACAATCGCATGTTAGAAAACAGTTAGCCGAGAAAATTTCCCACCGTTTCTTTCTCTCTTTCTTGCCGAGCGCGGAGTCGCGCACGATCGGCTCCGTTCGGCTAGCGCCGTGCTATTGATCGGGGGTGTTAAATCGAGCCACCAGAGGCGCCAGTGGTGCGAGCGGGTGTGATGCAGGCAGCCGACGACGCAGGGGCTGGGAAATTTTGAACCAAACGCAAGGAGAACGCTGCTGCGTTTAACAGGATGACAAACTCACTGCTAACGGCCGTCGATTGTGTGTAGATTTTTTTTCAAAATTTAAACCGTTGTTTGTTTTTATTATTTTGTAAATAGAATAGTAATCGGTAAAGAAACGCACTCGGTGAAAATATTTGTGATTGCTTTTGCTACTATTGATAAAAATAAGAAGACTAAAAAGGAAGTACAATTGGGACTGTCGAACCACCACTGCGCCAAGTTTCGTTTTTATCCCTTAGGTAAGTGGAGTTTATTATCTAAGATTTAATACTGCAAGCGACGAAAAGAATCGGCGATTCAAACGTTGGAATACGCTAAGGGGTAAATTGAATTTCAAGAAACTTGACAGTAAATGTGTGACAAGAGGGATTTAGTGTACTCAAGATATTGCCCTACTTTTTCACTGTTTTCAAATTCAATTCGACTCGTAATTGTCGGAATCGACCAGAACAAAATCCAATAATGAAAAAAAATTCTATTCCCTCAATTTTTTACGAAATAGCTAATCCATTTTTAACAATGCCGCATCAAACAAATGCTTCTAAATATTTATGTTTACAAGTTTTGCTAGCAAATCCGTAGCTCGGTTCACAAATACTTTTTTTTTTTTTTTTTTTTAATTATAGTAAGTGTCATATAGTTGCAATTACATCCATTCAATGAAAATACAAAGAAAAAGTATGCACATATTCATACGTTTTGCCAGCACAGGAATTTTCCCTTGCGCTTGACTAAGCAATAAACCGATAAAAACGAAGCAAAAAGCCATCACGCAAGTCGGGCGCATGGTGTTCTTCTTCAGGTCAATTCACGAAAATCAAGCAGCAGGAGCCGCAAGGCACGCTATCCCTCCCCAAACCCCTTAATTCGAGCATAAATGCGTAAATTTGTTTGCGTTAGATGCCATTATTATTTGAAAATGACAGCCAAATGACAGCCTCTTTATTATGCGGTTTATTACAGAGCTCTGGCAAAATAGAATCCATCTAAAAGGTCACTTAATGAAAGGCAAGCATACGAGTCGAGAAGGTATCGTGGATTTTCGTTGATTGTCATTTGAGACCGCGTCATAGGCTTCTAGCTCGAGTCATTTCGTGCCTGCAAATATCAATAATTACATAGAGACATGAATGCCGGCGAACTACAAATAGAGTGACTGTTTACTGGCGTATTCAAGACGTTGTTAGGATATAGATTGCGCAATTCTGTTGGGTTTATCGCGTTATTCGCGAGGCTGTATATATGCGCGAGGCGGGGGGGTTGCTTTTCATTCATAGGAACGCGGTCCAGGCTGCGAATCCTGCTGCGATTGCCGCGGTTATCATTGGATGAGGGTGTGGGCGGACACAATGAAAACGTGGTGTACCATACAAATTAAGGTCAAGAAGGGAGAATATGCAAGTGCTTTTAATAATTCGATTAGATTTTTTTTATTGTTTTTTTTTGAAGTGGTGAATATTTGGTTTGGGAAAGTTTTGGTTGTTGAAAGTACTGATCGTGAAAATGTTCATTTTAAACTTTCTCACTGGTCAAAGTTTATGAAAAAGTTAGGAAAAGAAAATGTGACTACGAAAAACATTGAAAGAATCGAAGTAATCAAGGACCAGTTTTGCAATGTCTAGTTAAAAAGATAACTGCCCGTTAAAGACTCATCTCTATGGCCACAGCCAATGAGAAACCTACTTCTTCAACTTACCTCCCGGTTGCTCACCTGACTGTAAATTCTGAAACTGGCCTTCACAAAGGTATGCATCACTTAAACTGGTTCTTATCAGTTCTTTCTTCATTATGAATAAACTGAGATTGAGGACGTGAATCGAATGCGTTTTGACGATCGTTATTTGTGAGTTAGTCTCCGGGCTCCTGCGAGGACGTGTCTGTTAGTCTAACATTGGCTTGAGGACAAGGCGCATCGACGGGGCATGTCAATTCGGTCATCCACCTGAAGTCTTACCGGGCACCGATGTTAAAATAATACTAAGAGACGCGCTAAATACGGGGCGATCAAAGAGGAGCTGTAATGGCTAAATTAGTGTGATTTGTCACAAGGGAAATCTTGTCTGTTAGGTAATAAGCTTTGACTGACACCATCATTTATACTGATTGATCCCGAAGCTTTGAAATATATCTTATTTTCAGTTAAAGTTTTGCTGTTTGATGTTTTAGGGCCAAACCGAACGCTAGATTTTTAACTGGAAGTAGTTCAGCTTCAGTAATTCACTAAAGAAGTATCCGATTTTCTGTGACCATGGAGATGAGTTTTTAATTGGCCGTTATTTTTTAATGTTAGGTTGATGCTTGTACTTGCGGTAAGTGGATTCTCTCGCCAAAATTAACTTCTGTGGATCTATGACAAATAACATTGATCTATTTGGGCTGATTCAGGATGAAATAAACAAATAAAAATATAAATAAATAATTAAATAAATAAACAAAGACATAAATGATAGGAGTTTGGTGCTTAGCTAAAGTTATTGCTGCAAGGTTTTTAGGAACAGTTTTCTCATATGAGACAAAGAAATTTATAGATCGGTAAAATATTTTTCTGTATTTGAACTTTTAGACACAACTGTCAGCAATTTTGTGATACAAAAGCAGGACATGGGATGTCACAACTGGTGATCGAATACAAAATCATTCGTGAGGCATGGCTAGCTGAATCTGTCGCGGCCAGAAAGCATGTCTACTGCGGTCATCAAAAACGTTATAATTTAATCAACTCGACATGGGATGGACCGGTTCGTTTCGTCAAACGTCCCGCACAGATCCCATTCTTCAGCCTAGATTTAGCATTCACTGTATGAGATTAGATGTAAGCTTCGTCATGTTCTTCAGCTACAGGCATTGCAATTGACCGACCAATAATGTCTTCTCAATACACCTGGAAGAAGAAGTAGATTAGCCAGGGCTTTAACCGTATTACAACACTCTAATCACGAACTGTCGCATCGAATGCACCAGTTAAACATTTACTTCTTACCTGCAGGCAATTATCTGAAATCAATATCAATACATTTTTAATACGTTTTAAATTAATCACGAGAAAGCAACAGGAACTGGAAAAGAACGGAGAGTGCACTTGTGTTCTTGTCGCAATTCTATGCTATTACAGTACAACGGTTGCATGAACTGTGTCAAAAATTAGTGCAAGAATAAACAGTTTTCGCTGTAGTATTCTATTTGGTATATTACCTACCTATATTGACGGTGACTGGATTATGATTTTGAGTAAATCTTGCTCAGAACTTTTCACTGATACGTTTTACTCTTTAGAATGCGCTAAACTTGTACTGCATATATTTCATTAGAAACACCATTTTCAAAGCCCTCTGTATGAAAATGGATCAAGATAGCTGTGAAATTGGTGTTTTTAATAAAACAGAGCTTACATTTTGATGCATGTTATCTTAAACGACGCAATTGGTTTCCAATAGTAATCGAATTTTCCGACAATGAGGTAAGTACGCAGTCCTTTCAGGTTTCAGCAGCACTTTTCTGCCAACAAGGACAGTAACCGATTATCACTAGAGTTCTCAGATTCGGCACAAGCTCAGAATAATAAAATTATTGGAACAAAACCTGATGCTAAACATCCGTTTACCGGGTAAAATTTTGTCGCAATTGGCCTCTGCACCTAGAGCAGTGTCCTTGGTTCGAGCCTAGGTGCATCGATCGAAGAGGCATGGCGCGGCGCGGCGCGGTAGCTCTATACCGTGATGCCCAAGCAAAGAGGGCCTCGGTGCCCTGAGAGTGGCCGACGTCGCGCAGGGACGCCATATCTAGCACACAAACCACTCCTATGCTCGAAATGTACAACACTTTTGTCTTAACGGGGTCACTCCGTAGACTCGTCCAATGTTATTAGGGTCTTGAAGATAAATAAATCATCAAAATATCATCATAATTACAAAGTACCTACTCTGCCCATTGCAAGTAATTACATTTAAAATTTAAAATTTAAAATTTCACCTCTTGTTTTGATCGCAGTCCAGTTTTGAGTACTTCCAAGTTTTCCAAGCAAGTTTTCCACGGGAAATCATTTGTACGACCATTGGTACGACATATGGGACAAAGAGTTTTCAATGGAAAACTGATATATTTTAAATTACATTCACTGAATGCGTGTGACATGCGTGTGAACTGCGTGTGACATAGAGAGTGTGATTGTATAAAATAAAAAAAAATGATCTGTGCAAAAAAAATACAACGATGATTTCAGTTTTGAGATTTTTTAAAATGTAAATGATAACCAGAACAGTAACCACCCCGGTAATCAATCAAACAGTTAGTTAAATTATACTAGTATTGTCGTTGTTTTTCAACCTATCAAATTGGTACAAAGTGTAGTTGTGCGCTCTCTGGCGGTGCCATAGCGCTCCAGAACCACAGTTTAGCCCCTTCGCCACCCCAACTCGACTGGCAGCATGCAAGCCATGAGGAAACTGAACAAAAAAAAACTCGCTAATAACCCTGAAACCTGTGTTACTCTATGTGCACGCAACAAAGTAGAATAGCATTATTCCATGTGTGGAAGTTATACACCAGCACGTTTATAGAGTACATGTGAATGTGTGTGTGTGTTGTGTGTGTGGAGGGAAAGAGTGCGACGCCATTTTATGCTGCTTTGAAAGGGTGGATTAAAATGGACACATTGAAAAGGTTGACTTTTGTGTACATTGAAGGTTTGATTTTTTTCGTGCATGTAAGGTTGTTTGTTGGATATGAAATGAAGTTAAAAATAGGATGGATCATTAGGCGGATCAAAGTAGGTTTTAACTGCCACAGGTTATTCGAACTTGTTCCATGAATTTTGTATAAATAAAATTGGAGAAAATAATCTCGCTTTTGAGCTGAAACTTTCTACGGGTTCGTTTCAACAAAATGCACCACATTAATTATTTTTCTTTTGCACAAAAATATACAGGCAAACAAGTTTTTCATAAAATGGACAAGAAATTTAAAAACAAATTTAATTTTAAGTGGGTTGCATATTCTTTTTTCCGTCTTTCAGCAAGCAAAGTTTGACTTCTTCGGAAACTTTACCTTAATTTCTAAGCGAAGCATAATGTGAGAATACAGTGAGGGCATGCCCAAGAAGTGTACACGATCTTCAGTTTTCGTTCCTCTGGTTTACCGTCGCGAGTAGTTGCGTACAGCGGAAGAAGCAATGCTTGATTATCAAATTAATCACGTAGGTACAACCATTGAGTTTATTGGTAAAGTCAGAGAGCAAGCGTTATCGATAAAATTTCTGATGAGCAAACGATCCGGCAACACGTGGTAACGGTAGGTGCTTGCGGCCGTTGTTTTTAAAACACCGCTATAATTAAATAATTTCGACTAAATGTATTGATAGATGTATATAGATATTAGAGGTTCGCATTAACAAAGATTATTTGAGGGTAAACCTGTCTCAATGCGAGTAATCTGGGAGAAATAACGAAATGAAATATCTTAACATATAAAACATCAATAACTCCACCTAGTATCATTCTCCATTTTTGTAGGTGGAGCAGTCACTTGGCGGTTTAACATTAGCGCTGATCCTCTGATAATACTTAAGAACTCAATGGTTCTACTGGTTTACCAACGTATGTAGTTGCGTATAGCGGAATGTGCAATGTTTAATTATCATATTTATCTCGCAGGTAAAACATTAACCACCCTCACGGCGTTTCGTTTTAATGTTCACACCAGGCTCCCAATGAATATCTCCAGAATTCGAGCGGCAGTTTCCCTTGTAATTGTCAGCCTTTCAACATTGCCGCGAATATTGTGGACCCGCCAAATCGACCGGTGATCTCGCGATAATTGTCGTTAAACCATCGTTAAACAGCGTTGCAAAGCTCTGCGCAAATTCAGCCCCGCTGACTAATCTTATTGAGCTCTGTATGGCTCAGATATTTTGACATTGAATTTGGCACATCCATCCGCGCGAGTTTGTAAACCAGCTTTGTGAATTTGATGCTGATTCATATTGTATGGTGCTATTGTTTGGATTACACAATGTTCTATAATTATTTTAGGTACGTGTATTGTGGGTTTGTTCTCATTTAAATTGTGGGACAAACATGGAGAGGACTTCTACCAATAAGCTTTGAATCTAATAATTGTATACCTGTGTCTTTACAATCTCAGCCGACATTCTCTTGACATTCATGCTGAGAATGTCACCATGCCGAGTCGAAAGAATTGTTCTTCACTTCCATTTGCCGATTTTTAACCTGGGAATTGGGAATGCGGATCAGTATACTAGATATAAAATCATCTAGCTACAGACCAAATTTTGACAATCGACAATGGCCAAACTGTTTAAGTTAAAATGCTTATTTTGAAGTATTTTGTTGGAAGAACAGTTTTAAAAAAGAAACAATTCCTCCATTTTCTTATATATTTTTATAATATACATTTTCTTTCAGTGCTAAAATCTTTTCAATCGTTTCTCTACAACATACTAATTTATTTACATGCTTATCACTTGAGGTGAGATCAATATTTTGTCTGCAAAATTTGGTCCTGTTCTTAAATTTTTCTTTAAAAACTGGATTGTTTAACCAGTAAAAAAGTATAGTTAAATATCTATCAGCCATTCACTGCAGTTCTACAAAAAGTGCAAAGAAAAAAAAAGTCATATTTCTGGTTCTGCATTGAATAGTGTAGGTACCTACCTATGGTTTGTTTGATATTGGAACGCTACGTTTCTAGAAATTATAGGAAATATATTCAAATGGTGCATTCATAAGAAAATATAAATAAGTAGCGGTATATTGTGTACGCATTTCACTACATCTGGCTGTTTGATAAAAACTAGAAAATAAATTGAGTCATAGGTAGAAATAATAGCAAATATTGATAACTCAAAAAGAAAACAATACCACAATTTTCCTCGGGTGGTTTGAGCCCGAGGCGTGACAGCTGGGGACTTGGATTCGATTCCTCAAATGGGCATGTCTTGCAGGAGGAAATTGTGTACAAAATAATAACATTAAAATCAATAAAGATCTCTTGTAGCTACTTTTAGGTAATCCAGCAATGTAACTCGCCAACTGGCATCGAAATGAGTGTTTTCTTGAGATTTCTTGGCATTATTTGATGGCCATAAAGGTTTTGGAAGTATAACTAAAATGTAAACTTCAGTTTTCACCCCTAAGTGCATTCAGATAGTGAAGTAAGAAAAACTCTAAAAGCGAGAACTAACAATTGAGAAACATGCGGAAGATCAGAAAATTGAAAGCAAAGATTTTTAAATCCACTCTCACGCCAAAGACATTCAAGCACCAGTTTTAAAACTATTTTTCCAACACCTAACTCTTGAACATAGAGCCGTTTGTCAAAAAATAGAGAAACATAAATTAATCATCGCAAGACAGTCGCGTCCCACTTCGCTATCATTCCTCGGATGGAGGCGCCGAGTCTAGCCCCCGGTTTTTCGGCCCCTTACGTGCCCAATCGATTGTGAAGCAGCGTACTCGGCGCCTCTTCATGCCCTACAATATATTCCCATAAATACACATTTTTTTTCAACTCTTCACATTCATCCCGATCTTTTGTGGAGTTGTGTGTTAGCCAAAAAGAGTGTGGTGCTGTGGCAGGCCTACAGCCGAGCTGGCCCGTGTGCATTGATCTGGGTAATGTATACAGTGATGTCAGCGGTGGGATACGTGAGCGGCCCCGACGGATGTACGCCTCAAGAAAATGTAAGGTACCTTGCGCGCGGTTTTAAATGTCACACTCCAGCTTTAAAAGTTCGACGTGTAGGCTAATTTACTTGCTCCTTGGCGAGCCTAAACGTCATCGTAAAGTTCTTGCCAGAAAACTTTTACATTTTCTACGTCGATAAATTTAAATGAATGCACCTTGATGCTGAAATGAATTTTCCCCCAAAAAAACTAAGGTTTTCCGTTTATTATATTTATTTTATTCTCTTGACTTGTAAGCGTGTGGGAGGACTTGAATAATAATTAAGATTTGCGCCTATGATATGTCAAGGGGGAGGTTGAAAGGAGTGGGCGCTCAAGGGGCTGCATTCGCTGTTCTAGATCTTTCTTTCGCGGGTTCCGCGAAACAGCACGTTTTTCCCGATTGCTAATAAAAATACTACAACTCCAGCATTGTCATCTCATGCTAGAAAATAGTTTCAAATTATTCTTGAAAACCACGAGAGGGAATGAAAAAAAAAATCTTGAAGATGACACATGAATAAGTTATAATATTGTTCGAAGCCACAAATATCATGTTTAGTAAATTGCGGATTGTAGAAAGCAGAATATTCTGCTGCATACTTGAGCTCGGTTTTCGTGGAAAACGGGCCTGCAATGTTAATGGCAGATATACCTGCGGTTCCGTGAAACCAGTGAAATATGACTGAAGCCAAGGATTTGAAGGCGTCTGCAAGTATTTACTTGCCCCATTTATAAGCGGGAAAATAAAATTACACAAGAAAAATTAATCGTGCCTCTGTTTTGCGACAAAGATATTTTTTTTCCATGTTGAGAAAACAATTTTCTCATCGTATTTGGTAGAGTAATTGTTGCGAAACAAATCAAACATTTATTCAAGCATCACACTATAGGTAATATCGAAAACGAAAACGAAAAGGAACACTTAACATGGTCAATAAAAAGTAATTAGCTAATACACCCAGAAAATTGTATAAACACAGGGTGGCCAATCAAGTGTCTCGGTCCCTTCCTAACCCTGCTACTATATCCCATCTATCCTGTCTATCCCAACTAAATACAAACTGTCGGGAACGCGCGCCAGCAGAGTTGCCCGTGGCAACCATTTTCCGCAATTCAGGACTGTGACGTCACCGCCGGGTTCCGATATCATGTTCACCCATAATACCATGCGCGCAGGGGCACGAGCCATTCCAATGTGAAAATGGCGTCGGCTATGTTCGCTACGAAGTGAACTCTCTCCGCAGAGGCGGACGGAAAAGACGATTTCGACAAAAGTGACTCGCGCAAAAACCGACCAATTATTAATACTATTTTCATCACAGTTGTTTCGTTGTACTGTTAAGTTTCCCAAGTTTTAGCCGTGTGATTGTGTGTGTGTGTGAGTGTTAGTGGTTTGTTTTTTTGCTGTGCTCCGTGGAACGCCGTCGCTTTTCGTATACTCGTCTGCGGAGGTTTTCCGAGTGGGTCGATACCAGCCCTCCATAACCAGGCTTACCATTTCAACTGGGAACACAACTCTCTTGGATAAGGACGCCAAAAACGCTTGATCCAGTAAGCATACGATGACGGCAAACCTTGGTGGTTTGCAATAAATGCAAGATACAGTTGTTGTAAGGCTCAAAAATATCGATAAGACTGTAAAAATAAAATAAAAATAGGGTAGGGGTTTTTATTTCCTTTCCACGACGCCACGAAACGACACATTTTCTTGACCTCAATACGAGAAGAAAAGCCAGCGGTTTGTTGTAGACAATTATGGAGCTTTCTCGTCGGGAATCGTTGTTTGCTTTGTGGGAGATAGGCTGCAGGGGACAAGTTGAGAGGTGTCTGCTTATATGGACAGGCGGGAGGGTAGAGGTTATAGCGAGGGCTGTCAAAGAGCGGTGCCTCGGTAATGAGGGACAGGTGGCCTAGTTGTTGATGTCGAAAAGATTGAAAATATTTTCGTCTTACTATTCTAGGTTTTGTGGATTTGTGACGTGCGGTTTAAATGAGTTTGAAACAACGAAAGAAGTTGTCATGGAACGAGGAATGTTCGTGCCGTTTTGAGTGCCAATATTGGGTCAAAAGAGAGCGCCTGTATTAAAGTTGAGACATGGTTTATCAAAAGTATTAAACATACAACTTTATATAAAAATAAAGTAAGGAAAAATTGATAACCGTGTTTCTTGAACGCCGCATGTTGTCATTTTTGATCATAATTTAAACACTTAAATATCCCACTGAACAGAAAACGTCTTCAGAACCGTGGAAACCAAAATACTGCTTTTTTTTCGCCTTTAAGCTTTGTTTCTCAAGCGAAAATAACTTCCGTTCACCGTTTGCTTCACGTTGCTTTAGCAAGTTGGGAAGGCTACCAACTTGGCACCTCCACCGTATATGACAAAATACCAAATTATTTCAAGACCAAAACCGATAACGTAACTGACGTCGTGAAACCTAGGTTCTATCTATATAAAAGAACACATTTATTGATAAATGCACCGATCAAGTGAATTAGGCTCGTTTGTGCCCAATATCATGCAAATATTGGTTCAGGAAGTATGTTCTAGGAATAGGTCACACATTGTGAAATAAAGCCATATCTTGAAATATAGCTTAACTCAATAAATAAGATGGTCTCGTATTAATGGGAGTTAAAATTGTCAGCTATATAAACGTATTATATAGCCACAAACTTTACATCAAACAATTGGAATAATATGGATAATCCATTTTTAATGAATATCTATCATAAATATAGTATCGGAAATTCCAAATTATTTTGATGGACTACAAAATACATCCATTATGCCCCGATACCGATAGGTCGTATATAATTGTTTGCCTGCTAACCATGAGTCGTCTCGCTTCCGCCAATATTTAGGATCAATATTTCGATGAGTGCGATGGGACTTTGCCTGGCGTGTTTTCCCGTCCATTTGCCCACCGAATAATTTGCATAATGATTCCCTGTACCTAGGGGAATATACAAAATACTTCCACCCAAGTATATGGAATACTAGTTTTCCAGCCAGCTACGAGCTCTGTATTCTCCAAACAATGAGGTAAAAAAAGCAACACAAAATACTGTTTGCTGTAAAATATCTGTTCACGTTCTAACTTGGCAATGAGCAAGGTTATGAGCCCGTGAAATCTATGAACAAGAAGTGTAGACTTGAATAAGAAAAATATGACGTGCACTGTTTCAATAGGAAGTGACGGGCGAGGATAACACACTGAAAAAATGTATAATTTTTATGAAAATAATGCGAAGCTACAGAGTATTGAGAGTTTCAATTTTTGAAAGATAATATGCCTTGGAGAAACCTGTAGATTGTTTTGTGTTTGAGCTTGTGAATTATTGTAAAAAAAAATTCAAAAAAAAAAATGAATGATTTTGACTAGCAAAAATCTGCCATAGAGTTTGCCTTTGTGGAGTTAATTGATTTTTGAGCTAATGGAATCAATTAACTTCTGAAATATACACCAACACACCGGCTGCATATTGCAACAAATCGAGTGAATAAATACTAGCTTTAGCGTAGGTATTGTCTATATTAATATGAACACGCCGCTTCGAACAATTGTAATAATTGGATATTATATTCCAGTAGCTGATCCTTTACATAAACACACCAGTTTTATTTCGTTCCTTTAGGTTTAATGTAATACAAATTCTGTACAGTTGTATTTAGAATTCAGAATAATTTGTGTCCTCAGGAGGAGTTTTTATTTCGTGACTTAGATTTTGTTTCGTTATCGATGACTAAAAGTCATGGCGCTACGTGTTCCTAAAATCAAGAGCCTAGCCAAATCGAACAAAATCGAATTTTACCGCCATTTTAGACATCTGTAAAGTTAGAATTTTTTTAATTGTATTTTTTAATTTAAATTTGTAGTAGATTCATGCAAAACTCAACTCATGCAAGATTTTGAATAATAAACTAACTTCATAATGACGTTAAACTGTGACACCTACTATCAAGCACGTAACGCAACGGTACACGTTTTCCAGAATTGCAAATTGGTTCAGTTTGGGCGTGAGCTTTCAAATTAAATATCGGCTTACAAAACAATTTTTGTACCGGCAGACTTTAAGTTTAAACGCTAACTTAATCTCTTCTGCTAACATCTATTTAAGAATGTAAAAGTAAATTAAGTAAAAACTAAACTAAAATATATATTCACTCTTCAATTTACTGCAAGCATCAAAATCCCATTAAGATTTTTTTTTTTTAAAGAAAAAGTAAAAAAAATAATAAAAACACATAATCTTACAGAATACCAACCCAACCTTCCCATTCATTCCTTTGCATCGTCCAACCATATCCTTTATTCACAGTGCGATACAAGTTCTTCCTCATTCGATTATCGTCCTATGGCTATCGCCCATTTGATCCGCGCAAGAAACAGTGACCCCAGAGGCAGCGACGACGCGCGGGGTGTCCGTTCAGACCACGGATCGGACGACACAGAAACGCGGTCCCAGACTCCAGATCGATCCCGGTGCTCTTGAGATGCTAGAGACTAGAGAGTCAAGAGGTTCTTTGCCAGCCGCACGTAGAGCGCGAGAAATCCTGCGTTCCGACCGCCGAGAAACCCTTCTCCTTCTTCTATGTCGCCTACTCGTTCTTCTTCGCTCTTTCTTATTCGCACCTTCTTTATAATTCACGAAGCTTGGCATGTACAAGAGAAGTGGACCCTCCATTGATTAAACTGTAACATTTCGTGTAGAAGTCGTTTGCATTCAATTCTTTTCAGTTGTGACCATGTTCGGTAGGAACGTGTGATGTTCATGTTCAGGGACGTTAATACTTGATTAAAAACGTGCTATCTACGCTTTTTGTAGTAGAAGATGTAGTGGATGTGTCACTTGTGTACTTAAGAGGATATGCAGATAATTATTCAACTACTTACAGGATTGATAATAAAGCGAAACAGACTTTTGAATATCAGACAATTATGGCATGCTAAAAAGTCTAACACAAAAAAAAATCTCTGGCGTTTTGTTGTTGTTGGGTGAGGGGGGGGGGGGGGGGGGGGCAAAAAATCTTGAGTGAATGAAACTTGTTCTTTCCTGATGTTTTCGATGGCAAGAGGGCGAAATTTTGCTCTGATCGAGCGAGTGTGACACGTTATTTTATTTTTATATTTCCATATTTCTTTTATATCTGCTTAAAAGAAAATTAGAGTGAAACAGTGCATTTGAAGGTTTGTTTCAAAGCAAACTTTTTTTTTGGAATATACGGCTAAGTTTATAAAAAACGCACGAGTGCTACATATGTATGTTTTGATGGATTTGATATTTGTAATTTTTTATAGTTAATCAGTATGGACAGTTTCATCCCTAAACTTGGCGGAAGTGAACATTTTTTTATGGCAATAGGTTGGCAATAGAAACCCTTAGCGAGTACAGAAACGATCACCTCCTCATAAGACCGAAGGCGTCGTATGACTTCGAACCTTATTGAGAAAACAGAGTTATATTACGCTAAAAACGTGAAGTTTACACAAATCGATCTGCTATAATACGAAGCCACACGATATACTGAGTCCAATTGTTTCGAAAAGCTTCCGATAAAACTTTATATACGATGTTGCAACGTCTGAGACTACAAGTCGTCTCTTGCGCGCTACACACATTGACTTTTCCATTTGGAAACATCACTGGAAAACGCAATGAAAATGTGTCAATGGCTATCCAAGTCGATACAGAGCAAATGAAGCGTACAGACGGACAGACAGACTTTTTAGACAGAAGCCAAACTGTAAAAGCGAGTGAGTATACTCATAAAGTAGAACAATTCGTCTTGGTTTTTGGCAAAGCGTTTGATCGGTACGGATCGTTTTAACATCTGAAGAAGATTGATGCATCGACAAGCAAACTCTTTATTCTTTCTTGGGAAATGTTTGGATGAGATTATTATTTTGGAAAATATTTACGTCGTTCTGTTCGCTATACGAGGAAGTAGACAAACGATATTGCCGCATCGATCGCTGGCTTTTCTATGTTCAGTCCGGTAATCTATTTTCTGCAATGCCGTTTTTAGTCTGAAGTCTAAAAAAGGAGAGATAGAAATGTGTGGGTTCTTTTTGGTAAATCTGCACGAGAAAATGTTTTAGTGAGCGTATGTGGACGACGTAATCTGTCTGTTGCAGCCAAATTATGTAATTTTTTTTAATGAAAAGGTAAAGGCAAAAAGTATACGGTCATATTTTTAAATTAACAGAAATTACCAAAAATAGCACCGAATGGAAGTTGTGGACAGGCTTGGAATGTTCATAGAGCCCGTGTTTACAAATGAAGAAACGATTTGACTGTTATCTTTCGGTTTCTGAATCAATAGAAATGGTTTACCTGGTAACTCAACCTATCTAACCTTAGATTAAGTACCAGCTGCCAAACATTGCGAATACCTATAGGCTATCTACTGAATTTAGAACAAGTTTTTTGAAAAAGTTTAATTTTTTATGTTATTGCAGCAGGAATGACCTTTAACCACAGTAATACAAATTCGAAATAAAATTAAAACAGTTAATTTTTATTGGTATGTCGTAAAAGAGAGTTAAAACTAGTAACAACGAAATCTAAAACGTCAACGTGTATAATATGACCAGCAGCATTCACCAAGAACTCAGCCGTGATTTCAGACATGCCTTTTTGATTTACGTGCACCTAAAAATAAAACTTATAAAACCGTGAACGGTCCGTCTAGAATATTCGATCAGGCCGACATTGTTACCAGCGACGCCGACGTCGACGCCGACGCCATAACCAGTGGCGCATTCAGAAATCAGTGGCGATAGTTACGATGCATATTTAGTGTTCGATGTCGGACTTTGATCACGGCTGGGAGTCAGACGTCATGCTAGCCGAGTTACCGGCGTCGACGTCGCGGCGTCACGTCATGTTCGCCAGACATTGCGGCGTCCAACTCTCGACAGGCAAGCTGGCTCATGTGGCAGCCTGAAATGCGCTTATTACACCGCGGCAATTACAAGTAATCGTAACAGTATAGTTTTTTGTTTGCAGTCGTTTATTCTCACAAATCTACAATAGAATTAAAAGCCGCATTTTGCCGTTTCTGCGTCGGAAAATGGTTGTAGAGCTAATCAGTTTGAGAGTCGATAGCTAATGCATCTTGTTAGTTGCTGGATGAGTAAACGCATTGGTAATACCAAAGATTAAAATTGTAACACATTCATTTTTATCCAAACATGATTTCTGCATTGTTACTCTTTACACATTGTTATCAGTTATAATAACACATTCAACGGAAAATTGAATGACATTTATTGCGATGAGCAATAGATGAGCAAAAACCATGCATAACTTCTTTTGCTATAGCTTAACCATTCGCCATGGGTGGATACCCTTCATTATGGGAATACCGTTAGAGTTCAAAGAATGAAAAGATAGATGAATGTAACCAAATCATTTGACAAAAATGTACCTGCAGTGAATGAAACGATTTCGTATCAATATTATCCGGTGGGTATTAATAATGTGTGCGTTTCAGTTATTTCTCTTACCAGTTCAATGAAATGCCATGGGCGATGAAATACTGACCAAAATCACCTAAAAAGAGTTACATCCCCAATGAGTTTCCAAAATTGGAAACCCTGGCTGCCAAATGAAGAGCACAAAACAAATTTAGCAATCCGCTTGCGAGGATGTGTTTCACCGCTATACAGGCTTCAAAAAACATGACTCCATCACATTTGATGCAAATAGCAAGAAATATAAAAAAATATTGACCATTTGGCAGGCATGCATCTATAGTTCGTAGCATTTTTGTCATAGGGTGAGTAACTAATCAATAGCCAACACTGCAGCAAGCTGGCTAACATGCACAGAGAGGTGGACATAGACATAGGCATAACGACATAAAGTCAATTATTTTCTTGTGCTGGTGTCGAGCAGCATAGAGTCATTAAAACCTCAGTATCCCAAGTCAAAATCTTTTGTAAAGCGGCGTTCTTGGAATGCTTTCTTTGTAGGGTCAATTTAAATAAATGTTAGGCAACTTTTAGGTGACTTTATATTTCAGAAACATCTTCGAAATTTTCCCGTTAAAAGATTTTTTTGGTGAAATTAGTGAACGTTTAAGAAGTTTGTAGTGGGGCTGAAATTATGGAGACCTCAACAGTCAACGAAATCGCAGTCTAACTTCCAAGTTTCCATTACATTTCCAGTTTCCTGGTTTCCATTTCCATGTAGTTTCCCATTACATTCACTAAATGTTTTACAAAATGCCCAATCTTAAATGGGGTGAAGATTTTTAACCACCTTCCTCTCAATATTAAAGCGAGCAACAATGGCAAAAACTATGATAGGGTGCTAAAAAATTCCTCGAGGATTATTGTTTCTACTCTATAAACAATTATTACAAAGATAAGTATTAATGTATGCAAAATAACTTTCTAATGTCAAACATGCTTTTGAAATTTTAAAATGTCACAAATGTAATTTTATATAATCAAACCCACAGATGAGCCCTTAGGGCTCTATGCGATGTTTGGCCCAAAACGGAAAACGCAAGCTTGTGAATCTTACATAGCGCATTTGCGCTCAAGTGTTTTGGGGTAAGCCGGGATATGACAATGTTCAGATAATCCGAATTCAAAGCCCCAAGTAATTTATTTGACCGTTATGATGAATTGCACTTAACTCATTAGGCTTGGATCACTTTGCCAGTGAGGCAAGTCAGATTTAATTAAAACATCTAGTAGCTACACGCATGTTGCCCGTCTGGTTTCATTCACGTTTCGCAAATTCTCACTTGATTTATCTTTGCGCATTTACTTTGTAGCATCAAAGAACAAAAGCTGTAATAACTTTGCGTTAATAGTAATACCATGCAGGTTTAGTACTGATTTTCACTTTGACACAATGCATAGGATATACACTGCATGTTCTCAGATGAAAATATATTGTTAGCACTCACAGAAAAAAAATATCTCCTGCAATTATTCAGCAAACGGAATTTAGAAAACGAGAACTTGATTAACACCTGACTAATTAAATCAAATTGCATAGTGTAACTTTAGTACACGATGCAATAATGCGAAGTTTCTAGCTGATACACCAGCGGGTAACATAATACCACGTAACACCGTAGGGCTAGACTAGACGTGTTTGCTCGTGTTTCAGAGCACCACAGTTGAAAATTGCCAATTATAACCGAGATTTACTTTTATCTAGCCATACAAAATTAGTCAACACCTGTCTGGCCTCAGTTGAAGCGAAAGAAATTTAAAACTCGGTATTTAAATGCCACCGAGATCATTGGGATTATGCAATACTAGGTGGTAAAGGGGAACGAAAATCGTGGGTTGCTCACTCCAATTTAGAGCAAATTAATTTGTTTTCTCTTATACGGTTAACACAAAATGTCCCTTGGATTCTTTTGATCCAATATCTGCATTCTCGCTCATATTGTGCACATTGAACGAAAGATTAATGTAAATTCACTATCGTTTATTAAAGTTTCTGGATAATGTACTCCAGTTTTCAAATATATAACAGATTTATAAGAACACATTGAGTAATTAGTTGCCGACACTTTTAGCTGCTCAGCACAGTTCGAAAGAGTGCCACCTCTAGTTTGTCATCGTGAGTAAGAGGTACATGTAAGTCAATACTGTCGTACGCCAATCTGATTGCTCTAATGAAAAAGACGAATGCTATTTGCAATACTGCAGGGATTTTGAACTAGGCACGTTTGCGTTTCATCTGCAAGTGCATGTTGCAAGTATCGATAGCTCTACGATTACAGTTTGCATTACAGGCACGCAATCAGGAGGGATCGATGTATGTAACAGTGAAATAGTTCTTATGGAAGCAAAGAATCGGTAAATGGGCATATACCGAGGAAGATTTTCTAATTTAAAAATGACGAGGTTATTTTTTTCCGGCATGAGAATGCAAATACCACATTTTTTTTTAAATTTCAATCGGGTTTTTTGCAATGAGTTCAAGACGAACAAACAAGCAAACAAGCGAGAAAGAAAGCAAACCAATCGCATTCTCGTTATCAAAGAGAGCCATGAATATTAAACTTTCTTACTACGGGCACACACCATCAGCCAGATATTAATTTCAATATTTTTCTTGCTCTGATAGAATATTTCTTGTAACAAAAAGACAAACGCATTGCTTAAACTACCAAAAACTGCGTCAAAAATATAACAAATGCTAGGATAGCATTATTCAAACAGCCAGTACTGGATGTAACACATTTGGCTACTGCCCGAATGGCTGATTGCCCAATACTTTCCCTTTTCTGGGTTCGCGATTCGTTGCGATAGGCAAGAACTGAAACTCACCGCCCCTTTCATACACGGCGGCCGACAGCTTGTGCCATTTCAGCCGGGTCCGTCGAAACAATGCAGCTATTTGTTGAAGCAACGCAAGCGATTATAGCGCGCAGTGTTCTACACAGCGGGTCAACGGCGTTGTCCCAAATGTGCCACGACTGACACAATAATTCAGTCCCAGGACTCTCTGATTCAAGCCAAAGAGTCGAGACTCCATTGCATGGGTTCTTTTTGTGCGAGATTAAATGACATCTGTCTTTTCAAGGATTTGTAGCTTTCATCAAGGGTTTTTTTTTTCAAAGGTGCTTATAGTTCTAACGGTTTGCTAACTTGCTATTTGCGTGACAACAGAAAATCTTACTATTTTTTGTTTGTTTACGGTACGTCGATTCTCAGAATGCCAAAAAAAAACTAAGCTTGGTGGAGGTGCCTATTTTTGTGCTCTGCGGGCTGCGTTCGGGGACAAGGACTTTTTTTTGGAACTTTACTTGGGTAGCTCGTTTAAGGTTAATATTTAAAAATGTCAGATTAGCAAGACTTCCTTAAGTTCCTTAGAAGTTGTCCATCAATTAAACTCGGATAAAGAAGTCTGGTGTTGTGTGCTCTGCGGGCTGCGTTCAGAGGCCAGATTACTTTTTTGAAATTCGAAGATGTTAGCTAGCCTTGAAGAGATTTCTTGTGATAAAAATTATGTTACTTTGGGTAAACCAAAGCATGATCAAGGTCCTAAGAATCTTAAATTGAAACTACATTTCGGTGGAGGAGCCGCGTTCAGTGCTCTGAGGGCTGCGTTTAGGGGCACTCAGAATTTCGTGAAATTAAAGTCGCGAGATGGGGAGGGGGGGGGGGGGGGGGGGGGTACATCCTCATTATCTATTTATCACGAATCACTCAACTGTTTGAATGTGAAAATACAGGATTTTATCCACAGGATTCAGTTTGTTAGCCATGTTTCCTGTAAGCAGTCTGATTTCTATTGTGTGTCTATCCCAAAACTTGTCGCTTGTTTTTACTTCAGCAAATCCAGGAAAAGTTAGTTAAATAAAAATTCTTCGATCTCTGGTTTCCTAGAAAACGTATTTTCGACTGTTAAAAGCCTGTTTGCGAATGTGAGTATTTCACTAGAAATTTAAAATGCATTTTGTACCTCACGGTAGTTCCTTGGAAATCGTTAACATTGTGCTTTTTAGACCAACATAAATATTTAATTTGTTATAAATCTAAATTAACTTTTGCATCTTCTACGCAGATTTGATGTTGCATTGGGTTGCCTGGAATTTCTGATCACGACAGAAACAATAAAAATATTGTTTTTAGCGTTTGTTTCATTTGTATCGTAAATACACAGTTGTAGGCATATTTTATCGTTACATTGATATGTCAAGCTGATTGTTAACCTTGACACCTTAGTTATTAACGATTTTTTTTTATATATTTCATTTCTTATGTAATCTTAAAAAAATATATATATATAAATATATATATATTCGGAGGATCTTCATCGACAAAATATTCATGGTGGAAGATTTAAGTTTAGAAAATGGTATAGGCGAACGAAAAAAATAGTAGCAACAAACACATATTTTAGTTTTTGTGTAGTGACTTGAAATTGAAGTACTCAAAACTCATAATCTAATTTAACAACCAACCTAATCCCAGAATATCTTTAAAAACCATAACCATCGCATCTATTTTTCGAGGCTCGTGAACATCGTATTATTAAAATTCCTCGCGTTTTCGTTCCTCGAAATCATAATAATTAGCTCCAGCTTCCTCCTCCCAAAAACAACCTTTACCGTTCAACCACAACTTCGTGAACGTCACCATCATAAAGCAGTATGTCACGACAGTAACACACCTATCGACCATTCCATTTTCTACACGTTGTGTGTAGTATCGAATGCGCGATATTTTGACATGCATTGCCCGGCTGGCGGACGCCGACACCGATGCCGACGCCGACGCCGACGCACCAACGGCGGCGTCGACGTCTGCGCGTGTACCGCATTGCGGCTGCAGCTGCAGCGAACATAACGTAACGCACGGCACTCGCAAGGCTAGTTAACTGTACCCATGCACTGGACTAGAGACTTTTTATTGATAGCATCAACTGATCACGTTTATGCTACCATGCGCTTTGTACGTATAGGTTTTGCTGACGTGTAAAGTAGTTTACATGATCAATGCGGCTTTATTTGAAGGCTTGGCTTTCGGGATAGAGATATTTATAAACTGGGAATTTTTTTGTTGTTTTTTGCCAGTACTGCAAATGACAAATGAATGAAAACAATATTTGAATCTCGCTCGTGTGGAATGTTTTAGGGCTGAGACTTTGTCGGGGGAAACGGACCTCCTTTTTTATGGCATGGACAAAATTAATGTGTCTGCTTCAACGCCTCTATTACACAAATGGAATGATTACACTCTCTAGCAATTGTGTAAAGCTAGATATCTGGAAAAACAGTTTTTTTATAATTTCACACTTGTCCTTACGATTTCAGCCTAATCAAGTATCAGACCCTTTTTTTCTTCGATGGCTTATTTTCACATTTGATTAATTCTTTCAAGCCAGTGAATTATCACAAAACGAGAGCAACTCAAATTTTGACAAGAAACCACCGCAGATTAGTGTTTATCCGTTCTAGCAGTGTGGAATGCTGCACAATATTAATTCCAGTAATGTTTTTTTTGGTAGTAAATTGTAATTTTCAATTAGTCTGGTAGCCACGCCTGTCTTTGCCGGAGAAACCCCAGTGTTTTGTGCGTGGAGCCTGGCACGCCGTCTCATTCCGTGCAACTCGGCGCCTCCACGCGGAATCGGGGCAGCCGTTGGGCGAGTGCGGGGGTTATGGGGGGGGGGGGGGGGGGGGGGTTGACTGCGCCCAAACGAATCGACCTCTCGAGTCCCGAGAAAGATGCCAAGCTCGCGATAAACAAAAGGGCATAATGTCCGCGAAGTGGTCTTTAGACCGATCGATACGCGGGGCGGATCCAAAACAGTCTAGTCCTTTTGGTACTACATTTCAAAAATATGGGCTATGCCTCGAAAAGTTCAACAACCTGATTCGAAATGAAGGGGCGACACATTTGGATGGGAAAAAGTGAAAACGAAAGTGCATGGCTAATTTAATTAAAATTTGCATATTTTCTACGGTGACGTTACCGAGGAAAATTGTTGCACTATAATCTCCTAATCAATTCGTATATTGCATGTAAGGATGAAGTCATAAAAAAATTATAATATCAGTTGACCCATTTTTTTCGAATTCTTCTACGCGTTTAAGCGTGGGTAATAACATAACCAGAAGACAACCGTTATATTTTGACGTCGGAAAATATTTCCAGCAAAAATAGGCCCTCAAAGTCAACTTCTCTTTCATTTCCCGGCGACGCGGGACTGGCATAGGTGTCAAGCACATCGCGTCTATTTAATTGAACGGTGTGCGACAGCATCGTTTCCATGATTGAACTTCTGCTTACAGGTGTTAAATTCTGCGCTCGAGCCTCCCACCAACCCAAGATGACGAAGCGGGAATTATAATAGCTTATCGCCATCGCATCATTTATTAGAGGTACGTAACTTGAAGTAGGTAGTATACATTACAGTAATGGGATAGGTAATTGTAATTATGTTTAACTGGTGGGCCATGTTTTTCTCGTGACATTAAAACTCACAGTCTGAACTGTAGTTTGTCAGGGAAAACTAGGAAAAGAAGAACGAGAGAGAACCAAGCCGTTTGTACCTTCGTTTTGACGCAATGAAAATCGCATAATTAGCCTGGATTAGTTACGCAACGAAGAGTTTAGAAAGCCTTAGCCAGGCCAATCGCCAGTTTCAGGTGTCATTGTAAAGGTAATTTCTGGATGGGACTTGAAAAATGCCCGCCAGGATTTCCACCAA
Organism: Protonemura montana; assembly: GCA_947568835.1. Classification (NCBI taxonomy): domain Eukaryota; kingdom Metazoa; phylum Arthropoda; class Insecta; order Plecoptera; family Nemouridae; genus Protonemura; species Protonemura montana. Next base: position 17,507,918 of record OX387606.1, on the reverse strand, counting down.
TGTAAGTCGGATGGACACTAGCTTGACCTCACGACTACATTTTCTAGCTTTAATGGCTGCTTATCATGCCAATTTATACGCTTTTCCTAACTCGATTGAGGGACTGCGGAGCGATATAAATAAAATATAAATAAAAAAAGACTTACAGGTAAAGGTTTGTGAAACGAACGAAATGGAAAAAACGCGTTTGCACAAAAAAGTTGGGAAGGAACTAGAGGATCTGATGGTAGAGTTTATGCGAGGCCAGAAATTAATTCCGGCAGATGTTAAAAGTGGCGTATAAAGTCGTGAAAAAAAACTGCGTCTCTGGCTTGTGGGTTAGCATTCATGATGATTTTATCATACGTGCCGTGGCTAGCCGTTTTCGGGGTTTTCTCCAACCTCCCCGGGATCTAGCCGAATTTACCCGAGTTTGGTGTCGGAACCGGAACCGGTCGGACTCGTGCGAGTTTCGCAATCAGAGAGTCCGATTGAATTTTGAGAAACGAGACGATTAGACAGTGTTCTTCATTATTTATCGAAGGGGATATGGCCACCGGATCCAGAGGGTAACTATCTCTGATTTTCGACGACGACAACAAACTATAGGGCTACTTTATGTCTCGTCCAGCGTTCCACCCGCCCTGCTTTATGCCGCTTAGACTCTACTCTTCTAATCGTCATGCCGTCACGTTGTCCTGAGCTGAGAACATGTAACTCATATTTATACGAATCAAAAGCACTTTGACTAATTACAATTGAAGACAACGGAAAAAAAACTTAATTTAGTTAATTACTTCCAGTTTTAATTGAAATTAAGTGGCGGGAAATCAAATGTGCGATCTGGCAATTTACATTTTTTAACACAAAGCGTTCTCAACATTGTAATCTATTTTAAAATCATTCTTTACCCGATTATTCGTGTCGTGACGGTTAGAGATTATAGCTGTTATCTCTGCCAATTATCTGCGATACAATTATTTTGTTGGGCTTGAACTGAGTAAGTGTTGTATTTACGATCTAACATTACAGTTCGCATATTTTCAATGGCTACCCAAAAAAGATGAAAAATATTCTGCTATTAATTAAAAAAGCTCTGTCAGTGCCCTTGGAATCAGCTATAGCCGGAATGGATTTATATGTAGAGAGAGATATGTTCGATTTTTATTGAAACATGCATTTTTCCACGCTTATATAATTTACAATTTGGCTTAGATGCCAATACTTATATAGATTTGCAATTGAGGTAAAAATGTTTCGTATTTTACTAAGTCGTCTTGAACGTATTTGCCCAATCAATAATCCATTGTTTAGCACTGCGAGAACGAGGTAGATGCAATTATCTGCTCATTACGGTATAATTGGAATGGTTTGTAAAATAAAGAAGAGGTACACATATGGCGAGCAAGGTCTTATGGTACGGGTAACGCTGTTTTGTAACCTTTGTGAAGAGCGATTGGAACTAATTTTACAAACAAAATAGCAATGAAAAAATGACTTTCCAATGTTTAGTTACTTTATAAGGATCGCGCGGTAGAAACAAAGCTATATTTGAACGAATTACCTTGTTTTGCTAGATGCAAGTGAAGTCTGCAACAAAATCAGCCTGTAATTATTTTAAAACTCACGTCATTAGCTAAACAAGAAAATTGTAAGCATCCTTTGGTGTCAAAAAACAGTGACCTGAAATCTAACCCTATCGATTCTTCAAAGCAATTATCGCTTCATTGTAAAGTAAACTGAGATTTCGCCTAAACCATGATCGACCTAACCAAAACCCACACCACCATGCCATGATGGTATCTGATTCCTATGCACGCAGTCCCAGGTTCGACTCTGATGCCCAGTCATCCTATTTGTGGTTGCCCCTGATTTCCCTCGACCATTTCGACCCCATGCCTGATTAGGTTTTCCACATCAATTGCAATTCTCTCCTCGTTACTTGCTCCTCTCGGCAGGCAAGGAACGATAACATACCATGCATGTACTGTAGGGTCGATTAAGGACTTTAGCAACGCACTGCCATCACAACTGGCCCTTTGTCACTAGCCGGTAGGCGTCAGTGGTAGGTGTATAGGATGATGTTGAGGTTTTTGGAGAAACTTACGTTACTAAGTAAAGAGGAAGAGAACCCCGGTCCGGCAGAGTTATATATAAATTGATAAGCTTGGTGACTCAAAGCTGTTACACCGAAGGTCAATTTCTTCAGGTTCACTCCCGGACAGAATTGATCACAATAATGATCAGCCATTTAATACCTAACAAATATAAATGTTGCTTAACTTTGGTCATCATATTATGCATTTATACTAACCCAATTCGCCCTGTGCCAGGTCCGGACATGAAAGATCTGGCCGTATCCTCGTTAGTCTGGTGCTACACCCAACCCTCGCAAGCGACCGTGGCCAGTCAAGAGCGTATACCCTTGTCTGCAAACGTGTCGGCGAGCGCCGATCTACCACCGGTGACGGCGTCCTCAAGGGTTGCCCAACCAACAGTGCCACGGCATTGTTAGCGAGCGTCGCGACGCCGCCGCCGCCGACGCCGACGCCGCCGCTGATCACGAACACGCACAAATACGCGTCATGTCCGTGATCTCAGACACTATATCCGAGGAAGAACGCAGTTTGTTCCGTCCGTTTACAAGGGAGTCTTTGGCTGCTATCGAGACAAGAATCGCTGAAGAAAATGCCAAACAAAAGGAACTTGAAAAGAAAAGAGCTGAAGGGGAGGTAAGAGATGATACGTTTATTACCATTATCACTTCCCTATCGACTCCCACTGGAGTCCGTTTCACAAAATTAGTCGTATCTCTGATTCATACTTTTGTATTATACACTACCTACTCGTACAAGAGGAAAATTTAATTATGGTGTTTAACGACGCACTTATTTGACTATTGGCGGCATGGCTCTGGTCAAATGAAGGCGGTAGAGAAAATTTCCACAGTTTATTTTCCAAGCGTTTTCATAGATGTATTTACTTCATTTTCTTGTAAATATTACATCGGCATGGAAAAAAAACCCACTCCCACACAACAAAAAATCCTAGATAATATCGTCATTCCATTATGGCGGCCACATTAGGGTGTTTCTGAAATGCCAATCGAGTTTTTGAACCTTCATTCTGCGCCAACCTGACTTTCACACACAATTACCCAGCATCGCACTAAGTATCATGTAATCAACACATACATTATGTTCCCATATATCTATTACATTTGCGCAAAGCATTTTGCAAAGTATCGCAAGATTCATATCTTTCTGTCATCTCTCTCTCTCTAGACAGTTTCTGTAGGGTTCTTACCAGGGCTTCATCTCTTCTGCTGTAGTAAATGTTGTATTCTGTTATACTTAGATATTTTCTCATCTCTTTAAGTTGTGTGTTGTTTCTATGTGTTGCTAAAGTGCAGATCATCGTTAATGTTATGAAACTGAGCGCTATAATCGTCGTCTTTCTATTTCTCGGACGTGGGCAATGGAAAATCAAATAGTTTTGGGCTGGAACCACAAAGAAAAATATCTTATCTCCATTAGTATGGGGGTGAAGTTGTTTTCACCGTGGTAACAACCTAATCTTAAAACATAGTTTATGATTCGCAGATCTTCTTTAAACACCCAGCGTTACATTTAAACTCTGCTTTGTGCATCTTGTTCCTGAAAACACTTGAGTAATGATTAACGAATGTCCAGAAAGAACAAACGGATGCATCGCTTTATAAAGCATGTCTCGAAAAACCCGGTCACATCTAGGCGATTCAATTTGTACGATGTCCATTGCCCACGGTCAGGATCTTAACTGTTTTGTGTGTGTGTTGTGTAAAATTCTTCCCATTCTTCACATTACAGACGGATATGGGACGGAGGAAAAAGAAAAAAGAAGTAAGAGCTTGTGTTGCTTGGCAAAAAAACCACCAAAACTCATATCAAAGACTTTGCATTTCGGACGCTAGATTTTATAAATTACCTTCATAGCGTGTGTATAAACCTTAGCAAAATCAAATTAGACATCCGTTAAACTGACCGCTTTAACGAGAAGCCATCGAATGTCGACCTGTTGAGATGCCAAGCTGAACTATAAGGTTCTAGAAACGTTTTAAACAAAGCTATGAAGGAATATTTGTAAGATTTACTCCAATTGATTGTGTTTTGTGTCATTTTATTCCCGCCTGACTGCAACTTAGCTAATATCCCCCAAAAAACTGCTTGCTGTCAATTGATCTTCCATACAGTTGTTTGAAGTACACTGCAGGCTTTGCTGAATGCGTTAGCTTGAATGTACATCAATACGCTTTGTTCTCGAGTAGGTACTCACTTCTTGAGCAGGGCACTGCCAGGAAACTTGTTTCGAGTACTCTACCTACTTATTCACAGCTGGGTTTGACCTACTGCGCGTTTTCAAGGAGAGTAATCGTCTAGCCAATCGTCTTACGGCGGCTTCAGAAACAAAGGATAATAATAATGTCGATAATAATAGATAATTTAAACATATTCGTGATAATAACCATGTGACTAATATTCTTTTATAGGGCCCTTTTAGAAGTTACAAATGAATCGATAACGATGTTGGGAGGGTGTACAAATTCTTAATGCGCACTTTTATACAATATATGGCTTTTCTTGCAGCTGTTTTCTCTAATGTGTTCGCTAATCGTTTTTCTCTGCTTTTTACAATGAACATCATACACTGGCTTAACATTTTTTATGATAATAATATTTAAAAACACTTATCTCAATTTTTTTACTTACATATCCACATTTCTATACATTTTTCAAGCGTGTCCACAATTTTATTATCTAATTTAAATATACGATAAAATGAATGCTCATTTTTATCTCAAACTCTCACAAGCTTTGCTCAGGCTAGAATGCAAACAGCACCCAGTTTGCATGGTTCTTATACTAATACTAACTAGTTCTATTATATAAAATAATTTAGTGTTATACTTCATTGAAAATGTTGGTGACATTTTGTCTGAGCTTGAAACAGAGTTTGGAAAACCTACAGTCAGTTTTCACAAGCTTTGACACGGCAGGTAAGGTTCGCCCATCGGAAAAGGTCAAGCCAATGCATTTTCCTAAGCGGGAATTTACTTGCACGCAAGGATTTTCCAAAACAAAACTCACAAATTGACGAAAATATGAAGAATTATAATTACAACATCATGTTGTGGCTTCAATTGGTATAGCATCTAATTGCAATTATGCGGATTGCATTGCACTGAACTGTTTTGCTCAAAGACTGATGATTATTTCTCCTGACCTCAATGAGCTAGTGAAACACGTAAAATGTCACACTAGTTTTGGAATGAAGTATAAAAAGGATAGTTTAATTGCATATTACAGTTTGCTTTTTGTGCGAAATTGAGAACACGTTCCGCTGCAAGCTACGTACACAACTAGTATCCACAGTAAAGATTCAGAATAATATTAAAATTCAACAATAAGGATACTAATAAAGGATACATCGACATTTTACATATAAATACACTCACGACACACTAGTAGGCGTTAGTGCATTCAATTTGCTATTATAATATAATGCTCGATACTAATATTTTTGTAGAGTTTTTAAAGATTGTCGAAAAAAGGGTATGAAACTTTAGTGAAACCCCAGCACATGTCGTGAGCCAAAAACATGCACTAAATATGTTGCCGATAGAAACTTTATTTCAATAAATAATCTTTCCCTCTGCGACACAATTCTCAACAATGACGACAAAAGAAACTCATGTCTAATGAATGTAATTTCTTTTGCGTTATTAAAACGGATTCGTGCCAAAGCATCACACCGTTCCTCTAAGTAGATCAGTTCACAATCAACTCTGATTAGAGCGATGCACAGAACTCCCAGTTCTCTGTCAAGTCAAGCAGTTTTAGTTCTATGAGAGAACTAAAGTCAAACGTTGACGTAGTTATTCGGCCTTGTGCCTATATCACTTTGATTAGCTTTTGATAGCGTTGACTTTTCATGACCTTCGCGAATCTCATTTATTCGCAAGTTGGTACTTCATGTTGAAGAACTGTTTATATCAGGGGCTAGTGGCATTTCAAAGGGTTGTTCTTGTATTCTCCGAACCGCTATCGGACCTGCGTCATAAAATATTATTTCCTGGATCTCGGAACAAGTCAGGAGAATACGCTGTCCAGCCATTTTATGTTCATCCTTTAAGCCTTAGTAAAACACTTTAGGAAGCCAATAGACTGTACCTAGAAATAAGAAGAATATTCTTCCTATAAACGGGCTTAGAATACCTATATTTATATTTAGAATGTTGACATTTTACATACAATACGAATATAAGTCGATTTAGATTGATAGTCATTGAGAAAACAAAACAGCGTAAATTCGGAAATCTGAGACACAAAAATATTCAAAATTTCCAAAAAGCATTAGAGCACTGCTCAACCAGATTTGATTGGCATCTGATCCCACCGTAGCTACTCTCCCCAGATCGTCTTTGCACACGAGTTCTTTTGCAAGAGTTTGACGAATAAGCCTTGATCTACAGGTTCGGTATGAGGACGAGGACGAAGATGAAGGGCCCCAACCTGACCCGGCGCTGGAACAGGGGGCCCCGATCCCCGTCCGGATGCAGGGGGGCTTTCCCAGCGAGCTTGCCTCTACACCTCTCGAAGACTTTGACAGCTATTACCACAATCAAAGAGTGAGTCAAGAAAGTAAAAATATTTTAAACATGAAAAATAAATGAGATTTTGTTGTTGTTTGAGAGTATTTGCTCTCACTTGATGTTTACTTCTACTTTAGGTAGTAGAACTTTGATGATTCTGGAACCTGATTGATAAAAAACATTAAAAATTAACATTAAAAGTTCTGAAGAAAGAGCTATCATTATTCTGGATCTACGCGGTTATATCACCGAAATAAGAAATATGTTTGATTTCCCTTGAACCTTGATAGAATTAACGCTAGACTAACAAACTGAGTTTAATTGCCAGACTAAGTTGCTCGGATAAGTGGTTGTGACACCGGCTGCTGGCCTGCCGCTGATAAGGGATACTGTTGTTCAATAACCAACTGGGTTATGAGGTGATTAGTTGAAATGTTTCGCATCAGCATGGATTTAGCCACGGCTGATTCGACAGCACTGGCCTTATTTTTGGAATTCAAAGTTGCTACTTGGTTGATTTGAAGATTTATAGTAAATTAAATTAATACATTGTTTTAGGTGTGCGGTAGTTGAAAAAAAGTCACAATGTAGCGATGCGCTTTTTAAATTACCTTTCCCCCGAGATAAATTTGTTTTGAATCGACGATCGACAATTGGCTACCTGACATTGGCTACCTGATGAATGCCAGGTTGCAACGATGCAGATATGAGCCAGATGATAGTTTATATCACCAGAACGCTTTAAGTGCTGAGAACCTTTTTACTAATCAGGAACCAGGATTTTATCAAAAAAAATCTCATATTGGTTTAAAAAGAATAAGAAAACCCATTTGCTGTTGTAATCAACAGACTTGCTTTCCTTGACAATAGTTGGCAAAATTTTGTGACACATTTTTCCACTATGTTTCTTGAATTTTTTTACTAAAAATCAAGAAAAACTGCCATGGTTTGTCATGAAAACCGTCACAGAGTTGCTAAATATTTAAATTGTTTCGATTTTTATTATAAAAGGTCATAATATTATACCATTTTACGCTTCTGTGGAGACTTTGAACAAAAAGCGTGATAATCCAGGCGAAACTTCACCTGCCACCGTTGAATTTCGAAAGACAAAGATAACATACAAAACCTACACTTAGAAAAAAACATAAATTATCACCACCAGAACAGACCAATTAATGCTTAACCTTCATTTCACGTAACGTTTAAGCTATAACATATTAATGTTCTTATAATGTGTCTCTAAAGTTCTAAGCGACAATGTGCTTCATTATCAACGTCACCTTTACATCTGGTAAAGATTATTAATAATCAGCCTAATTACATCAGTACAGACAACGCCGAGTACATGCGCTAGTCGGACAAAAAAAAAGTCCACAAAGTTAGATCACACAGTTTACAATGGCTGCCTTTATTATAGTCTTCCGAGAAACGCCTCCACCAAGCGATGAACCTATTCCTGGGGAGCCCAGATCGATATTCTGACTCTACAAAATACAACTATACCTTTTTGTGACCAATCGATAAAATAATGTAAAGGCAAAGCGGCATCACAATCACGTGGTTATGCAATGTTTGCAGCAAGCCAAGGTAGAAAAAAAAGACTAAATATTTATAGACAATTAGTTTTAATGTTTGCTTTTAGCGTTCTTTCTCGCGCGACGATTGGTTCGCGTTTGCCTCACGTCGCAATGCTCTTGTTTCATTAACGCGCGGCGATTATAATTGGTCCCGCGCACGGGAGAGACCAGTCATGGTTAGGGTAGAGAAGTCGTGGATTGGATGGTTTGTGGTGTTTAACGACGCACGGTTTTGACAACTGGCCTGTGGCACTGATCTAATGGCGTCGGTGAATGAGTGGATGATGATTAGGATGATAATTATTTTACTTAGCTCGGATAAGGAAGATGGAAAACCCAGTCCCGACACATAGTCTATACCTGTCAAAGAACACCAAAAGGACCGCCGACTTAACTTCTTTTTCGAAGGACCGTACAACGCGAACAACAGAATTCCTCCACAAATCCATGCTGTCGAGAAGTTAATAAGCAAGGCGAATGAAGTTGCTGTACTAACTTTCATCCCTCCAACCTCTCTCCCAAAATAGAACTGGTCATGTGTATGATGTTCACCCATCCAATACCCGACACAGCGCAGTGTTGCTTAACTTCGGTGTTCTAACGAGAACCGGTGTTTCCAACACGCCAAACCGTTTTGAGGGAAAGCGCTAGCTTACAAACAAGGTGATTGTGCCAGGCCCAGACATCCCTATATAAAACGGCATCGCATAAAGGTGAAAACGAACCTTTTCTCAAGCAGCGCAGTTAGAAATCAAAACTCGGTTATACCCAGCGATCCTCTGGTAGAGATACCAGGCTTGTTGATACACAGTATAGAGTGTAAGACGTGGTCACATGCTATTTTAAAATCTCGACCAATAAAGACATTCTATCTTCAAGGTTTCGGTATTGCCACGAAGGTTGGTTTGCTGTGGTGGCGAATTTGAATGGAGCACTTGATGGTATACGAAAGGCGTCGGTTAGGGTCGATCAACAACAGGATTATGTTCTGGCCATTATTTCGGCACCTAAATGTGCTTTTGATTTCCGAAAGCTTGCCGCTTCGCGCGAGAACACTTAGGCTAAACTTTTAATGGTTCCCTGTCTACACTTAGCGGCTGTTGATATGAGAGACATCTTAATTAGATGTTTGCTCATTTGGGACTGCCGTTGGTTAAAGGTGATAATATGATGAGCAAATGGCTGACTTGTGGTTTGCCAAGTTAATATGGACGGACGCTTTTAGTGGATGCTGTGGATTTTGCGTGCAGGTTAAAGCAGATGGATATAGGTAACGAATCGTTTTAAGTTGCACAATAATTCCATTTTTTGTTGATGATCAATAAGTAGATTTTGAAAAGTTTTAAAAAGTTCAGAATCACGAATGTTTATTGTGCGATAAAAACAATTATTAAACCCGTAGACAAAGTGAAGTACGTTTTATTAAAGCCCGTTTTTATCCAAGCCGGTTTGAAAAGTTTGATTGTTGGGGAACAACCGAAGGCTGGGACCCGTAAATTTTAAAGGAGGCCGTGACTGGAAACAAGGGTGAAGTGACATATGAAATCAAAAAAAAAAAAAAAAAAAAAAAACATATCCAGTTGTGAATATAATGACGAAGATTGCATAATAATATAAAATAATAGCGTGATAGAATCGTGAAATCGATCGGGCTACGCCAGTATGTCTGCATGGGCGGTGTTGCCGAAATGGGCGACACAAAAATCAATGCTGCCTGGGAATATATAGGCCGACTCACTTTGGAATTAAGCCACGCTCTTTTTCTTGGACCCCCCCCCCCCCCCCCTCGACCCACGGTCACACGATTTACTTCGTCGCGGATTGTCACGTGTCATGGTGGGTCATGTACGAGCAATGATGTAATTACAATGCGCTTACATACGAGATTTTGATGATTGGTTGGAAAAAAATTATATTAAGTTTAGCCAATTTCGTATAGAAGGTAATTATCTAATAACTTGACCCAGGGTTAAGGATAATCAGTTTTGATATATACAAGAAAGTGTTGCATTTTTCTGATTGGTAGTCGCCGTTGGCACATGTTACAACCGTCACCCAAGAACTATCGCCACGGCGACTCCCTATCACATGCAGTGAAATTCAGATATTTCTCTGAGTCAGAGGTCCACTTAGTGTTGAGCATTTTGGTATCAGCCGACCTAAGAGATGCGAAAATGTTCACACCGGGTTTAAATGTTTGTCATGCAGTTCTCCCAACTGCGGATAGATTATTATTAGAAATTGCTCAGCTTAAAAATCAGTTTTGACAGAGCTCGTATCTTGTGTGGCCGCTAGGTAGTGCAAAAAAGAAAAACTTTTTATCTCTGGATGGTTCTTACTCGAATCCTATGAGTACCCTTAAGGGTCAACGCTATTTTCAACCTTGGCGGAGTTGTGACAAAATATATTTAAGCCCGTTAGGTCGAAACATACTTTCACCATTTAGCAGCGATTATTTTCCAATGTTTACCTTCTGAAATTCGTGTGCCGGCAATTCCGAAGGTATTGACAAAAGTGTTAAATTTGTGCCGTGGGCTTGAACCATAAGTTCATAGTCTACCATTTTCCTGGTCATTATAATATAGGAGATGGAGCTAGAGAAAACGTTGGTACCTACTATATTGTTAATTCAGCTTTTCAAAGTTGAACCTAAAACGCAAGAAAATTCGACTCATTTTCTATCAACTTGGGCAGCACGCCGCACGCAATGCTACACGCAGTATATTTATGAGTTGATAAGCCGACGAAATTAGCATTTTAGCCTGGGGAACACTGAAAGGGTGTCTCGAAAATCAGGGGGTGTTTGTCATGGGGTTTTCTCAGCATCAAACGGCGCGTTATTGGACAATTCAATCTCACAAAACGAGCGAAACACATTTTGTAAAATGTCTATTGAATTGTAAAAAAAAAACTTTTGACTTTTGACTTTTGAGACTTTTGTTTCTTTGATCCTCATTCCTAGCTCGATATTTCAAAACTTTTGTTCATTGAAAAAAAATAACTGTTTATTTTTAGACGTAAAAAATGTAGAAACGTTGATAATCCACCAACCTAAAGCCAGCGTGTTTCCAAACTCTAATCAATTATCCATTTTCCAAAGTCAACCGCGCATTTCCACCCGATGCCCTATTTATTGAACACAACACGATTTCCCCTCCTCTGTACGTACAATACACATAACACACAACGGAGACAATTTCAGTCGCACGAATAATCAATATGAGACCGTTTAGCCGGCCGACACACAACTCACAACTTCTCAACCATAAGCGATCGGGCGGACATTCAATCCAACCTCATCCTCGACCGGCGTAGGAAGGTGGCACACAGGGCATACTGCCACATCGTGTGTCAAGAAACGTATTCTTATTGATTCGCGCGGCCTCGGGTGGCGCACGGCTAGGGCCCTGGCAAAACGACAGAAAGATCATGGGACACGGCGAGAGTGACCCGAATCCCAAAGACAGTGGCGTATGGCCAGGTTTCCGACAAAAATTATGGAAAGATCACGGGATGGGGTGAAAGAGGCCTGATTTCCAAAGACAGTGGCGCATGGCTTTGAGAGGAACACAGGCTTTTAATACGAAGGTTACGGTTAGGCAAAAGCCAAAGCTGAGGTCTTGAAGGTTACGGTGCGATTTGATATTATAAGCTAGCGTTAGGGGAGGACTCCCAAATCACGCATAGGCCACCGACACAGCGGCGCACGGGTCGTGCAGGCAAGGCACACTGAAACGTCATTTTGAACTTGGAGAAAACTATACTTCCTTTTTTTCGCGAATTTTTGGATGCACATTGACATGTGTTATTTTGAATCGATTAAAGTGCTATCTTAACTGTCTAGGCATGAAATACACAAAATACTGTTGAATCTAGGTGACTTGACAGAGCTTGTGGATAGATTGCATCCAAGTATTATTAAATCAAAACAAAAAACGATTGTTGAGATTAATTTAAAGCAAGATATATTCCAAATTTATTGCTTTTTACTCGAATCTATCAAATAATATTTTTTTTAATCATTGACCGAAAATCCGACTATAAAAATCGATCCCCACCAATATTTGGGTCATCGCTTGTTGTCAATATTGACGAGGCTAAAAAGAGCAACACTGTTTATGCTCTCATGGTCAGCACGCCACTGTTTTGGGGAGTTTATTACCGAGTGGCGCCGGCGAGCTCCCTATCCTGCCCGCGCCCAGCTGCGAGACAAATTGCGCCGTTCGGTCGAGTGCTCGCAACCCGTTCACTGGTGCTGCTGCCTGCCAGCGTCGCTGCCAACGCCGTTGCCAGAGCCGCTGCCAGCGCCTGCTTTTATATTACGGGCAAACCCTAATTATAAGTTAAAGCTCTCTGTCGCTGCGCGTTGATCAGTCGAGTTGGCTTGATCTGCTGAAGACGATGGCGCGAGAAAACGTATTTTATATTAGTATATAACATAGTTTTCCTTATTTTTTTTCCCGTGGAAAAGCGTTCGCTTCTGCTAGGAGATAGAAATAAGACATGGTAACTTCTGGGAAGCTGGCGAGTGCTGGGATTATGGTGCTAGCGTTAGTGGGGAGTGGGAGGAGCTGAGAATAGACTCGAGAGACATATTTTCAGAACACTCTAAAGTTAAGCTTATCAAAAATATGATGTAAATCTTTAAATGTATCTGGAAGTTGAAGGATTTTAAGTATACTTACTGGTCTTATGACAAGTCTTATGAATCACAGCTTTTTGGTACTCATTTCTTTGACATCAATGATCGAAAAAAAGTAAATCATAAACGCGCTCTTTTAAAGCCGATGTAGCTGATGGTAGAAGCGCCGGTCGTAAAATTTCCACAAAACAATTCCAATAATTACACGAACGCAAATGTCATTTGCTGCGCACCAAGGTTCGTGGCCGACGCTAATTTGTCCTTTCAACCAACGTTTGGTTCCCATTATGAAAGTGTATCCTTGGAGTTCCTAATTCCATTTTCAATCCTCGCCGACACAACCACACCTCGAATTCGTAGCGTAGGGGCAAGCTGGATGACGTCAGTCGCCGCCCACCGCTAGGCAAACTACTCCCTTGATTAGAACCATTCCTTTTTGCACAGAGAGTCGAGACAAAACTCAAACCGAATCCATGTAAATCTCATGTTTTAAATGTGTTGTCATGCTAATTAATAAGTGAGATTACAAAACGCAATTACGATCATTTGTTTAATGGGGTTCAGGTGATGGAGAGAGAGAGAGAGAGAGTGTGTGTATGTGAGCAATTTGCAAACGCAATTGTTTCATTATAGCAAGGCTTGACTTTGTGATAAACGTTGAAATTCGAAACTCTGAACTCGAGCACACATTATTAGGTAGAAATTAAATCCCGCGCAAGTACAAATGATATGTGCTTCTTAATTTGGTAGGAGTTAATGCGTTGGCTTTTATGTGGAACATGGAATGCGTTAATAGAAAGCTAACATGTCAATATTAACATGAACATTTGCTTTTACAAGAAGAGAACCAAGCTTGTAGTTAAATTATAGGTATTATAATTGTACAGTATTACACACCTACGTAACATTAGATTATAAATGTTAAGCCCCCACGGCCCAAACACTTTCTTGTTCTACATAATATCGATAATTTTATAGCGAAAACGTTGGTTTCCACTTGGCTTCACACTTTTCCATTGAAATGTGTATCTCTGTGTTTGACTACAATGGTATACTTTATATGAATAAGTAACGAGGAGTAATCCATCATCGTGGATAGGTTCTATGGCAAACAGTGTGCAGAAGCGGGGCGGCCATGTTTGCGCAGCTAGCGCCGTCGGTGGCGTAACCGTACACCTTGTCTGTTGGCCAGTTCTGAAAAGCGTGTATCGAGCAATTAATGAATTAGCTAACCAACAAAACATATGTGTAAATATAGGCAGTCTTGGGCACATTACACACTATGGTCAATTTGTTTTAGGTTATTTCCTTAGGTCTCCTTATTTCCTAGGGTAATTTCCTTTCTGTAGTTGAGGTAGGTCTTATTTGGACCAGAATATACAAACATCGAGACGTGAGACCCTTTCGAGGGCCGCAAACCTCTTCAATGCAGATCATATCCGAAAAACACACCATAACATACAAATAAAAAAAAGCATCACCATTCTGTTACCAACAAAGTGGTAAGAGATTAAAATTTTTACACATTCATGTCATCTTCATAGTTTCAGAAGATTAAACGACTTTTCATGCGAATGAAAAGTTTCGTGGCACTAATTTTTGATTACCCTGAGATTACGTACTTTTGTTTCATCCGATTTCATATTTATTCTTATCTTTACTGTATCACTACATTATTCCGTGTCTTTCAATGCTTTCTTTTAAATTTGTACAACATAGACACATACAAACTGACAAAACACAAACACTCTCAAAGAACTTTACTCGCACTCAAAAGTCATAGTCTCCGCCGAATCGTAAAGCGTATACCCCGAGCAAAATTTTACAACTGAGATTCTCTTTGAAGTGAACCAACTTGACGTCTTCTAACGAGTGCACTTGTGTGTGTGTTTCTTGTGATTTCAGACGTTTGTAGTTGTCAGCAGAGGGAAGGACATTTTCCGTTTCAGCGCGACCGACGCAATGTACTTATTAGACCCATTCAACCCACTTCGGCGCGTCGCTATTTATATACTTGTGCATCCACTTTTCTCCGTTTTCATCATAACAACTATCTTGACTAACTGCGTGTTCATGATCATGCCGAGTTCGCCGACTGTCGAGTCCACAGAGTGAGTGCCATTTTCAACTTCACTTTCGCACAATATGGTATTAATTTTCTATTTTCATATTACGGTATCTTCAGGCTATTACTTTTCATACTTGAGACACTGGTCTTGATTATCAGCATCAAATGCTTGTCGGATGATGTTCTTGTTTATCATGTCAGCAATAGAGCTTTGGGTAATGATAATTTAATTTCATCGTATTGTCTAAGTTGTTCTCTGAATTTTATTTAAACTTGGGTAGATGATTACTTAAAGTATTTAGGAGTCTCTTTTATTTATTCACAAGTTTAGGTTATTTATCCTGAAAATTAAAGACTTTTTAGGTTTTACAAACTCTTCTAAGCTTTAAAAAATACATGTGATAGATACTCCATAATTTAGATTCAATATCTACCCTCATAACATGTTTTGTAACTTTTCATTACACCTACACTTGATTTATTTATTAAATAGAAAAAAACTAGTATATATTTAGATATTTTAGTCTTGATGTTTTGATATTTCGTTTTCCAGATCTAGAACAACAAAAATAACATAGAAATTAGCTAAAACTGTTAATGTTTAATCAGATATTAGTACAAATAATCTAATAAATAGATATAATATAGCTGTTTGATCAGTTCAATGTTTATGACCAATCGAATGATTTCGTTTTCAGAGTAATATTTACTGGCATCTACACATTTGAGTCAGCTGTAAAGTTGATGGCGAGAGGATTCATCCTCGCACCGTTCACATACCTTAGAGACGCATGGAATTGGCTGGACTTCGTAGTAATAGCTTTAGCGTGAGTACACAGTACTTACTCTAGCGTGAGTACTCAGTACTTTAGTACCTACTGTCTTTTATTAAACTCCCTTAATAGTTTTTTTTTTATAAAATAGAATACAATTTGATTTAACGGTTTGTGGTTTTTCTCAAATCAGACCTCAAATACAATTTGAAAGTAGTTTATCATTAGAAACGTGAAACTGGTTTTATTTTATTACCTGTCTAACGCAGTAGTAGTTACCTAATTGTCAATTAAAATAAAACCACTGGAATATAGAACCAAAAGTACAGATGTAATTTAGGTAAATAGATCATATTAGAACCATAGCGAAAAAATTATTTTTCAGATACCATTGTTTAGCATAAAACCTTCAGTGAAAATTAGTACAAGAATTACCAATGAATTAAAACCTAATCATTGGTACCCATAGGGCAGTAGCTAGCCTAGTATATTGATTATGTAGTATGGTGTTTAACGAATGCTTGTGTGTGGTGTGGTTTTCAGTTATGTTACAATGGGGATAGATCTAGGCAATTTGGCTGCTCTCAGAACGTTCAGAGTCCTTCGAGCCTTGAAGACCGTAGCTATTGTGCCAGGTATACAACTACTAAATAGCAATTCTATTCTAGAACAAACTTCGTTACAACATGAGCTTTCAAATTCATGTACAGTTGTCAAACTCTGTTTGATGATAGCTTGTCAATGACTGTAAACAATCTCCATCAGATTATTTACTCATGTCAACTTTATTAACTTGTATACCAAAGCGTAACTTCGAAAATTGAAATTTCGCTTTGGACCGATTTCTTTCAATGGTTATCTTTTAATCCTACCTCAAAATGTACCTGGTCCAGGTAATAAGAACATTTTAATTCAAATGACAGCTCATTATTGAGAATTAAAGTAATTGATCAGACTTCATAAACTGCTTACATGTACCCTCCAGCAGATCGATTGTGAAAATGTTTAAAGACAGGTTTACATAGCCAAAGAATACTCACCAAGCAGATTATTTTGGATGAAAATCCTTCAAACATTTTTTAAAAGTTACATAGTCGAATTGCAGATGGCTATTCACATGATTCACATACGACCGTTTTGCTAGAAAAAACAATCTTATGTCCAAAATTGTGTAGCACTTACTTTGCCATCACCTCGTTACGCACCACGTGTCTTATCGGTGCGTTACTCCTTGTGTCCTACAGGCTTGAAGACTATCGTCGGTGCTGTGATAGAGTCTGTAAAAAATCTGCGCGATGTGATCATATTGACCATGTTTTCGCTGTCCGTGTTTGCTTTGATGGGGCTGCAGATTTATATGGGCGTGTTGACGCAAAAATGCATCAAACAGTTCCCCCTTGACGGCTCGTGGGGCAATCTGAGTCACGAGACGTGGCATGCCTTCAACAGCAACAAATGTAAGTAGCCGGGGCTTGATGATGTGCTTTTATTAATGAGATTTTTATAAATCTTAAGTATTGCATTCAAACTGGGAGAAAATACGTTGTTTTCTCTTAAATTACCAACACAGAAAGACTATCAGATACCTTTACTTCATATGCAGTATTATATTTTTGTTTTAAAATATGTTTTTTCGAGCTGGCGTTCATTAAAAAATGGCTCTTTTGAGTTGTACTTAAACTTGATTGGTAAACAGCTTTAAGCCCAACTGTGACGAAATACTGATAGGTGGTTAGGCCTACCCAACGGCTCATGAGACCCGTATCAAGTGACAAGAGCTTTCTTTCAGATTTGACGGTTGCACATAAAAAAAAAAAAAAAAAAAAAATGCCATAACTACTCATAATCCTTTGCTAGTAAAGAAGGCGCAAAAAACGTACTATCGAGGTTTTCATGTAATTTTTAATTTTTACTTACAATTCTGTCGTGTGCTTGTTTTTAGCTAATTGGTACCCGCCAGTTGGAGTGGAGTATAAAGTCTGCGGGAACTCATCGGGAGCAGGGTGAGTTTCCATTCAAATTGCTGAAAAGTTTTAAAATTAAACGTTTTGCTTCATAAAATTTACCTTTGAAAGCATGGCTTGTAGTGATGGAGTTGCCCACATGAATTCAAATGCATTAGTTTAAAAATCTGGTCCTTCTTCATAAAAAATAACAGCCCTTAAGCTCACTGTAATCTCAGGTTAAAATATTTTAAAAGTATTAAGAGCGCTGAAAAGAAATAACTTCTATATAAGAAAACACCGCTTGGTCTTGTAAGCTAATTACTTTGCCTGGAATTTTTCAGGACCTGCGAACCTGGTTACATGTGCCTACAAGGATTCGGCGACAACCCTAACTATGGGTATACCAGTTTCGACACCTTCGGATGGGCTTTCCTCTCAGCGTTCAGACTGATGACTCAAGACTACTGGGAGAATCTGTACCAATTGGTGTTACGCTCGGCCGGTCCCTGGCACATGTTGTTCTTCATCGTTATCATCTTCCTTGGCTCATTCTATCTTGTCAACTTGATCTTGGCTATCGTCGCGATGTCGTATGATGAGTTGCAGAAGAAAGCAGAAGAGGAAGAGGCTGCCGAGGAAGAAGCGATACGGGTAGGTTGGGGATGCTCGTGTTTAAACCTGCAGAAGGAAATTTGTGCAAAGGAATCCTTTCATATACCCTTGCTTGCAGATATTGTGGAATCTCTTTGATAGGTTACCTTCTTCAACCATCTAATGAAATCTTTAACTTTGTGCACTTTAGAAACTGGCGCTGTTGGTTTAGAAAGTTTGTTTTGAACTTTTTTTACATAAAAGCAATGATATTTTCAGTGAAATTCTCAAAACGTTTAAATCAGATGCACTTTACTGCACAAACTTTCAATCATTTCTAACTTTTAAAAGCGCTGTAGGATATCCGAATAGATTCATAGTTATGATATTAAAAAAGTGATGAGATGCAGTCAAATCATTTATTTTTGGCTTAGCTTGCATTGAATTTACGATTAAATTCAAATATTGCGAGTTTTTATTAGTTACATCGGCAATATGTACCACTGATTTCAGCATTTATAACTGCCACTTTTTAACCACAGGAATTTAACCAAATTTTTTTACCAATGCGCAGGAAGCGGAAGAAGCTGCGCTCGCGAAGCAGGCAAAGATTGAGGCACACGCGGCTGCGAGGGAGGCCGCTGCCCACGCAGCCGCACATCCTAGTGTGGTGAAGTCGCCTTCCGACTTCTCCTGTCACTCTTACGAACTGTTCGTGGGACAGGAGAAGGGTAACGACGACAACAACAAGGAAAAGATGAGCATCAGAAGCGAGTGTGGTGATTCGGTCAGCGAACACGGGTCGAGAATGCATGACGGGAGCAATAAAGTGCGCAAGTCTAGTGCGGTGAGTACGATTAGAGATTGTTTTTCAAATAGATTTTTGTTTGTGAAACCTGTTGTTGCTTTAAATGTGATCCTACAGCTTTTGTGTTATTACAGTGTGTAGATTGTTTGTTAGAAATGAGTGTGTTGATTACGTTTTTAGCAAAAAAGTTGGCAAATAACTTGTGTTACAGTTGTTGTTTTACACCCTAGGGATGTTTCTTGGTGTTTGTGTACTTTGATGTATCCTAGAAATCACTTGTTTGTATCGCGTAGTTTACTTTGTGCTAAGAACGTGCTTCGTGTGTTTTTGCTAAACAATGTCGTAACATGAGAAATAATTTTTGTTACCGTAAGTACATAATGCTTTATTAGAGTCTAGTGTGATTTACAATAATAACTCGAGCAATTTTAATTTACATGTAATTTGTTTGTGTGATTACATGTTTAAGGTGTTGTGAATTGATGTTGTTGTCGATGTTGTCGCTATGTTATTGATGTTTATTACTGGTGGTTTTTGTACAATAGCATGCTAATCATTTATAATAACTTAATTGTTTATCAAATATACCACGAATATATCAAATTTTACGCATTCTCATAAGAAAAATTATCAACGATTTTCATTATTCGTTCGCTTCTATCATTGCATGTTGCAGTTGTATCACTATTCTCCTAATTTATTACCTTAATGTTGTAGTTTCCTTTAAAAAGCACATTTACCTTTAGCTAATACGCAGTGTCGTTTAATGTTATAAAATGTCACCAGAAAACTGCTCCCTCCTTCATTCATAAGTATACTTTTGGTAGGAAATTTTCTTTCTTTTTCTTAAGGTACCGGCACAGTACCAAGCATCAAATGCACATCATAAAAGCCACATTAATTTTGCGGACAGCCTGAGCAAGGTATGTGCCCTTTATGTAACAACAGAGACAACAACATCAATGCAATACTTCTCTTTGTGTTTGTAATGTTTGTGGTAAATCTGCCGTCGCTCTTGCCTCTGCATAGTATATAGAACCTGTAACAAACGCTATGAATCTCCTTCTTATCCACTCAGTGATCAGTATGTACTGAGAACATGATTTTGATACATGATTTCTGAGTGTTAAGATTTTTGCATTTTTTTTTCAATAGTCTGACTAATGATTTTTGTGGATACATGTTCACCTTTTTTTTCGTTAACATTTCGTTGGTTTTAAAATTGACTTAGTTATAATCTGTGTAATTCTGCTGTAGCTTGGACCAAACTTGCTTCTTCCACGCTAGCTTGAAACTAGGTTAACCAATGCCCGTTACCCATTTGACTTGTGGTAAAAATTTGTGATTTGGTTGGCCAGGCGAGCCTGAGTTTGCCTGGGTCTCCATTCAACCTCCGGAGGGGTTCAAGAGGAAGTCACCAATTCACCATCAGGAACGGCAGAGGACGCTTCGTAGGACCTCCGGGAGGTGACCGGAAACCACTCGTCTTGTCCACTTACCTAGACGCTCAGGTAGTTAGTACTTTTTACTAAACCTATGAAACCTATACACATCTTCATGGCATTCATCACCACATTCATACTATTTCTATGTAGTATAGACACTATCATATAAGTTTTTAGCCAAATATTCAGGTCTCGAATTTTATCTGACCAAACAAAAGAAATATCAAATTAAACATTGGTCCACGGGTACAGTTGATTGTGTGGCATTTAAAATTTGACAGATTTGTTTGCCGATTATTATCAAGTACAACAGCCAACTGAATTCACTTTTTTTTTCTACGCCAGCCGTCACAACACAACAATATAATTTGAGAACAAGAATCCAACCCCCACTATTTGCGGTACAAACATTGGCCAGCAATTAAAAAATTACTTGAGCGTCACATCATTGCACAGAGCACTGGAATTAAGTTGATTCTTTACCAGTCTGCAATCTGCCATACAATTTATAACTGATTTTTTTGTTTTTTTTTCTCTCATCTCTCTGATTGCTCGCTATGGTTTTGATCCTGCCATATACCAGATTCTAGTGACTTTAATTTTCGGGATTGTCACAAAAATCGGGGTTTGGAGGGGACTGGCATAGCAAAAAAAAAAAAAATCAGTTGGCTGTTCAGTTTAGTGGCTAAGTTGGCTGATAATTGACATATTTTTAACTCCTATACACTTGAGCGTTTCGGGTTACAATGATCTACATAAATCCAATTGCTATTCACTCGCATTTCAGACAATTCAGCACAGACTACGAAGAATCATCACCGAAGACATTGGATTCACTGATAGTCCACCCGGACACCGATACCACTAACCACCACCATGCTATGTCCACAGAACCAACATGCAGCTGCTCATCGCACTTTACTATCGTACCGCCCTAGTTCCTCATTTTAAGAATATGTAATAATAACAATGATAGAACATCTCGCAGGAACATTTGCCGTATGCCGACGACTCCAACGCGGTGACACCGATGTCGGAAGAGAACGGTGCCATGGTGGTACCGATCTACTACGCATCTCTCGGCTCCCGACACTCTTCATACACGTCTCACGCATCGCGCGTTTCCTATACGTCGCATGGTGACCTGTTGGGGGCTGGGGGCAAGCCGATGACCAAAGAAAGCCGACTCAGGTCGAGGTCGAATCGCAATAACGTGCCGACCAATGCCACACCCTACATGACTGACTCCAATCATAAACAAATGAGAGAATATGTAAGTTTGATATGATTTCAATTGTAGTTTTTTATAGGCGAAAATACTGCGTGTTTTTTTACTGAAGCAATTTTTTTTTAAGGACACATCATGCGAAAGCGACGATGGAGCTACTAAGATGAAACACCAAGAGAATCCATTCATTGAACAAGCTCCAAATCAAACAGTTGTTGACATGAAAGGTAAATTATAAAAAAGAAAAAAATTAAAATCTTTTCTAGTTGAAAACCCCCCGTTTATTGCACAATACCAGAAAAAAATAATTTGCTACCATTTCTCTAGCTGCTATCATGAATTGAAAACTAACAAATTTACCTCGGAGCTAAAATAAATTGTAAAACTTACTTGGGATAGTTTACAAAATAGTTAATTACCAGCGCATATGATAGAAAAACTATAATGGTGTAATTGTTTAGTTTCCATTAGTAAGAAGTTATTTTAAAACGGTAAAGCCACCTTTTATCCATTTTTTGCATTTTTTCTTGGCAGTTTATTTCTGGAACTTCGCTTAAATAATTGATCTTATCTTGTTTCACAGACGTCATGGTGCTGAACGACATAATCGAGCAGGCTGCAGGCAGGCAAAGTCGAGCCAGCGAACACGGTGGTAAGTAGTCAAGATAATCGATTTGAACCTTAAACCTATATGTTACTGTGTTTACTTGGAATCGATGTAATTGGTTCTTTTTTAATACTTGCAGCCTGTCGATGTGTATTCTATGTGTTTGATTCTTTGTCGGTTGTTTCTCTGGACAATTTTTGATGTGTTTTAATTGTAAATAGTCTATAAATGTTATGTGAAGAATGCTTTCTTTGTATATTTTTTTGTAAAACATCTGCCAGTGGAAAGTTAAAGTGTGTGGTGAATGTTTAAATATGATAATCGATTTGTTTAAATTGAAATAAATCACTGGCGAGCTAAATGTTAAGGTATCGGTAATAGACCTTTGTTGTGCACAGATAATTGCCGGTGACCGCATTAATTAAAAAATTGCACGATGTACGATGTTAATTGTGTATCTCTAATTGTGCGAATGATTAGTAATGCCATATTTTCTAATCAGTGATTCTTTTTTTTGTTAGTAAAAAAAAGTTACTTTTTAGATAATTTGGCATTGCGTAAGTATATTATTTTTTATTGGGGAAAGAGAATGTACATGATAAATACTAGTTGATATCTAGAGTAGGCAGGAGCATTCGCAATCATACGCATTATTTTTTTTCACTTGTGTATTTGCACGCATCTTGTACAAGTAGTTTGAATCACTTTTCACATGTTGAACGCCACACTTTCCACCGTTTTATCAATAGTTTGGCTTGTTTGATATTAGTTAAAAAAAGTTTTTACCCTCGCCTGAAAGTATGCAAGTATAATAGATAATGTAGATTGTAGAAAATTGGCTGATTTTATGTTGATTTTGGTAGTAATGTGCAAAAATGACAAGTTCTTTGTGTATTCTCACAGCATTTAATTATCACGTGAAGCGTCGTTATAAGAAGTAAAAGCTCGATCCAGCGTTGTTGTGTGAAGGGTGGATTGTAATTAAAATTCAGAACTAACGCTAGAGTAATTATCTCTGGTAGTTGCTAGAAATCAACGCTGGATTCGAGTAGTTTCTGTTACGCATCGAAAGGGAAGCTATTTCAGATTCTAGGTGGACACCGCACAAGAAGACCTTCTCTTTCAGCTTTGTGAAGTGCAAGCCTCAAATTGTCAAATTATTGGTTTATTGTGAAACATGTTTACTAGTTACAACTATAATTTATTGATAATTTTAATTATATTAATTATGATTCAAAGAAAACGGTGTCTCTCAAAGAAAGGGTCTCGAAAAAAAGAGTGTTTCCCATAAAGATACCGGAAAACGAGTAGTTCAATTTTGAGTCATCAGTAAATTTCAAGCGAATAACAGTTGGTAGACAATTTTTTTTTTGGACCTGTTAATATTTTTACTGTTTACCGGTCGACAACTTAAACATGATAGTGATTTACAGCTAGTTCTAGATGCACTGTGTAACTTTTCAATTTGAGGCTTGCACCAAATATTATTGACTTGGCCGCTGGTCGCTGTGCTGACTCAACATTTGAAGACATGTCTGCTTTGCCCCTGACGTTTCCCTTTGGATGCCGTAACATTGATGTTGTCGTAGACATGGTAGTGCTGGTCATACTCTCAACATTTCTGGGGCAAGATACAAAACCTCGGTGCAAATCAGACCCCCCCCCCTGCCACAATCTAAATAAAAAATTTAAGAAATCGTCTCTGAAAATCTTCATGGAGATTCAAGGTAACCGAAATAAGTCAGAACATATTACGAGACACCTAATTTACTTTCAAAACACGGAAATGTTTTTTTGAATTCCACACAAGCCGCATGTCTTTTTAGAAATCATACCGCACTGATACATTTTGTAAATCGCAAATTTTGAATTAACTTTTCATGCTGGTGCGCATAGCTTGAAAAAAATGGCAGTTATTTTTCTTCACAATTGCCTCAACTATGCATTTAATTATACTACATTCATTCCTACACGTGCAGAAAAAAATAAATGCCAATCGTGCTTTTCACATGAATGCAGAAGCTCATTGCTCAAATATCTCTCACCTGTTTCAAATTCATAACTAATTTGCTTTTAGCTCATTCTGTTGACCAGAAATTTTGATTTTGTGCCATTTTAATTACTATTTACTTACTAATTAAAATGACATTTCATAATGATTGGACTGTAAAGATGAATTTTTTCGTAGATATATTCGTGAAATATCTTTGAAAATCATTAACTATTTGTTTCATTTCATTAAATATCAAAATCATTGAACAATCAATTCACAAATCATCTTTGCAAAAACAAATCATCTACATTCAGCAGTGTTATCAGCCTACTGTACTTAGAAATCAATGTCAGTAATGTCAACTCTTTCCTCAAAAAAATATTGATATATTTGAATCGAACGTTTACTAACTCGCGACGCACAGTGTCCATCTATTATTTCCCAACAGACGACGACGAAGATGGGCCGACAGCGAAGGAAAAGGCGATTGAACTTTGCAAGAAGGGCATAGACGTGTTCTGCGTATGGGACTGCTGTTGGTTGTGGTTGAAGTTTCAAGAATATGTCGCATTGCTCGTGTTCGACCCTTTCGTCGAGTTGTTCATCACGCTCTGTATCGTGGTCAACACCCTGTTCATGGCGCTAGATCATCACGACATGAACAAAGACATGGAGAAGGCTCTCAAGAGTGGAAACTACGTGAGTTGGACTTCGATTCAGAGTGCATTTTCATTACAAAAAAAAAGTCAAAGCCTCCATTAGTTGAGCACGGACAATATCAATTAATTATGTAATTAATAAATTAAGCATCGTACAGGAGATTAAAAAAGTACTGGAATTTATTCATGCTCAATACGCTCAATATGTAAATGCCTATCATGAATCATACAAAAAAATATTACTCATATTTCTGTAAATGGCATAAAAAAAAAGTTTAGTCTTTTATATTGATTGATTTGTGGTGTTTATCGACGCACTGTTAAGACAAATGCCCTCTGGCACTGGTCGTATGTCGTCGGTGACTGAGTAAATAATGATGATGAGTAACCTTATATAACCTAGCCTAGAAGAGAGGAAGGGAACCCCGATGTAGGCACGTAACCTACTCATGTCAAAGAACACCAAGTGGACCAACGGCTTAACATCTCTTCCGAAGGACGGTACAACGCGAACAATAGGATTTATCCACACATCCATGCTGTAGAGAGGTTGATAAGCAACGTGAATGAAGTTACTGTACTAACTTTCATCACTCCAACCTCTCTCCCGAACGGAACTGGATATGTGTATGATCGTTCAAGCGTTATAAGGCTGTGTCAACAAAGGAATGTGCGTATTTTGAGAATATTTTTTTGCTCGGGGAAACGTTTTGCAAGGAAAAAGTCACTAAAATATTTTATTGTAAATATTACATACCCAGAAATGTTCCAAACTAAATCTTCACATATGTAATTTCCTAGACCCACAACTCATAATTTCGACAACTAACTCTATTAAATGTCTATCACATGCAGTTCTTCACGGCAACGTTCGCGATTGAGGCCACTATGAAGTTGATCGCTATGAGTCCGAAGTACTACTTCCAAGAAGGCTGGAACATCTTCGACTTCATCATCGTCGCCCTGTCACTTCTCGAGCTGGGGCTCGAGGGCGTCCAGGGATTGTCGGTTTTGCGTTCGTTCAGATTGGTATGTACATTCTCCCACAGACCAAACTCATTAAAAACTTGAAGGAAAGTTACGTACAATTTATGGCAGTTGTAGTTTTACAGTTTCAGCTCTTTTAAGAAGGGTTGGTAGAACTTTAATATGAAACTTTAATATAAAATTAGAACTGTTAGGAACCTTAATATGACTACAACTCCTTTATAAAAATGATTTTCCCTGTAAACCAAAACTATCATCAACTTTAAGGCTCTCAAAACCCTAAAAATGTATTAAAATTGTCTTTCTTACTTCTGGACAGTTCGTAGCAGCTAAGTTTCTAGAATTTCCTTCAAGCCAAATAATACGCAAGCGAGTTACAAAGCAATTAATTGTTTTTAATCACGAATTGTCTTCGTCTCTTTTCCAGCTGCGAGTGTTCAAGCTCGCCAAGTCGTGGCCGACTCTCAACTTGCTCATATCTATCATGGGTCGGACGGTAGGGGCCTTGGGTAACTTGACGTTCGTCTTGTGCATTATCATCTTCATCTTTGCCGTGATGGGGATGCAGCTGTTTGGAAAGAATTACACAGGTACTGTCAGGACATTTGTCTTCCCCAATCTGAATTTTAGTTCCAGAAAATTAATTATTTATTCTTTAACTGGTATTCTGTAACTGTTACAAACATACTTGTCAGTTATCTTGTTAATTTCTTGGAATTTGTCATATCTTGAAAACGAAATGCTTCAAGAACTGCGATAATATGCTTCACGTAGAATAAAATTATTTGAAAAATTGCAGAGGCTATTAACTCAAGTGTGGTCATTGATATGCAATATGTATTAGAGTAATCTCTGGATTGATTCCGTGTGGTCGTATGTTCGCAGATAATGTCGCCCTGTTCCCGGATGGCGAGCTACCTCGCTGGAACTTTACGGACTTCATGCACTCGTTCATGATAGTGTTTCGGGTCTTATGTGGCGAGTGGATCGAATCCATGTGGGATTGTATGCTCGTCGGAGATTGGTCGTGCATTCCATTTTTCCTGGCCACTGTCGTTATCGGAAATTTGGTCGTAAGTTTTTTGCTTTCGTTATGAAATTAAAACAAATGTGATCATCAAGGGTTTGATGTCTGGGCTAGACATAAAGATTATCTGTTTCGCGGTGTTACTTTTTTTGTGACAAAAGTAACGTAACTAAAAATAAATACAACTCTTGAGTTCCATGAAATCAAGATCAATCCGAACGATATTTGATTGTTGGAGTGTGGTCCAGGTCTTCTTTCGAGGACCAATAGCTTTCATATTTTTGCATAGCACTGACACCAAACCTAGCATATCCAGCTAAAGATAAACAATTTTTACCATTATTTTCTCCCAGGTAACAAAGTTGTGAAACGAGACATTTGTTCCAGGTTTTGAATCTCTTCTTGGCGTTGCTCCTCAGCAATTTCGGTTCGTCAAGTTTATCGGCGCCGGCCGCCGATAACGATACGAACAAGATAGCAGAAGCGTTCAATCGAATATCCCGTTTTAACAAATGGGTGAAACGTAGTTTGTTAGGTTTGGCCAAAATGTTGAGAGCCAAATTGACCAATCAAATATCTGATCAGACGCCAGGTGAGGGACCCTCCTCCAGTTGGAAAGAAGGTTTATATCCAATCAGATCGCAGCTTGTGCTTACCAATTTTGTCACGTGTTTAGCTGTTGTTTTTGGTGTACGATAATGGTACTGAATTACACGTAGATAGCTTAGACGTTTGTTCGTAGTGGGCTTAGTGCTTTGCTAGATTTGAGGGCAATTCATAACATTCGTTTCCGTTAATCATAAAGTGAAATCTAAATTTATAACCAAACTTGACGAAGTTGATCTAAATTGACGAAAATGGTACAAATGAGTTTGCCATACTCGTTATTTTTTACACTCAACGAACGAGCAAAACGAGGGATTTCATATGGTCATAAAGAGAGACGAGCAAAATTCACAATTAGACGAGCTAGCTAAAACAACACTTTAATTGACTCAAGCCTGCTTCTATGAATTTTATTTTGAAAATAGCACAACACGTAAAAGAGCGATCGTGAATTGTCTTGCATGGTGCCTTACTCATCAGAAGCCATCTTAAAGAGCAATTCCAGCAGCGTACGCGAACAGAATTGCTAATCAAAGAGAAGGCTTATGAGGAGACTGTACATTAATATTTTCATGTGGATTGCTAGCACGGGTACAGTACAGATTACCATGCTATTCACTTCGGTCGGAATGCTAATTTTCGTAAATATTTCACGAAAACTAGCAGGCCACATGTTTGGCATGGCAATGCGTGCATACATATATATACAGAGTGTTGTGAATTTGTCATCCTCAGGCAGAACACTGATGGACTAAAACTCGGTGTTACGATTAATGACACGGGCATGTTTGATGCTCGATTACATGCATTACCGTTTGAGAAACAAAAAAAAACAAAAAACATTTTAAAGCCAGCAAATTTTCAACACACCTTAAAATTCCCGTGTAATTTCATTACAATGTATTTGTGTATCCACAGCCAGTAACAAAATAACACTCTTCTTGGACGCGACCATCTATGGCTCCTACACTGACAGTAAAGCGACATCTTGTCTATTAATCTCGGGAAAAATAACAGATAACTTAACTGAAAACCCTTGTAAATAAAGCATGACAAGCCGTTGTTCGTATGGCCTGTCTCCCGACGCGGTGTCTTTCATGATTTTCCTAATCTTGCCGGCTCCAATCTGCAGTGAACCACGACGGGGACCTTGAGCTAACCGCGGACGAGATCCTCGCCGATGGCCTTGTTTATCGGGACAAAAAGAGCCCCAAAGATGCTCTGGAGGTTGCCATTGGAGACGGAATGGAGTTTACTATTCATGGTGAGATCTCTTCGATGATTGAATAGAGTCGCGCTTGTGTTAATGCTTGAGCGGGTTGGTGATGCAAGATGACATGTACATGCTTTATGAGGTCGTTTTTAATCTTTTTAAAGGAGATTTGAAAAACAAACTGAAGAAAGGAAAGCTGGCTCTGAACAACACAAAGGCTATCGGCAATCACACAGACAATCGAATAGAGAACGACTACATGAGCAATCACATCGAAGAAGACACTCTAAGGTAGGATTTTCAACGTGATTGACAAGAAACCATAACAACTATGCATTTATTCCGCTAATTTGATGTTTAATTTCAGTATGAAATCTTACGGCAGCCATAAAAACCGTCCATTCAAAGATGAAAGCCACAAAGGAAGTATGGACACACTTGACGGCGAAGAGAAGAAAGACGCTAGCAAGGAAGACCTGGAAGACGATGGTGGCAAGTCTTACGCTTAACAAAACCTTTTCGGCGCTATTTACGTTCGTAAAGCAGGAACCGAACTAATCTCCACAATTTGCAGACTTGGAAGATGACGGCGACGGCGACGGCGACGGAGAAGAAGAACCGCTTGAAGAAGACGCCATAATCGACGCCGGCACCGAGGACCTGTTGTTAGCTGACTCGCCTGCAGACTGCTTCCCTCCGCCTTGCTATAAACGGTTCCCATTCCTCGCTGGAGACGACGATGCACCCTTCTGGCAGGGTTGGGCAAACCTTAGGCTGAAGACTTTCAGACTGATAGAAAATAAATACTTTGAAACTGCTGTCATCACGATGATTCTGCTTAGTAGCTTAGCCTTGGTAAGTGGACCTTGATAAAGGGCTGTACTTTTTTGTATTGGGACACAGAAATAATGCCACGTTCAATTTAAGAACAATTGTATGTAAGCGTTTTTTGAATAAATGTGCTCTGATTGTGATTACTATTTTCAGGCTCTGGAAGACGTGCATCTTCAGCAGAGGCCCATCTTACAAGATATTCTCTACTACATGGACAGGATATTCACTGTGATTTTCTTCTTCGAGATGTTAATCAAGTGGTTGGCTTTGGGCTTCAAGGCTTACTTCACCAATGCCTGGTGCTGGCTCGACTTTGTCATCGTCATGGTAAGTCTACTCGTTGTTGTTGCTGTAATTGTTTGTTTAGGTCTGCAATTGTGTACCTTGTATTATTTTAACTACGCAGGTAGAATTAATAATTTGCAGGAATTTCCATACGCCGAGCTAGTAAGGTAAACATCTCCAGGGTTTCTTCATAATAAATGCTCTGTTATTGTGACCTGGTTTATTTTTATGCGATTTCAGAGGGTAGAACGTACATTACCAATGCCTCCATAAACTAAAGGGACATGTTACCTGCGGCATCGGTTATCAAATAATATAACATAAAATAAATTGAACGTAAATGTTATTAAACCATTTCACAGTTAGTTGTGATATTTCAGAAAGAATTTTTCAATTGAATATGAGCGGACAAATATCTATTTGCCATAAAACAATAAAGGGAAATACATTGCAAAATCATGTTCAACATCCACTGCTAGGTTTCCAATATTCCTTACTAATCTATTTCCTTGCCTCTACTCTGGGCCGTTGACACAGCTGTCTATTTTAAATCTGGTGGTCATTTGGGCCGGTGCGTCCGACATACCCGCATTCCGGTCAATGCGTACGTTGCGTGCATTGCGCCCGTTGCGTGCGGTTTCGCGTTGGGAGGGTATGCGAGTAAGTAGCCGTGCTTCTGCGTGGCCCGTGCCGCGGAATGCCGGTATTGAAATAAAGGCCAAGCTTTCACGTTGCTGCTTACGTCTTGTATTTATTTTCCAACAGTAACCCGATCTCTTTGCTACCCTCGCTTGCGGCATTAACTCAAAGTTTCTACTTGTGTGTATTTCGATGTTGTGCTTTTCGTTATCTGTGCCTCGCAGGTATTTGCCAAACGAAGAAATTGTTTGTCAGAATCAAAAGACAATTTTCATAACAAATAAATTTTTTCCTTGCCTTAACCCAGTCTAGATATTTGTTATACCGTTTTTTTATCGTCAAATAAAAATAATAAATTTCAAGAATAATGTCAAAAGAAATGTTTCACTCTGTATGAGCAGTAGCGTAACTGGCAAGTAGATAAAAAACGATAAAAAAAATGATTTCTTCTTTCTTATATATTTTCTATTTCCCGAGTGAATTTGTACTGAGTGGTTCTCAACTTCGTGTGTTTCGCCCTCTTTCAGTGGACTTGTCTATTGTGCTGCTTGCGCTGATCTTAAATGTTTCTTAACGCTTGTCTGTTGCAGGTGTAATATGTCCTCCAAACATGTCTGTTGTATGTGTTGATCTGACTCATTGTGACACCTTTGTCCTGTGCGTTGGCAACACAATGTTGCTTAACTATTCTCTAAGGTTGCTTCTTGTCTCCTTTCAAATTCATCGAAACTAGTAGAACAACTTCCATCTACCATCCCTATGCTGTTTTATTATTTACTTTTGGTCTAGGTAACATCCTACTGAGCTGTCTTTTACGTAAAACGGGTTTTGCATCAAAACGTTTCCTGGGAGGCATTCAGAGTTTCTCTTCGTGCGTTGCTTTCACTCGTGTAAATAGAGAACTGAAGCCGAAATCCCTTGTTACTTGCCCTCAGGTCTCCTTGATAAACTTCGTTGCGTCATTGGTGGGCGCCGGGGGGATTCAAGCCTTCAAAACTATGCGGACCTTGCGCGCCCTTAGACCTCTAAGGGCCATGTCTAGGATGCAGGGCATGAGGGTATGTACGACGACGTGGTCTCAAGGGTGTTTGCTACTGAGATGAGAAAGTTAAAGTAAGGAAAACATTTTTTGACTCTAATAAAAAATTAGGAGCCCGTAATTCACGACACGAATTTCAAAAACCTTCAACAGCAGTAATCCATTATTTTATTTCGACTTTTAAAATAACGTCACTTTCTGAACTGACGAATAATAGTTCTAAAACGTCCAGAGCCTTTAAAAATATTCATCCTACGACACGAACAACACTTAATAGTTGATCTAAATTTCGTTGAGGTCTAGGAAACAGAAAAAACAAAACTTATCCTGTCGTTTTCGTTTGCTTTTGACCTGGTCCTAACTTCAAGAAAACACACTCTTGCCTGTTCTTTCTACTGTGATCGTTATGTCCTGCTGTGAATGTCAATTTGTATCAGCTGTTCTGTACATATCAGCGATAACACACAACACATATACAGTGTAACTTGCTTCAATGTTCCGTGCTTGCGTAATTTGGTGTCTTATCCTTGACGTTTATTTAATACAGGATCACACACACACAAGATTTCAACAAACTCCCTCGACTTATTCACTCATTAAGTAAAATTCTGACAAAAAATTAAAACTAAAAATGAGAAAACTCGATGTCAATTCACTTGCTAGAGCGACCAGACACATTAAGATATCTCGGCAAAGTCGCTGACCTGTTCTTATGACTTTAGGTTGTGGTCAACGCGCTGGTGCAAGCGATACCCAGTATCTTCAACGTGCTTCTGGTGTGTCTCATCTTCTGGCTCATCTTTGCCATCATGGGAGTGCAACTTTTTGCCGGAAAGTACTACAAGGTATGACCTATGACCATCTAAACATCGGCGGTTCTCGGTACAAAACGTTTGGTGAATTTACTGCTATCAACTCTCATCACTACCGATGAGGATAACTAGGTTGACGAGCACAAGCATGATTTAGATTACATTTCAATTTATTTGTTTTTCAATCAATTTGCTAAAAGAAAATACTGGCCGAAATCATTAGGTCTTCATTACTAGCCTTAGGCAATTACGCTTTTAACAATAATATACAATTCCCGACACTTGTTTGTTTTCAGTGCGTCGATTCAAACGGGACTACGTTGAATTTTGAGATCATACCCGATCGCAACACGTGCAAAGCTGAGAACTACACGTGGGAGAACTCGCCGATGAACTTTGACCACGTGGGCAAGGCATATCTCTGTCTGTTCCAAGTTGCCACGTTCAAGGGATGGATACAAATAATGAACGACGCCATTGACTCCAGAGATGTATGCAGTTTGTTATTTTCTCCTGGAGTTAATTATTCAGTAGGATACCAAAATAAGAACATATGACTGACTGTTTTCATTTCTTTCTTTCTAGTCTTACAAGCAGCCAATCAGAGAGACTAACATCTACATGTATCTCTACTTTGTATTCTTCATCATCTTTGGCTCTTTCTTCACTCTCAACCTGTTTATCGGAGTCATCATTGACAACTTCAACGAGCAGAAGAAAAAGATAAGTAGTATTAAATATATATATATTTTTTTTTCTCTTGTGTTAAGTCGGAGTAAAATCATTGTTTGTGTGATTTTACGCAGGAGGGTCTCTTGAGATGTTCATGACCGATGATCAGAAGAAGTATTACAATGCGATGAAGAAGATGGGATCTAAGAAACCGTTGAAGGCCACGCCTAGACCAAGGGTAAGATCAGCGAGTCTTTTTAAGAACGTACTATTCAGTAGAAGCAAACGGAGTCTAGGTGGCACGGTCACCCGGTGGCGCTCGTGGCTATTCTTTGTTAAAAAACCCCTAAAGTTAAATAATTATGTCTCAAAATATTCGATACGTGTATTAATTTTTTGAGGTGAGTATAAAAGAAGCCTAACTTAGCGAGTAATCTGCAAACAAATAACAAAATTTAATTTCTCAACACAGGAATTGACAGTATTTTTCATTGAAGACAGTTTAACTTTAGCGTTGAGACTACGATGGTAGGATCTTGGATTAAATACACTTATTTTAAATTAATTATAATTGAATTTTAGGTGGTAGTTCGCGCCCTGATCAGGTTGATCAAATTGCACCTTTTTCTTCCTTCCAGTGGCGGCCCCAGGCCATCGTCTTTGAGATTGTCACTGACAAGAAGTTCGACATGTTCATCATGTTGTTCATTGGCTTCAACATGTTGACGATGACGATGGACCATTACCAACAGTCGGCCAACTTCAGCATGATCCTCGACTATCTCAACATGATCTTCATCGTGATCTTCTCCAGCGAGTGCCTGCTCAAGATCTTCGCGCTGAGATACCATTACTTCAAGGAACCATGGAACCTATTTGATTTCGTAGTTGTCATCTTATCCATATTAGGTGAGTTCCACTAAAGATTCATATTAAATGAATGGCAAAATTAGCGGATGCCAAAACTGGTTGTAATTGTCATGGAAACACGCAATACGTTTACGTAAACAAAAAAATGTTGTGTCTAAATATTTTCGAAATCATTTTTTTTTGTGACTGTGTTTCCTCTATGGTACAATTTACGAAAGTTTTCCGCTACCATTCATTTATGATATAATCCCTGGCGGAATCTCACTTCGAAATGGCGACGACGACTTCTACATAATCATTCACACAATCAAAATACATGTCTAAACTTTAGGGAAATAACTTAGCTCTCTTTTCGCCCCTGCGTCTAATGGATCTTCTTCAGAGTAACGTTGGATCAAATTAGAGAATGATATTTAGAAATTTCGGAGCGCCACATGGCTAAAAAAAAAAGTGAAAAAGTGAAAAAATTTGAAAGACTTTTTGAAGTTATATCTTGTTAGTGCAGGGGCAGGCACACCCACATTAGATAGGAAAAATACGCCCTTCCGAAAAAAAAACAAGACAAACACATTAGGACACAAATAAAACTTCACCAACAAGCCAGAACAATTGGCGTACCAGTTAATGTACAATAAGTCGGGCGTACGTATGGCGAAACAAGTCGCTTCAAGACTATAATTACAATTTTTGAAACTCTTCACCCAGTAGAAAGCATAAGTTTTTTTTATACTTCAGTAGTTTTCAAAAATTCAAAACAGATTGATTAGTTTTATTTCACAGCAGTCTTGTTTCAAGATGTATATTTTGGGGCCATAAAATTAATCAATCTAAAACTTGACTAGCGCTCAATATAAATTGAAATGACATATCGATTTCTTTGGGCATGCTCAATTCGAGAAAAAGAATATCGCCTGAATTAAAAATGCATTGAACACTATTTAATAGTTTTCCTGCATTGTATACAAGCAAAACTATTTTTAGAGCATGGGGTGTGGTACTGCAAGGAACTTACTTACAAACAGGCTGGAAACAACAATCTAAAGCCCGTTACATGATTTTTGTATGTATCTAGTAGATTTTATCTCTCAAATTACAATAGTGAAGGGCAGTTTGCATGATTACCAACCTATGCGACAAGTTAGCGAAACAAAATAATGTTCTAACAACGAATGCTGTTCAAAACAAAAGTTATGCACTTTCAAACGATTTAGTAGTTTGAACGTTTTAGGGGAAATAGCCCCTTTTTCTCTATACAAACACCCCACAGTGCCGCTCGTAAATAGACTAGCAAAGTCACCACTTTCACCATAAATATTCACAACTCACATACTCACAAAATTCACAAAAAAATCACTGACCACACCAGGAACCCAGATACTAATCGCCTATTTTCTCAGGTCTTGTGCTGAGTGATTTGATCGAGAAGTACTTCGTCTCACCCACACTGCTTCGAGTCGTTCGTGTCGCCAAAGTCGGTCGAGTGCTGCGTCTTGTGAAAGGAGCAAAAGGAATTCGAACATTACTCTTCGCTTTGGCAATGTCGTTGCCAGCTTTGTTCAACATCTGCCTGCTGCTGTTCTTAGTGATGTTTATCTTTGCCATCTTCGGCATGTCCTTCTTCATGCACGTTCAAGACAAGAGTGGACTCGACGACGTCTACAACTTCAAGACATTCGGACAGTCCATGATACTTCTCTTCCAGGTAAAGTTATCTTTTCAATCATTTCATTAACCACGAAGCTTAATGAAACAG
Organism: Protonemura montana; assembly: GCA_947568835.1. Lineage (NCBI taxonomy): Eukaryota > Metazoa > Arthropoda > Insecta > Plecoptera > Nemouridae > Protonemura > Protonemura montana. The sequence goes on along the minus strand of OX387606.1, from coordinate 17,472,231 downwards.
ACAACGCACTTGCCGGATAAAATTCTGTATTTTCAGTCGATAAACTTTTATGTTGTTTCCACTAACTACAATTTCATAATACAGGCTTGATGGTAACATCTTTCACGTTAAAATAGTTGGATAGATTATTGGGTCTTTTAGCGTTGGCGATTCCTGTGATCTATCCTGATTCTAACCAAATGAAGCTATTCTAACGTGAAAGTGTAGTAACTCAATTTAAGAAGTTAATATTTTCTAACCCGAAAGATATCTGCTTTCTCTAACTTCCCATGCCCCGGCCAGATGTCCACTTCTGCCGGCTGGGACGGTGTCTTGGACGGGATTATCAACGAGGAAAACTGCAAACGTCCGAACAACGAACTCGGCTACCCTGGAAATTGCGGATCGGCCACGATAGGCATCGCGTTTCTGCTCTCCTATCTCGTCATCAGTTTCCTCATTGTCATCAACATGTACATCGCCGTTATCTTAGAGAACTACTCACAGGTTTGTGCACAGTATTCGCTATCTCGTTTTTGAGGTGCGAAGCATTGCGTTTGGAGCATTTATAAATAACACGACTTCGTAACTTCCAGGCGACAGAAGACGTGCAAGAGGGTCTTACAGACGACGACTACGATATGTACTATGAGATCTGGCAGAACTTTGATCCTGACGGTACGCAATACATTCGATACGACCAACTATCAGACTTCCTGGACGTCCTGGAGACGCCTTTGCAGATCCACAAACCGAACAAGTACAAGATAGTATCGATGGACATCCCGATTTGTAAAGGCGACTTGATGTTCTGCGTCGATATCCTCGACGCGCTCACCAAGGACTTCTTCGCACGAAAGGGTAAGTAATGCATTCAACAAGGTTAGCCGTTTCGGTGTTTCGTGAACAGTGTGGTCTAAAAGGTGGCCCAATCCTTGCACAGGTAACCCGATCGAAGAGACAGCTGAGTTGGGCGAGGTCCAGGCTCGTCCGGACGAGATCGGCTACGAGCCCGTTTCGTCCACCCTCTGGCGCCAACGCGAGGAATACTGCGCACGGCTGATTCAGCACGCGTGGCGCAAACACAAGCAGCAGCGTCTCGGCGACTCGGACGACGCCGGCGACGAGATGGACTCGTCGGACCTGCAGCAGACGGCCGTGCTCGTCGAGAGCGACGGCTTCGTCACGAAGAACGGTCATCGAGTGGTCATCCACTCGCGATCGCCCAGCGTCACGTCTCGGTCAACAGACGTCTGAGCCGGGCCTCGCCCCCTCCTCCCACCACCGCCGCCCGCGACATCACGACACAAGTAAAAGAAGCCAGTGGGTTACAACGTTGCTCGCTTGCCTTTCTCCGTCCCTAAATGCACAGCCGTTGATTGGTGTGACGACGAACGTCTGAACGGCGCTATTGTGTTGTCGATTGCTGCCCTTAAAAGGGATGCTGTGCAAGGTCGAACTGTGCCCAGTTCCAAGCCTGAAGCCTTCCCCCGATGGATCGCCGAGTGGCAAGCTGCTCGCGAGTCCGACATGGGCTTGGGACGAGACGCGCGACCGACATCTTGGTTCGGCCGAACGGCATCGACGCATTACGCGTGCGTACGTAGTTGCGTGAGCATGGACTTCGCACTCTCGGGGTTACGTGTGCGTGCGAGTCGATCACAGCGCCGCGCGGCGCGCTGCGGCTGAATATCACATTAACAGCAATGCATAGTTTCAATTCGAGAAACACACACACACACGTGCCCGCATTTCGAACGAACGAGAGTTTAAGGAGGCAAGTGAATATTATCTATCATCACTCACATCCGCTTGTCCATATTTGGTTGAAACCCAATTTGCTGTGTTATTTTCACTGCGTGTGGCGTCTATTTGCGCACCGGCGCGTCCGTGGAGGCGACGGCCCTCCAATATGTCCGCACAAGGATGGGCGTCGCTTGGAGCGTCGCGTCGGTGACTCTGGAGGGGTGGGGCGGACGCTTTGTCGAGGAGGCGTCGGCGTCTTCTCATTTTACCATATTCTATGCTGCATTAGGCTTGTTAACTATTTTACAAGAAACACGAGACGTGGTGGCGCCGTCGTGAAACACGGACAACTTTGAAACGATAAAAAAATGAGATAAAAAGAAAACTGACATGTGCTTCAATGCATCGAGACAATTTTTATTGAATTGCTTCGATTCATTATCTTTATGATATTATATTTGCAAGTGCTACGTTTTTTTATTTGTTGAACAAGAGTTTACGAAGCTTTGTACCGATGCGTGCATGAGGACTCTCCACCGTTGATCACAATTTCATTATTTTTGTATTTTACATTCTTTTCTTCTGCTGTATGAGGACACAGCTTTGACTCTAATGATACGGCGTCGGACGGCGGAAGGGTCATCGGGTTACCGGCGACCTGCGCGACGGCATCATTACGGGAGATGGAACGAGGTTTAAAAAAAAAATACTATAGCTACTATTGTTATATTTACTCTTTTTCAATGCAAGCTGTCTGTAATATTTATTCCACTTGTTATTTTTCTACACTGTTTTTCTCTTTGTTGCACGGCGAGTGGTCTCCAAACGTCGTCTATGGAAACTTGTACATATTATTATTTAATTTGTTCACGTAAAGTTGCCTAGCAGTCGTCGGGCATAATCACCATCTGATAATCAATTGAGAGTATGGCAATGAGAGAAGAGAAAAACACTTTATATAAATATCCTTATTCCTTACTTTTCAAATAATATCTTGATGATATAAATAAGCTGTAGGATCACCAATTGCTTATCATCTTTGCATCGTTATTACGCATTTTGTAGGGTATTTTGAAAATTTGTATGAAGACCTGTGACCTCTCGTGAGCTTCATGGCGGCAGGCGGTTAGCAGGGTACATTCCAAAACAACGACACTTACTGAAGCAAATTGGTTCTTTCATTTGGATCTCGATAATATTTACCTGCTGATGATAACAAGTGGCATCGACGGCAAACCTCCAAAGGGAGGGTATAGCAGGTCGCAAGCCAGTCGATCACTGGAAAGAGTGTAGGAAGCACGGGTCTTGCGGACAGCATATTTGTTGTTGATCGCTTAAAAGCAAGTCGAGACGTTTATTTGAAGGTAAGGAACTTGAATGAATACCAAATATTAAACATTTAGTTCCTAAAGCAATAACAATTTACGAGTATTGTTCGTAATTAATTAATCTGATTTCGAATGCTCTGCGTTTATAATTCTTTTGAAAGAAAATTATTGATTAATTCTCGTTGCTTATTTAAAGTTTAAGTACTGACAAAGAATGTAGAACAATCAATAAGAATGGGTTTAGAGTATTGAAGAACTGGAATTGGAATCTGTGTTAGAAAATTGTTATGCGGGACTACTGAATGGAAAATGATTGTTAGTTACCTATAGTGAGTTGCCGACTTGTGCCCGGACATGTGCGTGCGAGCTCGCGCAGCTGTCCCCGGCTGCGCGCCAAATCTTCCCCGGGCGCAGCGCGGCTGACGGCTGCGCGGACATTCGCATGCATCAGTTCGCGCATAGCGTGCAACGCGCAGCTCGCGGTTTATATCAAAATGTTTTCGAGACTAGAAAGAGAGATAGATATTCTAAGACTTGTTATTTTAAAATTTTAAAATAGAAGCTCAATTAAATTAATGATTTTACATTTTGAACAAAGTAAACTGCCATTTGATCACAAATAAAAAATCGCTATCAAAAATATAACTGCATTGAGAAATTTATTTTCTTGAGTGTTGGAAAATTTTACTTTTTTTTTTACGCCGGACATAAATCTGAACAAATATATAAGGAACACTGTCTGTTTTTACACTCGCTTGCCCAGGCTCATACTCTTGCTTCCGGCAAATCTTTGCTTGGACACAGTACGGCTAAACTGTCTTGTGATTCGACCTTGTGACTAACCGAATCAGGCCTCGAAGCTTTTGTCCAAGTAATACTCCTGTCAACTATTAAGCAAGTGCAACAAAACGATAGCGGTGATATATATATATATAACAAAAAAAGCTTTACCGAGGAAACGAAAAGTAAGCTTCGGAAAAAGTAATACTAATTACTTCTATTTACTTAACGTATTGTAACATGCTTTCGGTCTCCAATAAGATACACATTGCTTCGTGACTTTTCAAAATATTGCTAAGCTGTAATGAGATAAATTACATCGCAGTCCATGAGAGAATGATAATATTATGATAATAAAAATTGCCAGTGTTATAATTGTTTTTCTGTGGTTGTTAACCGGCATGAGACGATGCTTTATTACTTATTACCAGCAATATTTCATGTTGCCTGTTTGTCAAATAACATTGAATCAGAGTTCTGCAATATTTTTCAAAAAAATCACTGCTGTGTGCTGGATACGTTTCTTATCATCTAACTAAAGCGTGCAAGTTTGCAAGGAATAAAGAATAGTAGTGAACAAATTAACAATTACGATGTTTCCTTTTAGCGAGAACAATACTCTTGTGAGGTATTGTTACCATATAAGCTTGATTTCTGCTGTGTGAACGTATTTACATTCACAACTAGCGCTATGCAGTACGCCAAATATAATTGCTTGGTTTTCGTTGGGGATTTCGAAAGCAGATGCGTTTTTTTTTTTAAATTGCACGTTGCACAGTAGCAACTTATATTGTTATTACACGCAAGAAATACGACGAAACTGTTGATTGATATCGGTTACAGCTGGTCTAGATGCCGAGATATTGTTTTTGTTGATATGAAAATAATTGAAAGTCGACGACTCGTATAAAAAAGTAAATATACTGATAATATCGCGGGCATGATATTTGTTGGTGTACCCATCGAATCAATTTTGATGGGTAATGGTCCCATTTTTTACGCCCCTTCCCCCCCCCCCCCCCCCCCCCCCCCCCCATCACCCTAAACAATCACAGTAAAGCCGCGTTTTTTCAAAACTCCTTTAGGGTAGTGTGCAAATGTGTTATGCGTGCACACATGCTGCGTAAATCTTGAAATATAGCCGGCCAAAAACTACAGACAATGCTGTAGACATGAAACGCGTAAACATGATTGCCAATTTGAAAATCACCCTCACACACACACTCACACGTTTAACAGGTTAAATCGCGGTTCTAATCAATATCTCGTAATTAAGCTGAGCGGGAGATTGTTTCACATATATGGGTCCCTATGGGCCATGGTTTCAAAGCTTCAATATAACTAAGAGACAAATAATGCAGAAAAAAAAAACGCCTTCGTGAAATTTTCAGCAAATTTAAGATAACAGTAATTATTATGAAACTGAAAGATGTGCGCTCATTTTACACATATTGCTTTCGGAAAATTGAGCCACAAGTACGAGGAACATAATATTATGGATATGGATACCAATATATTTGAATTTTAGATTCTCCAGTTTGGCCTTTAAGCTTGCACTCGACTTCCTTTATAATATGATAAAAAAAAAATGTTCTCGATTTCACAGTTTGTACTATAAAAATAATTAATGATAATGAAATGTAAATATTACATCATCAAATAAATTTTTAATAACTTATCACAGATATTAGCTGGTTTTATTTTTGGTGTTGTAAAGGAAAGGTATGACAAGGGAGACGTAAGACAACTTGAATAATTCAGTCTCTTCGCAGTCGAGGAAAGAAACCGTGGAAATATCCAGTCTCACTATTACTGTGGAAATTTCTTCTTGAAGTACAGATTTCACATTGTTCCGGAAGGAAAGTTGAACCTTTTCCTTTTCACCTCAATAGCATCTTTGTCAAGCCTGTAATAATCCACACGTTCAAATTACAAGACCATTGTACCCACATCTCCCGTGCGGACATTGTAACCGTCTTTGGCTAAAATGTCACTTTCATACTTTCATTTTATGATTAGCCAAAATTGGCCGTGCCTCACTAAATCTTCAAAGAAGACCAGCACATTCTGAATTTGAACTACCGTACTCAAGCAAGTAGGGCTTGTGCAGCGTTTTTGAAATAAAACCCAGATTTGTTGAGGTGTCTCATCTTCGATCACACCTCGAGGTGATGAAATGTCACGTGATTGACGCAAACCAGACAGATTTTCGCGCATGGCAATTGCAAGGAGATACTTCATGCTTGAAAAGGGCAAAATCTTTTGCAATTAATGGCCTTCCATCGTTCAAATATCTTGGCAAATTCATCTCGACTTTATCTGCTGTGTTTGAGCAAGGAGGTGATCGTGATTGTCGGAAATCAGCGATAAAAGAGCCAGTGGTTCTTGCAGCTAGATCAACGCATAAAGAAGTCATCGCCCCTGTCCACTACACTGAAAGAACGTCTGTAAGTATGATTTTTTTAATACACATTTGACTAAATTTGCTTTAAATTGTTCAATATTCCTTCTTGTTTTTAAGAGCCTACACATAGATTATTGTTTTGTGTATGTTTATTTTCCTGTCTTACATCCATAATTCATAAGAAGGAACAGTAAATTTTGCTCTTGTATTCTTGAAGTACAACTAAGTAGATAGAGTTAAGTAGATTTCCCAAATTAGCATATTTGTGTTTTACTTACAAACCTATTTGATCTATTATTAACTCTAAACATTAGCAATAAAAACACCTAATATGGTTGTGTCCCGCGAAAAGACTGCATGCAGGGCCCTTATTTGTTACCTATTCGTGTAAAGCTAAATAATAAAATAGAATCCCAGAAAAATGAATGCATTAAAATATGACACCTCGGCACATTGTGTAAGCTATGCAAGGTGTCCCACCCTATATAGAATGTAGGAGGGGTTGGCACGAATGCAGTCAATAAGGGCCATATTCTGGTTTCTTGATTTATGATTGAGAGCCTCATCATTCGAAATTAAAATTAAAAAAATAAGATTCAATGCTGCGCAGATTTTAAAAAATTTAAATAGATGAAACGTTGGATTTATTGGTTAAGGCCCAGTGCAACTAAATGTGTAAGGGGTCCGCAGGCGTGAGTTTTGAGTTGTTTTGAGTCTTATTGAGACAGTAAAGGTGGTGTCGAAAGGCGTATTAATTGTGGGCTTGGGGCGCAGCCCCAATTTCGCTTGAGTTAAAGGTATTTTTTTAAGAGAAAATCTGGAAGTGTTGGACAATACCCAAAGGGGGCTGAAGATAGCACTCAGCTTAACTACATATTTAAAGACATAGCGCATTCATAATTTTTTTATAAACAAAATATATTTAAACTTTTATTGGGAGCTTCACTTATCTCAACGAAAAGCAGAATACGACTCTCAGAATCGTATTTACCCATCGAATTGGTAAATAATATGAACTCTACCTTTATTATTAATTAGCTCTTCGACATTACTCCATTCTTTTCGATGCCTGATTGCAAGAATGAATCTGCAATGAAGAGTGTCAAGTGTGCAATTAGGGTGTCATCGAGACCCACGGTCTGAGGATGTGTCGTTAGGTACACAGGGGTTCATCGCTATGTTTTGCGAGGAACCTGGAAAACTGGAAAACAAAATATTTCACGACCGTGTAAATTGAATTTTTGATCAGAATGTCAAAAAATAAAACAAAAATAAATACGTGTAGTCTCGAATTTTTTATAATTCTGAAATTCACAAGAAATTTGCACAAGGTAAGAGTGTGAATTAACAAGGCATTGAAGGACAAAGACCTAACTCATGTTTGTTTACTGACCTTTCGAAAAACTACAGCACAAAATTGAAAAATGTGATCGAATCAAAAACATTTGTCAACTCTACATTTCATAAAAGGAAACAAGATATACAAATAAAGAAGCAACCATATGAAGTCGTAATGAATTTAAACCACCGGGAAGAAATATGGGAACTATCTCAACTTCCCCTGTCGCTTCTATCCGTACCAGAACTAATGAATTATAACAAAGAAAATCGGCTTCTGTTAGCAAGTATGGAAACTTTGTTTGAAATTGAAAAATCCCAGCTTCCAAACCCGATAACTCCGACAATTTGTGTCACATTAGTATCTACATTCTTAAAAACGGTCAAAAATAACAAAGTCAATAACAGATTGGAGACATTGACGCCTACAGCAACGTCTGCGAAGTTGGCAACATCAACAAATGAAAACATAGAGAACACGGCGAAGTCAAAGACAACAACGACAACAACAACTCCTACAGCATCTCCAACAACAACGGGTGAGTCAAAAATAACTCCCACAAAAACGGTCGAGTCTGTGAAGAAACAAAGAACCATCAGAACCAAAGAACCATCAGCTAGACATCAGGTGCACAGGTCCGATCGCTTAAGAACTAAGTTTAAACAATTATGACGCCAACAGTCTGCTAGCCCTAATATATTCAAAAAAAGAAACAGCACTAAAATAAATTATCAAGACTCAGAAGTAACGGTTACGGTAATTAATTGCAGAAGTATTTGCAACAAGATTGACAGATTTAGGAGATTACTAGAAGTGTATTGTCCAGATTTAGTAGTGACAGTGGAAACTTGGTTGGATGAAAGTTACACGGAAAATGAAGTTTCTATAAATGGTTATAATTCGTTTTGAAAGGACAGAAATAAGCACGGTGAGGGAGTCATGGTCGTTATTAAAGAAAAGTCAGAGCAAGTTAATGTGGAATGACGATGAAACTGAAATGATGTGTATGAAATTAAAAGTAAATAGAATATAACTTCAAATTATTGCTGTTTACAGACCAAAACAGTACGCTTGAAAGATTGGAGGAAAAATTATGTACAGTTGGTTTCGACAAAAGGATAATACTATCAGGAGACTTAAACATGCCTGGAGTGAGCTGGACACCTGGAGGAAATGGAAAGGAACGAGGAAAACTACAAACTGCAGCAAGCAAAATATCAAACAAAGGGTTTGTTCAGGCTTTATTAGAAGGAACGCGTGAAACTACGACAGGTACCAATAATGTACTGGACGTTGTTTTATAAAAACCTGAAGAAATGTTGATATCCACAGAAATATTGCCAGGAATAAGTGACCACAAAATATCCATCGTGAAATTGATAGCTGGCAATAGCGTAATAGATCGAACAAGTGACCAACAAATTCTTTATGCCTGGATTGGAAGAAACAGAACAAGTGGATGCAAATGAAAATAAATGGTATTACAAGAAAACAAGAATAGGTGAGGTAAAAAGAGCCTTTGCGGAAATTTATAGCCAGTGGCTGAAAAAATACTCTACAGATATAGAACTCATGTGGAAAAACTTTAAGAACATTTGCATGGAAATAAAGGAACAACATGTGCCGACAAAAATTCTCAAAATAAACTCAGACCCATAATTTTATGAAAAGAGAGTCAAGTATTTAAAAAAAAAACTTAGAAAAATATACAACTTGAGTAAAAGAAGTCCTGCATCAGAATTAAATGACAAAATAAAGAAGTTACGAAAATATCTGGATATTGTAAAAAAAAAAATGCTAAGGAAAGATTTGTGAAGGGAATGAATGGAATGAATGGAATGACTGAAAATTTTTTTAAAATTTTCAGAAGAAATATGTTAGAATTAGTATTAGAAAATAGTTTAGGTAAATAGTTTTAGTTTTTTATTATTATCAACACTATAACCGTCTCAAAATTTGATGTCCCCGTTTGGGCATCAATTTTTGAGACGGTTATAGTGTTGATAATAATAAAATACCCCGGGCATTGCAAGCGTTTGCAATTTAAATAAGATTTCATTCTAAATAGTTTAAGTTTTTTTTTTCTGCCACCTGTATGTTACGTGCAAATTGCAGTTTTTTCTAGGGAAAAAAATGAAAAAAAAAAAAAAAATAGATAAAAGAGCAAATTTAGGATATGAATTCATCATATCAAAGAAGCACATTCATTTGCATGTTTAAGTCCACTTAAATTTTTTTCGCATTTTAATCTCCATTACTGAAAATGGTTTCAATAGGCACATATTGCTCAAGCGCTGTCTATTACATCCCTTGGCCCCCGAACGCGGCAGGCGAGTTTCCGTTGCTTCCTTTCTATCGCTACTATAAAAAAAAAAAACGGTGTGCGTGTTCGTTATGACTCTCCTTATTTCCAAATAATATCCATAATATCCTGGTTCAGTTTCAAGAGCTACCGGGATAAGATTCCTTACCGTCCACCTCTCGGAAATCGAGAAGTTTCCGAATCCAATCAACGTTACGTCTCAATAATCATTCGCCTCGGCAATAATGAACTATAGTTATTACAAATTTCCACTGATATTTTGCTATTACTACCTCTACCCCTTGCTTGCTAATAAAAACGGATCAGCTGTCTAAAGTCTTACTTTACCCGTTACTGATCTTTTTATTTTTTATGTTATTTCTAGAATTCTGAATTTTTAGAATTCTAGAAATCTGCATTCGTATTTATTGTCGACTGTTATATTTTAAGATTTTCTCCTGCCATGCTAAAAATTTTCACGTAGTTCTAAAGTTTCTATTTTTTTAGTGCGAACTCATGAAGATCAAGATGTTTGTTTTAGCAGCTATACTATTTTCGAGTCAAGCAAGGTGCCGTGCGCTTTGGCCAAAATGATGATTATTTAAGTCATTCATGTCAAAGCTAGACAACTGTTATCCACGGTTTCAGACTTTGAGTGCGTTTATTCAAAAATTTCACTTGAGTCTGCCTCTAAAAACAACATCTCTTTTTCCAGTGTGGCGAAAATCATGATATCGCTCGTCTGGTCATGCGGATTTATCACCGGCATTACTCTGATATTCTGGAACAACTGGACACCGACCACATATTGCAAAGAATACCTAATCATACCCACCCTATTATTCCTTACTCATCAACGTGACAGTTCTGATCGGCTCCATCCTAGTCCTGAGCATCCTGCATTGGCGTTTTCACGAGCAAGCTCGCATCAGAGCAGAAGACACCAGCATCCGTAGCACCGAACAGCGCGCAGACCCTCGCCACAGATTCAGGGTGAAATCTCTCAGTCACGTTCCTAATTGTCGGCTGTGTCTTATCTCGCTGGCTAGAGGACAAGGGCTCATCTCGCCGAATTTAAATCTTGCTTACGGACTGGCGTTCTCGTTTTTTGATCTGGGATATTTTGCGAATAGTTTTATTTGTGCGTGAATGAATAAGACGATTAGAAATGCGATTTTTTTGGTGTAGAGAAACCAGTGAGTGTTTATTTGAAGGCTCCAGAAGAGTCCATATCGTGAGAGAAGGTCTCAAATCTCTTTTTATGAATTTCTTGTGGCAAAAAATTGATCTAGGTGGCTTAGATCTGGTATTTTTTCTCATTGAATGGAGAGAAGCTGCATAATTCTTTGGTAATTTACTTTTGAGTTAGTTTCCATGGTAGGGTACAGTACTGAGCACATTGGTCGGGGCCTATTAATGAAATAACGTTTACTTGCGATATTAAAATTAACTATCACTCTTCATGATGGACAATTTGATTAAATTATTTATGGGTGTAAATGATTTTGGACAGATATTTTGGTTAAACCAATTAGTAATGTTGAATTTAAAAAAAAAGGGTATTTCCACAATATTTTTCAATTAACACTCGAGTTATCAATCAGCAGTTTCGGAAAATCATTCGTGTACCGATCTAAATGCAGTTAATTGGGAAATAATCGTGTATTTGTTGGTTATTCAGTCTTTTAGCCAAATAAAAATCTGCATCAAATTCACAAATATTTGTGTTGGTTGTCCGCTTGAGCAACGTAGTTGGAACTTGGTAGATGTTTTTGTGCACAAGAAATGTTAGATGTATTTATTTTTAAAAAAGATAATAATATATTGTCCACGGGGTTGATTGGGTTGATTGATTTATTGGCCCCGTGGTTCAGCTTCAACAAAAATTGAGTGGTACAATCTATTAGATACAAGAGTATAGGTAATCAAATGTACAGCGTCAAGGCAATATCAATAAATACAATGAAGGTATTAGGAAAATTAAAAACTAATACAAAGCATTTCTAATTTTGAATCACTGTTGTGCGACAAAAAAACTTGAAAAAAATCTACATCGTTTGAAGAGTTAGTCCTTCTGATTTTTTTTTTGGTGCTCCTAATTTTCCTTTGATTATTTTTAAATTATCCATCTTACCCTTTTTCAGGAAAAAAAATTATCTTTAGCACATTTATTTTTTTTATTTGGTCAAAACAATCATGGCGGCTTGGATAACTGCAATCCTGGTTCATTATAGATCGCACTAATTCTTCTTGGCTATGAAGAAATGGCCTCCAAACGGTGACCCTTCGGCCGCACGAGGAGTTTTTGAGAACGATTATTCTTATGGTTGGACCGGAGTTCCAACCATGGGCCTGTTCGCCCACCCCTCTCCCCCCAACTCTAGGAAAAATATTACATCATTCGGGAATTGGTTGTAAACGTGGCTGAAAATAAGAAAATAACGACTTCTTTCAGTTTGCTTCGTTTCTGACGTCCAACCCTTCAGGTCATGTCAGTTAATAGGTGATTTTTTTGAAATATACGGCCAGGCTAACTTTTCGCTAAAATCAGCTTGTAGGTAGGTACGCTATCATACGGCGCTTGCAGCTACTAATTGGGAACATTACTTGTTCGTGCAGTCGGAAAGATAATTGGCTTTTAAACAATTGTTACAATTGGTAATATCGTTGAGTGTAGGTTATCGGTAGAGTTTCAACGTCAATGTTACAGTCTCTGCGTGAAAAATGACTACCTTACCGACAAAAATGCAGAGTACCGGAAGTTCACGTTAAGTAGAGCCACTGTAACATGAAATTTAATTTCGATATTTATAGTAGGTTACTCGCTTATGAATATCGTTACATGTGTATCAATCGTTGAGGTAAACATTGATGAAGACTAGCAGTACCCGCTGCCTACGGCCGCTTTAGATTTTAAGAAAGTGGGCATTTTGGTTTAAATGGGACCACAACCAAAAGTACCATGAATACCATACAGTACCCCCGTTTATTTTGTTTGAAATTTGCCGCTTATGTCACTCGGGGTCACTGCATTGTGGAAACTCTGTGAATTCCAAAGTGACCACGATGACAATTTCGAAAACAAACGACGTTGACTGTCAAAAGATTTTCGTGTATGATTTCTTGAAATATTTTTTAGAGAGTGAAACTTGTGAAATACCTTTTACATCTCCACCAGATCTTACTAAAAACATGTTAAATGAACGGATAAGAAATTAAAATTGACAACATGTAAGTTTCTTTGGTAATTAAGTTGTTTGACATTGTTTGAGAACTGTCAAAACCTTTTCTTGCCAGCCAGTTTTAAATAAAATCCACTATGAAAATCTCATCAAATCAGCGTAGAAATGTCACGTTGGGTCGTGCTCTGAAGTCATGTAAAATTCAAAATTATCTCCAGCAATGTTTGACCGATTTCTTAAAGTATTTGACGTTCTAATCCTGTTTGACGTTTGAATATCCTAAATTCATTGCCGCAAAGATAAGTTTAAGAATTCGTTCACTCTGCAGTGGTCAAAAAACCAAACAAATGAATGCATCTGTCAAACTTTTTGCAAAATTATTTCTATTTCACGTAAAACGAACGTAAATAACAGCGTTTGGGCTCAATTTCTTCAATAACTTTCATAGGCATGCATTAAGAGTATTAACGAGCTGCTGCGGGTGAGTAAAAGGCAAGTTTTGAATCAAATAAAAATCGAACTGTGAGACATGGCTCCAATTTTCCTAGGCAGGAAATTTCAAACATAACTATCAATATTTCACCAAAAAAACACTTTCAAATCACCCTCAAAGTGTCACAGTAGTGTTGAGATTTTAATTTTGAACAATTATAACCCAATTGCACACGTTTGTAACCAAATTTCGCAATTTCCATCAACATGTACAGAAAAATGTTACCCCAGCCAGCAGCCAGCAGCCAGCAGCCAGCAGCCAGAGACAAACTAAAAAAGTTGAACATCGCAATTTTAAGCTTTTATATAAGGTCAACTTTTAATAATTCTTGGAATTTTTTCAAAAAAAAAAAAATTTATTTACATTTATCAACTTAACCTTATTGAACCTAACCTAACCGAACCTAACATGACCTTAACAAAACCTAAACTAACCTTACCAAACCTAACCTAACCTAACAAAACCTAACCTAACCTAACCTAACCTAACCTAACCTAACCTAACCTAACCCAACCTAACCTAGCCAAACCTAACCTAACCTAACCTAACCGAACCTAACCTAACCCAACCTAACCTAACCTAACTTAACCTAACCTAACCTTACCGAAAAAAAAAAAAAAATGAAAATTTCATGAAATAATTTTTTATTTTTATTTTTTAAAAACTATTTAAAATACTGTTTGAAAATAAAAAATAAATAAAAAAGAATAATTTTTTTTTTCAAAATAAAAAGTTCAAAAAATTAATAAATTTTTTTTAATAATTCTTGGAATTTTTTTTTTAATAATTTTTTTTTTTTAAATTTATTAACTTAACCTAACCTAACCTATCCTAACCTAACCTTACCTAACCTAACCTAACCTAACCTAACCTAACCGAACCTAACCGAACCTAACCGAACCTAACCGAACCTAACCGAACCTAACCGAACCTAACCGAACCTAACCGAACCCAACAGAACCCAACCCAACCAAACCCAACCCAACCCAACCCAACCCAACCCAACCCAACCCAACCCAACCCAACCCAACCCAACCCAACCCAACTCAACCCAACCTAACCCAACCGAACCCAACCCAACCCAACCCAACCCAACCCAACCCAACCCAACCCAACCCAACCCAACCCAACCCAACCGAACCCAACCGAACCGAACCTAACCTAACCTAACCTAACCTAACCTAACCTTACCAAACCTAACCTAACCTAACCTAACCTAACCTAACCTAACCTAACCTAACCTAACCTAACCTAACCTAACCTAACCTAACCTAACCTAACCTAACCTAACCTAACCTAACCTCACCTAACCTTACCTAACCGCACCTACCCTAACCGACCCTTACCGCACCTAACCGAACCTAACCGAACCTAACCGCACCTAACCGAACCTAACCGAACCTAACCGAACCTAACCGAACCGAACCTAACCGAACCTAACTGAAGCGAGCCGAACCGAACCGAACCGAACCGAACCGAACCGAACCGAACCGAACCGAACCCAACCGAACCCAACCGAACATAACTGAAACCAACCGAACCCAACCGAACCCAACCGAACCCAACCGAACCCAACCGAACCCAACCCAACCCAACCCAACCCAACCCAACCCAACCCAACCCAACCCAACCCAACCCAACCCAACCCAACCCAACTCAACCCAACCTAACCCAACCCAACCCAACTCAACCCAACCCAACCCAACCCAACCCAACCCAACCCAACCCAACCCAACCCAACCCAACCGAACCCAACCGAACCGAACCTAACCTAACCTAACCTAACCTTACCTAACCTAACCTAACCTAACCTAACATAACCTAACCTAACCTAACCTAACCTTACCTAACCTAACCTAACCTAACCTAACCTAACCTAACCCAACCTAACCTAACCTAACCTAACCTAACCAAACCTAACCGCACCTAACCTAACCGACCCTAACCGCACCAAACGGAACCTAACCGCACCTAACCGAACCTGACCGAACCTAACCGAACCTAACCGAACCTAACCTAACCTAATCTAACCTAACCTAACCTAACCGAACCTAACCGAACCTAACCGAACCTAACCGAACCTAACCGAACCTAACCGATTTATACTGAACCTAACCGAACCTAACCGAACCTTACCAAACCTAACCGAACCTAACCGAACCTTACCGAACCTAACCGAACCTAACCGAACCTAACCGAACCTAACCGAACATAACCGAACCTAACCGAACCTAACCGAACCTTATCGAACCTAATCGAACCTAACCGAACCTAACCGAACCTAACCGAACCTAACCGAACCTAACCGAACCTAACCGAACCTAACCGAACCTAACCAAACCTAACCGAACCTAACCGAACCTTATCGAACCTACTCGAACCTAACCGAACCTAACCGAACCTAACCGAACCTAACCGAACCTAACCGAACCTAACCGAACTTAACCGAACCAAAGCGAACGTAACCGAACCTAACCGAACCTAACCGAACCTAACCGAACCTAACCAAACCTTACCGAACCTAACCGAACCTAACCGAACCTAACCTAAAAAAAAAAAAAAAAATGAAAATTTCATGAACGTTTTTTTTTTATTTTTTAAAAACTATTTAAAATACTTTTTGAAAATAAAAAATAAATAAAATGAGAATAATTTTTTTTTCAAAATAATAAGTTCAAAAAATTAATAAATTTTTTTCAATAATTCTTGAAATTTTTTTTTAAATAAATTTTTTTTTAA